>JAMWYP010000011.1:0-683554 GCA_025563575.1 Acacia pycnantha | reverse complement strand
AATTATATAAAAATAATTATTAAATAATTATTTTATATAATATTAATTAATTATTAATTAAATAAAAACGAAAATTAAATAAAAAGGGACCAGATTTTGACCGAATTATTTGACAAAAATCGAAGATAAGAATTGGCAAAGAATATCTAGATATTAAGTTTGCAACTTGTATTATTTTATATTATAATTAAATTGAGTGAATAGTGATTTAATAATTAGGGAACGGATCCTATCTGGAGAGTCAGGAATAGGATTTCCAAAGTCAGGATAAAATATTGATCAGTAGAATTTTATCTTCCGTTAAACTCTCCCGGAAGTTAATTCTGAAGTCAATAGGACTTTTTCCTAATAAGACGAAATAGTGAAATTCTGAGAAAATGACAGATAGCCAGGTTGGAAGTAAAGACTTCAAAATTAGAGTTGTGACAACTGAGAAAGAATTGGGAATTTTTATGGACATATTTGAAATCAGTGCATCTATGTCTATAAGATTTTCGTTTGGCTTAGGACACGTTCGGACACGTTTTCGAGAAAACTTCCGTCAATCAGGAAATGGCCTAGGCGAGTCAGAAAAATAGTTGGAATAGACATTTCTAGTATGGAAGAGAAGGTCTTCAAAGCTAGTTAACTGAATTTTGAGATTTCTCAGAAATTACGCAAATCGGTGCCGATCGGAAATGGTTTAAAGAATATTCCAAAAGAATATTCTGTGGACAAAAGAATATTCCAAAAGAATATTCTGTGGACAAAAGAATATTCTTGGAACAAAAGAATATTCGTGGTATATTCGTGGAATATTCTTTGAAGGTTGAGAAAAGACCAAAATGCCCTCGCAAATTTTCCTATAAATAGCCCCCTCTTCTCTTCAATTCTCACACCATTTCAAGAAGAGAATTTTGGTTCTAGAGAGATTTTAGAGAGAGGAGCTGCGGGGAAAAGCGGCGAAAGCTATTAGGTAAGTTTTCCAGATCTGAGCTTTAAGCTTTCGTAGTTCTTTCGGTAGTTAGTAAAGCTAGAGTAGTCTTTATTTTTATGATTAGATATCATATGATAGGGCTATTTTAGTCAATATTTTCGAAAATCATGATGGCGTCAAGTTCGCAAAATTTTGGGAAGAAAATAGCCTATGTAAGTGGAGCTATTGCGAAATTCCGCCAAGTAGGGGTATAGGGGCAAAATGGTAATTTTTACCTAAAATGCCGATTATTGTATCAAATCACTAATGGAAGTGATATTACTCTTATAGGACGTCGAAATCCTAATTTCTTTGCCGTTCTGTTGCCCGACGAGCCGTTGTTGGAGATTTCACGATTTTAGTAAACGTGCTAGAAATATCGTAATCCGTCAACGAAGGTACGTTCGCGTACTGTAACACTAACTCTGATGGTTATTGTATGAATATGTGTGTTTCCTCTGTCATGTGTGTACTATGATTGTACTTTTGTCTACTACTCGATTATCTTGTTATGTCGTACTTAGTATCTTGTTATACATTATACATCCGATTGTATTATTCTCTGTCATGTCATACATCCGATTGTATCACTATCCATTATGCCTTAACCTTACATCCATTGTATTGTTCGGCCGTGCATATCCGATTATGTACATTCCTCATTGTGCTTTAACCCTACATCCATTGTATTGTTATTGCCATACATATCGATTATGTATTCCCTATGTCCGATCATAGTAAATGTTGCCAAGATATTTGAATGTACATCGTACATATATGTTGTATATAAACATGAGGTTAACCGTTACGAGATCCAATGTGGTAAATTGGATCTCGGCTCTTAACTATAGCGTCGAGTTCGGGAGGACCGAGGATCGAGAGAAGGACAAGCGGCACGCTTAGGAGTAGCGGCGAGGACCTCTTTCGTTATACTTTTGAAACACTCTTGTACCGCTGTTTAAACAACAAGACATGCTACCATGGGTATTTTAATATATATATCAGTTACTCAATCGCTCCGGTGCACTACTCTGATCATTTTGAAATGATGTTTTTTAAAAAAAAATTTATACTGCTTGTGAAAAGTCGGGATGTTACAAAAAATAAGAGAAATTTCTAATTAAACCCAACTGAAATACCTAAATTCAAATTTATACCTACACTTTTAATAAATCGCCAAGAGGCCTAACTAGGGATTTCAGAATTTTTTTTATTTTACCAATACGCCCTTTTGCTCATCCTCTCTAGCTATTCTCCCTCCCGTATAAGGGCAATTGCCAGATTCGCTTTCGTTTTTTTTTTCTTTAAAGAGATCCATAATCCATGGTTTTTGGAATCATACTCAGCGTCCGTCATCGATGGTAAGCTTATTTACTTTTGCAGCTAGAAATTCGAGTATGCTACACTTTGAATTTGCAATCTAATTTCTTGTCTTACAAATTTGGTGGTTGATGGTCAGGTTGAGTCTGTAAGGCCAGTCCTTTTAGGCCCTAGTCCTTTAAGGGTCCGGTTTAAAAATTAGAGGAGTTAAATGAAATAAACCCTGCAGGGCTGGCCCTGTAGGGCCTCGAATTTAAAAGGGTCAGCCCTGTAAGGCCTTGGGCTGGCCCTTTTAATTTATTATTATTATTTTTTTGATGCATGAATTCACATTAATGGTAATTTACTAATTTATATGTATTTTGTATTTGTTATAGAGTTATTTATCCATTAAGTACAAATAACATTAATACATAATAATTATACTCTGATTTTATGATTTGGTTTATTATTTGTTACAGATGAAGATTATGGATGTGTTCATGATGCAGGCGAAAAAAATCATGATATTCTTACTCATGAAGCAGAGCCTACTACTCAAAGTGAAGCATAATCAAATGTCTTTGAAATTGATGATAGTGGGGAAGAAGATGACAATGATAGTCATCATACTAATGGTATGCTTCTTATGTTTTATGTGAGTTATTTGTGGACAATAGTTTGCTCTTGATTACGAATTAGTGAATGTGTTTACTTGTTGGATGATTTGTGTTATTTGAATATTAATGTTGACAACATTTATTTGATAAATTAGAACTTTAATTGTTGTAATTTACTAATTCTATTTCTTTGGGGAAAAAACAGAGGAAAAATAATTAAAATTTGGAATACTAACTTTCGGGCCCTGTAGGGCCAGCCCTGGCCCTAGTGCTCTCAAGCCGGACTTTAAAAAATAGATTTTTTCATACCCCAGGTTCTGTAAGGCCGGCACTGATTCCCAGTTCTAGTTGATGGTGGGAGCTTAAATTCATTTAATTTTGTAGGGACATATGAGTCGAACAGTTTAACTTTACTTCTTTCATTTGCAGATTACTGAATTGCCCTTAATAACCCATAAATTGTGAATGAAAAAAACCCATACTTCATTGAGCATTGTTGATGCACCATCGCTGCCTGGCCTGAAGAGTCTAACAATTTACAATCAAGAATACACTTATGAACCAATTGAGAGTATGGTGAATTAGAGATCCAAAGAAATCCCAAGATGGTTTTGAAATTCGAAGGATTCTATAGATGCAAAGGTAAAACAAAAACTTTTGAAATATTATTGAATCCTTTAATAAAATAGAGTACATATGGGCCCTTATATAGGCAAACCTTAGAATCTAATTTAAGGGAAAAAGACATTTAAATACCACTTCAACTTCCAAAACCCAAAATAGACTTAATTGAAACTTGCAAAGGACAAAGGGTGGATGGGGTGGGAATCTGGGTTTTTCATATTTTGACTTAAAGACCAAAATGCCCTTAAGACTCGTTTAAACAAAAGAGATAGAAAACGCCGGCTTGCTCATACAAGAAGGCTTCAAATTGTTATTCCTATAACTCTCTCACCCTATTATCATCCCCAAAATTTGCTTATCGACAATCTTGGGTGCAATCCGAAAGGACGCTTGCATAATCACCTGAAGCAGAGTAAGATTGAGTCAGTATCAAGGTTTTTGGCTTGTGGGTGTGCCGTTGTCTTCATGTTGGAGTGCAGGTCTGTATGCCTTAGGTTCAAAGGTCGTGTGCGGTTTGTTTCTTTGGCCAACTGAGTATGCATGGTAAGCTGGTTTGTTGATTTTTTTTTTTGTAAAAATAGGGGCCTTGGCCCATTCTCATTACTCCATTAGTATAACCCTAGGGTGCGAAACACCCACACAATCATCATACAAAAACCTAATCACAGATCTCGGAGGATTCTGCAGCATTAGTCTAATTTCCTCTTGACCTAAACTCAACCTAGCAAGTGAATCAGCACAAGCATTTCCTTGCCTATAAACATGAACAAATACAACATTGGACAACTTATTAACCAAACCATATATCAGCTTTAGTAACGTGTTCCCAGTTCCTTCCTTCTTCTGCATATCAGTTAGCATGAAAATGACAGCAACACAGTCACTTTCTACAATCACACGCTCAAACCCATAGTGAACCGCTAGCTTCATACCAGATAGCACTACCCATATCTATCACTGCCTTCATTGCCGAACATGAGCCCAACTTCCTGGTGAAACCACAGAGCCATTCCCCTATGCTTCCTCTTATCAGTCCTCCACAACCAGAAATTCCCCTTGCTCCTTGAGCAGACCCATCTACGTTAATTTTCACCCAACCATCAGGGGTAGTAGACCATTTAATATTAACCTCCCTTGGCACACCAGTAACTCTCCCAAATTCCATTTTTTCTTTCTTGATTGCATCCACATACCACCTAACTATCCGAGCCCTGTTATCTGGCAAAGAGTACCCCTCCTCAAAGTAGCACTTGTTGCGCTAGTTCCATAATAACCAGCAGGATAGTCCAAACATCAGGTTCCAATTTCCAGCTGATATCGCTAGATTCCAATCTAGCCATTCCCTTCCCTGTAGATTAACAAATTCAGGTTCCAAAGTCCTTTGCTTCAGTTCCATCCACAAGTCCCATGCTACTGGGCAATCTCTAAGCACATGCAGCAAATTTTTATGTTGATAGCAACGGTAGCAGGTCGAACAACCACCCACTAACTTGTTTTTCCTCTCACATGTCAGTAAACGATCATGTAAAGCTAGCCACAAAAAAATTTGTACCCTCTTCGATCCTTTCCACTTCCATAGCCTCTTCCACACCACCTCCCCACCACCAGACTCCTCCCTCAACAGCTAATACATAGCAACCACGTTGTATTTATTATGTAGATTCTTTCCCCAACGTACAGAGTCTGCCCCGTTACTCTCACTGGGAGGATCCATTGCCAGTATTAGATTCCTTCCTTCCTCACTTACTAAACCCTTTATCTTCTCCAAATCCCATCCTCCCACTCCATTTAGCATTTCCTTTACTTTAATATTCATCTCCTCATCTGTCAAAACTTCTAGACATCTGTCCTTTAAACTACTTCCATCCTCCAACCACCTATCTTCCCAAAACCTGACATCATTCCCATTCCCAACCTCCCATGAGACATTCTCTAAAACCTTCGGCCACAACCCCACCAGCGCTTTCCATAACTCTGAATCTGTTTTCAACCCTACACACTCTTCTAGCAGATTTTTTCCCCTTCTGTATTTACCCTTAAGCACAAGCGAGCACAAATTATTAGGCTTTGAAATTATATTCCAAGACACCCTCCCCAACAAAGCTTCGTTCATTTCTTCTAGTTTCCTTACCCCTAACCCACCATGCTTTTTTTCCTTACACACCATTCCCCAATTAACAGCATGAATTCTCCTCTTTCCTTCCTCACTGCCCCAAATAAAGTTCCTTTGTAGTTTCTCCAACTGCATCCTCACACCAGAAGGTATAACCGAGTGCTGCATAGTGTAAACAACCATATGATTGGTTTCTGCCTGCACCAAGGTAATTCTACCAGCCAGCGATAGGGTTTGCTTCTTCCAATTATTTAATTTACCTTGCATCTTGTCAATCAAAAATTGGAACTTCTTAGTATTACCCCTTCCCGATAGCATGTAAGCTTCCAAATATCTACCCAAATCCTCCATTCTTCTAAATCCTGAGTAGCTACAAATCTCATTTTGTATTCTTCTATCCACGTTTCTAGAAAAGAATAGACTAGTCTTCGGCATACTTACTTTCTGCCCCGAAACTCCTTCAAACTTCTCTAACACTCTCATTACCAAACATATCTGATCAAGGTCAGCCTCACAAACAAGTAACAAGTCATCTACAAAGAGTAGGTGAGAGATCTTCGTACCATATCTCCCCATTTTCAACGGCTTCCAATTCTTGTTAGACACACAGTCAACAATCATGTGGGTTAGCTTCTCCATCCCTAATACAAACAAATAGGGAGATAAGGGGCCCCTTGACGCAATCTCCTAGAAGGGGTAAACACCTCCCTTTTACTTCCATTCCATATCAAAGCCGTGCGTACTAACTTGACACATCCCATTACTACACTGCTTAACTTCTCTTCAAACCCGATTTCCTCTAACACTTTCTTAATGAAGTTCCAGCTCATTCTATCATAAGCTTTTTCTAGGTCAATCTTAATGACCATATACCCTTTTCTTCCCTGAATTTTCCTCAAAGAGTGCACAATCTCGTTAGCCACTATAATGTTATCGTGTGGATACTTCTCTTTGGGATAAAGCTCGTTTGAAACGGTGATATCAGCCCATCCATGAGGGGTTTGAGTCAATTGACTACCAGTTTGGAAAGACCTTTATAAAGCACATTACACAAAGCAATAGGCCGAAACTAACTAATTGATTCAGGGTGCTCCACCTTCGGAATTAACACTACCAAAGTATCATTAACCTCCACAATCCTCTCCGGATGCATCCATAACTCCTGAATATACTTAACTACCGAATCCCCTACTACCTCCCAATTTCGCTGATAGAAGGCAGTAGGAAATCCATCTTGTCCAGGGGCTTTAAATCACCCCATTTGAAAGAAATCTCTACGTATTTCCTCCCTACTAACATCACCACTAGCTCCCCTTACCATCCCCACATAAACTTCCCCCCATCCTTGCTTTGTTACTACCTATTCTCGGTCATTTTTATCTTCCATGAACAGGTTGTAGTAAAAGTTTTGGAACATGTTCACTATATCCTCTTCCTCTTCAATCCACACCCCATTACCATTCTTCAACATCCTGATTTTATTTCTCCTTCTCCTCTGAATTGTTTTGGTGTGGTAATACCTTGTATTACGGTCTCCGTCTTCTAGCCCCCTTCCTCTTGATTTCTGGAACCACAAAACCTCTTCTTGTCTCAACGTTTGCATTAACTCCTCCTCAAGATCATGTTCTAAACTAATTAGCACTACTAAAAAAACTGTTTTTTGCGGCGGAAAAATTCCCTCGCAAAAAACCTATTTTCTTTCGCAAAATTGGTTTGCGGCGGAAAAAGTTCCGTTGCAAAAATGGTCATTGCAAATCATTTTGCGACGGAAAAATTCCATTTTCCCTCGCAAATCCTGGAATTTGCGAGGGAAAAAGGTTTCCCTCGCAAATCTTGGAATTTTGCGAGCGAAAACTTTTCCCTCGCAAAAATCAAGGATTTGCGAGGGAAAAAATTTTTCCTCGCAAATTTCAATTTTTTTTTAAATATAAAAAATAAGAAAAAATAAAATAATTACAAAAAAATATATTAAAAATTAAGAAGTAAAAAGATTTATATATATATCATAAAAATAAATTATAACAATCATAAGAGTTTACATAACAAGAAAAACAAAATATTACAAATTATAATGTTGTGACCAAAATGAACTAAAAAGAAGTCTAAATAGCAGCAGTCTGGTCATCATCATCACCAGTATTGAGCCTGTTTGGTATGGCGTTGAACGCTAAAAAAAGTGCAGTGGACGTGCAGTGGAGGGAAAAGTCACATTTATTAGTGTTTGGGGAAGCATCACAAACTGATGTGCTTCTCCCTAAAAGCAGCATCAAAACAAAAGCTACGAGATAGTTGCTTCAAATGGCATCACGACAGAAAACATAAAATGTAATATAAAATTTTACATTCCTGTCCTTCGCATTTGTTGCCTCCGGTTGTGCATTTCTCGCCTCTGTTCTCAAACTCCGAACCTCAGCCATGGCAAACCTCATTTCGGTGTGCAGTTGTTGAATCAGGACGGTTCCTCTTCCATGGTTCCTTCACCGATTTGACCAGGACGCCTCCTTGGTAAAAATGATGTGTGACAGATTATTTCGCCGGAGATAGAACCAAATCTGGAATCCGAGTGTGAGGCGGAAGGAAGAAAGGCTAAGAATTTGGTAGCTGAAGTGGAGGCTCTGAAAAAGCAAAAGCAAGCTAAAGGGTTCCTCATAGTATGATCACTTATGGGTAGAATGAGTGGATGAAGATGAATGAATAAAATATTGATACGTGGCTGATAGAGCTTTAATTGAAAAAGCAAGTACTATTAGTATTAAAAAATGAGAGGTTGATAATGAATACAGATGGAGGGTGGGATGGCATAAAACGTAGCTATATAATTGAGGAAGACGTGTGTAGGATGTGCCACAATTTATATTTATTTTTTAATCTAAATTATCACATTTTATACACTCACACACATATAATTCATACCTTTTTCAGTCATTTTCTATCTCAACTATCTTTTTAAAAGTTATGCCAAACAAGTGCCCATCAAGAAAAAAGCCACTTTTGTCACCGCTATCCCAAACACAAATCACATCAGAAAAAGTCCATCAGAAAAAAAGTCCATCAAAAAAAGTTCATCAAAAAATAAGCCACTTCTACCACCGCTATCCCAAACAGGCCCATTGTCATCATCACCACGGTCATCCACTTCTGCCATCACGTTAATGCCTGAAATGCCATGCAAATTACCACGGTGAATGAGCACTGACATTTTATCTATCAGAAAACTTGACCTCATAATTTACATTTGCATGATATCAAGAACGTGCAAGTGACAAAATAAAGAATCTGAAACTAAGAAGTACTGCAAACTATAGAAGATATGATGTAGCAGAACCTTTAAAGGAAATTGGAAGAAGCCTCACCTCTCATTTTTGTAAAGCTTTACATCAATGGACAGTGTGACATGAAAAAACAAAACAACATTAAAGGACTGATAAAGAAAGCTAATCCAAGATAATAAATAGAAAATGAAATTTTAGTTACAAATGAAGAAAACCAACTAATCAATGGCCAGAATGAACTATTGTTTTAATATCATCACAAAATATTTTCCATTTATGACCCTTTCTTCCCCAGTGTTTTACACCATATTTTTACTGCATATTTTCTAGTCCAGATAAATTTTGTGACAACAATAAACTAAAAACTGAATATTTTAGCTAAAGAACTGGACAAATTGAAGCAGATGTTAGTACCAAAGACTTGGTGAAACCTATTTTAGATATTCTATTATACATCCCTCAGCCAATAAAGTTTTGAGAAGGACAATAAGTGTTCGATGACATAGTAGGAACCTTTAAATCTGGTAATTAGTACTAAATGAATTGAGTTGCGTCTTACTTGACAATTTCATAAGCATCCTCTACAGTATAGTATAACGTTCCCACTTTGTATATGAGCCTTTCCACAATTTTGGATATGAAGGCATCTCAAGAGGAAATGACTGCTTGTCTATGATGTGCCAATGTAAAACAATCTACAGATTATAATTTTGATATTAGCATTAAGGGAATTAGTGTTCTAGTGACAAAAATGTCAGGTTTAAAATTCATATCCTTGCCTCAGGAGGCAAAATACAAACTAAATGTAAGTCAAATGCAATCATGAAGTAAAACTGAATTGGCGAACATGTAAAGACAGTGAGGAAGGAAACAAGAAAAACAATACTAGAACAACAATAAATAGATGAGCGAATGAATTGTATGGTAAACAAATGTGAATTCATTTATGGACTGGAAGTTAAAAAAAAAAAAAAAAGAAGAAGAAGGAGATAAACTTAGATTTCTTGATGCCTCTTGCTTGATATTTAATTTATAAACTGATTGAAACAACACCAAAAATTGTATTCAACTGTAAAATTACTCCACAGAGTGAAAGTCATATGGAGTATACACTAGGCAAAAGAGAAATAACCCTAGACTGTGCTTTCGAGAGGCACAGACTCTCTACTGAGCTACCACAACTCAATATTTTCCCATCCCCCTCTACAACCGGCTCTTATGCAATATATCCTCTGCTATTCTAACTGTCAACCAGAAATACCAGAAACACCCCTCTCCCCGTGTGTTCTGCACCTATAACATAACATTGGGTTTTAGTCCCATATTAAACAAAAACACTTAAAATCATTTTAGTTATTCAAAAACCATAAATATGTTTCGTAAGAGAAGTAGAGGAGAGCTTCAGAAGATGAGTTGTCTTCATTAGTTAAGAGAAGTGTTACCACTTATTCAAAGGTCTAATGAAGGATTTGCATACCTCCCCTTAAGAATTCTTAACAAATCTATCCCGGAACATTTAATTGAAATCTGCCAAGATATTCTTGGTGCCCTATGCTTGACACAAAAATACACCTGTGCTGCAGAGGCCTAGTGGTGACCTTTCAACTAAGCACTTCATGGAGGGTTCACCATCTTGGCTTTCCATAGATGTTTAGTTGCCTATGACATCTAATCCAATCAAAACTCCAGGATGATAAAACCCTCCTAAGAGTGAAGTGCTTCATAGTGCCCAATAGCGTCCAACTTAGACATGATTGGGGTGTTGTGAAGGAGTGATTTTCATACTTAGGGATACTCCTTGGGAGTGGCTTGATAAGATTGAAGTAAAGGTGCCATCATGCTATAGGATTGCTCCAGAAAATCAAATAAAAGCTTGATATTTCTAATTGGAATAGCTATTCTAGCTAAGGGCACCCCTTCTCCCTTGAGAGTAGCTTGGTGTCATTGAAGTAATGTGCTTTCATGCTACACACAATCGATCTAGTAAGCCAGACAAGAACTAGACACTTAGTAAGTAGAATAGTTATTCTAGCTAACTCATTCTCCCCATCCATAGCAGCAACCCCAGGAGTTAATACCAAGAACAAGACTGAAAACTCCCCATCTTCTCCCATTTAGCTAGACTATCATTTTGAACTACCAAACCCACAATCAACAAGCATATCTTCCACATGCATCAACATCCATGATTCCAATCTCCCTTAAATTCAACCCCCAATTTGTCCCACTGTTCCATACACTAAACATATAAAGATTTCTATCTCTCTGCAACCTTGACACCTTTCCCTGACTTCTCAAAAACCTTCAAATCACTTGAAGACTTTTCTTTCAGTTGGGTTAGAAGGAACTTTAACTTTCACAGGGGAAAGTTAAGAAAAGTGACGATCAAATTGTATTGCTTGAAGGTTTGATAAAATATTTCATCTTTCCTCTATAGGCTACCCCAAGATAGTGATCTATTTCATTCCTCTGTTCGAACCACTCGTTTCTCGAACAATTAAATATACAAAATTACTTTATGTGTGATTATAACAATCATATATGGAAGCAATTAAAAGGAAAGATGTAAATGCAAGAAATGCCGACTCAGTACCTGTGGCTTTATTTTTCTAGGTCCGAGCCATCTCGGCCTCGATCTCTTTGATCTTCTCAATGATACCCATTATTCCAGTTACTAGCCGCCACCTTCAACATAAGAAAAGAACGAGAAAAATGTTAAATTTCGCAAGCAAGCAATGAAAATAGCTATATCGAAAACCTTTCAACTTAGGCAGAATTGCTTACACAATAACAAAGCTAGCGATTCCACAGCGAGATGTCGCTCTCAAGCAATCTCAACTCCTTAATAGTTCAGTTCCTTTACTACTTTGTTCCAAAGATTATATGATAGGGCTTGGCTTACTTGGGTTTGTACTGAACATGGTGGCAAAGATCCGGCGCAGCGGAGACATAAGAGACGGAGGCGTGGCAGGACGGAAACGGCGGCGAGGCGGGGCGGAGACGGAGGCGTGGTGCGCCATTGTGAGGGAAATGAAAGGGATCGGGAGGGAGGTGGTGTGTGAGGGTGAGAGAAAGCAGGGCATTTTGGTTGGAAGAAGAAGTGAGCGCGGAAAGATAATTGGGCAAGAACAAAAAAAACAGTCCCAAGCCAATATGATATTATCATATAAAATATGGAAAAGTAATAATGCCAGATAATATTCTAAGCCATTATGGATATTATTCTAAGTCATATGATATTTATTACAATATCATATAAAATATGGAAAAGTAATAATGCCAGATAATATCTTAGGATATCCGAGAACACTACTAGAAAAGAGGGAATTAGTGACGGAATTTTTTTGTCACAATTTTTTGATATTTGCGACGGATTTAAAATTTCGTCCCAAACTAAAAGTTTTGCGACGGACATTATAAATCCATCACAAATAACTTGATTCTGTGACGGATTAATATATCTATCGCAAAATCCAAGCGGTTTGCGACAGAATAGGGGGTCCATCGCACGGTTTGCAACGGATCCAGAGATTGATCGCAAATCGGTGGTGGTTTGTGACGGATTAGTGGAATCGTCGCAAATCGACGATCTAAGAGACCAGATCCGTTGCAAAACACCATTTTATTCACTCACCTTCCTCATTTTGCTCATTTTTTCCAGAGTCTCCTCTCCTTTCCGCCCTACTCTCTCCGTCCGGCTTTCCTTCCGACCACCGTCCAGCCTCCTCTCCCTCCGATTCTGTCCAACCTCCTCTCCCATTGATTCTGTTAGCCTCCTCTTTTCTCCGTCCTCCTTTCCCTGCGGTTCCGTTCAGCGCATCCTTTCTCCAGCCTACTTCTCATTGCCGACACCGGCCTACTTTCCTCTCACCACTGGCCTCCTCTATTTTCACCTCCAGCCTCCTCTCCATCGGTGGCATCTGGTAAGTCTCTTCCTTTTTTTTTTTTTTTGGTTTTTTGCATTAGATGTAGTTTATTGCCCAATTAAGAACTCCAATAAACTTGAGGGATGTTGTTATTAATATCTCCAATAAGAACTCGCTGAACAATTTTAGTTAATACTTATTTTATAACCTTGGTGATTAGTTTGATGGGATCTTATAATAATTGTTATGATATTGTTTTAGTTGGTAATGATACATAAATCTATAAATAGGATGGTGTTGAAATGAGAAAAGTGAAGTGTTGAAAAGTGATGTTTAGGATAAGAGAATTAATTAATTAATGTAAAGTAGGAGGAATGTGTGAGCTTAGGAAATAAAGAAACTTGTATGTATTATAAAAATTAGTGAAATTAGCTAGTTGAGTTAGTCTCTTATTAAAATGACTGTTAATTTTTTTTAAAAAAAAGATCTCATTTAAATTTTTGATTTGAAACTATCCTTAACAAGTTATACAATAAACATGGATAATTTTAAAAAATAAATTATAATTACTGTTTAGATTAAAAGGTAATTATAAATACAAAAGATAGATTTGATTTTGTATATTATATAAATTTGATTAAGTCTTATATATTATTGTCTTAAATAATCACATGGATTTGCCCCATATATATTAGAAAACCTCCAATTCATCCTATGCCATGTTATAACATTGCATTAGCCTTTAATATGACCCTCATAAACTCCACAAATACTTATATGTCTTAGAAATTATTACATCAAATTGTAGCAAGTGATAATGTTGAAATGCCAATGGTTTGCTCATTCCCTATTTCAATGTGTAGTTTCATATTTTTTGTTTGGCCCCTCCACATGCATGTGCCCATCTTCGGCGTACTATCCTCATTCTCCGATTGCCTGCTGGGATCTGTTCTTAGTTCAATGCATGTGTTTGTTTAACACTTACTTGATTAATTAAGTGGCAATTGGTTGGCATAAGTGGCCAGTTGTATTGGCCACTTATATTTGTGACATATTGTTTTGTGGACTGAGGTATGTCCCTACTGCATATATTTGTGTAGGGTTGGGTTGGGGAACTATGGAAAAACACCTTACATCCCAAAACAAGCATATAAAATAAAGTAACCCTGGTTACCTCAATTCCAAGCTTAACTTAGCTTGAGTAGCACAACCCGCACAATCACCGATCACAAGAAGGCTCTACATTATCACAATTATAACTCAATTTCCTATAACGTAAAATACACAAATTCTAATAATTATTGTAAAAAAAATTGAAAATGAAATTTTGGGGTTCAAATTTTGAAAATGACCACATAGTCCTTCAAATTTCAAAAATGATATTTTAGTCCCACGAATTCCGAAATAACTTTTAGTCCCCGAATTCCAAAAATGACAATTTGGTTCCAAAATTCTAGAAATGACATTTTGGTCCCAAAATTTCAGAAATTACAGTTTAGTCCCAAAATTCCAAAAATTACTCCTTAACCCAAATAAATTATTTTCATAACATTAATCGGTAAAAACATTTTATAGGACATAAATCCTAAAATTCTTAAATAAAAAAATTTATTTTAAATTTCTAGAAAACCAAACCATTAATCTAAACCGATTTAAAAGTTACTATTAATCATCCACTATATATATATAGTCTTTTATTTTCAAAACTCAAAACTCCCCCAAAATCTTCACTAACCAACACAATATTAATCTCATTAGAAAGAGAAAAATATATAGAATAACTTTCATGAAGAAAGTTTATTAAAAAGAAGCTAGTTTAGCTACCTAAATAATCTTACAAGATAAATGACATACCTTAAATTAAATTGAAAAACCTTCAAACTTCTCTTTTTCCCATACTTCCTCACTCTCACTCTCGCCTCTCCTTTGCTGGACTGTGTGTGTGTTATGTGTGGGTGTGGGTTGATTAAATAGAAGGGGAGGGAAGTGGGTTGGAAGGAGTGGTTGAACCACTCCTTCACAAATCAATTAAATAGGTATGGGGCACTTGTAGGGCGGAGCTTGGGACAAAAATTTGGGGGGCTGCCCCCGAATTTTTTTTTTAAGAAAAGTTTTATATGCATTAAAAAATAAAATAATATAAACAAAAAAAGAAAATAATATAAAAAAATACACCACAAACATTGGAAGGCAAGAGGCTTTAATTTATGTGATTGTGAATCTTTGGTTCAACCATAGACTTCATGTAATTGAACACCACAACATTGGAATGTAAGAGGCTGAGGTTTAGAATGAAAAATCAATAAACTTCATCTACAAGTGTAGTGTAAAATAGGTAAAAGCATACTAAAGAATACACCACAAAAGTAAATTTCACTGATAAGCTAAAAATTTCAGGTAATTAGAATGAAATATAGAAAAAAATGACAAGATTAACATAAATCATATAAGACCCCACATAGAACACAACTTGAATTATAAGCCCCAAATATATAAAGGTTAACCTCCAAATGTCCTAAAAAGAAAAGACAGAGAGATTGAGAGATGATTGAGACTGAAAGTGGGAGGGAATGAAAAAGAAAAGAGGGGAAAATGTGATAAAAAAATTGCATTATATTAAATTTTCTTTAAAAAAAATCTAAACAATTTTTTTTTTGGGGGGGCCATGGCCCCCTTGTCATTGAAAAGATCCGCCCCTGGGCACTTGCCCCATCCCATCTCCTGCACTGCACTTTTGCAGTTCTTTTTTGTTGCTTGCTCTTGCTTTTTTTTTTGCGTTTTTTTCAGAGTTCTTTCTTTCTCTTTCTCTTTCTCTTCTTCTTCTCCTTTTTTTCTCCCTTTCTCAACAATTACATAATAAATACATTTATCAAATATAATTCTTTCATAATTGATACGTATATGTTTTATGATTAAATAGGTGTATATTTTATGAGAATTAGTTGGATTTATTGATATTATATACCTATTTAATTATCTTTTATATACTTTACTATCATTATAGGATAAAAAGATATTTTGATATAAAATCTACTTATTTCCTATTATATTTTGAGGAAATATTAGCTGATTTGGAAAGAAGTAGAAAAAAAACAATTAATAGGATATGCAATCAGCCAAACTCGGTGGTCCCACGCAAGAAAAATAGAAACAAAATCAATTGCGTAATCGGTGGAGTAAATTACAAGATATAAGATATTTCTTTTAATAAGAAAAGGAGAATCAATGACCCACGGCCTAAGTTATATTTAGGTTATATATATGAAGAGAGGAAGGAGAAGAAGATCACGGAGGAGTAGATCGAGAGACGCAGAACAAGGAGGAACGAAGAAGCAGAGGAGTAGCGACTGAACGTTTTGGTTCTCTTCGTCATCTCCACGGAAGGACTGTGGAGCGACGGAGAAACTTTATTTCATCTCATCTCTTTATTCTTTGAATCTGAATTCCTATCCTTTTGTTATGGATTTTATCATAGCCATGTGTGGCTAATTGGTTTTGCAACCTAGAGGACCTATGAACTTATGGGTGCATTGGATTTTGTTTTCATTGTTTAGTTAATTTTGATATTAATTTTGGTTATTTAATCTTGTTTAGTTTTGTCTATTTAGTGATTGGCCATCATTGAATATGAATTTTGAGCATTAGGATTTACCTTGACGAAGGGGATTTTAATTAGGCTCTGAGATTAAGTAATATGGGATTAGATTACGATTTAATTTGCGATTAGGATAGACATATACCTAATGGCCCCATATAATTGTTGAAGAGTGTGTTCGAGTTTTGTTGCCTCTTGAGTAACTATGTTAGACATAACAAGTTATACTTAAGAGAGGTTGTAAGTGGACCGACATGCACTTATAGCTATTTATACTGAGATTAACAAAATTGATATTAAAGCTAATTAAATTAGTGAAAACAAGGTTTATGAAGCTAATAAGGGATTAGTGACTCTAGGTTGCTCATTTGATTATTGTGGTAGTTTCTTATTTTTATGTTAATTTTCTTTTCTTTTGTCTTAATTAAATTCAATCTGGTTTGTTCAACTTAAATGAAATTGTGAAATTAATGCTTAACTGAAGTTTGTGATACTAAGTCCTCGTGGGAACGATACTTTTCTTATCACTTTATTACTTGATACGGCCCGTATACTTGCAGAGTTATAGGCTATAAAGTTTTTCCCTATCAAGTATACGGGCCGTATCAAGTAATAAAGTGATAAGAAAAGTATCGTTCCCACGAGGATTTAGTATCACAAACTTCAGTTAAGCATTAATTTCACAATTTCATTTAAGTTGAGCAAACCAGATTGAATTTAATTAAGATCAAAGAAAATAAAATTAACATAAAAATAAGAAACTACCACAATAATCAAATGAGCAACCTAGAGTCACTAATTTAATTGCTAAAAATCGTATTTATGATAAATATCATAAATTAGTAAAAATACCTATTGTAGACAGGGAATATGTGGTCTCAAATCTTGAGTCATATTTACCTTATTTTTCTAGGGTATTTTCTATAAAATTAGAGAAAATAAAGAACTGGAAAGCCCTAAATGCAATTATGGGCCATAAAATGCCCTGAAAATATTATGATAAATCCCAAGAGGCAACAAAATATTTATTAAAAATAGGAAAGTATGTTGTCTCTAATTTAGGGAGTTTTTGGGATTATTTCCCTTGGAAAATAATGAGGCAAAATTAAATATAATTTTGGGGAGCATAAGTTGCCCCATGATTTTTAATATAGTGCATGGGGCATAAAATACCAATGTCAGTGAAATAGTTGTGAGAAAATGATTAATCCTAATTAAGAAAATTTTCAACAATTAGTAAGTGATTAATTAAATAATTAATGGCTAATTATTTAGACATGAATAAAGGAGATATTCAAAGTTAATTATTTAAAACCCCTAAATTGAGATTAATGACCAATGGAGGATCAAGATTAGCATAAAGAGTGTTACTAATTAATTTGGCATAATTAAGAAGTATGTAAGATGAATTATATAATATCCCTAAAGTTTAATTAACCATAAAGTAATCTTTGGCAAAATGCAAGAAACAATGGGATAATTACCTATTAGATAAATTAAAGCATAATGGGAATTAATTAAACAAAAGTTGACAAGTCAAAAGGAGAGAGGGCAGCCGAAAATAAGGAGAAAAGAAGAAGGAAAATTGAGTGGAATTAAATAGAAAACTTAGTGAAGAAGTTGTTGAAAAAGTAGAAAGATATTTGTGAAAAAGCAAATAGGATAAATGAGAACCGATAGAAATTAAATCCTACCTCAAAATATATGAACTAAGTGTTTAACAGCAGGACTTATTATAAACAAGTGTATTTTTATCTCGGAGTAGGTTATCTCTGAAGTCATTTCCGAAACCGGCGGAATGTTAAAGAGAAAAGACGAAAAGGATATCTTGTGAAAAAGGGCAGATAGTATAAATGAAAACCAATGGAAATTAAATCATACCTTGAAATCCTTGGATTAAGTGGTAAACATTTGGACATAATATGAATCAGTGAATTTTTGTCCCGAAGATGATGTTACAGTAATTTCCGTAATCGGCGGCGGTTATCCGAAAATCTTCACGATCTACGAAATACCCTTAATGGAATCGTAAATTTTATTAATCCACATATTTCTCAAGAGTAAACAGAGACCTTCAAGACCACATCGATGGATTTTTGAGATTTTCTAAGATTACACGATTAGAACACCGAACATGGAACTTTATCGGTAGAACCTCCATAAAGCACATGGATGACATCATCAAAGCACATGGGTGACATCATGGGGATGATGTCATATGGAGGAAAGAGAAAGGATGGATGGATAAGATCAAAACTTCTTCACTAAGTTAGATCCGATGGTCGAGAATCGAGCAGAAGAAGTTCAAAGGAACTACCAAAATGCCATAGACTTTTCCTATAAATAGGCCATTCATTTCATTGCAAAACTCACCAATTCACTTGAGCATTTCGAAATCTAGTGAGAGGTTAGAGAGAAGGAGGAGCCCGGAGGAAGAAGCAGCGAAATTTTGGGTAATTTCTTCGATCCCTAGTCTTAAGTTCTAGTCTTTCGATTCGGTAGTTATAGTAGGAATGCTAGTTTGATCTTTAATCTTCCAAGTTAGTTTAGATATCATGTTTTAGGGTTAAATATGATATATATTTCAAAAAATTTGTTGGAGAAAGAGATATGTCAAAATTTTGGAAGATTAGAGTCAAAGTAACGAAGTTCGCGAAATTCCGCCGATTAGGGGCGTCAGGGGTAAAATGGCCATTTTTGACTAAAATGACTGTTATGATGATTGATTAGTAACAAAAACGCTATTGTCCTTATAGGATATCTGTGATTACGTTCTGACCAAAGATTGTACCGTATATCGTCAACGAAGGTACGTTCGCGTACTAGTAACACTAACTCTGATGTTTATAGTATGCGTATATGTGATGTGTGTATGGTATGTATATATGTGGTATGTCTATTGAATGCGTATGGGTGTTAGAAGATAAGCGAACATATGCATGCGGCTGGGAGCGGTACATGTAACACCCCAAATTACGTAGCATAAATCGTGTCGGATGACACTGTTTTATAAAAGTCAAACAAAACTTGAGGTGCTACTTGAGTACCGCGGAAACGAGAGAGCAATGTACTAAAAATTTGGACAATATATGAGTAATGAGATATAAAAATACCCCGACATATGACGATGCCGAGCGTATCTTGATATATTAAAAATTTCTCGAAGGAATAATCATGTGATACAATATACAGAGCTTCGTACAATTACATTTCACAAAAAGTAACTATACAACCTAGACCAAGCCTTGACCAGACTTGGGGCAATGAACCTAACTCCGTTATCCGAACAGAATGGCCAGGTAAGTGTCTACCATGGGGGCCTCACCGAGTTCACGGCGACTGATTGGCACACCCACGTAGACTAGCCTTGCCTTCGGCACCAAACTATTCGAAGTAACTTCATTAGACTCTTGCCTGACATTTGGCTCTGATGATTTTCTTCCGGCACTTGCCTCGACTGGTACATTGCTACGACTCTTCCCCTTGATTCCTCTCTATGGCTCCGTCTACCGGTGTTTTCCCTGTTCCGGGCATTCCGTCTAGTTATGCTGTTTCCCCCGGTCTCTGACCCTTGGTCCATCGGACCTTGAAGCTACAACTGAGATCCAATTTACCCCATTGGATCTCAGGTAATGGTTAACCTTATGCTCAAACAATACAGTATACAGACAACAGATATTCAAGAGCTAATACAACAGTATATCATTTGCATACAATAGATGCATGATCATTATGACGACAGAACATAAGCACATAGCAATATGTAAGGCCCCATAGGGTAACAACAACAACAATCTGCACTATTCACCAGTGCCACGATACCACTCGTGTCCTCAGCGCTAGGAAAACATAACGGCATTATTATGACATAACCCGTATAAAAACTGTCTGTATATCGGTCTACGAACGTATCTATCACATATATGTATTTAAGCAGCACAAGATTAGTGTTACAGTACGCGTCCGTACCTCTGTTGACGATATACGGAAATTCTGGTACGTTTTGGCGGAAACTGTACGTTGACGGAAACAATGGCGGTGGCAATGCACGTCGGACAGCGTAACGACAAACAGATCAAGGTTTCTTATATCCTATAATGATAATATCACCATTATCAATATTTGACATTATATCGGGCATTTTAGGTAAAATTATCATTTTGCCCCTATACCCCTAATCAATGGAATTTCGCCAAGACTTCGTTACTTTGGCTCCGACTTTCCAAAATTTTGCCAGAACTCCGACCCCACCATGATTTTCGAATTTAATACTTAAAATAAAGCTAAAGATCTATCTAGCATTACTACTAAAACTACGAAAGCATTAAAAGCTAAAGACCGAAAAATTACCCAGAGCTTCGTTGCAAAATTCCCGGGCTCCTTCCTCCTCCGAGCACCTCTCTCTAACTTCTCTCTAGGAAAGTTCAACTAGAGAAGATGATTTTGGTGTGAAGAATGCAAAGGAAGAGCCTCCTATTTATAGGGAAAATTGGGAGCACTATTCACATCTTGTCTGGCGAATTACGGACCGTTGGATCGCATTTTTCTTGAAAGGCTCCATCTTGGCCCTACACCTACCCAAAACCAGCCCTCCCCCCTTTGGTTGGTGATTTGTCACATCAATTAATGTGATGTGATGCTTTTTGCTTTATGAACTTGTACCGATAAAGTTCCCGATCGGTGTCCGAATCGCGTAATCTCGGAAAAGTCTCAAAAATCCGGAATTACCATTTTGAAGCCCCTTTCATTCTCATTAGGAATATCTAATCTAAACTAATTTTTGATTCCATCCAGGGCTCCAAAAGTCGATCAAGTTTACTGAAAGCGTGCGGTTTCGGAAGAACTTTCGGGATCATCAATCTCTGGACAAAAATTCACTGATTCCAAATATGTCAAGATAAATTCAAACTCATTTCCAAATGTTGAGTTAGAATTTATTTTCTTCGATCTTTAAAATGTGACTATCTGCATTTCTCCTTATTTCGTCTTATTAGGAAAATGCTCTACCGGCCTCGGAATCAACTTCCGGAAAAGGCTAATTGAAGATAAAAATTCACTGATCAATATTTTACTCTGACATTGGAAAACCTATTCTGGTACTCTAGACAGATCCGTTTCCTATAAATCGATCACTATTCATTGTACTTGTTTATACAATTTTACACTTCAACTTGCAAGTTAAGGCACCATGATTTTTACCAACTCTTGTCCTTATTTCTTATTATTTTATTAATTTTCGTTTTAATTAATTATTTAATTAATTAATAATATATAAAATAATTATTTAATAATTTTTTATATAATTTTTTTACAAAATTTTCCTATTGGTCCATTCTTGTATTTAGGCTTAAAAATACCTAAACTCAACTATTTTTCTCCAAAATTTCCAATTAATTAACAAATATGTTTATACTAATTTTAGGCCAAAAACCACAAATTTTAGGGTTTTACATAATTATTTATGAATTTCCTTTGCCTATGCTTAAGTAATTAGCCAATAATTACTCAATTACTCTCTTATCACTAGTTGATAATTCTCTTAATTAAGATAACACTTTATCTTCAAACTTTTGTATTGACATTTGTATTTTATGTCCCATGCATTAGTTCATAATTCACGGGGCATTTTTGTCATTATAATACTTTTTAACTTTTCCCACTTTATTTTTCCAATGTAGTAATTTAATAAATTACTTAGATAATTGGGCAAGAACAAAAAAAACAGTCCCAAGCCAATATGATATTATCATATAAAATATGGAAAAGTAATAATGCCAGATAATATTCTAAGCCATTATGGATATTATTCTAAGTCATATGATATTTATTACAATATCATATAAAATATGGAAAAGTAATAATGCCAGATAATATCTTAGGATATCCGAGAACACTACTAGAAAAGAGGGAATTAGTGACGGAATTTTTTCTGTCACAATTTTTTTGATATTTGCGACGGATTTAAAATTTCGTCCCAAACTAAAAGTTTTGCGACGGACATTATAAATCCATCACAAATAACTTGATTCTGTGACGGATTAATATATCTATCGCAAAATCCAAGCGGTTTGCGACAGAATAGGGGGTCCATCGCACGGTTTGCAACGGATCCAGAGATTGATCGCAAATCGGTGGTGGTTTGTGACGGATTAGTGGAATCGTCGCAAATCGACGATCTAAGAGACCAGATCCGTTGCAAAACACCATTTTATTCACTCACCTTCCTCATTTTGCTCATTTTTCCGAGTCTCCTCTCCTTTCCGCCCTACTCTCTCCGTCCGGCTTTCCGCCTACTTCTCATTGCCGACACCGGCCTACTTTCCTCTCACCACTGGCCTCCTCTATTTTCACCTCCAGCCTCCTCTCCATCGGTGGCATCTGGTAAGTCTCTTCCTTTTTTTTTTTTTTTGGTTTTTTGCATTAGATGTAGTTTATTGCCCAATTAAGAACTCCAATAAACTTGAGGGATGTTGTTATTAATATCTCCAATAAGAACTCGCTGAACAATTTTAGTTAATACTTATTTTATAACCTTGGTGATTAGTTTGATGGGATCTTATAATAATTGTTATGATATTGTTTTAGTTGGTAATGATACATAAATCTATAAATAGGATGGTGTTGAAATGAGAAAAGTGAAGTGTTGAAAAGTGATGTTTAGGATAAGAGAATTAATTAATTAATGTAAAGTAGGAGGAATGTGTGAGCTTAGGAAATAAAGAAACTTGTATGTATTATAAAAATTAGTGAAATTAGCTAGTTGAGTTAGTCTCTTATTAAAATGACTGTTAATTTTTTTTAAAAAAAAGATCTCATTTAAATTTTTGATTTGAAACTATCCTTAACAAGTTATACAATAAACATGGATAATTTTAAAAAATAAATTATAATTACTGTTTAGATTAAAAGGTAATTATAAATACAAAAGATAGATTTGATTTTGTATATTATATAAATTTGATTAAGTCTTATATATTATTGTCTTAAATAATCACATGGATTTGCCCCATATATATTAGAAAACCTCCAATTCATCCTATGCCATGTTATAACATTGCATTAGCCTTTAATATGACCCTCATAAACTCCACAAATACTTATATGTCTTAGAAATTATTACATCAAATTGTAGCAAGTGATAATGTTGAAATGCCAATGGTTTGCTCATTCCCTATTTCAATGTGTAGTTTCATATTTTTTGTTTGGCCCCTCCACATGCATGTGCCCATCTTCTGGCGTACTATCCTCATTCTCCGATTGCCTGCTGGGATCTGTTCTTAGTTCAATGCATGTGTTTGTTTAACACTTACTTGATTAATTAAGTGGCAATTGGTTGGCATAAGTGGCCAGTTGTATTGGCCACTTATATTTGTGACATATTGTTTTGTGGACTGAGGTATGTCCCTACCGCATATATTTGTGTAGGGTTGGGTTGGGGAACTATGGAAAAACACCTTACATCCCAAAACAAGCATATAAAATAAAGTAACCCTGGTTACCTCAATTCCAAGCTTAACTTAGCTTGAGTAGCACAACCCGCACAATCACCGATCACAAGAAGGCTCTACATTATCACAATTATAACTCAATTTCCTATAACGTAAAATACACAAATTCTAATAATTATTGTAAAAAAAATTGAAAATGAAATTTTGGGGTTCAAATTTTGAAAATGACCACATAGTCCTTCAAATTTCAAAAATGATATTTTAGTCCCACGAATTCCAGAAATAACTTTTTAGTCCCCGAATTCCAAAAATGACAATTTGGTTCCAAAATTCTAGAAATGACATTTTGGTCCCAAAATTTCAGAAATTACAGTTTAGTCCCAAAATTCCAAAAATTACTCCTTAACCCAAATAAATTATTTTCATAACATTAATCGGTAAAAACATTTTATAGGACATAAATCCTAAAATTCTTAAATAAAAAAATTTATTTTAAATTTCTAGAAAACCAAACCATTAATCTAAACCGATTTAAAAGTTACTATTAATCATCCACTATATATATATAGTCTTTTATTTTCAAAACTCAAAACTCCCCCAAAATCTTCACTAACCAACACAATATTAATCTCATTAGAAAGAGAAAAATATATAGAATAACTTTCATGAAGAAAGTTTATTAAAAAGAAGCTAGTTTAGCTACCTAAATAATCTTACAAGATAAATGACATACCTTAAATTAAATTGAAAAACCTTCAAACTTCTCTTTTTCCCATACTTCCTCACTCTCACTCTCGCCTCCTTTGCTGGACTGTGTGTGTGTTATGTGTGGGTGTGGGTTGATTAAATAGAAGGGGAGGGAAGTGGGTTGGAAGGAGTGGTTGAACCACTCCTTCACAAATCAATTAAATAGGTATGGGGCACTTGTAGGGGCGGAGCTTGGGACAAAAATTTGGGGGGCTGCCCCCGAATTTTTTTTTTAAGAAAAGTTTTATATGCATTAAAAAATAAAATAATATAAACAAAAAAAGAAAATAATATAAAAAAATACACCACAAACATTGGAAGGCAAGAGGCTTTAATTTATGTGATTGTGAATCTTTGGTTCAACCATAGACTTCATGTAATTGAACACCACAACATTGGAATGTAAGAGGCTGAGGTTTAGAATGAAAAATCAATAAACTTCATCTACAAGTGTAGTGTAAAATAGGTAAAATCATACTAAAGAATACACCACAAAAGTAAATTTCACTGATAAGCTAAAAAATTCAGGTAATTAGAATAAAATATAGAAAAAAATGATAAGATTAACATAAATCATATAAGACCCCACATAGAACACAACTTGAATTATAAGCCCCAAATATATAAAAGGTTGACCTCCAAATGTCCTAAAAAGAAAAGACAGAGAGATTGAGAGATGATTGAGACTGAAAGTGGGAGGGAATGAAAAAGAAAAGAGGGGAAAATGTGATAAAAAAATTGCATTATATTAAATTTTCTTTAAAAAAAATCTAAACAATTTTTTTTTTGGGGGGGCCATGGCCCCCTTGTCATTGAAAAGATCCGCCCCTGGGCACTTGCCCCATCCCATCTCCTGCACTGCACTTTTGCAGTTCTTTTTTTGTTGCTTGCTACTGCCTTTTTTTTTGCGTTTTTTTCAGAGTTCTTTCTTTCTCTTTCTCTTTCTCTTCTTCTTCTCCTTTTTTTCTCCCTTTCTCAACAATTACATAATAAATACATTTATCAAATATAATTCTTTCATAATTGATACGTATATGTTTTATGATTAAATAGGTGTATATTTTATGAGAATTAGTTGGATTTATTGATATTATATACCTATTTAATTATCTTTTATATACTTTACTATCATTATAGGATAAAAAGATATTTTGATATAAAATCTACTTATTTCCTATTATATTTTGCAGGAAATATTAGCTGATTTGGAAAGAAGTAGAAAAAAAACAATTAATAGGATATGCAATCAGCCAAACTCGGTGGTCCCACGCAAGAAAAATAGAAACAAAATCAATTGCGTAATCTGGTGGAGTAAATTACAAGATATAAGATATTTCTTTTAATAAGAAAAGGAGAATCAATGACCCACGGCCTAAGTTATATTTAGGTTATATATATGAAGAGAGGAAGGAGAAGAAGATCACGGAGGAGTAGATCGAGAGACGCAGAACAAGGAGGAACGAAGAAGCAGAGGAGTAGCGACTGAACGTTTTGGTTCTCTTCGTCATCTCCACGGAAGGACTGTGGAGGCGACGGAGAAACTTTATTTCATCTCATCTCTTTATTCTTTGAATCTGAATTCCTATCCTTTTGTTATGGATTTTATCATAGCCATGTGTGGCTAATTGGTTTTGCAACCTAGAGGACCTATGAACTTATGGGTGCATTGGATTTTGTTTTCATTGTTTAGTTAATTTTGATATTAATTTTGGTTATTTAATCTTGTTTAGTTTTGTCTATTTAGTGATTGGCCATCATTGAATATGAATTTTGAGCATTAGGATTTACCTTGACGAAGGGGATTTTAATTAGGCTCTGAGATTAAGTAATATGGGATTAGATTACGATTTAATTTGCGATTAGGATAGACATATACCTAATGGCCCCATATAATTGTTGAAGAGTGTGTTCGAGTTTTGTTGCCTCTTGAGTAACTATGTTAGACATAACAAGTTATACTTAAGAGAGGGTTGTAAGTGGACCGACATGCACTTATAGCTATTTATACTCGAGATTAACAAAATTGATATTAAAGCTAATTAAATTAGTGAAAACAAGGTTTATGAAGCTAATAAGGGATTAGTGACTCTAGGTTGCTCATTTGATTATTGTGGTAGTTTCTTATTTTTATGTTAATTTTCTTTTCTTTTGTCTTAATTAAATTCAATCTGGTTTGTTCAACTTAAATGAAATTGTGAAATTAATGCTTAACTGAAGTTTGTGATACTAAGTCCTCGTGGGAACGATACTTTTCTTATCACTTTATTACTTGATACGCCCGTATACTTGCGAGTTATAGGCTATAAAGTTTTTCCCTATCAAGTATACGGGCCGTATCAAGTAATAAAGTGATAAGAAAAGTATCGTTCCCACGAGGATTTAGTATCACAAACTTCAGTTAAGCATTAATTTCACAATTTCATTTAAGTTGAGCAAACCAGATTGAATTTAATTAAGATCAAAGAAAATAAAATTAACATAAAAATAAGAAACTACCACAATAATCAAATGAGCAACCTAGAGTCACTAATTTAATTGCTAAAAATCGTATTTATGATAAATATCATAAATTAGTAAAAATACCTATTGTAGACAGGGGAATATGTGGTCTCAAATCTTGAGTCATATTTACCTTATTTTTCTAGGGTATTTTCTATAAAATTAGAGAAAATAAAGAACTGGAAAGCCCTAAATGCAATTATGGGCCATAAAATGCCCTGAAAATATTATGATAAATCCCAAGAGGCAACAAAATATTTATTAAAAATAGGAAAGTATGTTGTCTCTAATTTAGGGAGTTTTTGGGATTATTTCCCTTGGAAAATAATGAGGCAAAATTAAATATAATTTTGGGGAGCATAAGTTGCCCCATGATTTTTAATATAGTGCATGGGGCATAAAATACCAATGTCAGTGAAATAGTTGTGAGAAAATGATTAATCCTAATTAAGAAAATTTTCAACAATTAGTAAGTGATTAATTAAATAATTAATGGCTAATTATTTAGACATGAATAAAGGAGATATTCAAAGTTAATTATTTAAAACCCCTAAATTGAGATTAATGACCAATGGAGGATCAAGATTAGCATAAAGAGTGTTACTAATTAATTTGGCATAATTAAGAAGTATGTAAGATGAATTATATAATATCCCTAAAGTTTAATTAACCATAAAGTAATCTTTGGCAAAATGCAAGAAACAATGGGATAATTACCTATTAGATAAATTAAAGCATAATGGGAATTAATTAAACAAAAGTTGACAAGTCAAAAGGGAGAGGGGGCAGCCGAAAATAAGGAGAAAAGGAGAAGGAAAATTGAGTGGAATTAAATAGAAAACTTAGTGAAGAAGTTGTTGGAAAAGTAGAAAGATATTTGTGAAAAAGCAAATAGGATAAATGAGAACCGATAGAAATTAAATCCTACCTCAAAATATATGAACTAAGTGTTTAACAGCAGGACTTATTATAAACAAGTGTATTTTTATCTCGGAGTAGGTTATCTCTGAAGTCATTTCCGAAACCGCGGAATGTTAAAGAGAAAAGACGAAAAGGATATCTTGTGAAAAAGGGCAGATAGTATAAATGAAAACCAATGGAAATTAAATCATACCTTGAAATCCTTGGATTAAGTGGTAAACATTTGGACATAATATGAATCAGTGAATTTTTGTCCCGAAGATGATGTTACCCGAAGTAATTTCCGTAATCGACGGCGGTTATCCGAAAATCTTCAGCAGTCTACGAAATACCCTTAATGGAATCGTAAATTTTATTAATCCACATATTTCTCAAGAGTGAACAAAGACCTTCAAGACCACATCGATGAATTTTTGAGATTTTCTAAGATTACGCGATTAGAACACCGAACAGGGAACTTTATCGGTAGAACCTCCATAAAGCACATGGATGACATCATCAAAGCACATGGGTGACATCATGGGGATTATGTCATATGGAGGAAAGAGAAAAGGATGGATGGATAAGATCAAAACTTCTTCACTAAGTTAGATCCGATGGTCGAGAATCGAGCAGAAGAAGTTCAAAGGAACTACCAAAATGCCATAGACTTTTCCTATAAATAGGCCATTCATTTCATTGCAAAACTCACCAATTCACTTGAGCATTTCGAAATCTAGTGAGAGGTTAGAGAGAAGGAGGAGCCCGGAGGAAGAAGCAGCGAAATTTTGGGTAATTTCTTCGATCCCTAGTCTTAAGTTCTAGTCTTTCGATTCGGTAGTTATAGTAGGAATGCTAGTTTGATCTTTAATCTTCCAAGTTAGTTTAGATATCATGTTTTAGGGTTAAATATGATATATATTTCAAAAAATTTGTTGGAGAAAGAGATATGTCAAAATTTTGGAAGATTAGAGTCAAAGTAACGAAGTTCTGGCGAAATTCCGCCGATTAGGGGCGTCAGGGGTAAAATGGCCATTTTTGACTAAAATGACTGTTATGATGATTGATTAGTAACATATACGCTATTGTCCTTATAGGATACCTGTGATTACGTTCTGACCAAAGATTGTACCGTATATCGTCAACGAAGGTACGTTCGCGTACTAGTAACACTAACTCTGATGTTTATAGTATGCGTATATGTGATGTGTGTATGGTATGTATATATGTGGTATGTCTATTGAATGCGTATGGGTGTTAGAAGATAACTGAACATATGCATGCGCTGGGAGCGGTACATGTAACACCCCAAATTCTGTAGCATAAATCGTGTCGGATGACACCTGTTTTTATAAAAGTCAAACAAAACTTGAGGTGCTACTTCAGAGTACCGCGGAAACGGAGAGCAATGTACTAAAAATTTGGACAATATATGAGTAACAGATATAAAAATACCCCGACATATGACGATGCCGAGCGTATGCTGATATATTAAAAATTTCCCGAAGGAATAATCATGTGATACAATATACAGAGCTTCGTACAATTACATTTCACAAAAAGTAACTATACAACCTAGACCAAGCCTTGACCAGACTTGGGGCAATGAACCTAACTCCGTTATCCGAACAGAATGGCCAGGTAAGTGTCTACCATGGGGGCCTCACCGAGTTCACGGCGACTGATTGGCACACCCACGTAGACTAGCCTTGCCTTCGGCACCAAACTATTCGAAGTAACTTCATTAGACTCTTGCCTGACATTTGGCTCTGATGATTTTCTTCCGGCACTTGCCTCGACTGGTACATTGCTACGACTCTTCCCCTTGATTCCTCTCTATGGCTCCGTCTACCGGTGTTTTCCCTGCTAGGGCATTCCGTCTAGTTATGTTGTTTCCCGGTCTCGACCCTTGGTCCATCGGACTGAAGCTATAACCGAGATCCAATTTACCCCATTGGATCTCGTGTAACTGTTAACCTTATGCTCAAACAATACAAGATACGACAACGAGATATTCAAGAGCTAATACAACAAGATATCATTTGCATACAATAGATGCATGATCATTATGACGACGAACATAAGCACATAGCAATATGTAAGGCCCCATAGGGTAACAACAACAACAGTCTGCACTATTCACCAGTGCCACGATACCACTCGTGTCCTCAGCGCTAGGAAAACATAACGACATTATTATGACATAACCCGTATAAAAACTGTCTGTATATCGGTCTACGAACGTATCTATCACATATATGTATTTAAGCAGCACAAGATTAGTGTTACAGTACGCGTCCGTACCTCGTTGACGATATACGGAAATTGCAGTACGTTTTGGCGAAAGCGTACGTTGACGGAAAACAGTGGGCTGACAGCGGCACGTCGGACAGCGTAACGACAGCAGATCAAGGTTTCTTATATCCTATAATGATAATATCACCATTATCAATATTTGACATTATATCGGGCATTTTAGGTAAAATTATCATTTTGCCCCTATACCCCTAATCGGCGGAATTTCGCCAGCACTTCGTTACTTTGGCTCCGACTTTCCAAAATTTTGCCAGAACTCCGACCCCACCATGATTTTCGAATTTAATACTTAAAATAAAGCTAAAGATCTATCTAGCATTACTACTAAAACTACCGAAAGCATTAAAAGCTAAAGACCGAAAAATTACCCAGAGCTTGCCGCAAAATTCCCGGGCTCCTTCCTCCTCCGAGCACCTCTCTCTAACTTCTCTCTAGGAAAGTTCAACTAGAGAAATGATTTTGGTGTGAAGAATGCAAAGGAAGAGCCTCCTATTTATAGGGAAAATTGGGAGCACTATTCACATCTTGTCTGGCGAATTCTGACCGTTGGATCGCATTTTTCTTGAAAGGCTCCATCTTGGCCCTACACCTACCCAAAACCAGCCCTCCCCTTTGGTTGGTGATTTGTCACATCAATTAATGTGATGTGATGCTTTTGCTTTATGAACTTGTACCGATAAAGTTCCCGATCGGTGTCCGAATCGCGTAATCTCGGAAAAGTCTCAAAAATCCGGAATTACCATTTTGAAGCCCCTTTCATTCTCATTAGGAATATCTAATCTAAACTAATTTTTGATTCCATCCAGGGCTCCAAAAGTCAGTCTGAAGTTTACGGGAAAGCGTGCAGTTTCGGAAGAACTTTCGGGATCATCAATCTCTGGACAAAAATTCACCGATTCCAAATATGTCAAGATAAATTCAAACTCATTTCCAAATGTTGAGTTAGAATTTATTTTCTTCGAATCTTTAAAATGTGACTATCTCGCATTTCTCCCTATTTCGTCTTATTAGGAAAATGCTCTACCTACCTCGGAATCAACTTCCGGAAAAGGCTAACTCGAAGATAAAAATTCACCGATCAATATTTTACTCGACATTGGAAAACCTATTCCTGGTACTCTAGACAGATCCGTTTCCTATAAATCTGATCACTATTCATTGTACTTGTTTATACAATTTTACACTTCAACTTGCAAGTTAAGGCACCATGATTTTTACCAACTCTTGTCCTTATTTCTTATTATTTTATTAATTTTCGTTTTAATTAATTATTTAATTAATTAATAATATATAAAATAATTATTTAATAATAATTTTTTTACAAAATTTTCCTATTGGTCCATTCTTGTATTTAGGCTTAAAAATACCTAAACTCAACTATTTTTCTCCAAAATTTCCAATTAATTAACAAATATGTTTATACTAATTTTAGGCCAAAAACCACAAATTTTAGGGTTTTACATAATTATTTATGAATTTCCTTTGCCTATGCTTAAGTAATTAGCCAATAATTACTCAATTACTCTCTTATCACTAGTTGATAATTCTCTTAATTAAGATAACACTTTATCTTCAAACTTTTGTATTGACATTTGTATTTTATGTCCCATGCATTAGTTCATAATTCACGGGGGCATTTTTGTCATTATAATACTTTTTAACTTTTCCCACTTTATTTTTCCAATGTAGTAATTTAATAAATTACTTAAATTAGGGACAATATACTTCCTTATTTCAAATGAATATTTTATTGCCTCTTTATAATTTTCACAGGGTATTATATAACCCGTAAATGCATTTAGCGACCTAATTGCACATTCTTAAACGTTTTAGGGACCTATTTGCACATTTTCTAATTTCAGGAGTAATTACCCTAAAAATTCACCACAAGGTCTTGGAGACCATATATTCACCTATTTCCAATAGGCAATATTTGCTCAATATGATACTTATCATAAATGAGATTTTCAGGGTATTACAGTACATCTACATTGGTTGAGTGTGGTTCATTTGTTGTGATTTGTACTGTTAAGGTGGTGATTAGTTGTAATCCATATGTATGTATGTATGTAAACATGAGGTTAATCGTTACCTGAGGTCCGTATGCATTGGACCTCAGCTCTTAACATAGCGTCAGGGTCAGAAGGACCGAGGACCGAGGAGAGAGGAAAGCAGCAAGCTTAGAGGTTCGACTGAAGACTATCTTTTGCTGTCACGGCGTGGGAATCGCCAGGGAGACACTTCTATTGTTGTTTACAATTGAAAACATTCGGATCAATGTACCGTGACTACAGTTAGCCAGTTGGCATTTTGAATATATATCAGTTATTCTTATGCTCTGATGCTCTACTCTGATGTTTTAATGAAAAAAAAAATATTATACTGCTTTTGAAAATGGGATGTTACAGATGATCTGTCACAAATTTGCGACGGATTCTGAATTCGTCGCAAATTCGAAAATTTGCGACGGAAAATTTGAAATCCGTCGCAATTGCGATGAGGGTTTTTGCGATTGACGAAATCCGTCAAAAAATCATTTTTCGACGGAAAACCCCTCTTTTTGCAAAACTGCTTGTTTTTGTAGTGTAATTCTTAAAATGGTTTAAGAATTCTTAGGGTTATTGTTCTAGTTGTGATTTTGTTAATGGTATTATGAGTATTATTTTATATACGTATATAAGTTTGAGACATAAGTAATGTGAATCCACTTATATTTCGTGTCGGTCACCCCTTATATTTCAAGGTGCGCATGAGATATAATCCATGATTTTTTTTTTTAAAAAAAAATCAGGGGGGGTGGGCTGGGGCGGGGGGAGAATCATATATAAAGATATTCATGAAACATTGTTGCACACATTAATAATTTACCTCTTTCAATTATATATACTCCTACTTTCATATAAAACCGAATATTGTTTAAAATGAGAACATTAGGCATAATTAATGTGTGGAAATAAGTCAGAGTACAAAGTCGTACAGTATTTCCTAAAGAATTAATTGATAGAGTAAATAATATAGTAAATAATAGGGTTATATTTTCAATTTTGTCGTTTTACTAACTAAGGGATATGGAGGTAATTTGACCCAAATTTTAAATCCCTAATTATGAGGCATGACCTGATATATAGTTTGTTAAGTTCAGTGACCCAAATTAGAATTTGGATAATTACACCGTCTTTATATGATATGTTTCCTAATTTTTTTAATGGAGTAATAAAAAATATTATATATTTCAATTGTAATGCCCTTGTTTTATGGTGGGCACAGGTATATCTTCCTATTAAAGACAATTCAATTCGAGGCATTATTATAGGTACTTCTTCCAACTATAGAAATTCAAATTTTAATTGTCACATTGAGAGGACTAACTCCTTCAAATAAGCGCAACCACCCTCGGTTTCATGTTTCTATTAAACAACATAAAATATCCAAATTATTTGACTTAATTAAACGAGAGACGCCGGTGCAACTCGCCAACTCGATCGTATTAAATGTGAGAAGAATCCACTAATCCCAATAACTCCTCTCTTGTCTCTATCTGATCAGCGTTGGATTTTTTTATTGTCATGCATCATTCCGGTGTTGAGTAAAGTCCAAGAGTGAGAAAAGCACGTAGAAATTAACTATACACAATTCACATTAAAGCAATCAGTTAGTCAAATATGATCTTAATCATGACATAAAATGTATAGTAAAATATTCATATATACATATATTATGCAAACGTTTGGCTAACGTAAGTTAAACTTCCTCCAATGGAGCAGGTACAGTAAACCAAACAATCATATATATTATTACATATCAAATTGAAAACTTGCATACGTTATACGAGCCCTGGACTTTATATAGGCCGGCGATACCTCGCATATGTAACAGAATCTTAACATGTCTTAACAACTATATATCTATACACTAATTAATTACCATGAATCATATATATATAATTGAAGGTAAGAGAAAACTACCAATAATCACAGACACACATTTAACACTCCTTAAACTCTGTACCCAGAAAATTGTATGATTTTCACCAGTTTTGCTTCTTACATTGGATCTGCTGCTTTCAGTTGGATTCGCCTGACCTTGGATTTGGTTCTTCCCGTAAGCCATAATCGATCAATTGGCTCTGCTTCTTTTCCGGTATGGGACATTGAACATATTTTCTATTTTGATTTTAACTGTACTGATTATAAACATGATGTTCTTTTTCTTTTTTTTAGTATTTCTTGAATTATGATCTGTTTTGTCTGTTTGTGTTAAATTCGATTGATCCAATGACTGCTTTTGTCCTCGCTGTGTAAGAGAGATCAGATGTTTGATGGTGGACATGATTCTAACTGCGCTTCTTACATTTTGATGTGGAGGAGTCGTGGATTTAATTCTGTGGATGTTAGTACTTTTAAAAAACCAAAGAAAATGTAATATCTATCCCCGCCTGCTGAAAGAGATAAGGTAGGCCAGAGAGGAACTTCCCTCGATAGGACAGATAAAATCTGAACTCCAAAGCAAGAGTTAGAGGATACCCAGGTACGACGAGAGCATGGAGCCAATCGAAAGCGAGTTCAGTCTTTTTCTTTTTATCTTCAACGGTAGAGTTTCCGCAAGAGATCCACCTACAAAATTCATGTATACACAGTTCACGATAACTTCGTTACCACAATTCCTTTCACAAGAAGGATTCCCGAGGGCTTCTGCCACTTAGTAACCTTAATAGAGAGAAATCTTGAGAATAGTTTAGTGAAAGCTATTGGTTTAATCATCCTCCCTCTCACTCTGGTTTTTTTTTTTTTTTTTGGGGGTCCTTATTCATCAGGCTTGAAACAAATAGGGTCTTGTAACTGATCTGCCGAAAAGAAAAGGGGGCAAACATATGGGGAGGACTTTTTTCACTTTGGCTGAGTGGTTCCCGTGGTCCAAAGCAAGAAACTTCAGTCCGATCGAACATTATATATATAAAAAAAATTGAAGATGCTTTGACATGTTGAACCATTTTAGAACACGTTCGGTTTTCGAGATAATAAGCTACCCAGTGGCTATGTGTGAAGATTCATTTACCATCCAATTGTTGATTCACCATATTTTTTGGAGATATGTTGGATGAGAGTAGGTATTTGAAGGTCTTTTTTTTTTTTCCAACAGGTATTTGAAAAGGTAAATATATTCATTTGCTACTACCTCCCTCATAAGATCTAGTTTGTAGTATACAAATTAGATACTCCCTTCATTCCTTTTTATAAGAACTTTTTATAAGTATACATGTTGGCAAGTTATGGGTCTTTTCTGATATTTTTCATGGTTGGGGCCTTGGTGTCATTTTCCCTAAATTTTAAGAAATATTTAATAAGGTTTCAAGTTTTTTTTTTTTTTTTGTCGTGAAATATGTTGCAAGTTTTTATTAAAAAAAAAAGTTATAAGTGCCTTATAAATAATGTTAGGGAATTTTATTTGTTAGTTGATATTTATTTGTTAAGTTGTTGCATTAGATATTCTAATATTTAGTCATCCTAATTTAAAAATAAAATATTTTACATGTGACCTGGTAGCTAGTTAGTTTGGGTGAGTACCTAAGTTTATGGTAGCGTATTAATTATTTATGCAGCATCAATGACAAAATATGCCTTACATTATTTTTGACTGATAATGTATCTTGAAGACTTTTTTACCACAATACGCATCTAATTACTGATCAAAACACACAAACCGAATAGTACAGAAGAAAATAGAGCAAACATGTTGGCAATAACATTCAAAGGAAGCTACACCACTGTGAGGCCTTGTGATCCTACGTGGAATGGGACAATGGCCTTATCTGAAATGGATCAAATGGCCTGTTTGACTTTTGTTCCTACCATCTATTTGTATCGATCCCCACAAAACAGTACTGCTGCCACCATTGCTGAGACTTTGGAAGACTCATTAAGCCAAGTTTTGGTGCCGTTTTACCCCTTAGCTGGTCGTTTGCAGTGGATAGGCAATGGCCGTCTTCAGCTTCAGTGTAACGCAGTGGGGGCTCGATTCATCGAAGCTGAGTGCGAATCAAGTTTAAACGACATCGGTGACGACTTGTCTCTCTCCCGTCTACACGGTAACCTTTTCCCTTCTGTAGACTTTAGCCTTCCCATTCATGAGCTGCCTCTGTTTCTGGTTCAACTCACCACCTTCCGATGCGGTGGCTTCAGCATCGGCATTGCATTTTCTCACGCAGTTGCAGATGGAACAGGTGATGAAGTACTCATATTCATTATTGTCATCATGAGAGTAACAGCTGTAATCTAATAAAAAATTATGTTATTTATCTCCAGCTGCCTTTCACTTCATGTCTGAGTGGGCTAGGGTTACGAGAGGCGAGACTCTACAAACACCGCCATTTCTGAACCGAAGCGTCTTCCGAGCCGGGGAGCCACCATTGGGCTTGTCGCCGCCACCAACCTTGGACGAATACCCGGAGTATGGGAATCCGGTGTTACTAATTGGTCAGTCTGATGCTTCAGAGGAAAAAAAGAAGAAAACCACGACAGCTATGCTGAAGATAACGAAAGCCCAAGTTGAGAAGTTGAGGAAGATGGCGAACGACAGCTGTGAAAAACCCATGGCGCGTGGGTTCACTCGATATGAGACAATATGTGGGCATGTTTGGAGAATCGCAAGCAAGGCGAGAGGACACAAAAAGGAGCAAGAAGCAGTAATCGCTATTTGTGTTGATTCGAGGAGTCGTATGACGCCTGAACTGCCAAGAGAGTACTTTGGGACTGCAACTTTTGATGTGATAGCTCAAAGCCTGGCGGGTGATCTAATGTCAAAGCCATTAGGGTTCGCTGCGAGTAAAGTGAGGGAAACGATAGAGAAGGTGACAGACAAGTACATAAGGTCATTGATAGAGTTCTTGAAGAATCTGGAGGACTTGACAGAGTATATAGATAACGATACAGTGTTGGGGAAGGAGGACGGACCATTTTATGGAAACCCTAGTGTTACAGCAGTGAGTTGGCTGACATTGCCTACATATGGGTTTGATTTTGGGTGGGGAAAGGAACAGTACATGGGACCAGGACCTTGTGCAGATGATGGGAATTTTTTTCTTATTCAAAGTCCTGAAGGAGATGGTTCTGTTGTGGTTGCTATATGCCTTCAAGAAGCTTATATGGACGAGTTTAAGAAGCTTTTTTATCAAGGCATGCCATGATATAGAGTCTATAGACCTTCATATGTGACTCTACTTGTACGACTTTATGGAGTTTATATATTTAAATATTAATATCTGGAAAATAAGGAAGAAGATGTGTGTGCATTTGTGTTCATCATCAATAATGTTTGCTTTAAGATATTAATTATCAGCAACAGAAATATTGTACATTGAATTCCAGGGCTTTTTGACCTATTTAATTTTTTTTTTAAAAAAAAATTTATCAAACTAAGGCTCAGGCAAAAATATTTCTCATACTACCAAAGTGGCGTGAAAAAGTCCCACGCCATCTGTGGCGTGGGAAACTTTCACGCCACCAAGGTGGCGTGAAAATCGATGAAATCAGACCCAATTAATGGGTCTGATTCCATTATTAAAAAAAAAACTATAATAATAATAATAATAATTAAACTATATAATAATAATAATAAAACTAATCTTAACTATATAAAAGTAGAGCAGCAAGTGGTTCTCTGTTTGACATCTGTCTTTTTATTCTACCAACCGCCAAAATAACTCCATTTACTTATTATTTTTAATTTTTAATCTGTCCTCTTTGTTTTATTATCGGTCAAAATAACACTATTTACTTATTATTTTTAATTCTTAATTTTTATTGTTTTTTCATGTTTTTATCTTCAAAAAGCATTTGAATTTACTGTTTTTCATGTTTTAATCTTCAAAATTTATTTAGTAAAACAACGAGAAGATATATGAGATATAGTTAGAGATAATATAAATATTCAAATTTCAAATAAATCAACTAAGATAATTCCTTATTTATTTGTCTTCTTATATAAGTAAATTTTTATTTTGAAAGACCGAAAAATTAAATTACCCTTAATTTTAATTTGGCTATATATAGAGAGAGACTAAAATAAAAAATAAAAAGCAAGGTAGGTATGAAGGAGGGATAATGGGGAAGGTAGTTACACACTATCTTACTAATCTTATTTTTCCTCAATAATAACTAAATATATTGTTTTATCAATAACCGCATTTGAATTTATTGATTTTTCATATTTTAATCTTCAAAATTTATTTAGTAATTCAACGAGCAGATATATGATGAGAAGTAGTTAGAGATAATATAGGGATTCAAATTCTAAATAAACTAACTAAGATAATTCATTATTTATTTGTCTTCTTATATAAGTAAATTTTTATTTTGAAGGACCGAAAGATTGTATAACAGATATATTTGTTCTATACACCAAATATCTGTATAACAACAGTATTTAAATTTAATTTAATTGAATGAATAATTTAATTTATATATATAACAAATACAGGGGATCTATATATTTGTATAACAACAGTATTTAAATTAAATTTAATCCCAAAATCAATACGGTTGTTATACAAATATTTGGTGTATAACAAATATATAGATCCCCTGTATTAGGATCTGTTGTTATAACCAAATTGTACCGCATAATCTTTTAAAAGGTGTTCTTAATGAGTTATTTCAGCTCTCTGCTTTCTTTCTTTAGAATTCAAATTAAATGAAGTATCCTTAAATTATTCCACTTTTTTATCATTTATTATTATCATTATTATTATATATTATTAGTTTTATTATTATTATTATATAGTTTAATTATTATTATATATTATTATTATAGTTTTTTTAATAATGGAATCAGACCCATTAATTGGGTCTGATTTCATCGATTTTCACGCCACCAAGGTGGCGTGAAACTTTTTCACGCCATCTGTGGCGTGAGACTTAGTATGGGAAATATTTTTTACTGAGCCTTAGTTTGATAAATTTTTTTAAAAAAAAATTAAATAGGTCAAAAAGCCTGAATTCCAGTAATAAGTAATGAGAACTGCTTAAACCGTTATTAAAGATTGATCATTTTAAAAGGAAATATTGAAATATCAGAGTACAATTTTTATGTGATATTTAACAACAAAAATATTTATGAAATGATGAAATTCAAATTAACATTTTCTTCGATCAAGCATTCAGTATTTTGAAATAGAAAGGTCAAATTACTTAACGGTCTTGGTTCGTTTATCAAAGAAAATGTTAGGATCAAATTTTTTTAGGGAGAATTCCATATAAATACCTTTTGAAATTGTAAAACCCCCGGAAGTCTGTTGAATTTGTAAAAAGACTGAGAGATACCAAGAACCTATGAGAGATATGCAAATTCGTATGAAATTACCCTTTTACCCATAGTTTTAAATAAATAAATAAATAATAAAAAACCCCCCAACCCCCACTACCGGCAGCCGCCGCCACCGGCGGCCGGCACCACCACCGGCGGCCGCGGTGGTGGTGGCGGCCGGCTGCCGGAGGTGGTGGTGGTGGCCGGCCGGCGGCGGCGGCGGCGGTGTTGGGGGTTGGGGGTTTTTTAATTATTTATTTATTTATTTAAAACTAAGGGTAAAAGGGTAATTTCATACGAATTTGCATATCCCTCATAGGTCCTTGGTATGTCTCAGTCTTTTTACAAATTCAACAAACTTCTGGGAGTTTTACAATTTCAAAAAGTATTTATTTGGAATTCTCCCAATTTTTTACATGCAAAAAGTACTTGTGTCTAAACTTCTACAATATCAGTTACCTTTTGACCTTTACTAGAATTTAATAATATTTTAGTCTCAAATTAATCCCGCCTAGTGAGATAAGATTTGTTAGTGTTGGTGTTAGTATGAAACTAAACTTGTTTATCCATTTCTAATAATTGGTTTTTATGCACCCACTGACCCACCCAAATACTCATACCCTGACAAAATTAATTGTAAGATTGTCAATCAGACTCCCCTATTTAGATTAATATTAATTATGAGTCATTATACCCCCACCACATAGAATTCGACCTCACAAACTTTTGATTAAGAAAGTTTGAAGGGAGGCACTTACTTAGTTGAGCTGCGAGCGAAACTGACGGTAAACTCTCCAATTCCAACCTTTTTTTTCGCCAGAAATTCCAACCAAATGAAGCCTTCAACATACTCAAATTCTATTAAAATTAAATTATTGGAGTTATGATATTGTAGTAAAACTCCATGGTATCTTTATTAGGTAAGAAAAACACAATTTATTCTATTTTAACTATTTAAAAAAATTAAATGGTCAATTGGCTGCTTGGGAGACATAGACGACTACTCCTATGAAGGGTGTTGTTCTATTGATTAAAAAGGCTATTGTTTTAATATTCTCCCGCAGAATTGTATTGGAACCCTAGGCAAATAATAAATTAACTTTTTAGTACATTCAATAAATAACAAGCGATATCTCTAACACACGGAGAAGTGTTTGCCCGCCTTTGTGATAATAGTATATATCATATATGATAATGCTACCTATTTGAATTCGGCGTGTAATACCCGGATTTTATTATCTGGAATATTATGAATAAAATAGATATTTCTGATAAGTGAAATTAATGTCTCCAGACTTGTGTAAATTTAGCCTATTATTCTAAGTTAAATTCTGTAGGAAATCAGGGAATTTAAGGGCCAAAATGCCAAAATGACGAAAATGCCCCTAAGGGACATAAATAACTTAGAAAAATTATGAAAAATTCTAAAAAAACAGTAAAATGACCAAGTGAATTATGAGAGTATATTATCTCTAATTATGGTAATTTAATAAATTATGAACTCGGAGAAATTGTATAAGAATGTCCAAAAATTAATAAAAAGACCATAATACCCTTGCAAACTATAGAATATTATAATAGGCATGGAAATTCTAATGTTAATGCAAGAGTATGAAGGTAATGAGTTGTTCTAAGTAAGAAAATTATCAACTTGTGATAATTAAGTAATTAAGTAATATTGGGCTAATTACTTAAGCATAAGCAAAAGAAATTCACAGGTAATTATGTAAAACCCTAAAATTAGTGGTTTTTGTTTTAAAATTAGTAAAAACATGTTTACTAATTAATTGGAAATTTTGGAGAAAAATTGTTGAGTTTAGGTATTTTTAAGCCTAAATACAAGAATGGACCAATTAGGGTTTTTTGTGGAATTTTTGAGAAAATTTAAATAATTAAATAAGTAAATAATTAATTAAATAAAAAATAAATATTTATTAAAAATAAAAGAGGGCCAGCCGAAATTGGGCCAAGAAAAAGGAAAAAAAAAATGAAAATGAAATGAAAAATAATTCTTGCAACTTGCAAATATTTTAATAATATAATTAATTAAAGTAAAAATGATGAATAGTAATTTAATAATTAGGAAACGGATCCTATCTAGAGATCTAGGAATGAGATTTCCAAAGTCAGGATAGAATATTAATCAGTGGAATTTTATCTTCCGTTAGACTCTTCCGGAAGTTAATTCTGAGGCCGTTTGTGCATTTTCCTAATAAAACAAAATAGGGAAAAATGTAGATAGGCACATTTTTGGATATGAAGAAAATAAATTCTAACTCAACATCTAGGAATGATTTTGAATTTATCTGAACATATTTGGAATCAGTGAATTTTTCTGAAGAAGTTGATGATTTCAGAAATGCGTTCTGAAACCGGACGCGTTCGGACACGTTTTTCGAGAAAACTTCAACTGGACTGTTGGAACCTGTAATAGACCGAAATCTAAGTTAAATTAGATATTATTGATGAGGAAGAGATTATCTTCAAAGTTGTGGATTCAGAATTTTGAGATTTTCCGAGATTACGCGAAACGGGGACCGATCGGGGAAAATCTAGTGGGACCTGCATAAAGCAAACAATTTTGAAATTCCCTTTATGTCCTTCCAAAATCCTATAAATACCCCCTCCTTCACAATTCTTCACACCATTTCTTCTTCCTTGGCCGAAATCTAGAGGGAGAAAGTAGAGAGAGAAGCTCGGGAAAAGTTCTGCGAGAAGTCTTCAACGGGTAAGTCCTTCTGGTCTTTAGCTTTTAGTTCGGTAGTTAGTAGAATTGTTAGATAGATTTAGTAAGTAGGGAGTGAGATTCCTACTATTGTTTTAGGCCTCATTGCATTGAAAGATGCCTAAAGAGGTAAAACTTGGTAGGGATTGAGTCCCCGAAAATTGGTAGTTAAAGTAGCGTAGTGCTGCAAATTTCCGCCAATTAGGGGTAGAAGGGCAAAATGGTAATTTTTACCTAAAATGCCAGATTTAGTATCAAATCACTAATAAAAGTGATATTACTCTTATAGGACGTCAGAAATCCTAATTTGCTGTCGTTATTACTGTCCAACGTGCATTGTCGGACAAACCATTGTTTTCCGTCGAAAGTGATTCGCTTGAAACATCTACGTACATCAACGAAGGTACGGACGCGTACTGTAACACTAATCTTGTACTACTTAAATGCATATATGTCAAAGATACGTTCGTAGACCGTTATACAGACAGTTTTATACGGGTTATGTCTTAGTAACGCCGTTATGTTTTCCTAGCGCTGAGGACACGAGTGAGTATCGTGGCACTGGTGAATAGTGCAGGCCGTTGTTGTTATTGTTTACCCTATGGGGCTTTACATATTGCTCTGTGCTTATGTTCTGTCGGCATACTGATCATGCATCTGCTATATGCTTATGTAGTGATATACTGTTGTATTAGCTCTAGAATATCTGTTGTTATATACTGTATTGTTTGGGTATGAGGTTAACCGTTACCTGAGATTCAATGTGGTAAATTGAATCTCAGCTATAGCTTCAGGGTCCGGAGGACCGCGAATCGAAGATCGGGGCAAGCAGCAGGTGTAGACTTGCGGACGAAGTCACCTTTATCTTTACCGCCTTACGTATTACCTTACCGTCCTCTGCTTTCTTTCCGTTGTTTACTTTCCGAATCTTAGGATTACTGTAATCAATACAATGTTACACAATGGTTAATGTTTTGGCTACGAACCAATTACTCTAACCAATTACTCTTTCGCTCTATTGCTCTACTCTGATTAAAAAAAAAAATTCTGCGTTTGAAATTGGGATGTTACAGGGCGTATAAGAAAAAAAATTTAGGTGGCATGATTAATGAAAATATGTTGAGAAGATAATCAACATGTGACGTCAAAGTGTTAAAAAAGCTCATAAAATAGATGTTATACTAAGGATAAGATGGGAGCGCATAATCCTAACTTGGACAACTTAAAGATCAAATTGGACCCGACCCCACACACAAAAAAGGCTTCAAAACTCAGCTTAAATCTAGATTTGGATACTCTCCTCTTCTTCTACTCATCCTATCTTCACATTTTGTTTAAAAATTGAACTATTAATATTTAATATCTTATAAAATTACATTATAATATTACGTAAAATTGAGGTTTTAGTTAATAACTTTGTATGATATTATTGAAACTCCAGCCACAATTACAAAGGAGTTCAAGAAGAAGTGGCAAAAGAAGTGAGAATCTAGAACAAGTAAATCATCTTCCTAATCTCTTGTGATTTTGAAGGAGATCTTTGACCAATAGCTAGAATATGATTATATAACTTGATTTTGGTGTTTTTTATGGTTTTAAAGTGTTCAAAATGAAATTTTGTATAAGGAAGAGTATAGAGCATGATTTTGGAAGTATTAAAGTCAAGATATGAAGAAATACAATTAAGTAGCTTTAAAACCAATGAGGGTATTTTCGTAAACTGGAAATAATCTACATATATCTTGTCTTAGAAAGTATTTTTAGTCATGTCAAGGATCACATAGATTCTTGGAACACCTCAATAGTGTTTTTCTACTAAATGGTCAAGTTAAGTCAAGTTAACGAAAAATATTTATTTAAAGGGCCTAACGGGCCAGCCCTTTTAGACCCTCGGCCCTATAGGACTGGCCTTACAAGGCTATCTTCAAACTCTAATTTACAAACCCAGCCCTTGAAGGGCCAAGTTTTAAATGGGTCGACCTGACGGACTTAGCCCAATTTCTCAGCTCTAGTCTAAATGTACCAACTTTTTTTACTCATAAAATATTAAAATGTCACTTATTTTATATAAAATCTAATGATAAAAAAATCCAAAAAATATTTTTTTTTTGAAGCGCACATCAGGCACCCTTGCCCCAATTTTTAAAAATGTTTGGAAACTGTTACGGACCTAGTCTAGGCCCATTATCTCACTGGCTAGTACAGGGGGCAACCCACCATCCGTGGGACCCAGCCATGACCTTGGACATGCACCCACGATCCTGGACATGCACCCACGATCATGGATATGCGCACACGATCCCGGACACGCACATGACACGTACGGTGTGGCAGCCAAGGGACTAACTAACCAGTATACTCTATATATACGAGAGGAAGGAGACGGCGCTGTGTACATTCATTCTAAGCCTTGACTTATCTACATACAAATACACGGCACACACAAGACCCCTTAGGCGAAACGCCTGCTTGTGTACCGTGATCATACCCTCTCCTGAACGCTTGACCCATAAGCATACAGGAAGGGCACACAGATCCTATATCAAACCACCGGACCTTTAATAGGCCGGACATCTGAGTTCTACACCAGAACAGTGGCGCCGACCGTGGGGATCAATAAACTTCTATTCCCGTGACCATGAGGATAAGCACTCGTGCTTCCAGCCAAATGCACAATAGCTTTTTCTCCAAGGAGATACAGAACGCCCGATTCCCTGAGAAGCTGAATTTGGGCGAGTTGACAAAGTATGATGGCACACAAGACCCGACGACTCATTTAGAAGACTTTGACGTTCACATGTCGGTTAGAGGTCTCAAGGAACCAATTGTGCCCCGATCTTCGCCGCGACGTTAAAGGGGCGGCGTTGAAATGGCTTCACACTCTTCCCTTTGGGTCGATCCACAACTTTGAAGACTGCCGAGGCCTTTGAGTTGCACTTCGCGACTAGCAAACGGCAACCAAAATCCCAAGATTCTCTCTCAAAAATCGAGGCGGAGCAAGTACGAGAAATATTCGGCCCTGACGGTGCCTCGATCTCAAGTTTGGAAGGAGGTATCAACGACCGAGATGAAGAAGGTCGATCGGCCTCCTCTGTCCTACCGAAGATCCGGGATAGACCAGTCTAAATATTGCTCGTTCCATGATGGTCAAGGTCATACAACCGACGAATGTTACGAGCTCCGGGATGCAATCGAACGATTTGTTCGGGAAGGAAAACTTCAACAGTACGTCATAGAGCATCAAGGAAAAGGTGGGAAACGAAAGACCAAGAACCGCAGTAGGACCCCTCCTCGAAAGTTCAAAAAGCAGGAAGATAAACGAAAGGCTCCTGAAGCCGATGACGAATTTCCAGAAGCGGAATTCGACTGTAATGTAATCAGCGGAGCAATGGGCGGTGGCGGTGATACTATAAGCCAGCAAGGAAATACCTTCGAGAAGTCCTCGTCCGTCGGGGACCGACCTAAATTCAAGGAACATCACACTGAGGTAGCACGACCGCCTTTGTTTTTCACAAGAGACGACCTCAAGGACGTTGTCCCCGGCCATCAAGATGGGCTAGTGATAACCGGAACAGTCGTCAACTGTCGAGTCAAGCGGATATTTGTGGATGCCGGTAGCTCGGCCGACATACTAAGCTGGGAAGCGTTCAAAAGAATGAGCCTGAACCGGGACGACTTAAAGCCTTGCAAGACAACCCTCATCGGGTTTAATGGAGAACAATCTCGTCCGAAGGGGTTTATCGACCTCAGGTTCACCCTTGGAGTCAAAGACGCCTTTAAGTCCGAAAGAGTGCGGTTCATAGTGGCCGAGTTCGTTTCACCTTATAACATAATATTGGGAAGGCCAACCATCCACAAGTGGGACATGTTGGTGTCTACAAAGCATCAAAAGCTCAAGGTGATAGGCAACCAAGGAACCGTGGTCACGATAACTGGGGATCAAAGAGAATCTCGACAGTGCTATTTTGAAACCGTGAGAATTGGGAGGCGGATCTTCATCGCAGCCCCAAAGAATCGGCTATCTGGACCGTTCGGACCGGGATTCTCCAGACGAAGAAGTTAATCTTGTGGAATTAGACATCCGAGACGATGAGGCTCGCCTTAACCGGCGGGAGACCGGAAGATCGGTGATCGGAGACCCTCTCCGCACCACTAAGATTGGCAAACACCTATCTTCCGAACTTAGAAGTCGGTTGGAGGAATTCTGAAGGAAAACAGGGATGTCTTCGCACAGGATTCATCTCGGGTACACGGAATAGACCCAAAATTTTGTTGTCACAAGCTAGAAGTCTATCCGGGCTCAATCCCGTGTCGCGAGAGAAAGAGGAACCACGGACCGAGAAAAAGGAAAGCGCTGGAAATTCACATCCAAGAATTGCTCGAAGCGGGATTTATTCGGGAAATACAGTATACAACCTGGTTATCAAATGTGGTGATGGTAAAAAAAGCCAAATGGGAAGTGGAGAGTGTGTACCGATTACAAGAACTTGAACAAGGTATGCCCGAAGGACTCCTACCCAATGCCAAACATCGACCAACTGGTCGACAACGCCTCAGGATTCCGGCTCCTATCCTTTATGGACGCGTACTCGGATATAATCGAGATAGCGATGTACCCGGAGGATCGGGAAAAAACAGCCTTCATTACTGAAAGAGCTAACTATTGCTATAATGTCATGCCTTTCGGATTGAAGAATGCGGGAGCTACATATCAAAGGATGATGAATAAGGTCTTTGCAAACCAGATCGGCCGCAATGTGGAAGTGTATATAGATGACATGATCGTCAAAACCTTGGATCAGCAACGTCATATACAAGACTGGAGCAGACATTCGCCAAACTCGAGAACCTACCGAATCCGATGAACCCGGCCAAATGTGCTTTTGGCGTCCCGCCGGGAAGTTCTGGGTTTCATGCCGACTAACTTAGGGGCATTGAGGCCAACCCGGACAAATGTAGGGCGGTGATGGAGATGAAGGCTCCGAGTAATAAAAAGAAGTCCAACAGTTAACCGGAAGATTGGCCGCCTAACTAGGTTTTTGCCAAAATCGGCGGAGAAGGCTTTACCCATGTTCGAGCTCTTAAAGAAGGAGGCATCGGTGGAATGGAATTCAAAGTGCGATGACGCATTTGACGACATAAAGCAATGTCGGCCAATCCTCCGTCCTCTCAAAACCTCGGCTGGCGAGAGTCTTTTCCTTTACTTGTCGATCGGCGAGGAAGCGATCGCGCGGCCTTAGTAAGAGAGGGGGAACACGGACAAATTCCCTGTGTATTTTGTCGGCGAGAACCTGCGAGAATGCCGAGATCCGATACCGTAAGCTAGAAAAAGTGGCATTCGCTCACGCTTATTGCGGCCCGTCGGTTAAGACCTTATTTCCAGGGTCACCTTATCGTTGTTAGAACAAGCCAGCCAATTCGACAAGTCCTACATAAGCCGGACCTAGCGGGAGGATGACTAAGTGGGCGATAGAACTCTCCGAGTTCGACATCACCTCTGGCTCGCCATGCAATCAAGTCACAGGCGTTGGCCGACTTCATCAGAGAGCTCACCCCGACTTCTAAGTCCGATGAGACACTGGCAGGCGAATGGAAGGTGTATGTCGACGGATCGTCGAACACGAAAGGAAGTGGAGCCGGAGTCATTATTGAGAGTCCGAGAGGGGTTACGATTGAGCATTCGTTGCATCTCAACTTCCCAACTTCGAACAATCAAGCGAGAATACGAGGCCTTGATAGCCGGGCTTCTTCAAGCCAAGGAAAATGAGGCCACAAGAGTTAAGGTTTTCACCGACTCCCGGCTTGTGGCGGCTCGGATCGAGGTACGTATCGGGCTAAAGGCCCGCTAATGGCCAAGTATCTCCTAAAGGCAAAGGACTTGATGTCGGGTTTCGATGAAGCAAGCGTTACTCACATTCCCAGGAGAAAACGCAAGAGCCGACATTTTATCAAAATTGGCAAGCACTAAGCGAGTGGTTGTCATCGCACGGTTGTCCAGCAAAATCTCGAAGATCCGGTATGCATGATGGCTATTTCGGTCGAATCGGTGGAAAAAGCCGATAGAAGACTACCTTGAGCGTGGACTCATCCCAGACGATGCAATGGAAGCAAAAATGTTGATTCGTGACTCGGCCAAGTACACAATGGTGGAGGATCAACTTTACCGAAAAGGATTACATTCTCCCATCTTTGAGGTGTTTGAACCCAAATGAAGCGGGGTATGTCTGGCCGAGATTCATGGAGGGGCCAATGGTCGGCATATGGGGGCTAAGGCGCTCGCCCGAAAAACCCTTCGAGCAAAGCTATTGCGCCGACGTTGGAGGCAGATTCAAAGACCCTTGTAAGACAATGTGATAGTTGTCGAAACATGCCGAGTTATTTGGCGCCCCACCGAGCTTCATTCCATCACGGCCCCCGGCCATTTTACAAATGGGGCATGGACATTCGGGGCCATTCAAGACAAGACCAGGGCAATCGCGCGGTTAATCGTGGCGATAGACTATTTCACCAAGTGGATTGAGGCCGAACCTCTCACAACGATCTCCTCGGCTCGTGTGCGGCGATTTGTTGAAGTTAATATAATTACGCGCCGGAGCACCGGCCGAGATAGTAATGTACAACGGAACTCGGTTCACTGGAGTCGGATTTCGTGACTTGATTTATGAATACGGAATACGGCATCACTTTGCTTAGTGGAACACCCGCATCCAACGGGCAAGCTGAGGCCGCCAATAAGGTCATCCTTGATGGTTTGAAGAAACGTATGTTGGAGGCTGATACCTCTTGGGCTGATCAACTACCTTTTGTCCTTTGGGGAATCGAACAAGCTGCTCGAGACATCCACCCAAGAAACTCCTTATAGGCGCCTACGGTTGTGAATCTATGATTCTGTGGAAATAGGGATGATGTCTTGGCGCGGGAAGAGCATTTTATCACAAGGTGAAATTGCCAATAGTGAGGCGTTAGCGGTTGAGTTGGATCGGCCGATGAGGCCTGGTCACCTCCCATTGTCGGGATATTGCAATGAAGCGGTGATCGCGGCTCGTTATAACAAGAAGGTTAGACCAAGAAGATTCCGGCCGGTTGCTTGGTACTTAGAAGGGCCGACATCGGGAACAAGAACTCCAAAGACGGCAAGCTTGCGGCTAATTGGGACGGACCTTATCGCGTTCGGGAAACTCTTGAGAGAGGAGCTTACATTCGGAAAATTTGGATGGAACCCTATCAAGCGAACATGGAATGCGGACAAATTAAAGGCATATTTCGATTAGGCTTATCTCGTTGTTTTTCTTAAAGCATCGTTTTCCATTATGTTCTTTGTTCAACGTTGGCTGCCGGCTTTTCCCTTCGCAACAATTGTTGTGCCAAATATGAATGAAACTCTCGTTCGAGGGTATCTATTGAATTCCAAACATTGTCTTTTTCAAGATTCAATTGTTATTAGCTTTTCAGCTGAAGAAAACACGTCTGATAGCTATCGCGCCCGGACACGCTAATTTACTCCGGGTATCAATAGAAAATGTCATGCCGACCACGATCAGTCAAAATGCTCGGACGCTATCGGGACAAAACCAAACCCGGGCAGGTGGCAATTTTCATTTACCTTTGGATGACCCGGTTACTATACCAGGAATTTTATAAAACAGTGCAAACACTAGCACTTTAAAACATTATGGTCTTATGACCAAAAAGCGCGTTCGCAGATTCTGCTTACCTTCATATGACCTTGGCCGGGTCGACCGCGATAAGCGGTAAAGTTATATTCTTATACGATGCATTATGGTTGCTAAGTTACCATCTATTGTTAGTCGTAGCCAAAAGTGGCCATATTGGCCAATCATTCAATAAAGTCATTGCGGTAAAACAATAGGATAGATTATACAAATTAAAAAGAGAAAGAAAAAAGGGAAATCAATCCACGTGCTTAGGGGCGGTCGAGACTTCCTCACCCCTGCTCGGCCTCCGGCACGGCCGCATCGCCATCTATCCGGTCTCGGAGCCGGCGGGAGGTTCAACATAGGGGACAATCGCCCGTCGGTCACATAAGACCGGAAATGATGCCTGTAGTGTTGAGCTCGATCCCGGGTTCAAAGCCGGATCCGGGCAAGAGAATTCTCAAACGCCTCCACCACCGAACCCAAAGAAGCAACTCCTGCGGCGGGTTATCTCCGCGGACAGATGTGTTGAGGACGCCTCCCCTCGGCTTTGATCCTGTCCACCTCGGCTCACGAACCCGTCCTCTCAGTGTCATGGCTTTTAAGCGCTCTTCGCTTCTAGCTTGAGCCGCCTTAAAGCCTTCAATTATTACATTGGAGTCCGCCAAGAGCCCCTCGGTCTCTTTTAGTCGAAACTCCACTTTCTCCACTGGACCTCACGAGCACGGAACTCGTTCAAGCGACTTGCCATTGTTTGAGCTTCATCGCGGTCTGTTCGGGCACGCTTCGGCTCCGTGGCGACCTCCGCATATTTGTGGTGCGGGGTGAGAAATGATTGGGTCAAACCGGCACCTTTCAGAAAGCATTTCCCAATGCTGGACTTCTCGTACGTCTACTTCCCGCAAGGCCACCGGCTCTTGATAACGGGCGGGAGGGGAGTGCCACGGCGAGTTCTTCGGTAATACCCTTACTCCACAAGTGTGAACGGGAATGACGGTGGAAGGACGAGGGGGAAGGGGTATCGAGCATGGAGAGGGGCTCGGCGTCGGTCGACTTAGGAAGCGGCGATTTCGGGACGGGGAGGCTCGGATAGAGAGACGAGGCTGACTTCGGTTCGGGGCTTGGACGACTCCCGACCTTAGGCTTCTTTGGCTCGGCACGCTCGAAGACTCTCCGACCTTCGACTTGCCCGCCTCCTTGGCCGACCTCTTTCTCCCCTTGGCGGCGGGCTCGGGGATCCCGAGAAAGATATTGCGGCTCTTTCATCTTAAGACACGTACGAAACACATACACCATGTTAGCTACTAGGAAAGCAAAGACGATCAATACAATACTAAGACGCGGAACAACGCCGATGTTAAATAACAAATGCCATACTCGGCCCGACGCCATCTCATCTTGACGTCGTGCCTCGGCCCGATATTGGGCTACTAAGGAGCCGGCCCTACAAGACCGTTCGCTCGAACGTGGTCTATTATGGCATCAATGGCCTTCCTTTCGGGCTTCGCAGATTGGACCGCTCCACCTTATAGGCGCTAGGGGACACATTGTGGTGATCTTGACACCAATACAAGTTAAACTCCCGTCGACTTTTGCGAGTCCGGCCCTTTGAGGAACCAAGGAGTTGTACCGGTTTAGCGACGACTTTGAAAAAGTTGCCCTTGAAGCGTTTGAAAGAGTCCGAGACTGGGTAAACAAGCGCCGATTGGCTATTCCCGAATGGAGGTCCAGCCCTTGAGCTCGGCGGTTCCTTCCCGGAGCGAGAGGTGTGGGGGTGAAGAAGTAGAAGAACATAGAAGTGGTGCAAGGCGGTCAAGGCTCGTGCAAAACCACTCAAAGGCAATCGAGTAACCCCATCCATTGGGGTGTAATTGCGAGGAGCTATACTAAGAAAGCGAAGGGTGGCCATTTGAAATTCGGAAAAGGGAATCGAATCCCAAGCCCGGTGATATAGTCGGCATAGAAAAAGAAAAAGGAGTTGTGGCTCCCTCCCGGCTCTTCCTCTTCAGGGAGACAAAGGGAGTAGGTGTTAGTATCTCGAACTGGAAGACCTTCCAAGTCTTCCATGGTCAGCTTCGACCGATAGGATAACACTTCTCGGGTAACCCAAGGGAATTGGTCAATTAAGTCCTGTGGGGGGCTAGCGCGGTTGGCATTTCCAGACACTTTGTTAGGCGGCTATTCGGAAGCCCGGGGAAGTGGACACGTCGAAACTCGGGTTGAACTCCCTTGGATTAGGAAGAGGCGGGAAGGAAACATTCGGACTTCCCTAACCGACGATGCATCGTCTCGGATTTTCGTCGGCCCACCACCGAAGTTTTCCCTTGCCTCCACGGTGATCGGTTAAAGCAACGGTTTGCAACGTTGGACGGGAAGATTCATCGCCCCAAAGCCACCAACGGCTTTTTCCCTTGACGGTGTGGCGTAGTTCCGCCAGTTCTTCGGGGGTCATATTCTTTATGTCCTTCGACATTGGGAGCCACTCTATTAAAGGTATTAACGAAAAGGAAACGGCTCACTCGAAAAACAGGGGAGTTTTGCACAAATGAAGGAACCGAAAACGGGACTACGCGAAAATCCACTCAACAAGGGAATTTACCTGAATTTCAACTAAATACGGACGCAATCTTACAGGAAACGGCGGATCGAGAGCGTAACAAAAGCCGGGCACAAGGAGCAGGAGTCACAGTCAATTATCCCGGCTTACTCGTTAGGCTAATCAGCCTCTGAGAAAGGACCCGCATTTGGAGTCTTCGACCGTGCAAGAAGCAAGCCCGGATGGTCGAAGAACAACAAAATTTAAACAAGCATAACCCGGACCACATGTCTGGGGCAATTCAACCGAAGACTTGTAGTTCCGAGATTGCTTGAAACTCGATAGACACCTTATCAAAGTAAGACGGGGCAGCTCCGATACAACTAGAGGATCCAAGAACATGTCCACCCCGGTTGACCGAGAGACTGGACAACCCTACTGGGGGCAAGGACATCATGTTACTTCGCGATCAACAATGACTCGGACTTCAACAAAGACTCGAACCGTGATCATACCCTCTCCTGAACGCTTGACCCATAAGCATACAGGAAGGGCACACAGATCCTATATCAAACCACCGGACCTTCAATAGGCCGGACATCTGAGTTCTACACCAGAACAAAATCAAATAGTCAAATAATTTTACAAATCAAATTTTAAAACAATAACTAATGAAAATTAAAAAAAAATTAAGACAACCAAATAATAAAATAAGAATAAGAAATAATTGTTGGTATATACATAAAAAAAGTAATAAGAAAATTACGAATTATAAATCAAATAGACAAATAATCAAATAAGTACAGGGTTTCACAAATCAAATTTTAAAACAATAACTAATGAAAATTAAAGACAACCAAATAATAAAATAAGAATAAAAAAGAATTGTTAGGTATATATACATTTGACAAATTCAAACTTCAAAGCATTTGTTAGTAAAAGATTTATCTTCAAATCAAACTTCAAAAACGTAAGATAGGGATTTCAAAACTGTAGATTTTTAAATAAATCAAATAATAAGATAAGAATTGTAAATAGTTAAAAAGCAATTAGAACGTTTGAATTGAATTTAAAATATTTATTAACCATGAAATTTTTTAAAATTAAAAATTAAAAAAAATAAATGGATGTTAGAAATTACAGAGCGCAACCAAATAATAATAAAATAAGAATACGAAGAATAGTTATTTCTCAAATAGTGGCTTGTTACAAAATTTATTTTCAACTCAAATTTAAAAAAATGAAGATTTTTAAATCAATCAAATAAGAAAATAAGAAATGGATTTTCAAATTAAATTTTAAAACAAAAAAATAGTAGATTTTAAAATTGCAGATTTTAAAATCAATCAAAACTGCATATTTTTAAATCAGTCGAATAATAAAATGAGAACAGGATTTTCAAATGACATCTTAACATTTCAAAATTGTAGATTTTTAAATAATAAGATAAGAATTGAAAGAGTTAAAAAGCAATTAGAAAGTTTGAATGGTGTGAACATAATAAATTCCGAAAATTTGTTAAAAATCAAAAACTTATTTTCAAATATATTTTTTTTTTTTAAATATAAGACAGCGGATTCCATAATTGAGGTTTTTTTTTTTATTCATCAAAATAGTAGTAGAACTTAAAGTTGAAGATTTTTAAAACAATCAAATAAAAAAACCAATAAAAAAACAAGATAAGAACTGAAAAAGAGTTTAAAAAGTAATCAAAATTTATTTTCAAATCAAATTTAAAAAATAAAGATTGGGTTTTCAAAAATACATATTTTTAAATCAATAAAAGGATTCTCAAATGAAATTTTGAAACAACAATAAAATAGAACTTAAAGTTTAAGATTTTTAAAACAATCAAATCAAAAAACAAGAAAAAAAAAAAGAACTGAAAATATTTGAAAAGGTAAAACAAAATGAAACCCAAAAAAAAATAATAATAAGAAATACTTGTTCACAATCTAAATTTATTTCCAAACCAAATTTTATTAAAAAAGTAAGATTGGGTTTTCAAAATGTAGATTTTTAAATCAATCAAATAATAAAATAAGAAAAGGATTTTTAAATGAAGTTTTGAAACAACAAAATAATAGAACTTAAAGTTGAAGATTTTTATTCCATCAAAAAAAAGTTGAAGATTTTTAAAACAATAAAAAAAAAAAGAATTGAAGGGAGCTTAAAAAGTGAAACAAAGTATGAAACAAAAAATAAGAAATATTTATCAACAATCAAATTTAAAAAGAAAGATTGGGTTTTCAAAAATACATATTTTTAAATCAATCAAATAAGAAAACGATTCTCAAATGAAATTTTCAAACAACAAAATAATAGAACTAAAGTTTAAGATTTTTAAAACAATCAAATAAAAAAACAAGAAGAACAATCCAAAAAACAAAATAAGAAATGAAGGGAGTTTAAAAAGTAAAACAAAGTATGAAACAAAAAAATAAGAAATATTTATTAACAATCAAATGTAAAAAAGTAAGATTGGGTTTTCAAATCAATTCTCAAATGAAATTTTGAAACAACAAAATAATAGAACTTAAAGTTTAAGATTTTTAAAACAATCAATAAAAAAACAAGAACAATTCAAAAAACAAAATAAGAATTGAAGGGAGTTTAAAAAGTAAAACAAAGTCTGAAACAAAAATAAGAAATATTCATTAACAACAATCAAATTTAAAAAAGTAAGATTGGGTTTTCAAAACAGATTTTCAAATCAATCAAATAAGAAACATAATAATAGAACTTAAAGTTTAAGATTTTTAAAACAATCCAAAAAAAAAAATCAAATCAAATTTAAAAAAGAAAGATTGGGTTTTCCAAAATACAGATTTTTAAATCAATCAAATAAGAAAATAAGAAAAGGATTCTCAAAAAATTTTGAAACAAAAAAATCATAGAAGTCAAATTTGAAGATTTAAAAACAGTAGTTTTGAATTAATCAAACAAATATTAAAACAAGGAATATTAAGTTTGTTATGGACCTAGTCAAGGCCCACTATCTCACTATCACAACCCACTAACTGTGGGACCCAGCCATGACCAGGGCGGTTGGCACGATCCTTGGACACGCACAACATGGGAGCCATCTACATATAGAGCGTGAACCTAAGAGATCATCATCTATCTATTATCTTCTACATCTATCTTCTACAACGGTCTACGCTCCGGCTATTCACAGAAGACTTGTAGTTCCGAGATTGCTTGAAACTCTGATAGACACCTTATCAAAGTAAGACGGGGGGCAGCTCCGATACAACTAGAGGATCCAGCAACATGTCCACCCCGGTTGACCAGAGACCTGGACAACCCTACAGGGGGCAAGGACATCATGTTACTTCGCGATCAACAATGACTCGGACTTCAACAAAGACTCGAACTTTCGTTCTTCAAGCGAACATCTAAACTCTACTGCACTTGCAGACCCGAGCAACCGAGCTTGGGGCAATTACGGACCTAGTCTAGGCCCATTATCTCACTGGCTAGTACAGGGGGCAACCCACCATCCGTGGGACCCAGCCATGACCTTGGACATGCACCCACGATCATGGATATGCGCACACGATCCCGGACACGCACATGACACGTACGGTGTGGCAGCCAAGGGACTAACTAACCAGGTATACTCTATATATACAGAGGAAGGAGACGGGCGCCGTGTACATTCATTCTAAGCCTTGACTTATCTACATACAATCACACGCACACACAAGACCCCTTAGGCGAAACGCCTGCTTGTGTACCGTGATCATACCCTCTCCTGAACGCTTGACCCATAAGCATACAGGAAGGGCACACAGATCCTATATCAAACCACCGGACCTTTAATAGGCCGGACATCTGAGTTCTACACCAGAACAGAAACAAAGGTGTAAGAGCCACTCTTATAGTCTTTTTCTTTAGTATATATAAGGATTTGGACTTAGAAAATGAGGATCAAATTTGGGGTTAATCACGTTAGATCATTCTGGGTTTTGAGTTCGAGTTTCAAAAGAGATATCAGAGAGGCAGCCACAAACTCCAAGTTGGATATATGATGATAATATTAAAAAAAGAAAATCAATTCTATGATTTTATTTTAAATTTTTTTGATATGCCACATATATACAAATACAATAATACATATTAGTGCAATCATTTTAAGTTTTTTTTTTACTAATTACTGCCCCACACATAGAACAATATTTTATATTTTGTGCAATAATATATATTTTTTATTAGTCACTTCCAATATGTGTCATATAAATTTGGGATAGGATATTGTCAATACCAATTATATGTCACTACCAAATCACTACCACTTTTTCACCGTTAGATTAGAATCTCAATAGGAAAGAGAAATGATAAAGATAAATGAGATTATGATCTAACGGTGAAAAAGTGGTAGTGACATAAAATTGGTAGTGACAATATCATATCCTATAAATTTAGAAAAACAATAATTTCCTCTCTAAAACTGTGTTTTTGGAGAGTATCCAAACACATACACACACCTAGTGACTTTTCCTTCGGAGAAATTCATCTAAAACGCAACTTAAATTAAAATGGCAGAACTTCATTAATTAAACCGTACAGCTATAATTTAAAAAAGTAATTTAAGATAATTCCTTTTTTTTTTTAAGTTTGTGTTAGCTACTTCACTTCTTTAAAGTTACCTTTAACATGTTTAATACAAATTAAGAAAAGTCTTAAACCTTTTTTTTTCTTAAAATTGAAACATTTTATAATTTTACCATGATTTAATATACAATATACCCCATGAAAATAAGGTGAAACATAATAATAAATAAAGGATATACTTATATATTATATAAAAAATTTAATGAGGTAAAAATAAATCTTCTCTCAATTCTATAAGGAGCAGTTTTAAGTGATAGCAGTCTATGATTTATTTTTATTTTTTTTAAAATAATTTATCTAGGCAGCACTCCTTGGGATCTAAACAGAATGAATTTGTTTTTTTTTCAAAATAAGGTTTTAACTGCGAGACGCTCCTCAGGTTTGAATTTGAAGGTCGACCTCATTTATTTATTTAAAAAAAAGGTATCAACGGTCAGTGACTCAGTCGGTTACTAAAAAATACTCGTACACCATTTAACGGAAGAACCCTAAACTCCTCTCTTTCTATTTTTTGGTTTCTTTTTTGCGCCGTTCTCTCCTCCCCGGCCTCCTCTCCCTTTCCTTCCCTGTAATATATATCCTTCCTAAAATTCCGATATCCTTACTTGCTACTTGCTAGGGTTTAAATTTCGCTTAGTTTACATATATAGGGGAAATCATACGGAGGTTTCCTTAATATGTATTAAGGAATTTTCATGAACGGGGAAAATTCCTTAATACATATTGGGGAACTTTCGCATCTTGTTTCTTCGGGTTTCCGTGAATTTTCTTTTGCTTGCTCGCTTTTCGTTTGAAGGTCTTGGTTTCTTTATCTGGTAGTTTTGATTCATCTTCTACTTGCTTACTTTCCGTTTGAACGTTCAGGGTTTTTCTTCTTCTTGTGGTTGTGATTTTTCTTCTGCTGGCTCACTTTTCGTTTGACGGTTTAGGCTTGTTTTGGGTTTCCTTATGTTACTATAGAGGAAATTTTGTGTTTGTTTGTTGTAATTAACATTTGTTTGGCTTTATTCATTTGTGTTTGATATTTTCTGTGGTGTGATTGTTACCCAATTGGTCTGTTCTGCCTAAGGGTTTCTTGGAGGGCTGCCTTCGTCTCTTTATTCTCTGCATTCCCAGGTTGCTAGTGTCTAAATTTCTCATAGTTCACATAAAAAGTGGAAATCATACGGAAGTTTCCTTAGTATGTATGAAGGAATTTTCATAAACGGGGAAAATTCCTTAATACATATTAGGGAACTTTCGCATCTTTAATGTTCAACTGCCTTAGAAAGAAGGCATTGATTACTCTTCCTATGAAGGCGAGAGGAGGTAGCTAATTTCTTTGGCAGCTAATGTGTTTCTTCAGGTTTTTGTTTCTTTCTTTGGTGGTTGTGATTTTTCTTTTGCTTGCTCACTTTGTTTGAAGATTGAGACTTCTTTCTCTGGTTTGTGATTTTTTCTTTTTCTTGTTGTGATTTTTCTTTTGGTTGCTCAATTTCCGTTTGAAGGTTTAGGCCTATTTTGGGTTTCCTTAATCCTTATGATATTATTGTCAGAATTTTGTGTTTGTTTATTGTGATTAACATTTATTTGACTATATTCATTTGTGTTTGATATTTTCTGGGGTGTGATTGTTATAAGATTAATCTGTTTTGAATTTGTATACATTTATTGTGCCATTTTTAGACTGTATTTTTGTGTTTTGTTTGCTATCAAGGGGATGTCAAAATTGTGTTTCTTTATTGTGATCATCATATGTTTAGCTCTCTGTTTGATGTTTTCTGAAGTGTGATTGTTACAAAATTGATGTGTGTACAAATTTGTTGAAAGAGAGTCCTCCAAGGTATGCTCTTCTATTTTTTCCTTCTATTTTATTTCGTGAATTTGTCTGGGACCAAGCCTGAAGCAACCAATAAGTCAGTCATGCTGAAAGAGAGTCCTCCAAGGTATGCTCTTTAACTCCTGTCTTAAATTCCGTTGAAACTAGTCTGTTATGTTATCTGGCAGTTTTGTTCAAGTAACTGCTCCTCCTTCCTCCTATCTTCTCCTTGTAGTCTCCCAATTGCCTCTTCCCTGAGTTAAGTTCCATCCATTGTTTGATAATTAACTATTCCTACTTCTTATTTTGTTATTATCATTTATTAATTAACTAAATTTTTTGATGTTTTTTTGACCATTTTTTTTTTTTTTTGATGTTTGATTTGAAAGGGAATTTTTTTAAAGCGAATTCTTTTTTGGTTGTGAATTTTTTGATGAACTTATTATTCATTGTTGTCTTATTTTTTGTTTGATTAAAAATTACTGTTTTAAAGTTTATCCTTATTTTATTTTGATTATTGAATAATCTGGAATTTGAAAATTAATTTTGTTTTACTTATTTGAAATTTGAAATTTTTAAAATTCGAAAATTGAAAATTTTTGATCTTATTACTTTAAATCTGGTTTTGAATTTTTTTTTTTGAATTTTTTTGGTTAAAACCTGATTTTCTATTTTGCAATTTCAAAGTAAAATATTATGTGGACAATCCTTGATTTCAGATATTTGATTTGAAAGTGAACTTTTTTGGTAGTGCAATTTTTTATATTTGATTTCAAAGTGAATTTTTTGAACTTAATATTCCTTGTTTTAATATTTGTTTGATTGTTTAATTCAAAAATAGTTTTTGAAATTTGTTCTTATTCTATTCTTTGATTTTTAAATAAACGTTGTTTTTGTTATCTGAAATTTTTGAAATTTGCAATTTGAAAAGTCTTGATCTTGTTATTTTAAATCAGGTTGTGAACTAATTTTTTTCTATTTTTGTTCAAATTTATTATGTGGACAATACTTAATTCCAGATATTTGATTTGAAAGTGAATTTTTTTGAAAGTGATTTTTGTTTTTTTATTTTTTATTTCAAAGGTTAACTTTTTGAACTTAGTAACCTTGTTTTAATATTTGTTTGATTGTATAATTCAAAACTACTGTTTTTAAAGTTTATTCTTACTCTTATTCTATTCTTTGATTGAATAATCTGGAATTTTAAAATAACTTTGTTTTTGTTATCTGAAAATTTTAAAATTCAGAATTTGAAAATTTTTATTTTCAACTTTTTGTTTTTGTTTTATTCAAATCTGATTTGGTCTTTTGCAATTTCGAAGTTTTGTTTTTAACTTTTTGGAAGTGAACTTTTTTAACTTTGTTCTGGTGTAGAACACAGATTGTCTAGCCCTGAGGGGCTAGGATGTTGGTGTAGATTGGGACTTGACCTAGGAGAGATTCCTAGGGCCTACGTACCCTGAAGAGGGATCAAAGTCCACGTAGTTCGAGGATTGATGGATGAGGCGTTTAGCAGGAGGGTCTCAGTATGCTCGAGACTACTGCCTCGTGAATAGCCGGAGCGTAGACCGTTGTAGAAGATAGATGTAGAAGATAATAGATAGATGATGATCTCTTAGGTTCACGCTCTATATGTAGATGGCTCCCATGTTGTGCGTGTCCAAGGATCGTGCCAACCGCCCTGGTCATGGCTGGGTCCCACAGTTAGTGGGTTGTGATAGTGAGATAGTGGGCCTTGACTAGGTCCATAACAAACTTAATATTCCTTGTTTTAATATTTGTTTGATTAATTCAAAACTACTGTTTTTAAATCTTCAAATTTGACTTCTATGATTTTTTTGTTTCAAAATTTTTTGAGAATCCTTTTCTTATTTTCTTATTTGATTGATTTAAAAATCTGTATTTTGGAAAACCCAATCTTTCTTTTTTAAATTTGATTTGATTTTTTTTTTTGGATTGTTTTAAAAATCTTAAACTTTAAGTTCTATTATTATGTTTCTTATTTGATTGATTTGAAAATCTGTTTTGAAAACCCAATCTTACTTTTTTAAATTTGATTGTTGTTAATGAATATTTCTTATTTTTGTTTCAGACTTTGTTTTACTTTTTAAACTCCCTTCAATTCTTATTTTGTTTTTTGAATTGTTCTTGTTTTTTTATTGATTGTTTTAAAAATCTTAAACTTTAAGTTCTATTATTTTGTTGTTTCAAAATTTCATTTGAGAATTGATTTGAAAACCCAATCTTACTTTTTACATTTGATTGTTAATAAATATTTCTTATTTTTTTGTTTCATACTTTGTTTTACTTTTTAAACTCCCTTCATTTCTTATTTTGTTTTTTGGATTGTTCTTCTTGTTTTTTTATTTGATTGTTTTAAAAATCTTAAACTTTAGTTCTATTATTTTGTTGTTTGAAAATTTCATTTGAGAATCGTTTTCTTATTTGATTGATTTAAAAATATGTATTTTTGAAAACCCAATCTTTCTTTTTAAATTTGATTGTTGATAAATATTTCTTATTTTTTGTTTCATACTTTGTTTCACTTTTTAAGCTCCCTTCAATTCTTTTTTTTTTATTGTTTTAAAAATCTTCAACTTTTTTTTTGATGGAATAAAAATCTTCAACTTTAAGTTCTATTATTTTGTTGTTTCAAAACTTCATTTAAAAATCCTTTTCTTATTTTATTATTTGATTGATTTAAAAATCTACATTTTGAAAACCCAATCTTACTTTTTTAATAAAATTTGGTTTGGAAATAAATTTAGATTGTGAACAAGTATTTCTTATTATTATTTTTTTGGGTTTCATTTTGTTTTACCTTTTCAAATATTTTCAGTTCTTTTTTTTTTTTCTTGTTTTTTGATTTGATTGTTTTAAAAATCTTAAACTTTAAGTTCTATTTTATTGTTGTTTCAAAATTTCATTTGAGAATCCTTTTATTGATTTAAAAATATGTATTTTTGAAAACCCAATCTTTATTTTTTAAATTTGATTTGAAAATAAATTTTGATTACTTTTTAAACTCTTTTTCAGTTCTTATCTTGTTTTTTTATTGGTTTTTTTATTTGATTGTTTTAAAAATCTTCAACTTTAAGTTCTACTACTATTTTGATGAATAAAAAAAAAAAAAACCTCAATTATGGAATCCGCTGTCTTATATTTAAAAAAAAAATATATTTGAAAATAAGTTTTTGATTTTTAACAAATTTTCGGAATTTATTATGTTCACACCATTCAAACTTTCTAATTGCTTTTTAACTCTTTCAATTCTTATCTTATTATTTAAAAATCTACAATTTTGAAATGTTAAGATGTCATTTGAAAATCCTGTTCTCATTTTATTATTCGACTGATTTAAAAATATGCAGTTTTGATTGATTTTAAAATCTGCAATTTTAAAATCTACTATTTTTTTGTTTTAAAATTTAATTTGAAAATCCATTTCTTATTTTCTTATTTGATTGATTTAAAAATCTTCATTTTTTTAAATTTGAGTTGAAAATAAATTTTGTAACAAGCCACTATTTGAGAAATAACTATTCTTCGTATTCTTATTTTATTATTATTTGGTTGCGCTCTGTAATTTCTAACATCCATTTATTTTTTTAATTTTTAATTTTAAAAAATTTCATGGTTAATAAATATTTTAAATTCAATTCAAACGTTCTAATTGCTTTTTAACTATTTACAATTCTTATCTTATTATTTGATTTATTTAAAAATCTACAGTTTTGAAATCCCTATCTTACGTTTTTGAAGTTTGATTTGAAGATAAATCTTTTACTAACAAATGCTTTGAAGTTTGAATTTGTCAAATGTATATATACCTAACAATTCTTTTTTATTCTTATTTTATTATTTGGTTGTCTTTAATTTTCATTAGTTATTGTTTTAAAATTTGATTTGTGAAACCCTGTACTTATTTGATTATTTGTCTATTTGATTTATAATTCGTAATTTTCTTATTACTTTTTTTTATGTATATACCAACAATTATTTCTTATTCTTATTTTATTATTTGGTTGTCTTAATTTTTTTTTAATTTTCATTAGTTATTGTTTTAAAATTTGATTTGTAAAATTATTTGACTATTTGATTTTGTTCTGGTGTAGAACTCAGATGTCCGGCCTATTGAAGGTCCGGTGGTTTGATATAGGATCTGTGTGCCCTTCCTGTATGCTTATGGGTCAAGCGTTCAGGAGAGGGTATGATCACGGTACACAAGCAGGCGTTTCGCCTAAGGGGTGTTGTGTGTGCCGTGTGACTGTATGTAGATAAGTCAAGGCTTAGAATGAATGTACCTGGCGCCCGTCTCCTTCCTCTGTATATATAGAGTATACCTGGTTAGTTAGTCCCTTGGCTGCCACACCGTACGTGTCATGTGCGTGTCCGGGATCGTGTGCGCATATCCATGATCGTGGGTGCATGTCCAGGATCGTGGGTGCATGTCCAAGGTCATGGTGGGTCCCACGGATGGTGGGTTGCCCCTGTACTAGCCGGTGAGATAATGGGCCTAGACTAGGTCCGTAACAGTTGCCCCAAGCTCGGTTGCTCGGGTCTCGTGCGGTAGAGTTTAGATGTTCGCTTGAAGAACGAAAGTTCGAGTCTTTGTTGAAGTCGAGTCATTGTTGATCGCGAAGTAACATGATGTCCTTGCCCCAGTAGGGTTGTCCAGTCTCGGTCAGCGGGGTGGACATGTTCTTGGATCCTCTAGTTGTATCGAGCTGCCCCCGTCTTACTTTGATAAGGTGTCTATCAGAGTTTCAAGCAATCTCGGAACTACAAGTCTTCGGTTGAATTGCCCCCAGACATGTGGTCCGGGTTATGCTTGTTTAAATTTTGTTGTTCTTCGGCCATCCGGGCTTGCTTCTTGCACGGTCGAAGACTCCAAATGCGGGTCCTTTCTCGGAGGTGATTAGCCTAACGAGTAAGCGGGATAATTGGCTGTGACTCCTGCTCCTTGTGCCGGATCTGGGCTGTCGATTCCTCTTCTACGTTATCGTTTGCCTATGCCAGCTGGCGTCCCTCGACTGTCGTGAAGCCGAATTGAGGGGTGCTGGCCTATACGGGCTTTGGCGTAATTAATGCACAGCGACGCGCATTAAATGAAAAGGTCACGTCATCCTTTCGACGGATGGAAAAGGCGCTTTTGCCCCGTCGATTGGGTTTCGAAAGGTTTATACCCGCCAAGTCTCCTTCCTTGTCATTTTATCAAAGTTGTTTTGAAGAACTTCTCTCCAGACGATTCTCGCTTTCCGGAGGATAACTGTTTCGTGAACCATCTTCGTTCCACAACTTCCCTTGATCATCTCCATATTTTAGGTAGGTATTCTTGTTTCCTTGCCTCTTTCTTTTGTTCGCTCGATCTGCCGTTTCCTGTAAGATTGCGTCAGTATTTAGTTGAAATTCAGGTAAATTCCCTTGTTGAGTGGATTTTCGCGTAGTCTGTTTTCGGTTCCTTCATTTGTGCAAAACTCCCCCTGTTTTTCGAGTGAGCCGTTTCCTTTTCGTTAATACCTTTAATAGAGTGGCTCCCAATGTCGAAGGACATAACGAATATGACCCCCGAAGAACTGGCGGAACTACGCCACACCGTCAAGGGAAAAAGCCGTTGGTGGCTTTGGGCGATGAATCTTCCGTCCAACGTTGCAAACCGTTGCTTTAACCGATCACCGTGGAGGCAAGGGAAAAACTTCTGGTGGTGGGCCGACGAAAATCCGAGACGATGCATCGTCGGTTAGGGGAAGTCCGAATGTTTCCTTCCCGCCTCTTCCTAATCCAAGGGAGTTCAACCCGAGTTTCGACGTGTCCACTTCCCCGGGCCTTCCGAATAGCCAGTCTAACAAAGTGGCCAGCTCGGGTCCTAGGGCCGAGGTTGATTCCTACATCGGGCCTTGCTACGACTGCTTGTATGAGTGCTCCCGACTTATTTCTTGTGGGGATTCCTCCACAGCCGACTTCATTTTGGGCTCCTGCCGACACAATTTGGTCCCGGCTCCCCAAGCTATATCGCCGAGTCCTGTTGACTTGGATTTTAATCTTACCACAACTGTAGAGTCCCGCCTTCAATTATTGACATCAGGTATGCTAGGAAGATTCTGATCTTGCTTATATTTTTATTTGTGTTAGGTATAATGGCGTCGTCTTCTTCTTCCCACGCGGTGAGTCGAATCTGGAAATGCCAACCGCGCTAGCCCCCAGGACTTAATTGACCAATTCCCTTGGGTTACCCGAGAAGTGTTATCCTATCGGTCGAAGCTGACCATGGAAGACTTGGAAGGTCTTCCAGTTCGAGATACTAACACCTACTCCCTTTGTCTCCCTGAAGAGGAAGAGCTGTGTGCTCGGTGAGGGAGGGAGCCATAACTCCTTTTTCTTTTTCTATGCTGACTATATCACCAGGCTTGGGATTCGATTCCCCTTTTCCGAATTTCAAATGGCCACCCTTCATTTCTTAGTATAGCTCCTCGCAATTACACCCCAATGGATGGGGTTACGATTGCCTTTGAGTGGTTTTGCTGAGCCTTGGACTGCCTTGCACCACTTCTATGTTCTTCTACTTCTTCACCCCCACACCTCTCGCTGCGGGAAGGAACCGCCGGAGCTCAAGGGTGGACCTCCATTCGGGAATAGCCAATCGGTGCTTGTTTACCCAGTCTCGGACTCTTTCAAACGCTTCAAGGGCAACTTTTTCAAAGTCGTCGCTAAAGCTGGTACAACTCCTTGGTTCCTCAAAGGGTGGGACTCGCAAAAGTCGTTGGGAGTTTAACTTGTATTGGTGTCAAGATCACCACAATGTGTCCCCTAGCGCCTATAAGGTGGAGCGGTCCAATCTGTGAAGCACGAAAGGAAGGCCATTGATGCCATAATAGACCACGTTCGAGCGAACGGTCTTGTAGAGGCCGGCTCCTTAGTAGCCCAATATCGGGCCGAGGCACGGCGTCAAGATGAGATGGCGTCGGGGCCGAGTATGGCATTTTGTTATTTAACATCGGCGTTGTTCGCGTCTTAGTATTGTATTGATCGTCTTTGCTTTCCTAGTAGCTAACATGGTGTATATGTTTCGTACGGGTCTTAAGATGAAAGAGCCGCAATATCTTTACGGGATCCCCGAGCTGCCGCCAAGGGGAGAAGAGGTCGGCCAAGGAGGCGGGCAAGTCGAAGGTCGGAGAGTCTTGAAGCGGCCGAGCCAAAGAAGCCTAAGGTCGGGAGTCGTCCAAGCCCCGAACCGAAGTCAGCCTGTCTCTCTATCCGAGCCTCCCGTCCCGAAATCGCCGCTTCCTAAGTCGGCCAGATGTCGAGCCCCTCTCCATGCCTGATACCCCGGTACCCCCTCGTCCTTCCACCGTCATTCCCCGTTCACACTTGTGGAGTAAGGGTATTAGAAGAACTCGGCGTGGCACTCACGCCTCCTGCCCGTTATCAAGAGCCAGTGGCCTTGCGGGAAGTAGACGTACGAGAAGTCCAGGCATTGGGAAATGCTTTCTTGAAAGGTCTTGGTTTGACCCAATCATTTCTCACCCTGCACCACAAATATGCGGAGGTTGCCACGGAGTGAGCGTGCCGAGCAGACCGCGATGAAGCTCGAAACAATGGCAAGTCGCTTGAACGAGTTCCGAGGCTCGTGAGGTCCAGTGGAGAAAGTGGAGTTTCGACTAAAAGAGACCGAGGGGCTCTTGGCGGACTCCAATGTAATAATTGAAGGCTTTAAGGCGGCTCAAGCTAGAAGCGAAGAGCAGTTAAAAGCCATGACAGCGGAGCGTCCTCAACACATCTGTCCGCGGAGATAACCCGGCTTGCGGGAGTTGCTCTTGGGTTCGGTGGTGGAGCGTTTGAGAATTCTCTTGCCCGGATCCGGGCTTTGAACCGAGGATCGAGCTCAACACTACGGGGCATCATTTAGGTCTTATGTGGCGACGGGCGGATTGTCCCCTATGTTGAACCTCTGCGGCTCCGAGACCGGATAGATGGCGATGCGGCCGTCTTGGAGGCTGAGCGGGGTGAGGAAGTCTCGACCGCCCCAAGCACGTGGATTGATTTCCCTTTTTCTTTCTCTTTTTAATTTGTATAATCTATCAGGTTGTTTTACCGCAATGACTTTATTGAGCAGATTGGCCAATATGGCCACTTTTGGCTACGACTAACAATAGATGGTAACTTAGCAACCATAATGCATCGTATAAGAATATAACTTTACCGGTTATCGCGGTCGACTGGCCAAGGTCATATGAAGGTAAGCGAGAATCTGCGAACGCGCTTTTGGTCATAAGACCATAATGTTTTAAAGTGCTAGTGTTTGCCTTTGTTTTATAAAATTCTGGTATAGTAACCGGGTCATCAAAGGTAAATGAAAATTGCCACTGCCGGGTTCGGTTTTGTCCGATAGCGTCAGAGCATTTTGACTGATCGGGGTCGGCATGACATTTTCTATTGATACCCGGAGTAAATTAGCGTGTACAGGGCTGCGATAGCTATCGGACGTGTTTTCTTCAGCTGAAAAGCTAATAACAATTGAATCTTGAAAAAGACAATGTTTGGAATTCAATAGATACCCTCGAACGAGAGTTTCATTCATATTTGGCACAGACAATTGTTGCGAAGGGAAAAGCCGGCGGGCCAACGTTGAACAAAGAACATAATGGAAAACGATGCTTTAAGAAAAACAACGAGATAAGCCTAAGCGAAATATGCCTTTAATTTGTCGCATTCCATGTTCGCTTGATAGGGTTCCATCCAAATTTTCAGAATGTAAGCTCCTCTCTCAAGAGTTTCCCGACGCGATAAGGTCCGTCCCAATTAGCTGCAAGCTTGCCGTCTTTGGAGTTCTTGTTCCCGATGTCGGCCCTTCTAAGTACCAAGCAACGGGCTGGAATCTTCTTGGTCTAACCTTCTTGTTATAACGAGCGCGATCAGTTGCTTCATTGCAATATCCAGACAATGGGAGGTGACCGGGCCTCATCGGCGGATCCAACTCAGCGCTAACGCCTCGCTATTGGCAATTTCACCTTGTGATAAAATGCTCTTCTGCGCCAAGACATCATCCCTATTTCCACGGGAATCATAGATTCACAACCGTAGGCGTCTATAAGGAGTTTCTTGGGTGGATGTACGGCGGTTGTTCGATTTCCCCAAAGGACAAAAGGTAGTTGATCGGCCCAAGAGGTGTCAGCCTCCAACATACGTTTCTTCAAACCATCAAGGATGACCTTATTGGCGGCCTCAGCTTGCCGTTGGATGCGGGTGTTCCACGGAAGCAAAGTGATCTTGTATTAGTATTCATAAATCAAGTCACGAAATCCGACTCCGGTGGCGAGTTCCGTTGTACATTACTATCTCGGTGGTGCTCCGGCGCGTAATTATATTAACTTCAACAAATCGCCGCACACGAGCCGAGGAGATCGTTGTGAGAGGTTCGGCCTCAATCCACTTGGTGAAATAGTCTGCCACGATTAGCCGGCGCGATTGCCGGTCTTGTCTTGAATGGCCCAGAATGTCCATGCCCCATTTGTAAAATGGCCGGGGGCCGTGATGGAATGAAGCTCAGTGGGGCGCCCAAATAACTCGGCATGTTTCGACAACTATCACATTGTCTTACAAGGGTCTTTGAATCTGCCTCCAACGTCGGCCGATGTAGCTTTGCTCGAAGGGTTTTCGGGCGGCGCCTTAGCCCCATATGCGACCATTGGCCCCTCCATGAATCTCGGCCGGGACATACCCCGCTTCATTTGGGTTCAAACACCTCGGCATGGGAGAATGTAATCCTTTTCGGTAAAGTTGATCCTCCACCATTGTGTACTTGGCGCGTCACGAATCAACATTTTTGCTTCCATTGCATCGTGCTGGGATGAGTCCACGTTCAAGGTAGTCTTCTATCGGCTTTTTCGGTCGATTCGGCCGAAATAGCCATCATGCATACCGGATCTTCGAGATTTTCTTTGGACAACCGTGCGATGACAACCACTGCTTAGTGCTTGCCAATTTTGATAAAATGTCGGCTCTTGCGTTTTCTCCTCGGGAATGTGAGTAACGGTTGCTTCATCGAAACGACATCAAGTCCTTTGCCTTTAGGAGATACTTGGCCATTAGCGGGCCTTTAGCACGATACGTACCCTCGATCCGAGCCGCCACAAGCCGGGAGTCGGTGAAAACCTTAACTCTTGTGGCCTCATTTTCCTTGGCTTGAAGAAGCCGGCTATCAAGGCCTCGTATTACGCTTGATTGTTCGAAGTTGGGAAGTTGAGATGCAACGAATGCTCAATCGTAACCCCTCTCGGACTCTCAATAATGACTCGGCTCCACTTCCTTTCGTGTTCGACGATCCGTCGACATACACCTTCCATTCGCTGCCGGTGTCTCGTCGGACTTAGAAGCGGGGTGAGCTCTCGATGAAGTCGGCCAACGCACGTGACTTGATTGCATGGCGAGCTTCGTAGGTGATGTCGAACTCGGAGAGTTCTATCGCCCAATTAGTCATCCTCCCGCTAGGTCCGGCTTATGTAAGACTTGTCGAATTGGGCGGCTTGTTCTAACAACGATATGGTGACCACGGAAATAAGGTCTTAACCGACGGGCCGCAATAAGCGGAGCGAATGCCACTTTTTCTAGCTTACGGTATCGGATCTCGGCATTCTCGCGGGGTTACGCGACAAAATACACGGGAATTTGTCCGTGTTCCCCTCTCTTACTAAGGCCGCGCGATCGCTTCCTCGCCGATCGACAAGTAAAGGAAAAGACTCTCGCCAGCCGAGGTTTTGAGAGGATGGAGGATTGGCCGGACATTGCTTTATGTCGTCAAATGCGTCATCGCACTTTGAATTCCATTCCACCGATGCCTCCTTCTTTAAGAGCCTGAACATGGGTAAAGCCTTCTCCGTGATTTTGGCAAAAACCTAGTTAGGGCGGCCAATCTTCCGGTTAAGCTGTTGGACTTCTTTTTATTACTCGGAGCCTTCATCTCCATCACCGCCCTACATTTGTCCGGGTTGGCCTCAATGCCCGGTTAGTCGGCATGAAACCCGGGAACTTCCCAATGGGACGCCAAAAGCACATTTGGCCGGGTTCGATCGGATTCGGTAGGTTACGAGTTTGGCGAATGTCCGCTCCGGGTCTTGTATATGACGTTGCTGGTCCAAGGTTTTGACGATCATGTCATCTATATACACTTCCACATTGCGGCCGATCTCGGTCCGCAAAGACCTTATTCATCATCCTTTGATATGTAGCTCCCGCATTCTTCAATCCGAAAGGCATGACATTATAGCAATAGTTAGCTCTTTCGGTAATGAAGGCTGTTTTTTTCCTGATCCTCTGGGTACATCGCTATCTGATTATATCCGGAGTACGCATCCATAAAGGATAGGAGCTGGAATCCTGAGGCGTTGTCGACCAGTTGGTCGATGTTTGGCATTGGGTAGGAGTCCTTCGGGCATACCTTGTTCAAGTTCTTGTAATCGGTACACACTCTCCACTTCCCATTTGGCTTTTTACCATCACCACATTTGATAACCGGGTTGTATCTTGTACTTCCCGAATAAATCCCGCTTCGAGCAATTCTTGGATGTGAATTTCAGCGCTTTCCTTTTTTCTCGGTCCGTGGTTCCTCTTCTCTGCGACATCGGGATTGAGCCGGATAGACTTCTAGCTTGTGACAACAAAATTTTGGGTCTATTCCAGTACACGAGATGAATCCCAGCGAAGACATCCTGTTTTCCTTCGGGAATTCCTCCAACCGACTTCTAAGTTCGGAAGATAGGTGTTTGCCAATCTTAGTGGTGCGGAGAGGGTCTCCGATCACCGGATCTTCGGAGTCTCTGCCGGTTCAGGCGAGCCTCATCGTCTCGGATGTCTAATTCCACGTATTAACTTCTTCGTCCTGGAGAATCCCGGTCCGAACGGTCCGGATAGCCGATTCTTTGGGGCTGCGATGAAGATCCGCCCTCCCAATTCTCACGGTTTCAAAATAGCACCGTCGAGATTCTCTTTGATCCCCGATTCGTGACCACGGTTCCTTGGTTGCCTATCACCTTGAGCTTTTGATGCTTTGTAGACACCAACATGTCCCACTTGTGGATGGTTGGCCTTCCCAATATTATGTTATAAGGTGAAACGAACTCGGCCACTATGAACCGCACTCTTTCGGACTTAAAGGCGTCTTTGACTCCAAGGGTGAACTGAGGTCGATAAACCCCTTCTGACGAGATTGTTCTCCATTAAACCCGATGAGGGTTGTCTTGCAAGGCTTTAAGTCGTCCCGGTTCAGGCTCATTCTTTTGAACGCTTCCCGGCTTAGTATGTCGGCCGAGCTACGGCATCCACAAATATCCGCTTGACTCGGCTAGTTGACGACTGTTCTGCTATTACTAGCCCATCTTGATGGCCGGGGACAACGTCCTTGAGGTCGTCTCTTGTGAAAAACAAAGGCGGTCGTGCTACCTCAGTGTGATGTTCCTTGAATTTAGGTCGGTCCTCGACGGACGGGACTTCTCGAAGGTATTTCCTTCGCCGGCTTATAGTATCACCGCCACCGCCCATTGCTCCGCTGATTACATTACGGTCGAATTCCGCCACGGAAATTCGCCATCGGCTCAGAGCCTTTCGTTTATCTTCCCCGCTTTTGAACTTTCGAGGAGGGGTCCCATGCGGTTCTTGGTCTTTCGTTTCCCACCTTTTCCTTGATGCTCTATGACGTCCGTTGAAGTTTGCCTTCCCGAACAAATCGTTCGATTGCATCCCGAGCTCGTAACATTCGTCGGTTGTATGACCTCGACCATCATGGAACGAGCAATATTTAGACTGGTCTATCCCGGATCTTCGGTAGGACAGACGAGGCCGATCGACCTTCTTCATCTCCGTCGTTGATACCTCCTTCCAAACTTGAGATCGAGGCACCGTCGGCCGAATATTTCTCGTACTTGCTCCGCCGATCAAATTTGCCACCTCGGCTCTTGCTTTCATTCCCCTTCTCAGGAATCCCTATTCCCTGTTGTCGAGAAGTCTCGACCCCCGGGAGGAGGTTCTATCTTGGTCCCGCCTCGAATTGGGATTGTTTGCCATTCGCATCCGCTCGACGTCCAAGTACTTCTTTGAACGAGATATGAAGTCGTTGAGATTCTTTGCCCGCTCCTTTAAAAAGGATTCGCCAAAGGGACTCTTTATCGAGGCCGTCCACCAATAAGTGAACGTGTACGTCTTCGTTAAGTCCGCGCACTGCAGCACCGCATGATTGAAGCGGTCCAGTAACTTTGGAGCAGCTCTCCCGCCGCCGTGTCGATTTTGAGAGAGATATCTTGGGATTTTGGTTGCCGTTTGCTAGTCGCGAAGTGCAACTCAAAGGCCTCGGCCAGTCTTCAAAGTTGTGGATCGACCCAAAGGGAAGAGTGTGAAGCCATTTCAACGCCGGCCCCTTTAACGTCGCGGCGAAGATCTGGGGCACAATTGGTTCCTTGAGACCTCTAACCGACATGTGAACGTCAAAGTCTTCTAAATGAGTCGTCGGGTCTTGTGTGCCATCATACTTTGTCAACTCGCCCAAATTCAGCTTCTCGGGGAATCGGGCGTTCGTATCTCCTTGGAGAAAAAGCTATTGTGCATTTGGCCGACATATCTCCGTCGCTGGAAACCATTTGGGAACCGTCCCGTCACCTCGATGGTTCCTCGCCCGAGGTCGACCCTCTTCATCCCGGTTCGGTTCCTCCTATTGGCCCTCCCCGCTGTCGACGGCTTCCGCCTTCACTTTGTCGGTGCGATGAGCCGAGCTCTCGTCATCGTCGTCCTCTCTCCAAGTTTTATCTTCCCGAGTCCTCGCTGGAAAGGGTGTGGGTCCGCCTTTTCTCCCGCTCTTCCGCTCGGCGATAGTGAAGGGTATGGCGCTTGTCTATGTTGTCCACCCGTCTCATTATCGCAAGCATCCGGCTTGAAGAGATCGAAAGTCCGGCTCGGCATGTGGGATGTCCCGCCTCCTCGCAGTGGAATTCGTGGTCCACGGTCTTGGTTTCGTGGAGCCGAGGACTCCGTGCCGGACGAGTTGTCCTTTTGATGTCGTTCATTGTTGGGAATCAATGGTTCTTTACGAGAAAGCCGATCTTCTCCTTCCCGATGGTCTCCATCGCATCTGGTTAATCAGCCGCTCATTACGGGGTGGTTGACGCGGTGGTTGACGGTTGTCCCCGCTTGATCCGCCTCCGATTGTCTTTGGCCCGAAGCACGAGTGCTTATCCTCATGGTCACGGGAATAGAAGTTTATTGATCCCCACGGTCGGCGCCACTGTTCTGGTGTAGAACTCAGATGTCCGCCTACTGAAGGTCCGGTGGTTTGATATAGGATCTCGTGTGCCCTTCTGTATGCTTATGGGTCAAGCGTTCGGGAGAGGGTATGATCACGGTACACAAGCGGGCGTTTCGCCTAAGGGGTCTTGTGTGCCGTGTGACCGTATGTAGATAAGTCAAGGCTTAGAATGAATGTACACTGGCGCCCGTCTCCTTCCTCGTATATATAGAGTATACCGGTTAGTTAGTCCCTTGCCGCCACACCGTACGTGTCATGTGCGTGTCCGGATCGTGTGCGCATATCCATGATCGTGGGTGCATGTCCAGGATCGTGGGTGCATGTCCAAGGTCATGGCTGGGTCCCACGGATGGTGGGTTGCCCCCTGTACTAGCCAGTGAGATAATGGGCCTAGACTAGGTCCGTAACAGATTTATACTTCGTAATTATTTTTTTTCCCTTTTTGATTGAAAGTTTTTGTTTGATTTAAAAAAGTCTACTATTTTCTGCATTTTTAATTTTCATTATTTTTAATTTTTATTTTAAAATTTGATTTGAGAATCCTGTTCTTATTTTATTATTTATTTTCCTTAAAATTCTGTGATTTTGAAATTCACTGTTTTACTAAATTTGATTTAATTCCTTTTTGGATTGTGATAAAGAGCTTTTGATGGTTGACAAAGGTTTTGAATTTAGTACTATTATTTAACATCTAACAATGTTTTGACATTGTTAAATTTACATATCATTAATTAACTAGTACTCTTATTTAATATCTCAAAATTTCTTCTTCTCCCTATTTTTTATATGGTTTCTTTAAAAATCTTCAATTCTATAATATCTTTGATTTTATTGTTTAAAATTTGATGATTTGAAAATCCTATATTTTTTTATTTGATTGATTAAATATTCTGTAATTTTAAAATCCACCATGTTTCTTTTTTATAGTTAATAACTGCGCTAAATATATTATACTTATTTTCTTTAATAATTTGAATTTTCAAAGGTCCATTATTTTCATTTAGTTGAATTCGACTCAAACTTTGTAATTACTCTTTTTTTTTTAAAAAAAAAAAAAATTTGATTGAAGCTTGTTCTTTTTCTATTATTTGATAAAAATCTGCACCACTATTATACTAAATTTGATTTTAAATTAAATTCTTTCAATTTATTAAATGTTGTTTTAAAAAATCTGCAATTTTAATTTTTTTTTTATTGTTTAAAAGTTTGATCTGAGTACTTGGGCTGGGCCTCTATTATGCTGCCCCAATATTAAACAGTACTCTTTCAAATATTTTTTTTTGAACAATATACTCTTTCAAATATTCAAAACTTAATAAAAAGCCATCACTCATTAATTTTATATTATTATTAAAGCTTACTTGTTGGCTTGCCCTTCAACGTTCCCTCCATCTCCTATTGTTATGTACACAAGAGCTAATAGACCCTTCTTTGGCACACAACGGTCCATTCACTCTATTATATGTAGTGTTCTTGGTACAAAACCATATTTATAACTTACCAAAATTGTGTTTTGTCATTTTGTGGCCCCTCATCATTTGATCAACATTTATAACTTCCTAGTTCATGTTTAGCAGTTCAAAGATCTGGGACTGAAGGTGTGACAATCAAAGGTGCCTGTTTTCTCATTCCCATCCTCATCCTCCAAGAGAACAATAGGTCACCCAAGAAGCCTTACCTTTGTAGTACATATTAGAGGATGATGCAGCAGAAGAATGGAACAACAGTGGTTATGAATTTGTTATCTATTTTACTAATTTTGTCAAAATCCTCCATTTTAATTTATAATTTTTGTTCATTTAATTTTGGGTTTTGTTCATTTTGTATGGACTGCAAATGTTCTCAAGCTTGTTTATTGTGATTGAATTTTGTGTTTGTTTGCTTGAAAAGTTTGGATGTTTTTTAGGGGGATTTTCTATTTTCCTTCCCCACATCAAGGCCTTTCCTTTCCCTAGTTTTGTATGGACTATAATTGATCTCAAATTGTTGTGCTTGTTTTTTTTTTTTTTTTTTTTTCTATGCTTGAAAAGCTTGTGTGCTTTCAATGGGGATTTTTTGATTTTTTCCTATTGCTATTGGTGTTTGTAGACTTGTTTGTTGGTTGTTGTTTCCTAGTTTTGTATGGGCTGTGATTGTTCTCAAATTGTTGTACTTTTGTTTATCTCCTTGAAAAGCTTTGGATCCTTTCAAGGAGGATTTTGTGTTTGCCGTTGTTTGTTGGTTATTTTCCCTTAGTTTGTATAGGTTGTGATTGTTCTCAAACTGTTGTGCCTTGGTTTGTCTGTTTGAAAAGCCTGGAGGCTTTCAAGGAGGATTTTGTGTTTGACATTGTTTGTTAGTTGTTGTTACCCTAGTTCTGCATGGGCTGCGATTGTTCTCAAATTGTTGTGTTATGTGTTGTTTGCTTGAAAAGCTTTAGGGGATTTCAAGGAGGATTTGTGTTTGGCATTTTGTTGGTTGCTATTTCCTTGGTTTTAGGTTGTGATTGTTTTCAAATTGTTGTTCTTTCGTTCAGGGGCGGAATCAAGGGGGGGCCAGCCCCCCTAAAATTACTAAATTTGACCCAAAATTTTTGAGAATTATGCTTTAGCCTCATAAAAGTTTCAATTTTTTTAGTTTAGTCCCTATTAAAAAGTCTCATGAAGGGACTAGAATGAAAATAGTGAAATATTTATGAGGTAAAATGATAATTTTCAAAAGTTTTGGGTCCAATTCTATAATTTTCTCCCCCTAATTTCAAATGGTTACTCCACTGGATTTTATTATCTAATTTTCGCCCCCCCTAATTTTCATTCCTGGGTCCGCCCCTGCTTTCGTTTGTCTACTTGAAAAGCTTCGAAGCTTTCAAGAATAATTTTTTGTTTGGTGTTGTTTGTTGATTTCTTTTTCCCTAGTTTTCTAGGGTTGGCGATTGTTCTCAAATCGTTGTACTTTTGCGTGTCTGCTTGAAATGTTTGGTTCCTTTTTGTTTGTTTTCTTTAAAATTTAGGTGTGCTTTAGGGGGGATGGATTTTGTGGTTCCTTAGAAAATAAGAAATTTGACTGTTAGCCCTTATTATCAGGAATTATAATGTTTCCTTTCTTGTCTCCCATGTGATTTGATTAGGCCTTAATTCTATCCTCCTTAATGTAATTGATTGGCTATTTTGTTGGTTGCCATTTCTCTAACTTTGTATGGGCTGTGATTGTTCTCAAATTGTTGTGATTTGGTTTGTCTGCTTCAAAAGCTTTGTGGCTTTCATGAGGATTGACTGTTTTGTTGGTTGCAATTTCATCAAATTGTTGCGATTGTGATTACGCTTTTTGTTTGTTTTCTTTATGAAAACTTTGGTGTGTTTAAGGGGATGGATTTGGGGGTCTCCTTGATATTTGGATTGATTGGGTTAGAAAATAAAGAATATGACTGTTAATATATTAGGATTCTTGATGTTTCCTTCCAAGTAGTCCAAAGGTATCGTCCCTCATTATGTGATTTGATTATGCTTTAATTCCTTCCTCCTTAATCAAATTGCTTAATGTGTCCCACCCATCTATATATAAATATTAAGGGTGAGCATGTGGCCTAATACCCTGCAATGCCTATTCGAGCCCTACCCAAATAATTTATATACTTTTATTTAAAAATATAATACATACATACATAATATTTCATTAGTCTTTTTGTTGCCATGTTTTTTTATGAATTATAGATTATTGGATGATATTTCTTATTCAATTAAGGATATTGTGTTGAGACCTATTGTGTTGTGTTTGATTATGGAATTATGTGAACTACTAGTATGTATATTGATTCTTTTTTAATATTTCTTTTTCTTGCCGTTGTTTGTTACTTGTTGTTTCCCTAGTTTTATGTGTTGTGATTGTTCTTAAATTATTATGCTTTTTGGTTTGTCTGCTTGAAAAGCTTGAAGGCTTTTCAGGAGGATTTTGTGTTTTACATTGTTTATTGATTGCTTTTTCCCCCCTAGTTTTTTATGGCTGTGATTATTCTCAAATTGTTGTGCTTTTGTTTGTCTTCTTGAAAAGCTTGGAGGCTTTTAAAGAGGATTTTGTGTTTGGCGTTTTGTTGGTTGGTGTTTCCCTAGTTTTCTTTGGGCTGTGATTGTTGTGCATTCACTACAAAAAAAGTGACATTTTGTGGCGGTTAATTTGTAGCGGTCAAAATAAACCGCTACAAATATGCGAATTTGTAGCGGTTTATACCGAAACCGCTACAAATTTGTAGCGGTATGACTCGCGCCAAGTGGCGCGCTGGTTCGTAACGACATTTGTAGCGGTTATCATAAACTAACCGCTACAACATATGGCGCGAAGTTGGCGCCAAATTTGTAGCGGTTATTTTGTAACGGTTTATTTATAAAAACCGTCACAAATATGGCGCCAGTTTGGCGCCTTATGGCACGCCATTAGTGGCGGTTTTGAAACCGTTACAAAATGCAAAAACAACCGCTACAAATGTGAACCGCTACAAAAACTACATCAACCGCTACAAAGTGTGTAATATTGAAATTTGAATATTTCGAATCCCGCCAAGTTTATTTTTAAAAAAAAACTATGTTCATATTTGTAGCGGTTGTTAGTATAACCGTTACAAAATGTGATATTTTGATTTTTTTTTTTAAAAATACCAATGAATTTTTGTAGAGGTTTTGAAACCGTTACAAAACGCAAAAAAACCGCTACAAATGTGAACCGCTACAAAAACTGTTACATCAACCGCTACAAAGTTCGTAATATTGAAATTTGAATATTTCGAATTCCGCCAAGTTTATTTTTTTAAAAAAAAAATATGTTCATATTTGTAGCGGTTGTTAGTATAACCGCTACAAAATGTGATATTTTGATTTTTAAATACAAATGAATTTTTGTAGAGGTTTTGAAACCGTTACAAAACGCAAAAAAAAAAAAAAAAACCGCTACAAATGTAAACCGCTACAAAAACTGTTACATCAACCGCTACAAAGTTCGTAACATTGAAATTTGAATATTTCAAATCCCGCCAACGTTCATTCATTTGTAGCGGTTGTTAGTGTAACCGCTACAAAATTTGAAAATTATATATATTTTTAAAATACTAATGAATTTTTGTAGCGGTTTTTAACCGCTACAAAACATTAAACCACTAGAATCCGTCACATCAACCGCTACAAATGTTACGTATATCCCTATAAATATCCCCACCACATCTCATCTCACACACTCATTCATTTCTTCCCACTCACTTCTCCCTCGTTTTCTCTCATTTCTTCCCACTCCTTCTAAAATCTTTGATTTCAATGTTTTATTTTTACTTCTTATAATACGATACTATTTTTTTCCTTATCCGAACTTTAAGTATATTTCCTCAATATTCCTTCTATCATCATCAACTTTCTTTATATAATCAAATATCATCTAATGCACAACATAATTTTTTTGCTCGAGGTGGACAACACAATAAATCCTTATTATCTACATATTCTCAATATTATACCTACATAATATTTATACTTATCTAACTTAAGTTAATCAGTTTTTTAAATATTAACTATTATCATTTAATTTGTCACTTAAATAATAAAAATATTCAATATAATATTGTAACAATGGACACAAATTACGATTTTTTTTTTTCAATTTTTCAATATTTAACCGCTACAACAACCGCTACAAATTTTAATTTAAATTCGGATTAAATATTTGTAGCGGTTTTACAACCGTTACAAAATTTGGGCGCCATTTTTTTTTCAATATTTTGTAGCGGTTTATCATAACCGCAACAGATATAGTAGCGGTTTATATGTATGTAGTATCGGTTTTTTTCAACCGCTACAAATCAGCTTGCCACAGTGGATTTTGTCACGGTTTGTCTAACCGCTACAAATTTCATTAGTTGCGCCTAAAACCGTTACAAATAGGTCATTTTAACCGCTACTAATTGTCATTTTTTTTGTAGTGATTAGTTTTTCTACTTGAAAAGCTTGGAGGCTTTCAAGGAGGATTTTGTGTTCAACGTTTTGTGGGTTGTCTACCTAATTTTGTATGGGTTGTGATTGTTCTCAAATTGTTTTGCTTCTGTTTATCTGCTTCAAAAGCTTTGGAGGCTTTCAATGAGTTTTTGTGTTTGGTGTTGTTTGTTAGTTGCTGTTTCCTCTGAAGCACTGACACGCTTATTCTGGGGGAATCTGTGCGTCAAACGAGTGTTGGACGTCGACACGCTCCAACACGCGTGTTGGACGTGGTCAACGTCGTTCGACGTGTTGACCGGTCCGACACGCGTCTTTGACGTGTTAGACACAGTAAGGGGCAATCATGGAATATAATTTTTTTTTTTAAAAAAAGGGCCGTAAGAAACGCGGAAGAGGAGATATTGAGATATTGATCGAGATCAAGTCACCACACCTAGGTTATTTTCCTGAGATTTTGAGACAAACCTGAGTTTTGAGTTTTGACCATCACCGCCATTGTCTCATTCTGAACCTGAGCCCTGTCCTTTGTTGAATCGTCGTTCCCTTCGCCTTATCGTCGCCGTCCTCTCCTCAGATCAGAACCTAAGCTTCCTTTGCCTTAGATAGCCTTTGATCCACGTTGATAGGTACGAACCTTGAGACTTGCGTGAAGCATCTATGAAATTGTGAAACTGACAATCTGACTCTGTTGCTTTTTTATTGCGTCTTAATATATGTGTGTTTCTTTATATGTGTTGCTTTATTTTGTAGTTTTTGCTCTGACTTTGTTGCTTTTTTATTGCATCTTGAGACTTGTGAGTGTGAGTTGTGACACTCTGACTATGACTTTTTGATTTTTACTTTTAGTGTTGCACTGTTGCTTACTTGTTGGGCTGTTGCATGACTTGCGTCTTGGAGACTGTGACACTCTGACTCTTTTTTATTTTTTATTGTTGCTTGGCTGTTGTATCTTTGAGACTTTGACAATCCGATTCTGTTAGCTTTTTTATTTTTTAATGTTAGTGGCTTAGTGCAATTGTGACCTTTGTTAATTTTTTCGATTAATTTTGTTTTTGTCGGACTTATTTGTAGTATGGCTCATTCAAGTTTTGTCAGTGCTAGTACTCCTGCTGCTCCCAGTGCTTCTGCTAGAGTCACTGCTAGTGACTTACTAAGTAAACCATTATGGAAATATGTTACCAAATTAGATGGTGGAGTGGAAGCAAGAGGCAATTTGTCTTGGACATGCAACTTCTGTAAAAAAGATTATAAAAGTTCGTATACTAGAGTGCGGGCTAATTTGTTGAAATTAGCAGGCAAATGAATTGGTAAATGTTTATTAGTGCAAAATAGAGACGTGTCAGAGATGCAGAAATTGGAAGAAGAAGCTACTCAAAGAATGCAATCTAATAAACCCAGAAACGTACCTTTACCCTTCTCCTCTTTTAGCTTTTCCGTTGACTCATAAAAGAAGAAGAGTAAATACCATTTTTGGTCCCTGGAAAAACACATTTGACCCTTTTTCGTCCCTGAGTAAAAAAAATGTCATTTTGGTCCTTTTTAGGGACTAAAAATGACCTTTTTGGGAATTTATGAGGGATTAAAATATGCAAAAAAATTGATCAAAAGGACTAAAAGGGACCTTATTTTTCCATTTTAGGGACTAAAAGTGACTTATTTTTTTTCAGGGACCAAAAAGGGCATCCGTGTTTTTTCCAGGGATCAAAAAGGGTGTTTACTCAAAGAAGAACTAAGGGTCCTCTTGAGAAGGCAGTCAATGTTCGGGAGCGAGAAGAATTAAATCATCTGATTGCTAGAATGTTTTTATTCAGCAGGATTTCCATTCAATTTGGCGAAGAACCCATACTTCCAAGCTTCGTATATTTTTGCAGCAAATCATAATATTGCAGGTTATTTGCCACCAGGTTATAACACGTTGCGAACTACTCTATTGCAACAGGAGAAAGAAAATGTTGATAGGTTGTGTGAACCTATTCGAGAGAATTGGATTCATAAGGGGGTAAGTATTGTAAGTGATGGGTAGAGTGATTCAGAAAGGAGGCCACTCATTAATTTCATGGCAGTATCTGATTGTAGAGCAATGTTTTTAAAATCAATTGATTGCTTGGGGGAGATTAAGGATACAAATTTTATTTTCAAGTTGCTAACGGAAGTTATTCAAGAAGTAGGAGAGGCGAATGTGGTTCAAATAATCATAGATAATGCTGCAAATTGTAAGGGAGCAGGGAAACTGATTGAGCAGGAATTTCCATCTATTACCTAGACACCATGTGTTGTTCACACATTGAATTTGGCTTGTGAAAAATATTTGTGCTGCAAAGAATTTGGAGAACAATCAGATAGCATATGAGGAAATGCAGTTGGATTTCTGATATTGTAGGAGATGTTGCTAAAATAAAGCATTTCATTTTGAATCATTCTATGAGATTGTCCATCTAGAATGAGTTTGTAAATTTGAAGTTGCTTTCTATTGTTGATACTCGTTTTGCTTTAATGATTTAATGATTATGATGCTGAAGAAGTTCAAGTTAATAAAGGGTGGTCTCCAAAATAGGGTGATAAGTGAAAAATGGAGTATTTATAAAGATGATAATCTTGGGAGGGCCCTTTGATTACCGGGCGGATATAGAAATTCCTTATTTAATCAGTGCGTCTTAGTTCAATTCCCACTCACCCATTACCATTCCCAGGCAAGTAAGTAAAGGATAGTAGCGATATCTGCCTCTCTCTTTGAATTCATATTCTTCGATGCATCCTTCTTAGCGCTTAGCGGGAGACATAAAAGTCCATCTGTAAGCGAATCAATTCGATCACTTTTATAACTGGGAAAAAGAGCTCTAATTGATTTGACTGGTCTAGCTCAGTCAATGGTTACACTTGACACCTTCTCCTCCTCTCTGTCCCTATCTATGTGATTTTATTTTGAGACAAAGATAAATAAGTAGGGTCAGAAGGAGGCTAAGAGCAGCGACACCGGTTACGAGAACAGTAACGGCTGATTCACGGTTTCAGTTCAGTCTATGGTTTCCCCACCGGAAGTAGGATATCACAAATCACTTAGCCAGCTTTAGTGAGCAGTGAACGGAATCAAATACAGTTAGAGGGCCCCTTGCTTCTGCTTTTGGCCATGGGCCTGTTATGATCTCTTGGTCTGTTGCTTCTGCTGAATCAAATGTCAGGATGGGGAGAAATCAGTAATCACTGACTGAATGAGAAATAAGACTTTCAGAATGATGTTTTTCTGCATCAGGGACGTGAACTCGAGTTTGCATAAGTAGGCTCGAGTTTCCCTTTGTTGATGAAGGCTAAATTCCTCTCTGACTGAGCTAAACTCGAGCTTGTAAGTTTTAGGCTTGAGTTTGGTTCTCTCCAAAACCATATTTTGCTCTCTGTCTTGTCTAAACTCGAGGTTGTAACTTATAGGCTCGAGTTTGGATGATTTTCGCGACCTGGTAGCTCTCTGTAACCCGCGAACTCGAGTCCACCAACTAATAGGCTCGAGTTTGGCTTTCTGCAGAAGTTTCATTTCCTCTGAATCCCGCGAACTCGAGCTTGTCAACTAATAGGCTCGAGTTTGCTTCACCTGATAGCAAACCTCCAACATCCTGAAAATACAGTCCACTTTCGAGGTCATATCTCCCTGGTCTGAACTCCACTTTCGTTGGTTCAACTCTCGATGGAAATCCCTTTGAGTCTACTTTCCAATGCCACTGATTTCAGCGCAATCTGAATTTCCGTTTGTGAGTTAAAATCAAAACATTGAAGGTTGGTCTGCTGTGTGACGTGGATATCACTGTCAACTTCATAAATTCATAGCTCCTTCATCTGAACTCCTTTTGGCTTGAATTATATATCTAAATGACGCATTGGGAGTCTAGTTTCATATGTCACTGGTTTCACCTCAATCTGATATCTGGTTTGGGAGATATCATTGAATTACCAGACGTCGCCCGAGTGAAACGCTGAACAGAGTAGCTGAAATGTTGAAGACCGCTATAAACTCGAGTTTGTCAACTAATAGGCTCGAGTTTGCCTTGTCCAGAGACGCCAGAAATGCTGAAAACATTACAGGCTCGAGTTTGCTAATGATGGGCTCGAGTTTGGAGTTCCAAACCTGAGGTTTGAGGATACAGGCTCGAGTTTGTCTTGTCCAGAGGCACCAGAGTTGGTGAAGACATTATAGGCTCGAGTTTGCAAGTCATGAACTCGAGTTTGTTCATCCTGGAACTGGTTTTTGATGGTTTTAACTCTGAATTGATCCGTTCCAGCTTCCATATGATCTTGGAGACTTCTAGCATCAATATAAGAACTTGAGTAAAGATATTCCACTGCATTGCAAGTTCTTCCTTCTTCAATTTCTTCTCTCCTTCTAGATTATCCCCCAAAATCATTTGATAACTTCTTGCTTCCTTGATTTTATGATATTCCCATTATATTGTGCAAGAGCTTCTTTCTTCAATCAACATTCTTCATCATTTAAGTATACTCCATTGTAGCTCAAATATGATGAAGCTTCATTCCAACTTCTGTTTGATCATAGAGACTTCAAGTTCTTCTTTCTTTAGTCTCCTTTCTTGATCATTCTCCATTATTAAACTTTGCATCTACATTAAATATAGGAATTAGTCAAAGTAGAAGATAAATGTAGTATGCAACCTTTTTGCTCTTAAGAATGGCATTATATAAGACATCATCAAAACTAATCAAAACCAACACATACTTGCTTTCACTGCTCTTATTTATGATATGATTAGAGTGTGTGACACTGATAGACCTTGTCTTCACTTGATATATGATATGTGGGATTAGATGATTGAGAAAGTGAAGAAAGCTATATACCATAAAGAAGGGAAGATGATGGAAGAGAGGTCTTCTTTTTATGATCTGGTGCATCAGATTCTTGTGGATCGTTGGACGAATCCTTTGTAGGAGTGAATTATACTTAAAAATATATATTTAATATCAAAGCGTGTCCTAACGTGTCAAAATTTAGATTTTACACTTTGAGACCACATATTCATCTAAATTTAATAGGTTTTAATCATCAAAATTTAATATTTATGATAAATATGAATTTCAGGGTATTACATTTCTCCCTTCGTTAAATAAAATTTCGCCCTCGAAATTTGATCGCATATCTTCAGAGAACTAATCTAGACATACTAGTCTAAAGTCACTATGACAATTAGCATTTCATACAGTGCTAAGTACTACTGGTCTTATGGCCCAGGGACACTGCCTCATGCATACTTGCAATACTATTTAAACATGTATTAGAACTAAAGTTTTCACGCCAAGTAAGGTAGCTATTATCAAGTCATAGGGTAATCTATAGGCATGCATTCCCAGGTGATTTGCATAATCATATGAATTAATGAATGGCTAGCACCCGAATCATACAACGCCTAAAGAAGATTCCCTACTACGAGAGATAGTACCTTGGACCATCTTTTGAGATTCTCTGTCCTCTGGATTGGTTAGTGCGTACACCTGGCCTGGGTTCTGTGGCCTTAACCCCACATCCTTCTCGGGACAGTTCCAGCAAATGTGCCCCGGCTTCCGACATTTGTAGCAAATTTGTCTCATATCACAGTCAATACCGGAAAGGTATTTTCCGCATTTTGGACATGGTCAGGATCCCGGCATTCATGGGTTGTTCTGTTGCCCAGACTGGAATGACATCTTGCTTCCACTTTGTGAGTTATTCCATGGTGCCTCCCTCTTCTGCGAGGAATTTCCGCGGCTCAAACCGCCACGTCCTGCACTACTGCTGTTGTAATTTCTTGATGTGCGTAGTTCCTTCAAGTTACGTTTGATTAATCGGCATGACTCCACCGCTTGAATTATCGCTTGGAATTGCTAAGACACAAGCCTTTCCCTTATCTCGTACTTTAGCCCGTATATTAGTATGTTTGCCATATTGCTTTCATCAACATTCCGCCTTAGGTGTGATGAATATCATGATAGATTGGTGAACCGGGCAAAGTAGTCATCGAATGACTCCTCGTGACCTTGTCGGATGTGAAGGAATTTTGACTCTTTGGTCACTTGTACTGAGGGAGGAAAGTATTGCTCGTTGAACTTCTCCAAAAACTTCTCCCATGTAATGGGATAATAGCGTGCTCGTAACGTCACAACAATGCTCCTCCACCATCTATCCGCATCTCCTTCCAGCTTGTAGATTACGAGTTGAGCTTTTCGATTTTCTGGACATTCCATGACCTCAAAGATCTTGTCCAACCTCATTAGCCAATCCTCTGCTGAGTCGAGTTTGCCACGGAAAGCTGGTGGCTTTAGTTTGCAGAATTGGGTAACCCAATACTGTGTTGTCTCAGCTACTTGGTTGGGTCGTGGTAGTACTGCAATCGCCCTATTACGTCAAGGGGGTGACTGAGATCTATCGGACTCCTCAGCTTCATCTTTTTGTCGATCGTCTTGTTCGTCTTCTTCCTCAGCATTCTGTCGTTCATCATCGGCTCGGCCACCTTCCACTTCTCTCTCCTGCCTTTCAGCAAGGAGTTCATCAATAAGAGTCCTTTGTTCTTGCAGCATCCTTCGCATTTCTTGCAACTCATTTCGCTCTGGTTGTTGTGGTTCTTGTTGTTCGGGTTCGTGTACTGGTAGTGGTATCATTCGTGGCTGTCGGCCTCTTCCTCTACCCCTGCCTCTACCTCTGCCTCGGCCTCTGGGGACTCCGGCTCCTCTTAAATTTGCCATTTTATCTTTCTATATTTGATATATCAAGAATGACAAACATCAATATCAGGGGATAATATAGTTCGTAAATCAAACATATATCTCACATAAGATTCAATGTACATGTCAACATATGTTACATCATCCAACGGGTTTATGACCAGTGGTTATATCTTACATCCCCATGTTGTCGTAATTTACAGCTTCTCGTTTACATTTCTAAAACTAGCCCTTGGAGATGATTTAGAAAGGAGTAGAAATCGGTTGTACGTTTTCCGTCTAAGAGCTTATACGTCTGTTTCATCCAGAAGCGGTCTCAGGGAAAGAGGTATAGGGTTGATATCACCCAATCGTCTAGCTGGTAGGGAAACCCATTGTGTTTTCTATGTGCATAGATTGTTTTGACCTGTTCCAGTGATAGGGAAAAACTTTAAAGCCTATAACTCCGCAAGTATACGGGCCGTATCAAGTAATAAAGTGATAAGAAAAGTATTGTTCCCACGAGGACTTAGTATCACAAACTTCAGTTAGGCATTAATTTCACAATTTCGTTTAAGTTGAGCAAACTAGATTGAATTTAATTAAAAGAAAAGAAAATCAAAATAACAAACTACTAAAATAATCGAACGAGCAACCTAGAGTTACTAATCCCTTATTTGTTCTTAGATTTTATCCCCACTAAACTAATTTTGACTTAACTTAATCAGCTAATCTAGAGTATTAATGTCTATAAATGCCTTCCGGTCCACTTATATACCTACCTTAATTAATTATGCAATGTCTCACACAACTAAATAAGATGCGTTTTAAACTGGGCTCACTCTAATTTGACTATGCGGAGCTTCTAGGTATATTCCTATCCTAGACGCAAATTAGATTAAAACTTAATTTTACATTAAATTTAAACCTAATTCCACATTATTTAGTCCCAAGGTCAATTTAGGATTCCCTCTTCCAAGTTCAACCCTAAATCCCCAAAACATGCTCAATGGTGGCCACTCACTAAGCAATAATAATAAACACGGGATTAAATAAACTGAATTAAATTAAGCAAAACTAATCAGTGGGAATAATCTCTAGAACCCAAACAAGTTCATAGGTCCTCTAGGTTGAAAAGAGAATTAGCCACACATGGCTATAACAAAATCCATAACAAAAGGATGAAATTCATATTGAAAGAATAAAGGAAAGAGATGAAAGAAAGTTTCTCCGTCGCCTCCACAGTCCTTCCGTCCTTCCGTGGAGATGATGAAGAGAACCAAAACGCTCAGCCGCTACTCCTCTACTTCTTCGTTCCTCCTTCTCTTGATCTGCTCCTCGTTCTGCTCCTCGTTGTGTGTCCGGATCTGCCCTTCTATGTTGAATTCCTTTCTCTATTTATAAACATATGGCTGGGGTCCACGACTTTTGTATGTGTGTGTTGAGCCATTCTTCCTTTTTGCGTGATCTGATCCTTTCTTTAATAAAGGATATGCAATATCCTTTTGAGATCTCCAATCACCTCCATGTGTGTGATCTGCTTCCTTAATTTGTTTTGTGTGAGACCACCAAGTTTGGCTGATTGCATATCCTCTTAATTGCTCTAAATCAAATAATATTTCCTGCACAATAAAAATAGGATATTTGTAGATTTTATGTCGATTTATTCTTTGATCCTAAGTTTGATTCAATGATGGAAAAGTATACAAAACATAATTAAATAGGTATATAATATTAACAAATCCAACTAATTATATCCTTAAATATACACCTATTTAATTATAAAATATATACTTATCATCCAAATATCGGAAGTACGTCCCTTTGCTAGTCTCGCTGTGTCAATCCGCCATCAAGTACTCTGTTCGTAGGGCGCCTATCAGCCTTTTGTTTGTATCTAGGACATGTCGTAGGAGGTTCGGTTCATAAAAAGATTCACTCTCGGAGTCATCTCGATAGCTTAGCAGCTGAAAATACTCACGGTTGTCATCATCAGATGAATGATCTGATCCTGTAGGTTTCTCCGGCTCAAAAGGTATACTAGCCATCGATTTGGAGTAATACACAGGGTCAGGGTCGTGTACAGGTTCAAGGTTGTACACCGACTAAGTAGGGTATACGTTCAAAGGTTCAAGATTATTAATGGGTACATGGGGTCCTTCTGAGTTAGGGGGTGCACCGACTCCGAATGGTACACCGGTTTAGGATGATATATCGATTTAGGATGGTACCTAGTCTAGGGTTCACTGGTTTTCGTGCGGTACGTCCTACTCGTTCATAGTAGTTTATGTCTGGAGATCTATCTCAGTCCATCACTACAACGTCACACCAAGGTTATATTAGTACTCGTTTTCAAAATATGCTCCAAGTTTTTTGAAAAGGCTTAGAACCTAACTCCGTTAATTAAACAATTTGGCCAGGTAAGTGTCTATCATGGGAGTCTCACGGATTTCAAGGCGACTTATTGACTGACACACATAAACTAGCCCTGCCTTCGGCGCCAAACTGTTTGAGATAACTTTGTTAAATCCGTGCCAGAATGATTGCTCTGATACCATAAATGTAACATCCCATTTTCAAAAGTGGAATAAATTTTTTTCATCAGAGTAGAGCATCGGAACAATTTAAAAGAGCGAGTATCTGATAATCATTCACTGTTGGTGTATCTGGTTGCTTATACAGCGGTACAATTTATCCGAATATTTAAGAGTACAATAATACATATCCAAAAAGAAATTCTCCGGTCGGGTCCTCACTGGTGCTGCTTACCCTTGTCCTCGGTCCTGATTCCTCCGGATCCTGAGGCTATAGTAGGAGCTGAGGTCCAATGCCCATCGGACCTCAGGTAACGGTTAACCTTATGCTTAAATATGACAGTATATGGATGCCAGATATTCATATCATTACAGTAGTATATCAATACATAAGCACACAACAGATGTAAACCAACAGTACATGAGCACACAGCAGATGTATCCCAATAGTACATAAGCACACATCAGATGTATAGTTATCATCTATCACATATACGCATACAATAAGCATCAGAGTTAGTGTTACAGTACGCGTACGTACCTTCTTCCGTTTGGATAGCGGTCACTTGCCTGGTCGGTTTCCCGATTTTTCCCCGGATATCCTATAATGGTATTATTGCATTATTACTTCGTAAATAATATCTTAAGAGATATTATGGCCACTATTGACCTTTTTACCCCTGGTAAATTTGTTATTCCAATTATATCCCTTTATTTTCTCAAAAACGTGGTTTTCAGCATTGTTGGCAGATTTTCTCCTAACTTTGATAATTCATAATTAATTCTAAAAAATTAGAAACGAGGTTCCGTAAAATTCATTGGAACCCCTATCATGTCTAATTTTGAGGAAAAATACTTTTTTTTACCCAGATTTAGTATATCATTCCCAGTTAAATGTTCTTCAACCTCTGCCAGAATTTTTCCAGAAAAACGTAGCCTAACTTTAGGAATTTTTATCTCCTTGCACAGAACTCATATTGCTACATATGTTATATATTTACAAATCCCTGGACGTCTACTTTGTTCATGAAAAATTTCATGATTTTTTAAGATCATTTCAAACATAACATGATAGCCTCAATGAAGCTGACTTCAGAAATCGCCTAACCGAAAAATTTCGCCAGAACTTCGTTACTTTGATGTTTTTCTTCCAGAAATTTTGCTATATCACTTCCTTCATCATTTTTTCGAAATAAAGTTACTTCTAACCATAGAAACATGAAAATAAAATTACTCTAGCATATTTAAGATCAAAGCAAAATCTATCTATGAAACTAAGAACTCAAACTTAAAGAACTTACTTACCAATGCTCTAACTCCTTCAAGATGCTCCTCCTCCTCTCTCACTTCACTCTATATGCAGATCACTAAGCTTGTTTTGGTGTGAGATTTTGTGAAGACCAAAGGCCCCTATTTATAGCAAAATACTATGGCATTTTGGCAATTCTTTCTAACCTACATCTTCTTGATTTTGAGCCATAGGATTTAGGTTAATTTCTCACACACTCATCCTCACCCTTAATCCCTCTAAACCGTCCCCCTTCCCCAACCTTCTATCCTCTTCCATTTTGCACAATATCACTTATAAATTGTACCTAAGTCTTGACTTTAAATTCACCACATGTGTTATAAGATAATATCTATGTTTTTGTGGCTCTTCTTCCTCCCAAATTCTGCATGAAACCGTGGCCTCCCCCTCTCCTTGCAGTCTTGATTTGCTTTATGCTTTATTCTAGAAGCTAATCCTCATTGGTTCATAGCTAATTACTTGGATTAAGGCTTTTTAAATGCTAGAATTAATTTAGGCCTTTGGATCTTGCTTTATTAGACTTAATCTTGGCCATTGATTTTTAGTTGACTTGTCAAAGTTGATTAATAAAGCTTGATTAGTGTCTTAATCCATTGCTTAATAGTCTCTAATGCATCCTTGTTGGTTAATTATGCTTTCTTGTTAGGAGAACTTATATAATTAATCTTATACCGTTCTTAATTATGCATTTTTACTTATTAATTAATTAATTTCGAAAATTACATTAATATTTCAATATTTGCAAATTTAATTGGCCATTAGTTGTTGATAATTTTCTTTAATTCAAATAAGTATTTTTATGTCATTTTATCATCCCTTATGTTTAAATTAAGATTATACCTAATTATAATACCTTAGGGTATTTTAAATTGTTCTAAATTCAATTAATAAAAATTCAATTGCCTCACAATTGTTTTTAGTATTCTTTAACCACCATAATTATTTTCATAACCCCTTATAGTTTATCATAGGTTATACACAAATTAGATGTTATAACATTAATTGTAGGGTATTTTATGATCCCTAATTGAAGATTAGAAAATCTATTTTTGACTTATTAAAATTCAAGGAAAAATTGCCCAAGAATTATAATAAATAAATTACAAAATTTTAGAGACAACATACTCTCCTATTATCAACATGTATCACTTGGTCTTTGGTTAACCCTAATTCCTAGAGGAAATGCCCTAATTTAAAAGAAATATGTTGCAACACTTTGAAAACACATATTCATCTAAATTTAATAGGTTTTAATCATCAAAATTTAATATTTATGATAAATATGAATTTCAGAGTATTACAGAAAGTTACCTACCTATTTTAATAGAATACTCCCCAATCCCCATGCTCCAAAATATATATCATTTTAGAACCAATCATAGGTCCATAATATGCATCTCTTGTGAGTAAATGCTTATTTAACGTGGGTAAAATTGAATTTTTTATTTAAGAAATAATTAATTAATTAACTGCTTTCTCTTGATTCTGGTGATATGGTAGAAAATAAATGTTGTAGGTTTAAGACATATTCAATGAATTAAACCAAGTGATCATAAGTTTAAGAATGCCTCGCAAAATTGTTAACTTTAACATATTCCTCTTGTTTTATTTATGGGTATTTTAACATTTTCACACAAACCAAGAAAAAACTGAAACCTTATTAACCATGTCATAAAATTCAACAACTTTTCAACTTTATCCTTGTTTACTATACATAATACTCTATTAAACTGTATCAATTAAAAATAAAGTCAACAAAAAAAATAAGTGAAAAGTTAAATTGTATATTCATGTAACATCCCATTTTGAAAAGCAGTATAAATTTTTTTTTCATATATCAGAGTAGAGCATCGGTACAAAAGAAGTATTGAGTATCTGATACAACATAATACAGCGGCGTACTGCCCGTTCATAAAGAACATTACACTATCTGTTCAAATCTTAGATGTCCTTGATCAGGTCTTTACGTGATCCTCACACGTGCTGCTAACCCAGCTTATGCTCATCTTCCATCCACGAGTCTCCGGGCCCTGAAGCTATAGTAAGAGCTGAGATCCAATGCCCATCGGATCTCAGGTAACGGTTAACCTCATGCTTATATAAACAATATACGAACAACAGATATTTCTAATAGTACAGCATTGATCAATCCGGTACGTCGTATGATCATTAATTAGATAACAACTACACTATCAATCAAAGTTATCCCTGGTTTGCACTTATACCCTGTGCCACGATGTACGGTCGTGTCCTCAGCACTAGGAAAACCCAAACGGTATTACCAATACTATAATCCGTATAAAGCTGTAAGTATAATCGGTGACCCAAGACAGAGTCTCGGCCTATGAACGTATCTATTGCATATATGTATATGAGAAGCACAGAGTTAGGGTTACAGTACGCGTCCGTACCTTCGTTGACGGTATTCTGGTATGTTTTAAAGCGGTACGTCTGACAGCGGTACGTCTGACAGCGGAACGACAGCGGTACGAGATTACAGATATCCTATAAGGATAATATCACATCCATTAACATTTGACATCATAACAGGCATTTTAGGTACAAATTATCATTTTGCCCCTAGTTTGACTAATCGGTGAAATTTCGTCAGAGCTTCGCTACTTTGACTCCTAACTTTCAGAAACTCAATCCCTACTATGTTTTTACCTCGTCAGACATCTTTCAATGCAATGAGGCCCAAAAAAAAGAATAGGAATCTCATCTCCTACTTCCTAGATCTAACTAACATTTCTACTAAAACTACCGAACGAAAGACTAGAACTTAAAAGCTAAGAACCGAAGAACTTACCCAGAGCTTCGCTACAATTTTCCCCGGGCTCCTCCTTCTCTCTTCCTTCTCTCTAGAATTCGAAATGCTCTTGAAGGAATGGTGTGAGAATTTTGAAGAGAGGTTGGTGCTATTTATAGGAAAATTCAAAACACTATTCATACCGATTTCTAACCATTGGATCGAAGGTGTTTTGGATGGCTTCATCTTGGCCCTTGGAGCATTTGGCCGACCTCCCCCTCCCCCAAAGTCAACAAAATGACATCATCAAGGTGATGTCACATACTTGCTCAAGAAGTTTTCATACCGATAAAGTCCCTGTTCGGTGTTCTAATCGCGTATTCCTGGAAAATCTCCAAAATCCGGAAGCACAGCCCTGAAAGTCTAATCTTCCTCTTTAAAAATTTCTGGGTTAACTAAATTTTTGACCCCATTCAGGGTATTCCGTTTCCTGCCAAACATTTTCAGATAAACGTCTTCGGTTACGGAAATTATTTCCGAAAACACCAACTTCTGGACAAAAATCCACTGATTCATAATACGTCCAGTTGTTTATTACCTTAGCCCTGGATTTCAAGTTATGGCTTGGTTTCTATAGATTTCCATTTATCTGATTTGCTTTTTGAACATCAGATAGCTTCTTGGCCAGTCTAGCATAACCCTTTTCGGTTACGGAAATAGCTTCGGAGGTAACCTACTCCGAGCTAAAAATTCACTTGTTTACAATAAGTCCTGACCTTAGGAACCTAGTTCATGGTTTTCTAGTTAGGATTTAATTTCTATCGGTGGTCATTTATCCTATTTGCTTTTCACATTTTATATTAATATTTTATTACAACTTGTATCAAAAATATCATGATATTATTTATGCCAAGTTCTTATCTCATTTTTCCCAAAATTTTCGGCCAGCACCTTTTTCTTTTTTCTTTTTTTATTTTTCTGTTTTATATTATATTTATTTGTCCAATATTCATTTTTTTTCCCAAAAATCCCTTATTGGTCCATTTAGGAATTACATGGATTTAAGCCTTAAAATCACTAGAATAATTTTAAACCTTTGATCTTACTTTATTAGATTATATCTTAACCATTGGTAATTATTTAATTTTACTAATTTAATTAGAAAGCTTAATTAGTGCCCTAATCACATGATTAGCAACTTTTTAGGATTAGGGGTTTTCATACACTTAATCTCACTAATTTTTCTTTATATTTTCAATTAATTAGCAAGTATATTTTATGCTAATTTTAGCCATAAACATTTAATTAAAGGGTTTCACATAATTTACTTGAATATTCTCTTGATTCATGCTTAAATAATTAGCCAATAATTATTTATTTAATCCCTTACCAATTGTTGATAATTTTCTTATTTAGGAATAATCATTATCTCACAACTATTTTACTGACATTGGTATTTTATGTCCTATGTAAAATATTAAAAATCATGGGGTCAATTATGGCCCCACAATACTTTTTGATTTTTCTCCTTTAATTTTTCCAAGGTTATAATTTATTAAATTGTCTAAATTAAGGAAAATACTCTTTCTAATTTTCCATAATTATTTCACTGCCCTTTAGAATTTATCATAATGTTTTAATTTTAGGCCATTTTATACCTCGTAAGGGCATTTTAGTAATTTTGGCACTCTCATTTTTTCCTAATTTTCAAGAGACTTTTCCTTAATAAATATGATATTTATAACTCAATATTTGAGACCATATATTCACCTATCAGAAATAGTCATTTATTTATCTCAATCCAGATAGATGATTATCAGGGTATTACAATTCACTTCAAAACTTTATTAATGTGCCTAATAAATAGGACTAAAAAAAGGCTTTTCTCTCAGGGTGATGCTAAATATTTTCTTGGTCTAAAAAATGCTAGAAGTTCTCAGGCATTTCTCTTTGCCAAAGAAAATTTGTATTAGATATATTAGTCGATGTTGGTTTTCTTGAGTGTAAGCCAGCTATAAGTCCAACAGCTAGATATATGAAACTATCCACAGAATCTGGTGTTTCTCTAGACGATGCTTTAATGTATAGGACTTTGGTTGGTCGTCTGCTTTATCCTGCTAACACTTGGCCAAATATCTCCTTTGTTGTTTAGTAATTAAGTCAATTTGTTCAGCATCCTACTGATCTTCATCTTAAGGCAGCTCATAGAGTACTTCAATATCTCAAGGCTGCTCCTGGTTGTGGTTTATTTTTCCCTATTACTTCTTCCATGAAACTCAATGCCTTTAGTGATTCTAATTGAGCTAGTGGCCTTGATACATGCCGATCGATTATTGGTTTTGTGGTTTTTTAGATCAGGCTTTAGTTACTTAGCGATCTGAGAAACAACAAATTGTGTCTACTTCTTCTGAGGCTAAATATCGTGCTTTAGCTACTACTACTTGTGAGCTTCAATGGTTGTCTTACTTGTTAAGAGATTTTGGCCTTCCTAATGATTCTCCTGCTTCTTTATATTGTGATAGTTAGTCCGCTTGCCATATTGCTGCCAACCCCACATTTCATGAACGAACCAAACATCTTGATATTGATTGTCACATTGTTCGAGAAAAACTTCAGAGTGGGTTTCATTTGCTTCCAATCAAGTCTCAAGATCAATTGGATGATATTTTTACCAAACCCCTTGCTCCTACACCTTTTTGTACACTCATTTCCAAGCTGAGAATGATTGATATACATTCTCTAGCTTGAGGAGTATTAGAGTATATGTAACTATTTGTAGAAACTGGTTTAGTTTGTAAATAGTTGTCAATTGAACAAAATTAGTTAGGTTTTGCTTACTATAACAGTTTTAAGCATTAGTGGTTAATTATTTACAAAGTGTATAAATATAGCATGTACAGACTCTCTGAAATTAATTCAATACATTCAATATTCATTTTCTCTTCTTGCTCTCATGATAGACAGCATCTTGGGCAACATGTTCATAACGACAAACAACCTAAGTAGGGTCCATTTATTTTATCTTCTCCCTCCTCACAAGACCCCTTTCGTTTCTTTCTCTATTTCTTTTACTTCCAGTCCTAAATAAAAAACTCAGTTGACTTTTTTTAATTAAAGAAGTTAAAGAAGCTAATTAAATTATTTAAAGTGTTACCAACGGGGTTGTCACAAGTGGTAAGCGGCTTGTGTCGCTTAAGTAAGGTCTCGAGTTCGAGCCTTGTGAATGCAGAAAAGCCCCGCTGGGAGACTCACCCACCATAGCTAGGTGCGCGACCCGGGTCGGATCCGGATTAGTCAGGGCGAAGCTCTGGATATCGGATGGGCAACCGAAAAAAAAAATTTATTTAAAGTGTTATGTTAATCATTTTTTCTCCAAACTAATTTATCTCAATTATAAACTACCCCCTCTTGTCCTTTTTATACCCAACTTTTATCTTGATTACTCAAAATGAACTGAAGATTAAGATTAGATAAAAAAACAATAAATTTGTCAAAAATGTCATGTCTTTTTCCAAATATGCCCTTATTTATGAAAAGAGAATGAGTAGAAAATATGAGAGAGAATGAGTAATAAATGATTGAATGAAAGAGAATTAGTGGTAAGTAGGAGATAATTAATGTAAAGTTATGTATTTAATAGGGGTAGAAAAGGAAAATGTAGTTTAAATTTTGAAATACAAAAGAAAGTTGCTTATATTAAAGACTAGCTCAATAAGAGGAAAGTTGCTTATAAAAAAATCAGAGAGTAATATATAATTCAATAATACATAACATATGATTGATTAACTAACTTATTCAACTTTTTTAATCTCTTCCAAAAAAAAAAATCTACTAGATCTTATATTTAGGACCGAAGGTAGCATTTTGGACGTCAAACATGTTTGAGCTAGCTAGTGATCGAATCCTAAACCATGTGCTACAAAGGAGACATCTTATATCACTACAAAGGGGACGTGTTGTTTGAGTTAGGGATCGAACCCTAAACCATGTTGTTTGTCCCATCGCTTATCCACATTTCTCTCTTCAATCATTCGTTCCAATATACTCCAACTCACAAATTAACACTCCTTCAATAGGAGAACATGTTGTTGTAAGCATATTTTGGGGGGCCAATTGCTGATCCAGATTTTCAGATACTATCTCACATATTTAATATAATACTTAGTTGATTTTTTTTTTGAAAATATTAATAAAGCTAAATAAGTTACATCAAAGTATTTATATTTATCATTTTTCTCAAAATTAAATTGCTTAACTCATAAGCTGGTATATATAATTTAATGATACATAATATATGTTATGATTAAGTAATTTATTTAGCTTCTTGAACATTTCTAAAAAAATCAACTAGCTCTTATATTCAGGAGCAACGGAGAACTATATGTGGAGACTTGCATGCAAAGCAATAGGACTCAAAAGTAACAACCAACATCATTGATTATTGTCATTGATAGGATGAGTCGCATGAGGCCTCGGTTGCTCAGAGAGTACTTTGGCACGGCAACTTTGGATGTCATAGCTCAAAGCGTGGTGGGTGATCTGTTGTTGAAACCATTAGGGTTCTCTGCTAGTAAAGTAAGAGAAGCAATTGAGAATGTGACAAATGAGTAAGTAGGTCTGGTATAGAGTTGTTAAAAAACCAAAAGGACCTAACAAAGTTTCAAGATATACATAAAGATAAGTCACATCCTTTGATGGAAACCCTAATCTTGAGATAATGAGTTGGCTATCATTGCCCATACATGGGTTTGACTTTTGCTGGATTTGAATTGAATGGGTTCAATATTCGCTTGTTATGATTCTCTGTGGAGTATGTTTTTGCTTGTTAGACTCGTTGTTGAAGCTATCCCCTGCCTCGGGTAGCTTCCCAACCTTTTCTCTTGTTCGCCTTGGTGAAGCACCCAAATGTTTCATAATTTAAATTACCCAGGAAGGATTCTGGAATCTCACAATTGATTCGACTTGCTTTTCTTTACAAAATCCATTCGAAGCACGCAATCTATTTCATGGCTTCATAATCATGAAAATAGCAGCCATGGCTGTGGGTTTAGCTGAGAGATCCATGAAAGGAAAGGAAGGGATTTTCATTTGACTTTTCAACGGATGATGGTATTAAGTGCACAAGTTGGATGATGGCATGCGTACGGATAGCTAGTCAAACAAAATTATTCAACAGTCACACTTAACTTTTTTTTTTTTTAATGTCAGAGCAGAATTTCTGTAGTATTATTTAATACTTCCATATCAATATTGAGCCAATAAAAACTTCTAAATACTTGATGATCTTACACGAAAATTTCAAAATAAAATTGGATCTCATAAAGTATTAAAATATTAATTATTTTTCGTTTATTTGCATTCCTTGCAATTCTTGAATATGAGAACAATGAATATTAAATTATTTGGGCTTCTCACCATACTTGCTTATAAAATTGGATCTTCTACTTCTAATAAGCTACATGTTCTTTATTTCTTCAGCTTGGCTTCTTAAAACGGATCTCTCCTGCTAGCTATTGGGTGTTGTTGATTCAACATTTCCTTTGACTCAGTTTCATTTCGGGTATGTGTCCTAGAAAGTGTTTTGATTTTGTTCTTCATCAGAGATTTATGTATGTATGTGTGTGTATAAAAATGGAGGGGCTAGGGGTGGGCTCACCTCTTAAAATTATAGAATAGCACCCAAATGTTCAGGAAATTATATTTCAACCTAATAAGAATTTCAATATTTTTATTTTAGTCCTTACTAAAACTTTCGTCGTGGAGAGACTAAAATATACATATTGAAATGTTTATAGGGTTTAAATATAATTTTATAAACACCTAGATTTTATTCTAATTTCTGCTCCCCAATTTGAATCTCTCTCTCTCTCTCTCTCTCTCTCTCTCTCTCTCTCTCTCTCTCTCTCTCTCGCTATATATATATATATTGTCACTATCAAGTCACTACCACTTTTTTACCATTAGATCAGAATCTCAATAGGAGAGAGAAATGATAAAGGTAAATGAGATTCTGATCTAACGGTGAAAAAGTGGTAGTAACAATATCTTATCTCATATATATATATATATATATATAAAGTATTTATGCTAAATTTGATTGAGCTAATGAGTTTGGTTTTGTGAGCTGTGATAGATCCAAATTCATCACTATATATAACAAAAGACCACACCTCTCCATAACAAAAGTAATATATATACTCTACTTTGACCGAGTCCGGCGTGCATGTGAAACCACTTTTATATGTTGTTGCGTGGCACAAATAATATAAGGGGTTTATACTTCTCATGTTGCATGAGAAGAAGAAGATTCCTATACACACATGAAATGGTGGGACTTACATATATATATATATATAATGCTAATTATATATATATATATATGGGTCCCACCATTTCATATGTGTAGCATAAGAAAACACTTCTCCTATAACATGAGAAGTGTTTTTCCCATAATATAATACCGCTATTATTTAACATGTACTCTTTTGAATTGGTGTGTGAATAAAGTAATGCCATATTGGATATTTGGATTATTTTACACTGAAGGTAGGGCTTAATCTATGCGTCTTGCTCAAATTCCTAGGTAATGTGTTTTGTTTATATATAGTTCTTTTAAAAAAAAAAAAAAAATCGAGCTTGCATTTTGTGTTGTACTATATTGAAAAAGTGGGGACATGTTGATATGTAGAGCTGTCAAAACGGGCCACCCCGGCCGCGCGGGCTAGGGCCATGTTAAAGAGCCCGCACGGGCCAAAAAATTATATAACTCTCAGGGTTTGGGCCAGCTCACGGGCCAAAAATCATTTTAGAATAATCAACTTAGGCTTGAATAATCAACTTCAGGATATTTCCCGGTACTGAAAAAATACATCATTATCTTGAAAAATTATTTTAGGATGTTGAAAAAATATTTCAGTCTTGATCTATGAAAAAATACTTGAATCTTGATCGAGGATACTGGCTAGTATTGAAAAAAATACTTAATGATCTTGAAAAATTATTTTAGATCTGAAATAATTTTTCAAGATCATTAAGTATTTTTTCAGTACCGGCCAGTATCCTCAGTCAGCATCCTAAAGTATTTTTTCCAGTATCAGTCACTACCTTGAAATATTTTTTAACATTCTAAAATAATTTTTCAAGATCATGAAGTACCTGTTAGTATCCTAAAATATTTTTTCAAGATCATTAAGTATATTTTCAGTACCAGTCAGTATCCTCAGTCAGTATCCTCAGTCAGTATCATGAAGTATTTTTTAAGTACCACTCAATACCCTGAAATATTTTTTCAACATCTTAAAATAATTTTTCAAGATCATTAAGTATATTTTCAGTACCAGTCAGTATCTGAAGTATTTTTTAAGTACCAGTCAATATCCTTAGTCAGTATCCTAAAGTATTTTTTAAGTACCAGTCAGTACACTGAAATAATTTTTTAAGATCATTGAATATATTTTCAATACCAGTCAGTATCCTGAAATATTTTTTAAGTACCAGATAGTACCATGAAATATTTTTTCAACATTCTAAAATAATTTTTCAAGATCATGATGTATTTTTTCAGTACCGGGCAGTATCTTTAAATATCTACAGCATCCTGAAATATTTGTTAAAAAAAAGGGATCAGTGTTGTTTTTTGTGCAGTGGACCGGAATTGAGCTAGTGGCAGTGGACTGAATCCAATTCCTTGATTGAAGAAGGCGAGGAGGTGTAGTTTTAGATGGATTTGTACAATTTCTGAATGTTAGAAACGAGATTGATTGGTGGCCCACGGGTTGGCCCCAACATAACCCCAAAGAGTGGGGCTTATTTTGGGTTAGGGCCAAAAATGGCCCCCCATCATATGGGGGCTAAAAATATGGGGGCCAAACATGGAGCTTAATGGGCTGGCCCATAGGGTCCAGCCCATTTTGACAGTTCTATTGATATGTATAATGCGTGGAGAAAGTTTAAGTACGAAGAAATTGAGGGAAAAAAAGTAATTTAATTAATTAAAAAGTAATATAATCATGAATAACTACATAATTTTTCCTTATAAAATTAAATTAAAATAATTACTATTAAGTAAAAATTCAAACTTAAACACAAATTAAGTTAAATTAATAACTAATGAATTTGTAAATATTTAATTCCAAAGATAACTACAACTCAACAAATTAAACATAATTCCGACTATTTAATTAACGAAAAATTACTTTGTAAATAATTTAACTATAATATGATTTAGTTAATTTATAATGTTTAAGTTTAAATTTAAATGAAAAATATATACAATTATTAACATACTATGAAAATTAAACTATTTATTTAATTTGAATTTCTAATGTTTTCATATTGTTGTTAGATGATTAATCAACAATTATTTTTTCATATGTATGGGAATCCTCCTATTAGAATAAGAGGTAATTCTATTTGAGGCGCTGTTGGATGTTAAATATAGGGAAAATTACGTTCAGGTTCCAAGGAAGGAAAAAAATTACAAAAAAGTCCCTTGAAATCACAAAATTACCCAGAAGTCCCAAAGGAATTTTTGTTGTAAATACATGCATTTCCTGTTGTAAATACATACATTTCCTGTTGTAAATGGTTTGGGACTTTTTTGATATTATTTGTATGGAATTAAAATCCAGGTTTTTAAATGTTGTTATAAATACATGCATTTGCTGTTGTAAATACATACATTTCCTGTTGTAAATTGTCAGGTGTTTAAATGTTGTTGTAAATATATACATTTCCTGTTGTAAATCAAAGTCCCAAGGGACTTTTTGATATTATTTGTATTAACAACAGGAAATGCATGTATTTACAACAATAAATGCATATATTTACAACAACATTTAAATATCTGACCATTTACAACAAGAAATGTATGTAATTACAACAGGAAATGCATGTATTTACAACAACATTTAAAAACCTGGATTTTAATTCCATACAAATAATATCAAAAAAGTCTCAAACTATTTATAACAGGAAATGCATGTATTTACAACAACATTTAAACATCTGACCATTTACAACAGGAAATGCATGTATTTACAACAGGAAATGTATGTATTTACAACAACATTTAAAAACCTGGATTTTAATTCCATACAAATAATATCAAAAAAGTCTCAAACCATTTACAATAAGAACTGTATGTATTTACAACAGGAAATACATGTATTTACAACAAAAAATCCTTTGGGACTTTTTCTGTAATTTTATGATTTCAATGGACTTTTTTATAATTTTTTTCCTTCCTTAGGACCTAAGTGTAATTTTCCCTTAAATAAATATGGACGTCATTCCCAATTAGGATTCAAATATTGGTCCACCACATGTTGAGGTACTAAACCCTTTTGTTAGACCCAAGTTGGTAACTAAACAGTTATTGTTAATTCCGGTGAAAAAAATATATTCTCGCCTCCACACACACACACAACTCACTGATTTGATTAAGCACATGGTAGCGCCCAAAAAATAATATATATATATCTACTTCCTCCGGTCTTAATTATAGGAATTATTTACTAAAATTTGGAGAGATTAAAGAGAGAAGTTAAATTAGTTAATTATAATTATTTTTTGAAAATACCCCTGCTTAAAATTGAGAATTACATCAAGGCAAAATTAGTTGAATCGATAGTCCTATATATGGTCACTGTCATCTTATTTTGATCAACGACAAAATCATATGGCTTTTGACCAAACCCATTTTTTTATTTGATTCCTGCCCGCGGTCGCGTCATTGCACTTTCCATTGCCTCAAGCATCATTTCACAAGATAATGAAGATCAAGTCTCTTTCTCTAGATGTTTTGGGTATTATAGGAAAAAAAATTGACAAAATTTAAAACTTGCTCTTATAATTAGGACCAAAACCAACTCCAAAACGTGTTCCTATAATTAGGACTGAAGGGAGTACATTTTTTTCAAGAAAATTTTTTCTGTAATATTTTTTCATTTTTTGGGAAATTAAACTTGTTTATTGATTTCTAATAAAAGTATGAAAATATTAATTTTTTAAAATCTACTAGCATTCCTTGCAATTCTTGCATATGAGAACAAAGAATTAATATTAAACTATTTGGGCTTCTCACACCAGTCTTGTATAATGAATGGGCAGAATCATATGGAAGGAGATACTCTCCTTGTCCATTTTCTGCCCATCCCTCTTCATCATTCATCCTGACCGTCAAAATATTGATCCAATGAACCAAAATTATTTTTGAAAAAACTGCACGCGGTAATGAAAACCGCGCGCGGTTTTTTCAAAAATAATTCTGGTCCTTTGGATCAAGATTTTGACGGTCAGGATGGAGGATGGGGAGGGATGGGCAGAAAATGGACAATGAGAGAAACAGGACCCCATAGATTAGTACCTTGAGCAAAAGATTAATGGGCCCAAAGATATGATACTAAATATCGGAGGAATTTACCTTTATTAATATTCCCTCAACAATAATTAAGAAAAAAAAGGAATAGGAGATTAAGAAAGATGACTAGAATATTTAAAAAATACATGTCATGTTAACTAACTCAACTAAGTTCCTTAATCCAATCAAATTAGATTAATATGTCTTATATTAAGGATTTGAGGGAGTAATTAATTAGTATTGGATGGGGAAAAAATTAATTGGAATTGACCTTTCTCCTAATAAGTCCTTTTTTTCCTGGTTAAAAAAAACAAAAACAAAACTTAGGAGAGAGGTCAAGTAACATAATATATTATTCTTCCTTGCTGCGATTCTTTTAAAAGTGATGTGTGGGATGTGAAGGTAAGCACCAACTTTAATCTATACACTTGCTTATTTCTCCAGTCCTGATTCATAAATTGGATCTCTCTGCTGCTAGGGCCAGGACATTAATTGGGTGTTCTTGGTTTATACCGGTTGGTTCAACTTTTCATTTCAGGTGTGTGACCTTAGACCTTACAACGTGTTCTGATTTTGTTATTCACTTATTATGCGCACACACAGACACAAGGTTTTTATGCTAAATTTGATTGAGCTAATGATTAATATAGAAGAAAAGAAAATGAATATGCCAATAGTAACAATCAAAGGCTGCTCCACCGTAAGGCCTTGTGAAGAAACGTGGACTGGAACCATGGCCTTATCTGAATGGGATCAAACAGGAAGCTTGACTTACGTTCCCTCCATCTTCTTCTACCGATCACCAAACACTTGGCTTTCGCCGCCGTCAGCCATTGTTGACACCTTGAAACTCTCTTTAAGCAGAGCCTTGGTGCCGTTTTATCCCTTGGCCGGTCGTTTGCAGTGGATAGGCAATGGACGACTTCAGCTTCAGTGCAACGCAATGGGGGCGTCATTCATCGAAGCTGAGTGCGATTCAAGTTTGGACGACATTTCTGGTGACTCTTATTATTTATCCTATCAACCCAGTAACCTTTTCCCATCTGTAGATTACAGCCTCCCAATTCAAGAGCTTCCTCTGTGTTTGGTTCAGCTCACGACGTTTAAGTGTGGCGGCATCGGCGTCGGCATAGCAAATTCTCACGCAGTTTTTGATGGAACAGGTGATGATGGATCCAAATTCATTATTATATTTGAATATAGGACGTTTTTAAATATCTAAACACTAACATACAAAAAGTAGCAAATTCTACTTTGAGTTCCGATTCCATTGAGATCAAGAAACCAGTTTCAGTACCTATCCACCGTAAGCTCACCTCATCTAGATCATCCAGACGGACGATTCATATTTAATTTTTTCAACTTATGATTTTTCATAAAAAAAAAAATGAAAAATGTTAATTAAGATATCATCTATATTTTAAATTCTCTACCAATTAAGATAATTTAAAAAAAAAAAAAATCTAGATCATGCAATCTGATCTAGATAGTCCAAATTAAATGAACACCAAAACTAGTTCCTTCAGATGAGAGTGTTTGGCATGCACGTACACCTATTAATTTAACATTAGCATTATTATAGATTCCAATATGTAAACTAATCCAACTTATTTAAATTAGGTGCTTTTTACTTCATCTCTGAATGGACTAGGCTTGCAAGAGGCGAGCCTCTACAGGCAGCCCCATTTCTTGACCGGAGTGTGTTTCGAGCTGGACAACCACCTCTGCCGATGCCGCCCCCTAGCCTTGATGATTACCCACAGTATAAGAATCTGCCATTATTACTTGATCAACCGGATAATTCAGAAGAGAGAAAGAAGAAAACCACCACAGCAATGTTGAGGATTACAAAATCTCAGATAGAGCACTTGAGAAAGATGGCAAATGATAAGCCCATGGCTCGTGGATTAACTCGGTACGAGACTATATGTGGACATATATGGAGAACCGCATGCAAGGCAAGAGGACTCAAAAAGGAACAGCCGACATCATTAATTATTGCCATTGATTCGAGGAGTCGCATGAGGCCTCAGTTGCCCAGAGAGTACTTTGGCTCGGCAACTTTGGATGTGATAGCTCAAAGCGTGGTGGGCGATCTCTTGTCGAAACCATTAGGGTTCGCTGCTAGTCAAGTAAGAGAAGCAATTGAAAAGGTGACAAATGAGTATGTTAGGTCTGGTATAGAGTTGTTGAAAAACCAAAAGGACCTAACAGAGTTTCAAGATATACATAAAGATGAGTCATCCTTTGATGGAAACCCTAATCTTGAGATAGTGAGTTGGCTATCATTGCCCATACATGGGTTTGACTTTGGCTGGGGAAAGGAGGAACATCTTGGGCTAGGAGCTCATGTGTCAGATGGAAATTCTGTGCTACTTCCCAGCTTTGAAGAAGAAGGTTCTATTGAGGTCACTATGTGCCTCCAACAGGTTCATATGAATGAATTTAAGAAGCATTTTTATGAGGACATTAAAGAAATGTGAGAGTATATTTAGGTTGACGCACATGAAGGCTGCCATTAAGTATTCATATGATGCTTATAATAAAGTTTCTTAATCAAGTATTGTACTCTTTTGATGATTAAGTGAAATAAGGAATTATATATTTTGGGTTTTGGATGATTTTGTTTTAGTTTAAATTGAGTGCAGAGTCTATATTAAACTGGAGGTATACCTATGTGCCTTGCTCAAATTTTGAGATAGTGTGTATTGTTTATAGTTATTAATACTAGCTAATTAAGGCACATTTTGATTTTATGTACGTCGTACTCATTTTGTTTTCAGATAGAAGATATTTTATTTTATAATTGGGTGATTAATTTTTCACTCTTTTTTCATTGCTACCTTTCTTTAGATGTATAGCAAACGAACTATATTAATTAAGCATAACAGTGAGAGACAAGTAATTACTTTTAACCGTTAATTGACCAATATGCTTAGCTAGCAGTCCATATGTCACCCACGTTATTTTTATTAAAATGAAAATTTGCCTTAAAAGTCCACATGTCATTTACTTCTTCTTTTTTTCAAAGTTAAATATAAGACTTCTAAAACAAATTTGCACTTTCACAAAAATGACGTGGATGATAAGTGGATTTTCAACTCAGCACATTTGGTCATCCAACGGTCAAAATTAACCGGTATATAACAGTCCGGGCAAAATTGCTCTCTTTTTTATACTTCAGGGCAAAATTGTCCCTTATCCCTAGATAAAAAGATAAAAGATATTAATTAATTGTCTTAACATTATGAAACACTTTATACATTGAAACATAACAACTAAAAAAAATACTTTATATTTGGCATGTAGAAAGTATGTTGATGATGACGTTTCTCTTTTGACTAGGTATGGATATGTATATATAGAGAGAGAGAGAGACAGAGACAGAGTATATCAGCATTATAGTTGTGTGTATGAGCGTTTAAAAAAAAATTATATTTATATTTATGTTTTCAAATTGTAAGAATTATATTAGAAAGAATGTAAAATCATATCGAATGAAGAAATAATTTGGAATTAGCACCGTTCTGATGAGTGCTTTTATCTCAAAAAGCCACCCGGGCAGGCAGCCCTCTCTCTCTATCTCGGTCTCGGTTTAGCATCATATATCGATCTGGAGAAAATTTGTATTGGTTGTAATGCAGATTAAGGAGCTGCTCCTCTGGGGTATTGGGTCAAAGTTTTTAGTTACTCAAATCATGGGTTCAGATTTCAGAATAAACAATAATCAGGAATTGTAATTTTCGAAAAAATTATATTCTTCTATCCTATATATATTCCATTCAAATGATTATATGATTTTTCTTTTAAAAAAACTTGGATTGTTTTGAATGGCACAGCTACTTGAAGCCCATTTTGTTTCTCTATCCCCCCTCACACACACATACAATTCAACTGAATTATAGATAATTTTTGAGAAAATCTCATTAAGGTCCCAAAGATCGGAAAAAAATATCAAAAAAGTTTCTAAAGGCCTCAATATATAGATTCTAATAATGTGAACTTACTTTATTGACAACTGTATATAATTATATTGACAAATCAAAGAGTGACTATTGAAAAGCTCGTATATGTTAACTAAAGCACGCAACTCTCGTTTACAAGTGTATGTGACTATATTGACAAGTCATAGAATAGTTATTGACAAGCTCATCTATGTTAATCAAACTAGCCAACTCTCATTGACAAGTGTTTGTCACTATATTGACTAGTCATAGAATGGTCATTACAAATCCATCTATGTTAACTATAAGAACTTCTGTTTAAAGGTGTCTGTGACTATATTGACAAGTCATATAGTAGCCATTGACAAGTCCATTTATATCAATAAGATAACTAGAGACATTTTTTATAGAAGAATCTACAATGAGACTTTGTTGATATTTTTTTGGTCTTTGGGAGTTGGGACCTTAGTGAGATTTTCCCAGAAAATCCCATATAAAGACCATTGAATTACCAGATTCTAATTTAGGTCATTGAACTTAATAAATTATATACCAGCTTATGTGTCATAATTAGGGATTTAAAATTTAGGTCAAATTACATCCATATCACTTACTTATTAAAACATCAAAATTGAAAACATAACCCTATTATTTGCTCTATCAATTAATTCTTTAGGAAGTATTTTACAACGAAGCACCGTTTGTTTTTCTACTTTTTTCCAAACATTAATTATGCAAATGGTGGTGATGAATGAAATATATACCATGAAAGCTTTGTTACGGGTTTGTTGATGTTATCTCAATTTAAAAAAGAAAAGAAAAAAGTATGCACACTATTTTTTATAAATATTCAGTTTTATATAACAATGTATAAATTGAAATCTATATATTGTGGCGGTTGATCTATATATCCATGTAGAAATCTACTACCTTCCTTTGATATTTATATTTTTATTCAAAATTTGTTGACCCGTCCCTGAGTAAAAAAAAAAAAAAGGTCAAAGGCTCCGAGTTAAAATTTTGAATCCTAGATATACATCATGAATATATAATTCATGATTTTTTTTCTTAAAAAAAAAAAGAAGGGAAAATCCTATATAAAGATATTTATGAAACATTGTACTAGTAGCACACAAGAATTCACCTCTTTCAATTATATATACTCCTAGATTCCCATAAAACCAAACATTGTATAAAAAAAAAAAAAAATTTGGCATAATTAATATTTAGAAATAAGTCAGAGCACGAAGTCTTAAAGAAATAATTGATAGAGCGAATAACGAGGTTATATTTTCAATTTTTCTATTTTAATAACTTAGGGATCGGATATGGAGATAATTTGACCCAAATTTTTAATCACTAATTATGACACATAAACTTATATATAATAGGTTAAGTTCAATGACCCAAATTAGAATTTGGATAATTCAACCGTTTTTATATGATATTTTCCCTAATTTTTTAATGGAGTAATAATCAATATTATATATTTCAATTGTACAATGCTCTTGTTTTATGGTGAGCACATGTATATCTTCCTATCAAAGACAATCCAACTCGAGGCATTATTATCGAACACTAAATATGAACAATTCTTCTAATAATATAAATTCAAATTTCAAGTCATCATATTGCGAAGGCCCATCTCCTTCAAATATACGCAAACCACCCTCTCTTTCGTGTTTCTATTAAACAACATAAAATATCCAAATTATTTGACTCAATTAAACGAGAGACGGAGCAACACGCCTACTCTCTTGTCTCTATCTGATCAGCATTGGATTTTTTTTTTTTTTTTTTATTGTGTGTCGAGTAAAGTCAAGAAGTGAGAAGCACGTAGAAGTTAACTACACAATTCACATTGAAGTTATCAGTTAGTCGAATATGGTATTAATCATGACATAAAATGTAAAATAAAATATTCATATATATACATATATTATGCAAACGTGTGGCTATAATATTTGACATTATCAAAATTCATCAAATGTAACTCTGCACACGTAAGTTAAACTTCCTCCAATGGAGCACAGTAAAACCAAACAATCATATAATATTATTACATATCAAATTGAAAACTTGCATACATTACACGAATCCAGGACTTTATCGGTGCCGGCGATACCTTGTATATGTTACACAATCTTAACATATCTTAACAACTATATATCTAACCACTAATTAATTACTATTAATCATATATATATATATATATATAGGGAAAAGTATTTCTCCAGTCACGGGAGATAGAGTTATCTTCAGTGACCCCAAAACTATGTCGTTTTGAATTAATGAAGGGTGTGTTAGTAATTTTAGGTGAATTAATGAAGGGTGTTTCGGTAAAATTTATATGATTAAAAAATAAACAAACTTACATAAACACCCTTCATTAATCCAAAACGACGTAGTTTTGGAGTCACTGGAGATAACTCTATCTCCAGTGACTGGAGAAATATTTTTCACATATATATAATACTCCTTACGTTCAACTTCCTGAATGAAAACTACAAGACATGGACCTTGATGGAGCAAAACAAATCAACTATCATTGATTTATTCACTGTGTATTTATAATATGTAACAACCCGACTTTTCAAAAGCAGTATAAATTTTTTTTTTCCATTTAAAATCATCAGAGTAGAGCATTTGAGCAGAAGAGTAACTGATAAGCAGAAGAGTAACTGATATATATTTATAAACTACCGTAAGTCTAGCTGGGGCCTCACCGACTTATACGGCGACTTATGGCACACCCACGTAGACTAGCCTTGCCTTCGGCACCAAATTGTTCTAACATATTTGTATTCGATAAACATACCATAACAATACACATAGCACATATATGCATACCATAAACATCAGAGTTAATGTTACAGTACGCGGACGTACATCCATTAACTGAACAGAATGGCCAGGTAAGTGTCTATCATGGGGGCCTCACCGGGTTAGCAGCGACTCAATGGCTTACCCACATAGACTAGCCTTGCCTTCGGCACCAAACTATTCACACAACATATCATCACATATATGCATACTATAAACACAAGTGTTAAGGTTACCAGTACGCGAACGTACCTTCGTTGACGGATTACGGTATTTCTAGCACGTTTTACGGAAAACTGTACTTTTACGGCAAATCGTGAAACAGCGGCACGTCGGACAGTAGCGGCGGCGAGATCGAGTTTCGATATCCTATAAGGGTAATATCACTTTCATTAGTGATTTGACACTACAACTGGCATTTTAGGTAAAAATTACCATTTTGCCCTTACACCCTAATTGGCGGAATTTGCGTGAGATTCGTTACTCTTACAAATTTTCTTCCCGAAATTTCGCCAGAACTTCGACGCAATTATGATTTTCGAAATTCTAGACTAAAATAGCCCTATCATATGATATCTAATCATACTTTGAAAAATAAAGGCTACTCTAGCATTACTACTCTAACTATTGAAAGAACTACGAAGACTAAAAGCTCAGTGCGGAAAACTTACCCAGAGCTTGACTGCGGGAATTTCCCAGAGCTCCTCCCTCTTCTTTCTCTCTCTAAATCAGCTCTTGCTTCTCAAATGTGAGAAAAACCAAAGGGGAGGGTGGGTATTTATAGAAAAGGAGGTAGGGTTTCGTAGTCGGATCAACTTTGTGAGAAGCGATACGGGCCGTCCAAAGCAACTTTTCAAAAAAACCCTTTTCCCTTCTTTGCATTCACACTTGAACGAAATTCAGGCCCAAAAATAAAGGGTTTGGCCAATGGGAGGTGGCCACGTGTCACCTTCCGAAGCTTTCAGACCGATTTCTCCGATCGGTAACCGATTCGCGTGATTTCGGAAAAATCTCAAAATTCTGGATTTACAACTTTGAAAACATATTCTCACTTAGTAGAAATGTCCAAGTTAACCTATATTTTGATTCTATATAGGGCTCCAACAGTCCAGTTGAGTCTTTCTCGAAAAACGTGTCCAAACGCGTCCAAGAGTCTAACGGAAGATAAAAAAACCCACTGATTAATATTTTACCTTGACTTTGGGAATCCCATTCCTAGATCTCTAGATAGGATCCGTTTCCTATTTCCCATTTTACTATTCACATAATTTTACTTTAATTAATTATATTAATAAAATAATAAACTTAACTTATCAACTAAGTTTTCTATTTTTATTTCTTATTTATTTATTTTTTTCGTTTTTTTTTCTTTTATTTTCTGCACTTTCTTTTTAATTAATTATTTAATTAATTAAATAATTATTTTACATAATCTCTTACAACATTTTCCTATTGGTCAATTCTTGCATTTAGGCTTAAAAATACCTAAACTCATCCTTTTTCCTTCAAATTTTCCAATTAATTAACCAATATATTTATGCTAATTTTTAGCCATTTATCACTAATTTTGGAGCTTTACATAATTATCTCCGAATTTTCTATACTTGTGCTTAAGTAATTTGCTAATAAATACTTAATCACTCAGTTATCACTGCTTAGTAATTTTCTTAATTAGAATACCACATTACCTCTTAACCTTTGCTTTAACATGAGATTTTTCATGCATTACGCATTATTCGCATTTTCCATAATCGCAAGGGTATTATGGTCATTTCCTTACTTTTTGAGTATTCTTCTACAATTTCTCCAAGTTTGTAACTTAATAAATTACCTAAATTAGGGACAATATCCTTCCCTATTTTAAATAGATTTTTACTTGCTTCTTTTATAGCTTTCGCAGGGTATTTATAACCCACAATGTATTTAGGGACCTATTTGCAAATTCCCAAACGTTTTAGGGACCTAATTGCAAATTATCCAATTTCCAGAGAAATTACCTTAACAACAAGGTAAACTCAATACAAGGTGTTTGAAACCTCATATTCACCTATTTTCCTAAGTTATTTACTCCTCCCAGGGGTATTTTGGTCATTTTGGCACTTTGACCCTTAAATTCCCTAATTCAAATTTCGGGGTATTACATAATACAACGGGTCAGTTATAAAGAAAAATAGTACAAAGGGTCCCAATTATCTAACTATGTAACTTTTTTTTTTTTTTTATAATAAAATTTTAGGAAAGGGGTTGGGTTCACCCACAATCCAAGGGCAGTGCGCTTGGAGCCCAGTCCACAGGGCATACTGGACAGAGAGTACACATGTCTCCACCTCTACCAGCGTTTCCATTGCTTCCTAGACCCCTAGGATGCCTCCCCCAGCGCCTTGACCAACGCAGGGATCGAACCCCCTCCCTTGAGGTGAGGAAGTCCGACCCCTTCGCCAGTTGAACCCAAGGACGAGGGGTATCTAACTATGTAACTACGTACATCAGTACATGTATCTTGGTGAGCTAACTGCTAAGGCCCAATAACGATTACCAATACAATTAGTAAGCTAACTACGGTCTTTAATAAAAGACCCAATTGACCTTTTCACAGACATTAAAGAAATTAAATAAATTATTTTAAAGTATTTATATTTATTATTTTTTCAAACTAATTTACTTGACTTACAAAATTGTATATAATCTAATGATACACAACATATTCTATGATTAAATCATTTATTTAGCTTCATTAATCTCTCCAAAACAAGTCAACTTGCTCTTATAATAAGAACCCAAGAAAGTAAATAATTGTATATAACAATTGCATATCTATACTCTTAATCTTCTCTTGATCTTATAATAATAACCCGAGGAAGTAAATAATTGTATATAACAACTGCATATCTATACCTTCAAGTTGGAGGACTGCACAAATTATAGTACCCAACTTGGGTAGTAACCTCTCTGGATCTTCTCTCATAACCGCTTTTAATTATGAATACTTCCTCTAGTGTTTATTATAAGGTACCAACTAGTAATTGTGTCTGGTCTTTTTTATAAGGCACTTGCTTGTTTCCAAAGCGCATTAATTATTTTTTCCATATATGCACATAATTAATAAGAGTAGTGAGTGAAAGTACTCCCTCTGATTCTTATTATAAGGCACTAACAAACTTTTTTCACAAACCAATAAAAGTAGTTAAAGTCAATAAAGTTGTCCTAAAATCTAAGTAATTTTCAATATTACCCCTACTAATTGCATTAAACTCTAATATTATATTAATTATTACTTTCACCCATTACCTTTATTAATTAGGGGCAGACATGGAAAAAAAATAATTAATGCTCATTGGGAACAAGCACGTGCCTTATAAAAAAGACCAAATAAACTTTCTAGTTGGTGCCTTATAATAAGGACCAGAGGGAATAATAATTAATATAATATTAGTTTAGTGCAATTAGTAAGGGTAATATTGGAAGTTACTTAAATTGTAGAAAAACTTTATATATTGACTTTAATTGTTTTTATTAATTTGTGAGAATTGTTAGTTGGTGCCTTATAATAAAGACAAGAGAGTTGATTCATGCTGCTAACGTGTTGTATGCGCACACATGTATGTAATTTAACGACAAAGCTTAGGTCAAGTTACTCAGGTCCATTATGTCCATTTATCCAATTAGAGGGTGCCAGCTATATTAGTTTTTACATGCATGTCAGGACTTAACCCTAAATCCAAATTAAGTTAACCTCCGTTAGTTCTGCAAATTGCTTTTAAAAAGAAAAAGATAAAAACAAAACAAAAATAAATTAAAGATCAATCAAACAAGTCATTTCTGTTTCTTCTTTTACTAGTTATTTTCATAATATTTTTTTTCCTTCTTATTTTGGTACATCGTAAGACCTCATTTTAATATATAATATTATTTTGTCTCTTTATAATAAAAAAAAAGCTAAAGTATACGTTTGGTCCTTCATGTTTGTCTCTGATATCATTTTAGTCCCTTAAGTTTATAAAATGCACGTTTGGTCTCTTAATATTAACATCATTAGTCTGACTTAACGGAAAATACTAACTCAACAATTTTAAGCAATAAATGTGACCAAGCATATTTATATGTTAGTATTTTAATAAATTAATATTTTAAATCCTATTAATTGAAAAATATTTAATCTTCACAGACTGTTTTACAATTTTTCACCATTTGTGAAAATTAAATAATTTTTTTGTCAAAGAAGATTAAATATTTTTCAATTAATAGGATTTAAAATATTAATTTATTAAAATACTAACATATAAGCATACTTGGTCAACATTTAATTACACAGTCGTCGCTTAAGATTGTTGAGTTAGTATTTTCCATTAAATCAGACTAAGGGTGTTAACATTAAGGGACCAAACATGCACTTTACAAACTTAAGGGATTAAAATGATACCAAAGACAAACATGAAAGACCAAGCGTATAACTTTAGCCTAAAAAAAACCAATAAAACAACGAATCTAGGGCATGGGTGAATAATTGTTGAATGAACTATTCTCTTTTGATCAGCGGATAGATTACCTCTTCTTCCAATAACTTCTCCACTAGCATCCTCTCATGGATACAAATTTTGTAACTAAATAAAGTTACTAATTAAAATTTCGCATGTGCCCCTGTGTTCAAAGCCTTCGGAAATTAAAATGACATGTTTGGTGAGTATTGGAATAATTGTAATTCTGTTTCGGTTTTTGTTTATTAGTTTAGTGGGTCTGCATTGTATAGTTGGGCCTTAAGGCCTGTTAAGCCCAACTCATGTCTGTATACATCAGAGCTTAGGACATGTTAATGTGTATGGATTCTACCCATTGCAATTAATAAAAGATACTCCCTCCGGTTCTAATTATAGGAACATTTTTTTTGGTTGCTCATCTGGTATCTAGAGCTTCGCCCTAACTAATCCGAATCCGACCTGGGTCGCGCTCCTAGCTATGGTGGGTGAGTTTCCCAGCGGAGCTTTTCTACATTCACAAGGCTCAAACTCGAGACCTTACTTAAACGACACAAGCCGCTTACCATTTGTGTCAACCCCGGTTGGTATTATAAGAGCACTTTTGTAGTGCAATTTACACTACAAAAATATTCCTATAATTAGGAGCCAGTAAAAGTTTTTGGGCCAGTCCAAGAGATTACATGGTATCAAAAATGTGTGCCGGTAGTAAATGTTTTCTGAAACCACTACGGCAGTGAATGTGTTTTCACAAATTGTGTTGGCAGCAATTAAGTTTGAAAATATGATAGCACTATAACTTTTGGTGTGGTGCGGATAGTGAAATTTACTGCAACTACAGAAATTTTCGATGTGTGAAAATTTGAAAATGAGATAGCATAGTTGAAATGAAAAACAGTGCAATTGGTGATAACAATCGAAAAAAAAATTGTTAGAATAGTCTAGAGTTCTGAACCAGATCGGTCAAGTAAGAATTGCTAGCATGCTAAACAAGAGAAAAGTGGTCTGAGAGCTTAAGTTGAGAAAGCTCAAACACGGGGTAAATGAGCAAAGGCTCGAGGTTGTAAGACCCGACGTGCAAAGGTTGCATGGGGCGATGTCCCTGGATTGTAAGGCCTGTGTGTTCAGTACTGTGTGGAATACTCACAAGTATGGTGACTATGGGACCAGTATGTCCCGAGAGTATTGTGAGGTTGACAAAATGTTTACAATGTACCGGGTGATAGTTGAGATGCCTATGGAATAAAGGTGATTTCCTGAGCAGTAAGGCCAGGATATCCAGTTCTGTGGTAGTGGAATGAGCCAGAAGGCGGATTGTAATAGGCATAGAAGCCTGAGTAACCAAGTGCTTGGAGAATGAACCAGTGGGTCCTGTATGGTTGATGAGAACTATACGTGGGTACAGAATGGATAGAGAATGTGGTATGATGATTTGTATGCTTAGTAAGCATGCATAGGAAAGGAGTAGACTAGATGCCTAAAATAATTCCCCGAAGATATAGGTTCAAATTTCGAGGACGAAATTTAAATTAACGGGGGGAGAAATGTAACATCCCAAATTTTGGAATTTTAGAATTTGAAATAATTAAGGAAGATTTATGGATACTTATTTTGGGAAATAATGGAGTTTATGGAGGAATTTATTTCCTAGAAAGGGTTATAGTCTTATAGATCATTTTAAAGTTGTTTTATGGAATTAAGGACCTATTTTCTTGAGAAATTCAAAGAAAATAGTTAGAGGTTGGTTTCTAGCCCAATATTTTTTAGAGAAATTATTTTAAGGGCTAAAGAAGTTAATTAAGGAAGAAAATCCTTATAAAGCATTAAGGATTCATTTCTAGCATTTAGTTGGTAATTAAGCAATAATAAAGAATGAGTAAAATAGTAATTTAATTACCCCAAAAACCAAAAACAAAATTAGACCAAATTTAGAAGACCAAGACATGCTTTCCTTAACCTAGAAGATAAGCTCCAGGTTTGATAAAATTGCTCCAACAAATGCAAGACAAAAGGCTTACGTGACTATTATGAAGGCCCATAAATAACCATATGTATTCAGCAACGTCCAGTGTGCCTTTGCAAATCCATTCAATAGCAAATGAGATAATACTCAATCAGCCCATATATATATTATTCTTCAATTCATTATTTCATTCGGCCATATGTTGACAAAACCGAACCAGCCTTTGCCTTATATTAATCATACTTTCAGCCCAAACTAGCCCATATTCTATGAAATATAAAACCCATAGTTTCTTTTCCACCTCTAGCCATCACGTGAGTCCTCAGCAAAATAAATATGTTCCTATTCCTCTAATTCCTGTCAGCTGCACACAGTAAACAGAGACACGCAAGATAAACCACAGCGTCATCACTGTAAATGCAGGATCACGCCATACTTACAATCTTGCTTTCGGCTATCCAACTGTTCACGCAAGAACAGGAAGTCCAGCAACATCCATGCTTCTCATATCAGAAATACAGACCTCCCATACCCCTCGAGCTCAACGCCAAACACCGTTGAATAATTTTTCCTCGGACTGGTCCATGAGTGTATTATATATACACCCATGCTCTTTGATTCTTCCTTACTCTTGTTAGCTCAACTAGTACTAAAATCTGAGAACAAGAAAGAGAGAGAGAGAGAATCATCTTTTCCCTTGCTCTGTTTCGAACCAGCAAAAGCAGAGGCAGCAGTGATCATCTAGGATCAATTTACAAGCGTGAAACCTGAAGGTAACCATTGGGCATCTTCCTTTTAATTACCGTCAACTTTTTGAGTATTAAGTCTTTAGGAAAGTAGCTATGGTTTCAGTTGTGAGTTCCCTGCGCTGAGGAGTGAGAGCAGAGGGAGTTTTGCATAAAACTTGCTGTTATGTGAATGGAAATATATTAATATATGTATACGGTCTAGGGACGTGGGGGGTTGGAATGGATAAAAAAACCAAAGTTTCTTTTAGTACACACACGTTGTTGATCGTGAAAGTGAGAAGAATGGGAAAACAAATAGATATATTAGTGTATTAAAAGATATATACATATATATGCATAAGAAACCTCACTGTTATATGTGTGTGTGTGTGTATATATAAAGCCATTGGAAGTTGCTGTCATAGTAGGAAGCTTCACTGATTTAAATAGCTGCCTTTTACTGATACACATATAGGCACCTCGCATATATATACATATATCACGTAGCCCTTGGGAAAACTAAGAGCAAGTTGCTATAAAATTCATATATGAGTATAACGTTGCTGTCATAAAACATATATATATATATATATATAATAGCTGCACTAGAGAAAAAGAGAAGAAACCAACGTATTACTCTATCTTATATATAGTATATGTGTTACTGCATATTTAAGAGAGTAGGGAAAAAACTTGGCTAATATATATGTATATCATTGCACCTGGGAAAGTAATAGGAAAACATTGTGAAACTAGTTGTTGTCATGAATATAAGTTGCTGTCAAAGTATATACACATATATGTCAACGTTGAAAATGAAAAGGAGAGGAAAAATTGCTGTCAGAGTGTATATATATAGTACCCAAAATCTTACTATGTGTACCTTGCATACATGTATATATAGGAAACCCAAAACATTGGAATTATAGGAAAGCTAAGAAAGTCAATTGAAACCAAATATACACGTTGCTGTTTAAGGAGTGAAAGAAGACTTGCTTTTATATGGACACACACATCATTCAAGATGAATTTGTAGATACAAAGTGCTAGTATTTCTAAAACCCAAAATCTTATTAATATAAATGTATGTAATGTATTAAAGCATATTTTATATGGCGATTGGTTTTATAAACTCCTAATTAAAGGGTTAGGAAAAACTTGAGAGTTTAAAATAGTCATAGAGAAATACCAATAAATAGTAAAACAACAACAACAACAATAATAAAATAAATAAATATTGTTATTATTATTAGTAAAACGGGAATAAATAATAAAGGGAGTTATTATTTAATAATAAATAAAAGAGTGTTATTATTAGTTAATAATAATTAAAAAGGGTATAAATGGAAGAGCAAAATCACCAGGGGTAGAAAGGTCAATAGTGACAATGACATCTCTTAGGATATTATTTGTAAGGGAAATAATGCGGTGATACTATTATAGGATATCCGGGAAAGTCAGGAATCAGTACCAAAAGGTGAAAGTACCGCTAGCTACGCAGACTAAGGTACGGACGCGTACTGTAACTTTAACTCTGATGTGTCTTGTATACTTATATGTGATGAGATGGTTCATAGAGTCATGGACAAGACTAGGTCTTGGGTCATGTACTGTGGCTAAGACTCGGTCTTAGGTCACTGTTTATATACATTCAGCTTTGTGCGGGTTATAGTCATGATAATGCCGTAAGTATGCTTTCCTAGCGCTGAGGACACGTGATCGTGGCACAGGGTAAGGTGCAGGCTATTGTTGTGTAGGACTTTACATACTGCTTTGTGCTTATGTCCTGTCTGTGTCACAATGTTGTTGTGTAGGACTTTACATACTGCTCCATGCTTATGTTCTGTCTGTGTCACAATTATCTTATGAGATCTTTCTTTGTTATGTAATGAATATCTGTCATATATATTGTTTATATTTGAGCATGAGGTTAAGCGTTACCCGAGATTCAATGGGTATTGAATCTCAGAATTTACCCTAGCTTCAGGATCTGGAGGATCGGGAGCCGGAGAAAAGGGTATGCAGCACGTGTAAGGATTCAGTCGGAGATTTTAATTTGGGATAGTATTTATGTATAATTTTTGATTAGTCGGATAATTGTACTACTAACATGCCGACCGGATACACCACAAAGAACTTAAGTTGTATCACACTTATATTCCTTCGGGAATTTTAATTAACCAACATATATCTGGGCATATGTTATCGGTTACTCATTCGTCCAAACGTTAAGCATGCTCTCTGTTGTGACTTACTCTGATCTGTTAACGCCTTCACTCTGATAACTTCACACCAATTAGTCTAATAAGGAATTTTAGGACATAAATGGACATCATAATGGAAGTAGGAATTAGGGGCGTTACAGGCGGTGGCCCTCTGGTGGCCGGCGGCTGGCGAGGGGTTTTTTTTTATGTTTTTGATTTTTTAAAACTAAGGGCAAAAGGGTAATTTCACGCGAATTTTCATATCCCTTATAGGTCCTTGGTACCTCTCAGTCTTTTTACAAATTCAGAAGACTTCTGGGGGTTTTGCAAATTCAAATGGTATTTTAATGGAATTTTCCCTATATTATATTATAATCGATAAAAAAAAAAAAGAGATAAACCAATATATTGTATAGAGACACATGCAAGGAGGTAATATATACCTATATATATGCTAGTCGTAGCAAGAGGGAGATGTGTTATATTTTTCTAGTTGGTGACCGCAAAACAAGCATTCAGAATTTAGGTGGTGGGATATTAAAGTTTGAAGATGCAAAAGATCTGCAGCACGGACGAAAATTGGGCATTGAGTTTTTGTTTCACTTTTTTCTTCTTTCTTTTGTCTCTTTATTTTATCTTTGGTTAAGTATTATTTTGGTCATGACAATGTTCATTTTTTGTAGCTAAAACCTTGTTTCGGATTATTTAGTTTGATTATGGATTAGTGAATGATGATATCTTCTTTTAATTGCTTTATTATTATAATTGTTGATTTAATTGTGTGCTTGATTATCCTAAAATAAGAGACATCTTTTTGGGATTATTTTGGGCTTTTAAAGAAGCCTAGATGTAGAAAATTTAGACTATATCTTGAATTGAATCATGTAAGATTAGGTTTCCAGATTTAATTTGCTTGCATGATATACATATATCTACCGGCTCTACATAGTCTCATTTGGCTTGCACTTAAATTAATCCAATTAAGTGCTGATTAACTAAGACTTTAGGGATTAACATAATTGGAATGTCTTTTAAGGAATCAAAAGATACTCTTAGATAAATAAGAATCCTAGACCAGCAAATATAACTTCAAATGCAATTAAGTGCATAAATTAGACACTAAGAAATAACAAAGCTATAATAATCCAAATCATTGCTGAAGATCTATAATCACTCTCATCCTTAGTCTTAATTATAATTAGATTTATTTTTCTTTTCTTTCTTTTAGTTAGCTTTTATTCCTACTTTCTGCTAAAATTGTGTTGATAACAAGTCTGTCAATTCTTGGTTTATGAGTTTTGATGATAACAAACTTAGAAAAGAAATGAGGACTTAATGATTCAAGTCACTCGAGTGTCTATTTAAGACACTCGAGCATGTAACCATTATTTGAAATAAAACTTGAATCAGAAAGCAGTTATGAAGTGTTCTAGTATGAACATACTCAAGTGTTACTATGAACATCATTCAAGTGTTAGCTTGACATTCGTAGCAAGATTGACTAACACTCGATTCATTCATGGAAGTATTGTGTTGGACACTCGAGTATGTTAATGAACACTCGAGTGTTGATTCAACACTTGTAAAGGTTTACTTGATACTTGAACTCATTCTGGAAATATCAAGGTAAACACACGCGTATGATCTTCAATGCTCAAGTGTGAGGTAAACACTTGTAAATAAAGCTCAGTACATGACACTCACTGATAAAACAAAAGTGCTGCCTCTTTGTGAGGCACACTCAAAGTGTCACTTTGTGGTACTCGAGTACGACACAGTGACACTCGAGTGTCTAGTAGATATTAACATATTTTCTCTAAACTCTATTCTTTGAATAGTCTTCTACCATACATAAATTTCATTAGCACTCGAGTGTAACAATCAAGTATGGCTAAAATGACACATACGTGTCTGGAAGAAACATCATATTTTCAACTAAACTCATTTGTGAACAGTCTTCCTCTAGACACACGATACAACAGCACTCGAGTGTGGCACTCGAGTATGAGTGGAATGACACCCTAGTGTCACCTGCTTCTTTATTGAACCTTCATCTCCAAGAATTCAAATTCATTGTTTATCATCTAGTAACTTTTGATTATTACTCATATTACTTCTCAATGCTACAGGGGCGGACCCAGGAATGAAAATTAGGGGGGCCGAAAATTACATAATAAAACCCAGTGAAGAAAATATATGAAATTAGGGTGTTAAAATTACAAAATTGGACCCAAATTGTTTGAAAATTATGCTTTAACCTCATAAATATTTCAGTATTTTCATTTTAGTCCCTCCATGGGACTTTTTAATAGGGACTAAACTGAAAAACTGAAATTTTTATAAGGCTAAAACATAATTTCTAAAACTCTTGGGTCAAGTTCTGTAATTTTAGGGGGGGCGGGGGCCACCCCTAGCCCCCCCTGATTCCGCCTATGATGCTACTAAACATATTTAGTTATGAGTTTCAGATGATTTGGATCATGAATTAAGTCCAAAAACACAAAAGCATGGTTTTGTGTCAACATTAAATGAGATCACAGAAACAAAGCAAACGCAAGCAGACTCAGTGCAGGTCAATGCGTATCGTCTGAAGTGGCAATTACGGCAAAGCGAAAGCGACCAACATTAGGCAATTGCAAAGGCCAAAGGGATTTCGTGTAAAGATCTGTTGCAACGATGCGAAAGCAACCGAACCTCAAAATCTTCCAACAACTATGGTTTGTCTCTAACAGAACAAACAGTTTGAACACACTCAACAAAAAGCTTCAACTTTCACAATGATCATTAATTGTGTTCAACTATAAATACACGAGCATTCAATTTAGAGCAACTAACCAAGCACTGTCAATTCATTGCTCATTAATACTCTGTGAAATATCTATTGATATTTTGTTCATCAATATTTATTCATCTACTCTGTAAGATAGTTTTACAATCAATTTGATTTCTGTAAAATCTTAAGGTAGTGGAACCTTAAGTGATTGTTAGATTGCAACTAGTAAGGGGAAGTGAGTCCTGGTGAGAATTACTCTGTAAAGGTGCCAAGAACCGGTTGAATCTTGGAAGTATAGTGAAAATCTCATAGACGCTCTGGGGACTGGATATAGGTCATGAAGTTAAGGCCGAACCTGAAAAGACTCTTCATCATTAAACAACGATTAACTATAATGTTTTCACAAAACCAGATTAACAAGTGATCAAGGAAAAACCCTTTTCTTTCAAAAAACACACATTGGAGTTCAAGGCACAAATTTTGCCCATAAACCCACTACAAAAAAATCATAACTCTGGGCACAATTATCGAACAAAAGAATAAATAGCCCACGAGTCCTACAATACTGATCTCACAACAAAGGGTCTATACAAAACAATTCCCGCACAAGATTTAATTGAGATTTCCCCAAAATATTATAGTGTATAAATAAAACCTTAGGTCTCACAATAGATAAACAGTCATCCCAAAACAGTTAATATACTATTTCAAAAACTTGAGGGCCCTAGAATGACAATATAAAAATCCATACAACACAAATATCAAAAGAGGCTTACAAAGTTCGCAACTCTTATGCCTCTAGCTGCTTCCCTTGGCTTCTAGTAAAATTAGAGGTCTCACTTGAAAAATATTGATAATGACGGGGTGAGACATAAAATCCCAGTAACCAAAATTAATTTATCAAATATGTAGGAAAAGATTGCAAGTTAGAGAAGCAAGTTTGCTAACATAATTATAATATCAACAATAACTCAATAATACATAATAATTAACAATAATTAGAATCATATCCACTCGTCCATCCTACTCCTCCTTATATCTTATGGACGTGGTACAGTCTATCAGTGTTAGTTTACCTGGCCAATGTTAGCTAGTCATTTTAAGAGTATTGTCCCCTCCCATGCTACCACCGATTTACTGTAACAGGGAGGTGTCCGCCCAAAACACTCAGGTCAAATTCTGGGCCAAGAATAAGAGAATCAATGGGCACAATTTCACCCTAAATCTCTTCCACACAATCCAACATATCCCATAGCAGATAAACTATACGTCACTACAATTACCCCAAAAACATTGTACAATATATTATTCCATATATAACATTCCATAACAAACATCATAATAGCAATATCTTAAAAAATTCATTATTCCATATACATTTCACAACAAACATCATAACTATCACAACAATCACAATCACAATAATATTGGAAAATACACTACTTCACTGAAACAATTTCATATTCAAATATACGCATAATTTTTCAAAACACATGCTAGTAGTTCATGTGAAAGTAAGGTTTAGAAAACACTTTACAGTCCAAAACAAGCATATAAAATAAATTAATCTCGGTTATCTCAACTCCAAGCTAAACCTTATCTCGAAGAATAAAACACGAACAATCACTGGTCACAAATAAGCTCTACATTATCACAATTATAATTTCATATAACTTAAATTGCACAAATTCTAATAATAATATATATATTATCATAATAAACACTGAAAATGACACTTTAGTACTTCAAATTTAAAAACCAAACCGATTAAAATTCCAGTAATTTCTCCACTAACCCAAAATAAATTATTTAAACAACTTTTAATCGGTAGAAATATCTGGTAGAGTATAAATCCTAAACTTCTTAAATATAAAAATTAAATAAAATTCCTACAATGACCAATCAATAAATCTAAACCGATTATAACTAGTTATTAATATTCATTCTATATATATACAGTCATCTATTGTCAAAACTCAAAACTTTTCCAAAATCATAACCTCAAAATTTTCACTAACCAACATGTATTACCTTCATTGAAAAGAGAAAAATATTTGGAACAACTTTCATGAAGGAAGTTTGTTGAAAAGAATTTAATTTAACAAACAAAATGATTTTATAAGATAAATAACATACCTTAAAATATCTCTAATACTCTTATTTTCTTCTCTTTCCTTCTCACTTCTCTCTTGCATATATATATATATATATATATATATAGAGAGAGAGAGAGAGAGAGAGAGAGAGAGATGGAAAAAGAGTAAAAGGCGGTGGTGTTATACATACACACACACTAGCCACGTATCTTCTTCTTCTTCCTCCTCTTTGGAAATGGAGAAAATTACTACCAAAGCCCCAACTTTATTTTATTTTTAATATATTTTTTCTCTCACGATTATAATTTAATTAAAATAATAATATATAATTATTTCATAATTACAATTAAATCCTAAAAATAAAATTAGAATGTTACAAATTAAAACCAGTATAATAAATTATGCACACTTCGGTGATATTATTCTAACTTTATCCTTTCTCTTTAATTCATCGAAATATTCTGTTTAAATTTTTAAATCATCCAATTCACCCCCCCCCCCTCTTAGGTGAAACACTTGCACTAACAAGTCATTGATCAACGACATTGTTGATATACCAAGTCTTCATAGGAACGATATCTTACTCACTCTTTATTACTTGATACGACTCGTCCACTTGTGGAGTTCTTAGGCTCCATATTTTATGCCTATCAAGTTTTTGTAATGAGTATACTAGACCAATTAAGACAATGAAGATATATACCAAATGGGGATAAGGTTCATGTTACACATATAGGAATTGTGCAATTTTCTAATGGAATTAGTCTATGTGGAGTTCCATATACACTCACTACCAAAAAAAAAAAAGACTTTCAGTGGGGACAATATAGTAGCCGCTGAAAGTATTGACTTTCGGCGGCGACAATTTTTGTCGCCGCTAAAAGGCAAACTTTTAGCGGCAACCTTATGTTGTCGCCGCTGAAAGTATGACTTTCAGTGGCGACAAAAGTTGTAGCCACTGAAAACGCGTTTCAGCGACGACTTAATGTCGCCACCAAAAGTTTTTTTTGTTTTAATTTTAGTTTTTTTTCTTTTGTAGTGGCGACAAAAATTGTCGCCACTAAAGTCATACTTTAAGTGGTGACTATCATATGTCGCCACTGAAAATGTGTTTCAGCGACGACTTAATGTCGCCACCAAAAGTCTTTTTTTTTTTAGTTTTGTTTTCTACTCCTAGCCTTCCTGTCCCACCAGCTGATCGTTCTTCATAGTTTTATATTTGATGTTTCCTTCCAATGAACAACCTTTAGACTTTGTTTTATAGAAAATTTAAATATTTCATGTTAATTTTGAACATTTATGTTAGTATCTGACTTAGTTAATATATTGTTAGTTTCAAGTTTTTTATGATCTTAATCAATGCGGTACAGGTTTTAATTGTGGTACAATTTTAATTTTATCAATTTACATTTTTAAAAAAATCTTACTTTTGGCGGTGACAAATGTCGCCGCTAAAAAGACTATTAGCAGCAACAAAAACTGTCGCCGCTAATAGTATTTTCAGCAGCGACATTTGGTTGCCGCGGAAAAGGGTATTGGTGTTATTTGTCGCCGCAGAAGAGTGTATCGATGGCAACTATTTGTCGCCACTGAAAAGACTATCAGTGACGACAGTTTTGTCGCCGCTGAAACAAGTATCCACGGCGACAAAATTGTCGCCGCCAAAAAGGTTATTATTGGTGACAATTGTCGCCGCCGAAACCCTATTTTCAGTGGCGACACTTGCTTCCGTGGATTTTGATGTACTTTCAGCGGCGACAAGAAGTCAGCACTGAAAGTCTACTTTCGGCGGCGACATTAAAATGTCACCGCCGAAAGTATCAGCAACAACGGTTTCAACAGCGACTTTTTGTCGCCGCTGAAACACTTTCAATGGCGACTTTTTGACTTTCAGTGGCGACTTTTGTCGCCACCGAAAGTCAATTTTTTTGTAGTGACCCTTATTGAAATTTAATCTCATATATGTATCAAAACGAACTAGGGAAGACAGGTGTATAGTTGTATTTTTTTCCTTACCGTTGCTTAATGCAAGACCATCAAGGTGGCACAATAAAGAGGACCGGTAAACAACCTAAGTAGGGTCCATTTATTTTATCTTCTCCCTCCTCATGAGACCCCATTCGTTTCTCTCTCTCTCTCTCTCTCTCTCTCTCTCTTTCACTTTTCATCCTAAATATAAATCTGATTTGATTTTTTTAAAAGATTAAAGAAACTAATTAAATTATTTTAAAATATTTATGTTAATCCTTTTTTCTTCAAACTATTGTATTTCACCTATAAATTACTCCCTCTTGTCATTTTTATAAGTAACTTTTATTTTGATTATGCAAAACAAACTAGAGGTTAATATTAGTTAAAAATAATAAATACGTCAAAAATATTATGTCTAGATCTTTTACAAATATGCTCATATTTATGAAAAGAGTATATGAGAGAAAATATATAAAAATATATGAGAGAATGAGTAGAAAATATGAGAGAAAATAAGTAATAAATGATTGAATGAAAGAGAATTAGTTGTGAGTGGAGATAATTAATACTACCTCCGGTTCTAAATATAGGACAAAGTTTGTAATGTAATTTGCACTACAAAATTTGTCTTATATTTAAGACTATAGGAGTATAAAATTATCTATTTCATAGGGGTAAAAAAAGAAAAGGTAATTTAAATTTTGAAACACAAAAAGAAAGTTGCTTATATTAAGAACTAACCACATGAGAGAAAAAATTGTTTATAAAAAGGACAGGAGGGAGTAATATATAATTTAATCATACACATCATATGATATGATTAACTTACTTATTTAATTTTCTTAATCTCTCCAAAAAAAATCAACTATGTATTATATTTAATACTGGAGACAGTAGTTTGGACGTCAGATATGTTTGAGCTAGTGATCAAATCCTAAACCATGTGCTACAAAGGGGACATTTTATATCACTACCCAAGGGTTTTTGGTCACGCCTAGGGCGAAGCATGTGCTACAAAGCGGACATCTTATATCGCAATAAAGGGGACATGTTGTTTGAGTTAGGGATCGAACCCTAAACCATGTTGTTTCTCCCATCGCTTATCCACATTTCTCTCCTCAATCATTCATTCCAATATATTCCACCTCACAAATTAACACTCCGGCAATAGGAGAACATGTTAGTGTAAGAATACTTTGGGGGGCCAATTGCTGATCCAGATATTCAGATACTATCTCACATATTTAATATAAAACTCAGTTGAGTTTTTTTAGAAGATTAAAAGCTAAATAAATTACATCAAAATATTTATATTTATCATTTTTCTCAAATCTAAATTGCCTTACTTATGAGCTTATACAAATAATCTAATGATAGATAACGTATATTAGAATTAAGTAATTTATTTAGTTTCGACCTTTTTTTTTAAAAAAAAAAAAGTCAGTTAACTCTTCTATTCAAGAGTGGAGGACTATATGTGGAGAATTGCATGCAAGGCAATAGGACTCAAAAAGGAACAACCAACATCATTAACTATATTGTCATTGATTTGAGGAGTCGCATGAGGCCTCAGTTGCCCAAAGAGTACTTTGGCGCAACAACTTTGGATATTGTAGAAATCAGAGAGAGAAAGATAGAGAAAATATACTCTCAAATGGATGTGTTTATTCATATGCTCAATAGGATATTTATACACAAGAGAAAAGACAAGAGAGTAATGACTCATTATGATGATTGATTCCCTAATTACTCATAATTCCTATAATCCCTGATTATATGCGATACTCATTAATTATGATATATTTGCACTGATATATTTCCTAACACTCCCCCTCAAGTTGGAGCATAGATATTAATCATGCTCAACTTGTTACAAGAAAACATAATATAAATAAATCCAAACAAAATAATTTTCTTCCTAAGAAACTCTTCACCCAATTTTCACACACTCCCCCTCAAGCTGAAATCAGCTTGAATGTGATCAGCCATTAATCACCAATAATTTGCTTCTTCATGAGATCTTGAAGTAAATAGAAAACGGTACCAAATAATACTCCAAACGTTTCACCAGAGACCAAACACCTCACCGGAGGCAAGACAACAAACGAGTCACACATGGACCCCAAACAGCAAATAATTGCCAAACACTTCACCGGAGGCAAAGCAACGAGTCACACATGGACCCCAAACAGCAAATAATTGCCAAACACTTCACCGGAAGCAAAGCAACGAACGAGTCACAAAAGGACCACCAAACTCCTCACCAGAGGACGCAAAGCATAGAAGATGCCAACGAAATTACCCAACCACAAGCACGACATTCAAGACAAAAGAGCACTTCACGAACGTGCTGGAAAATGAAACAAACGAAGAACCCAGCCACTTAGAGACAAGTGAACGTGCACGAAACAAAATCCCGACTGTGCTAAAATAGTAGAAACCCAGTCTCACAACGCAACCTTCGAAGCAAAGAACTGGCCTATACATGCCGGGAATGAAGGCTCGACGTCAGAGAATGAAGCACGACCAGAAAATGGTCACAACAACCAAACGAGGTATCAATAACCTCTTCAAATACAAAAGAAACCTCTTTAGTCACCATAGAACAATCTCACTTGAGATTACAACACCAAATTGAGGCTTCACGATTCGCAACAACAAATGCCACATTAGTGACCAAATAGAAGCAACAGTCACCCCAGTGACCAAATAACACTTCCACAACCTTCACTCTCAATTTCTCTCTCCACCTCCGTCTACCTCTAACTAGAAAATCGACGAAAACTGAAGAAGAGCACAACAAAACCTAATTGCCAAATGCAATCCTTTAAACACAAAACTGGAAAAGAAACAAAGATGGCACTCGTACAGATGCGCTGGCTGGCCACTGTTACTATTAACGCTACAGTAACAGTGGCCACCGGAAAACTCAAATTTGTCAAGAATAATCCCTGAGATTTGATACCATGTAGAAATCAGAGAGAGAAAGATAGAGAAAATATACTCTCAAATGGATGTGTTTATTCATATGCTCAATAGGGTATTTATACACAAGAGAGAAGACAAGAGAGTAATGACTCATTATGATGATTGATTCCCTAATTACTCATAATTCCTATAATCCCTGATTATATGCGATACTCATTAATTATGATATATTTGCACTGATATATTTCCTAACAGATATGATAGCTCAAAGCGTGGTGGGCGATCTCTTGTTGAAACCATTGGGGATCGCTACTAGTAAAGTAAGAATAGCAATTGTGAAGGGGACAAATGAGTATGTTTAAGATCTGGTATAGTCATAGAGTTGTTGAAAAACCAAAAGGATCTAACAAAGTTTCAAGATATACATAATGATGGGTCATCCTTTGATGGAAACCCTAATCTTGAGATAGTGAGTTGGTTATCATTGCCCATACATGGGTTTGACTTTGGGTGGGGAAAAGAGGAACATATGGGGCTAGGATCTCATTTGTGAAGATGGTTCTCTAATCTCCATGCGAGCAAGCATGTGCACTAAATTTAGTAAGTGAACAATGATCTTAATTAGCTTCATGAAGCTCATATAGAATAGAACTTAAATTCCCAGCAGTATTTAAAAACCAGCTCACTAGCTATAGCTAGTTTATGCGCAGGCATTGGAACTCTGTGTGTGTGTGAGTGAGTGCTAGTTTATGTGCAGGCATTGGAACTCTGTGTGTGTGTGTGTGTGCTAGTTTATGCACAGGCATTAAAACTCTGTGTGTGTGTGTGTGTGACATTAAACGTGTGTGTGTGTGTGTGTGTGTGTGCGTGCGTGCGCGCGCGCGTGCGTGCGCGCGTGTGCGTGCGTGTGTGTGTGTGACATTAAACCCTATGTGTGTGTGTGTGTGTGTGAGACATTAAACCCTATGTATATATATATTGAAAGACAAAAGCAGAAACATCACAGCTTGAGATTCACTGATGATAATTTTAATAATTTGCAAAGGGCATTGCAACATCAATTACACAGAGAGAGGGAGAGAATCGAGTGCATATATATATTTGTCTTTCAAAATAATACACTACATCTATGCGCATAACATTTAATTGGGCACAAATAATCAGTCACAAAAGAACATTTCTTTATAGAATGAATGGGACCAACATTCAGTACCATGAGCTAAGCAAACAGAAAGTGGGTTTACCTGAACTAGCTTGTCGAGAGAGAAACGCGAAGCAGTGATAAGGACACACATACAGATACTAGTGTCGGGGTTAATGACAGAGAAACGAGCTGAGAAAGAGAAGAGGAGAGCGATGGATGAGTTCAGAAAAACGACAAAGCTCAGAGTTATCATGATAAGAATAAAGGTTCAGAGAAGGAAATTCAATTTTCGACGCGACGAAGAGATGAGTTAAAGAGCGAGTTTTAAATTGTGGCTAATTTCTAAGACTGGTTATCTGTAAAAATCGGTCTTAAAAGTTAACCTTTTAGACTGGTTTGTAAAAATTGGTCTTAAAAGTAAGAAATATATTATTTTTTTATTTCGCATCTTTTAGATCGGTTATAACAAAATATAAGGTTTACAAAATTTCATCTTTTAAACCGGTTATAATAGACAATCAATCTAAAAAGTATTTGACATTTTATTTATTTTTATATTTTTAGACCGGTTGTTTGGAAAGTCAGTCAAAATAATATCTTTTAGAACTTATATTATTATAGGAACCGGTTTAAAAAGTTTTTTATATTTACAAAACTACCACTAGTCATACTTTTTAGACCTAATCTTCTTTAATCGGTCTAATTGTGACGGTCTAAAAGCCCTTTTTGTACCAGTGTATTGTTGTTAGATGATTTATCAACAATTAATTTCTTATAGGTATGGGTATCCTCCTATTAGAATAAGAAACAATTATATTTGAGGCATTGTTGGGTAATAAATATAGGGTTTAAACTTCTCATATTACATGAGAAAAAGAAGATTCCTACACACACATGAAATTGTGGGACCCACATCTTTTTTAAAAAAATGTGGGTCCCACCATTTCATGTGCATATGACATAAGAATACACTGATCTCCTACAACATGAGAAGTGTATTTCCCGATAAATATATATATGAACGCCTTTCTCAATTAAGATTCAAACATTGGTCTACCATGTATGTATTGAGGAACTAAAACCTTTTGGGAGACCCAAATTGGTAGCTGAACAGTTATTGTTAATGAAGGTAAAAAACTATATATTCTCACCTCCACACACACAACTCATGATTTGATTAAACACATGGTAGCGCCCAACAAGTTTAAAAATAAAAATAAATCTCTTTTTTTTTTTTGCCATTAATTTTTAATATTTTTATATTTTTTTTATTGGGAAATTAACTTGTTTATTGATTTGTAATAAAAGTGTGAAAATATTAATTTTTTAAAATCTACTAGCATCCTTACAATTCTTGCAAATGAGAACAATGAATTAATATTAAACTATTTGGGCTTCCCACCAGTCTTGTAAATGAATCAAAAAATAAATTAGTTCTTTGGGCGCATGATTGAAAATCGTCCTCAGATTGGAGGAATTTACCTCTATGGCTCCCTCAATAATAATTAAGAATAAGAGAGAATGAGAGATTAAGGAAGTTGTCTAGAGTATTTTAGAAAATACATATCATCTTAACTAATTTAACTAATATCTTAATCTAATTAAATTAGATAAATATTTCTTATATTAAAGACCAAAAAGAGTAAGTAATTAGAATTGGCTGGCAAAAAAAATTAATGGTATTGAACTCTCTCCTAATTATGGTTATTAAACTCAAACCCGCCATTGAACCGGTCGAAGTACTGGGTTAAGGTTCAGTAAGTCAAATCGGAGTCAACCCGAGACCAGACCAGCGAGAAATTAAAAAAATAATAATTTAATTTCTCATCATACCATCCAAAATTCCAAATGACATATATCATTTCAATTTTTTGAATCACTAATAAAATAATCATATACTTATCAAATACTCTTTACAATTTTCTTAACAAAATTGACATCACAGTATCATATAGTACTACCTAATAACACCTGAATCTATAATTAGTAATCATAAATTTTTTTTTTGCTATAAAATTTTTAGGAGAGGGGTTAGGCTCACCCATAGTCCAAGGGCAGGGCACTTGGAGCCCACTCCGCAAAGAATTCAGGACTAAGAGTACACATGCCTCCACTTTAGCCTGGGCTACCGTTGCTTCGCAGATCCCTAGGATGTCTCCCCCAGCGCCTTGACCAATTCCAAGATCAAACCCCATCCCTTTTGGTGAGATTGTCTGACTCCTTTACCAATTGAACCCAAGGATGAGGAATAGTAATCATAAAATATTCATCATAGCAAAAATGTCAAAACATGTATTTGAGACACGTTTAGAGTCCAAACTCCTTTTGGGTTTAAATGGGGGCCCAAAGGCTAAGAAACAAAAACATTTTTTTCTCAGACACCAAACAAAAGCCCACCCTTATAACCTTATCTCTTTCCTCCTGATAACCTTATCTCTTTCAAACACATTTTTTAATCATTGGAAAATGGGCTTCACACAGATGCTGGGCGAATGTGGAGTCTGTGAGGCTGAAGAGTGGGCTTACCTTTTGGGGCTCCAACATGCTTGGGATGAGGGTTATAGGCAATTGGAGAAATTACTGCATGTTTCAGGAGCTGATTTCAGACTCGTTTGGTGTTTGCCCTGCTCGTACGGATGCTAATATCTGGCAGCCACCTCCTTCGGGTTGGGTAAAGCTTAATGTTGATGGAGCTGTCACTAGAGTTTCTTCCAGAGCTGGGTGTGGTGGCATCTTGAGGGATAATTGTGGAACTTGTTTAGCTGGCTTCACCAAGTTGATTGGTGTTTGTAGTGTTTTTGTGGCGGAACTGTGGGCCATTCATGAGGGCCTATGTGTTGCATGGGATTTGGGGGTGAAGAAGATCATTGTAGAGTCTGATTCTTCTGATGCCATTAATTGTTTACTGGATGTTAGTCTTGCTGATGGTAATCTGTTAGTGGATCAGATTAGGAACTTGCTGTCTAGAGATTGGCAGGTAACTTTGTATCATATTCCGAGGGACCTTAATGGTATAGCGGACTCGCTAGCTAAGTCCGGTTTAGATAAGTCTACTATTTTGAGTGATTGCCCTATGTCTCTTCGCGCTAGGGTTGATCATGAATGTTTGGGAGTTTTTCCCTCCTATTTGTAATTTTTCTATTTACCTCCTTGGCTTTTAGCCATCTCTTTATATCAAAAAAATAATAATAATTGAATCTGATTCTAAACTCTTGATCGAAGCCTTGATGCTAAATGAAGCTGAGATCACTGTAGCTTAGTCTCTTTGCGAATCAGAATGTTGCCCAGTAAGGATTGGGAAGTTTCTTTACAGCATATATAAGTAGGAACATGAACACTTTGGCTGATGCGTTAGCCAAAATAGGTCTTTCCTCATCTTCTATTCTATTTTGTACACCTGTCTGAATTACCTCGGAACTTTACTTCAAAGCGATTGTATGGGACTTGCTCCCTTTCTTACCTTAATTAATATATAAAGGCGACAGCCTTTCTTTCTTACCAAAAAAAAAAAAATCATTGGAAAACGGAACACTGTACTTTTTTACCATTGCACATGGGAGGGACCAGGCATTCCGGGTCTTCTTTCTCCAAAAAGCAATCTTTACATCCCAGTCCTGATTCTTAAACGGGAGGGAGTAATATATTCTTCTTCCTTGCTGCGGTTCTTCTTAAAGTGATCTGTGGGATGTGAAGGTAAGCACCAACTTTGATCTATGCACTTGCTTATTTCTCCAGTCTTGATTCTTAAATTAGATCTCTCTGCTGCTAGGGAAAGGACATTAATTGGGTGTTCTTGGCTTATACCGGTTGGTTCAACTTTTCATTTCAGGTGTGTGACCTTACAACGTGTTCTGATTTTGTTATTCACTTATTACACACACACACTCAAGGTTTTTATGCTAGATTTGATTGAGCTAATGATTAATATAGAAGAAAAGAGAATGAATATGCCAATAGTAACAATCAAAGGCTGCTCCACCGTAAGGCCTTGTGAAGAAACGTGGACTGGAACAATGGCATTATCTGAATGGGATCAAACAGGCTGCTTGACTCACGTTCCCACCGTCTTCTTCTACCGACCACCAAACACTTGGCTTTCGGCGCCATCCGCCATTGTTGACACCTTGAAACTCTCTTTAAGCAGAGCCTTGGTGCCGTTTTATCCCTTGGCCGGTCGTTTGCAGTGGATAGGCAATGGACGACTTCAGCTTCAGTGCAACGCAGTGGGGGCTCGATTCATCGAAGCTGAGTGCGATTCAAGTTTGGACGACCTTGCTGGTGACTCGTATTTATCCTATCAACCCAGTAACCTTTTCCCATCTGTAGATTACAGCCTCCCAATTCAAGAGCTTCCTCTGTTTTTGGTTCAGCTCACGACGTTTAAGTGTGGCGGCATCGGCATCGGCATAGCAAATTCTCACGCAGTTGTTGATGGAGCAGGTGATGTCCAAATTCATTGTTATATTTGAATATAGCACGTTTTTCAATATCTAAACACGAACAGACAAACATTAGAACAAAAAACCAAGGTTATTAAATTTGGGTTAAATACCATTTTTGTCATGAAAGTATTGGTAAGGGGCATTCAGCACCCGAAAGTTTTTTTGATATCATTTTTTCCCTAAAAGTTTACAAAAGGGAGCAAATACGCCTCAGAAGTTTTTTTTAGGGAGCAAATTTGTCCCAGAAGTTTTTCTATGAGCAAATTTGTCCTGAAAGTTTATAAAGAGAGCAACGATCCAATGGTCAAGATCAACCGATCGGCAAGATCATTATGTTCGTAAACTTTCGGAGCAAAAATGATACTAAAAAAACTTTCGGGTGCTAAGTGCCCTCTTACCAATACTTCCGTGGCAAAATTGGTATTTAACCCATTAAATTTCAATAGGATATTGTTTCAAGGGTTGGTGGGTCAAATCAGAGTTAAACTGGAGGGCCAAACCGTTGAGAAAGTGAAGATTTTAAGGTTATAATATGAAGTTATAAAGAAATTTTTTAAAAAATAAACCGGTTTAATACCCAAACAGGACCGGTTTTCACATCGAACCAGCCGGTTCGGTTGATCCAAAATTAATTTTTTTTCAACTTTTGAATTTTACATAAAAAAATCCTTTTTAAAAAAATGTTAATTAAGATATTTTAGATTCTCTATCTATTAAAATAATTTTTTAGGAAATATTAAATCTAGACCATGCATATCTTACCTAGATAATCCAAATCAAATGAGCACTAAAACTAAAACTAGTTCCTTGAGAATTGAGATGAGAGTGGTTGGCATGCACATGCAACTATTAATTTAACATTGGCTTTATTATATATAGATTCCAATTTGTAAACTAATCCAACTTATTTAAATTAGGTGCTTTTTACTTCATCTCTGAATGGGCTAGGCTTGCAAGAGGCAAGCCTCTACAGGCAGCCCCATTTCTCGACCGGAGTGTGTTTCAAGCCGGACAGCCACCTTTGCCGATGCCGCCCCCTAGCCTTGATGATTACCCACAGTATAAGAATTTTCCATTCTTACTTGGTCAACCAGACAATTCAGAAGAGAGAAAGAAGAAAACAACGAAAGCAATGTTGAGGATAATGAAATCTCAGATGGAGCACTTGAGAAAGATGGCAAATGATAAGTCCATGGCTCGTGCGTTTAGTCGGTACGAGACTATATGTGGACATATGTGGAGAACCGCATGTAAGGCAAGAGGGCTAAAAAAGGAACAACCAACGTCATTAATTATTGTCATTGATTCGAGGAGTCGCACAAGGCCTCAGTTGCCCAGAGAGTACTTTGGAACAGCAGCTTTTGATGTGATAGCTCAAAGCGTGGTTGGCGATCTCTTATCGAAACCATTAGGGTTCGCTGCTAGTAAAGTAAGAGAAGCAATTGAGAAGGTGACAAATGAATATGTAAGGTCTGGTATAGAGTTGTTAAAAAACCAGAATGACCTAACAAAGTTTCAAGATATACATAAAGATGGGTCACCCTTTTATGGAAACCCTAATCTTGAGATAGTGAGTTGGCTATCATTGCCCATACATGGGTTTGACTTTGGGTGGGGAAAAGAGGAACATATGGGGCTAGGATCTCATGTGTCAGATGGCAATTCTGTGCTACTTCCCAGCTTTGAAGAAGATGGTTCTATTTTGGTCTCTATGTGTCTCCAAGAGGTTCATATGAATGCATTTAAGAAGCATTTTTATGAGGACATTAAAGAAATGTGTGAGTATATTTAGGTTGACGCACATGAAGGCTGGCATTAAGTGTGCATATGATGCTTATAATAAAGTTGCTTAATCAAGTATTGTACTCTTTTGATGATTAAGTGAAATAAGGAATGATATATTGTGTGTTTTGGATGATTTTGTTTTAGTTTAAATTGAGTGCAGAGTCATTAAACTGGAGGTAGGACCTGTCCATTGCTATTATAGATTATTAATACTAGCTAATTAAGGCACCTTTTGATTTTATGTACGTAGTACTCATTTTGTTTTCAGATAGAAGATATTTTATGTTTTAATTGGGTCATTAATATTTCACTCTTTTTTCATTGCTACCTTTATGTAGATGTATGGCAAACGAACTATATTAATTAAGCATAACAGGGAGAGACAAGTAATTAATTTTTTTTATACATGTAAGAGTACTTTAGATAAAAGGGTTTAGGGGTAATTGTGCCTCGAAAGTTTTTCAATAAGCAATTTTTTTTCTGGTCGTTATCCCAATTAATTTTGACTGTTATTTAACTAAATATGTTTAACTGGAAGTCCTCATATTACCTACTTTTGTTAACCTACGTTACTTTTGTTAACCTACGTTTGTTAAGGTGCAACTCTACCCTTTAAACAAAGTATAGGACTTGGTGTGTTGTGGAGTTCTAAAGGTGATTTGTCCTTGTCTTGCTACTAGGACTTGGTGTGTGGCAGAATTATTTACTGAAGCTTGGTGGCTCACTCATCAAGTGGGAAAAAAAGAAGAAGCAAGAGATTGTTACAAAATCTTTGGTTGTGTCCGAATATATATAGAACGGTGGGGTATACAGTGTCCAAAGACGTGTGGATAGATGGAATTTTGAGAAATCTGGACATTCCTCTAGTGGGCCCATGAGCATGCATTTATCTTATAAGATCATTTAAGTAGTTAAATTAATTTTTTTTCAATAAAATTCCTTCATAAATGTTGTTCTATATATTTTTCTCTTTCCAATGAATGTAATATTATGTTAGTTAGTGAAAATTTTGAGGTTAGAATTTTGGAAAAATTTTGAGTTTTAATAATATATGATTGTATATATGTATAAGATGATTAATAACTAATTTTAATCACTTTAGATTAATTGATTGGTCGTTATAGGAATTTAAATTAATTTTTATATTTAAGAAGTTTAGGATTTATATCCTACTGGATATTTACTACCGATTAAAAGTTGTATAAATAATTTATTTTGGCTTAATGGAGAAATTACTGAAATCTTAATCGGTTTAGTTTTGAAATTTGAAGGACTAAACTGTCATTTTCAATTTTTATTATGATAATATATTGTTATTAGAATTTGTGTAATTTAGGTTATATGAAATTATAATTGTGATAATGTAGAGCTTTCTTATGATTGGTTATTGTTTGTGTTTTACTATTCGAGATAAGGTTTAGCTTAGAGTTGAGGTAACCAGGGTTAATTTATTTTATATGCTTGTTTTGAGCTGTAAGATGTTTTCTAAATCTTACTTTCATATATACTACTTGTATGTGATTTGAAAAATTATGTGTACATTGAATATGAAATTATTTCAGTAAATCACTGCATTTTCCATTATGTATGTATATCTGAGTGAATATTTTTGTTGAGATTCTTATTGTGATAATTGTTATGATGTTTGTCGTGGGATGTTGCATATGGAATAATAATTTTGTAAAATGTTTTTGTTTGTTATGGGATGTTGTATATGGAATAATATATTGTACGATATTTTTGAAAATTATAGTGACATATTGTTTATTTGTTATAAGATATATTGGGTTGTGTGGAAGAGATTTATGGTGAAATAATGCCCATCGGCTCTCTTATTCCGTGCTCTAAATTTGAATTGAGTGTTTTGGGCGAACACCTCCCTGTTACGGTATATTGGTGGTAGCATGGGAGGGGACACTATTCTTGAAGTGACTAGCTAACCTTAGTAAGGTATACTAGCACTGATAGGCTATACCACGTCCAGAAGATATAATAAGGAGGAGTATGATGGATGAGTGGAAATGGTTCTAATTATTATTTATTATTATGTATTGTTTAATTATTGAGAATATTTTTATTATGTTGATAAACCTGCTTCTCTGACTTGCAATCTTTTCCTACATATGTTATAAATTAATCTTGGTTAAGGGGACTTTATGTCTCACCCCGTCATTATCAATATTTTTCAGGTGATACCTCTAATTTTAATAGAAGCCAAAGGAAGTAGCCAGAGGCATAAGAGTCAATGGCGGAGCCAGGGGGCTAGGGTGGGCCCCCACCCCCTTAATTTAAAAAAAAAAATCATATCATCAATATATACTTAATAGCAATAGGAAAATAAGCCGTGTACTGTTTTCCTTCTCACAAATAACTGTTCCTTAGAACAGTATCGGCTCCACAGTATCGGCTTCGTGCAGAAATGAAGGTGAGATGAGCATGTCGCAGATTGTGACTTCTGACCTAATCCCCTGTCCACTGCTTTCGATTTTCAAAATTCGAATGTCCCTCCATTATCGCCATCAATCAATCTTGAGAGCGACGAAGATATTCAGCTATGGCCCTGCTATCCGGTGCAAGAACGAAGCATTTGAAGAAAGTTAGGGTTCCTGAAGATCCCCGCCCTAATTGGTGAAGACGCTGCTCTGCCTTTGCTTATTGATCATTTTCCTTCAAATTGGAGCAAGTCGGGGCCTCTGTTTGCTCAAATTGTTGTTGTGGTTCCATGTTTCGGAAATTATATGGTTAATTTCTGTAACATGCGTAGTATCATATCCATGAAGGAGACTTTTATTTATTCCAGTTGTATCATCTGCAACGGAGTGACCCTTTGAGTCAGTATTGTTGAATTAATGTCCTTATACAACCATTTGGCATCTAATTTTTAGCGATGCTTGAGTAATTGATTCCTTATGTCAAACTAGACTAAGCATGGTGATTTTTTATATTGATTACCTATTTTTTCTGGCAATTTGTTAATATACTTACAGTTGAGGAGGTTGATCTCTCTTATGATGTTCAACATTGGGAAACCTTGACCGACTCTAAGAAGCACTTCATAACCCATGTCCTAGCCTTTTTTGCTGCATCTGATGGCATAGTACTAGAAAATTTAGCCGCAAGGTTTCTGAAGGATGTTCAATTTCCTGAGGTAAACTTGCATTCTGCTTGTATTATAATTAATAATTATTCTGTTGTATTTACCACTGCCAAGTGCTAAGTGGCTGAGTAGTTTAATTATTTTTCTGTTTCTAAATATCTAGAAGTGTTTTATCCTGTTTACCTTTTTGGCTGAGTAGTTCAATTACATGTCACAAGTATTGTTCATGAACTCGCCTAGACACTTTTGCACACACATGAAGCAAAAGTTGGCACCAATTAAATATGTTTAATTATACTCTATCATTTACATTTCAATGTTATTAATTGCAGGCTCGGGCATTCTATGGCTTTCAAATGGCAATGGAGAACATTCATTCTGGTATAGTGTAATACCCTCAAATCTGACTTAGGGTAACTTCTCTTGAAAATAGGTGAATATGAGGTCTCAAACACCTTGTAATGAGTTTACCATGTTGTTAGGGTAATCTCCCTAGAAATTAGAAAATTTGCAATTAGGTCCCTAGAAGTTTGAGAATTTGCAAATAGGTCCCTAAGCACATTATGGGTTATAAATACCTGTAAAAGCTATAAAAGAAGCAAGTAAAAATCTACTTGAAATAGGGAAGGATATTGTCCCTAATTTAGGTAATTTATTAAATTACAAACTTGGAGAAATTGTAGAAGAATACTCAAAAAGTAAGGAAATGACCGAAATACCCCGTAGATGCTAAGATAATACAGAACACATGGAAACAAATGTGTCAGTGTAAAAGTCATGAGGTAATAAGGTGTGATAATTAAGAAAATTATCAACTATTGATAAGAAAGTAATTAAGTAATATTGGGCTAATTACTTAAGCATAAGCAAAGAAAATTCAGAGATAATTATGTAAAGCTCAAAAATTAGTGATTTTTGTTTTAAAATTAGTAAAAACATGTTTACTAATTAATTGGAAATTTTGGAGAAAAATAGTTGAGTTTAGGTATTTTTGAGCCTAAAATCAAGTATGGACCAATAGGGAAATTTTGTAAAAATTATATAAAAATAATTATTAAATAATTATTTTATATAATATTAATTAATTATTAATTAAATAAAAACGAAAATTAAATAAAAAGGGGATCAGATTTTGACCGAAATTGCAAGTGGAAGAAGATAAGAATTTTAATCAATGTAATGTGCAAGTTGTAATATTTTAGTATTATAATTAATTAAAGCAAAAAAATGTGAATAGTGATTTAAAAATTAGGAACGGATCCTATCTAGAGATCTAGGAATGAGATTTCCAAAGTCAGGGAAAAATAATGATCAGTGGAATTTTGTCTTCCGTTATACTCTTCCGGGAGAAAATTCTGAAGTCGTTTGTGCATTTCCTAATAAAACAAAATAGGGAAAAATGCATATAGGTATATTTTTGGATATAAAGAAAATAAATTCTAACTCAACATCTAGGCATGAGTTTGAATTTATTTTAACATATTTGGAATCAGTGAATTTTTCTGAAGAAGTTGGTGATTTCAAATGCATTCAAACCAGGACGCATTCGGACACGTTTTGAGAAACTTCAGTGGACGGTTGGAACCCTGTCTAAAGTCAAAATTCAAGTTTAAATAGATATTATTGATGAGGAAGAGAAGGTCTTCAAAGTTGTAAATCCAGAAGTTTGAGATTTCTCAGAAATCACGCGAATCGGTACCGATTGGGAAAACGGCTGAGCCAGGGCATAAAGTGAGCCTAAGTCATCAATTTTTGGAGCAATTGGAGGCTGCCACCTCAGCCCATGCATGTCGACCAGCAGCTCCATGGACAAGAATTATACACCATTATGCATTTGATTTTCCATGGTTTAGAACAATTTGGAAAATGCCTTGTATATCCCTAAATTCTTCTATAAATAGCCTTGAATTCTCTTCAATTCTCACACCATTTCAAGAAGAGGATTTAGGTTCTAGAGAGAGGTTTTAGAGAGAGGAGCTCTGGGGGAAAATTCGCAGCGAAGCTCTGGGTAAGTCTTCGGTACCAAGCTTTAAGCTTTCGTAGTTCTTTCAATAGTTAGAGTAGTAATGCTAGAGTAGCCTTTAAATTTTTCAAGTATGATTGGATATCATATGGGAGGGCTATTTTAGTCATTATTTTCAAAAATCATAATTGCGTCGAAGTTAAGCGAAATTTCGGGAAGAAAATTTGCTAGAGTAACGAAGTCTTTGGCGAAATCCGTCGATTAGGGGTAGAAGGGCAAAATGGTAATTTTTACCTAAAATGCCGATTATAATGTCAAATCACTAATGAAAGTGATATTACCCTTATAGGATATCGAAATCCGATTTCTTCTTGAATTCTAAAACGTGCTAGAAATACCGTAATCCGTCAACGAAGGTACGTTCGCGTACTGTAACATTAACTCTTATGTTTATGGTATGCATATATGTGCTATGTGTATTGTTATGGTATGTTTATTGAATACAAATATGTTAGAACAGTTTGGTGCCGAAGGCAAGGCTAGTCTACGTGGGTGTGCCATAAGTCGCCGTATAAGTCGGTGAGGCCCCCATGGTAGACACATACCTGGCCATTCTGTTCGGTTTACGAAAGTATGTACGTTCGCGTACTGTAACACTAATCTGATGTTTATTGTATGCGTATATGTACTATGTGTAACGTATGCCTATTGTGGTAATTGTTAGCTCTGTGATATCTTCATGTACTGTTGTTATGCTTGCAGGGTATTGGGATACGATTGCTAGGTGTGAAATGCTAGGTGTGACACGATTGCTAGGTGTGAAATTGAAAACTCTCGGTTATTGAGCCGCCTTTGTAATCAGCCAGATACACTACTGTTGGCTTTTTGAATCTATATATCAGTTACTCTTCCGCTCAAATGCTCTACTCTGATGATTTTAAAAAAAAAAAAATTATACTGCTTTCGAAAAGTCGGGTTGTTACATATAGCATTGTGATTGATGTCTTCTCTCCTTCCTATCAAGCTACTATCGTTTTCTTCAATATGTTCTTATATGTCATATACCTGTATATTCATAATACCCAGCTAAAGATTCTTATATTATTGATGATGCTACTATATGCCATTCCCATAATGTCCTCTTGGTAAAATATTAATATATTGGCCCTATGAATCTTGGATTTCATATTTTGAAATCTATAATTGGATAGGCAACACAGGATCCTGGTGCATAAGTTTTTACTGTTGATGATGAAGTAATAAATCCATGAAGAGTGGGTTTTCTTTTTTGCCTCCTACAGATTGTGGCTATAGTTATGTCCTAGCTTTACTGGTGGTTTTAGGCTTTTAGCTGCCTATCCGGTGTGCCGGAAAGCTCCTAGCATAATAGATCATTAAAATAACAAATCAAATCATTTGAATGCCCATCTCAATACCTAATATCAACATTTGATCACCAATCAATATGTGCTATTCTAGTGCAGATATCTGATTTGAACCATTTGCTATAAGTTTCCACCGGTATTTGCTAACAAGAAAAAAAATTCCATTTTGGACATTTAGTTATGCTTTTGTAATCTGCATGCCTATTTAACAGTAACAATGAAAATGTGCCCCAAACGCCACACTCTACTTTTGATTGAGTTCTAATTATTCTAATTGTTGTGGATCCTATATTCTGTACGAGGGTTGTCTACCCAATGGAGAAAGTTATGTCACCTTACCTCACATTTTCATTACATCTTACTTTCACATATTTAAAACTTGAATTATTGAAGTACAAAACAGATGATTTCTCTTACATTATATGATTCTTTGACGCTCAATGTTAATCTGATGCCATTATTTCAGATACTGAATCTGCCAAAGCATCAAGGCGGCAGCTTAAGGAGGCAATATGTGCTGCCCTCTTTCACATGAATGTTCCTGCTATTTGTGTTGCCAACCAGGTTTTCCTCTCTTTTTAACAAGAAAGCTCTGATTGCCTTATATCTACTGTTCTACCATAAGGATGATGCACATTAACAGATGCTGAAAATAATTCATTAACTCAGATATAGAGGATTTTTGTGATTCCTTATCTGATTTAGTTTATTAGAACGGACACTAAAAGAAGTTGGTATTAAGGCATTGTAGTTGTTTCACTATTATAACTCTATCTGCTTCTCTTTTGATATCTCTTTCAAGTGTTTATATGTAATTATTCCTACCCCTATGCATCTTTGATCTTTTTGATGAAGAGAACACCTTTTTTCTTCTCTGAAGTAATCAACTTTGCTTGGCGGATGTAGGGTAAGAAAAGAAAATTATGGTTTTGGGTTTCCACTATTGTGGATTGCTTGGGTATGCATTATGCAAGTAATGGCTAGAATGATGAATTTTTGGTCAATTAGGCTGAAGCAACAAAGAGCTAACTCAATTAGTAAGGGTGGGGTGGTGTAATACCCTAAAATCTGACTTAGGGTAAATATCAAAAATTGGGAAATATACCTATTGAAAATAGGTGAATATGAGGTCTCAAACACCTTGTATTGAGTTTACCTTGTTGTTAGGGTAATTTCCCTTGAAATTAGATAGTTTGCAATTAGGTCCCTAAAATGTTTGAAGATTTGCAAATAGGTCCCTAAACACATTATGGGTTATTGGGTTATAAATACCCTGTGAAAGCTATAAAAGAAGCAAGTAAAAATCTATTTGAAATAGGGAAGGATATTGTCCCTAATTTAGGTAATTTATTAAGTTACAAACTTGGAGAAATTGTAGAAGAATGCTCAAAAAGTGGTAAATGACCAAAATACCCTCACAAATTCCAGTATAATGAAAGAGACATGGAAACACAAATGTCAATGCAAGTGTTATGAGGTAATAAGATATTCTAATTAAGAAAATTATCAACAAGTGATAATTAAGTAATTAGGTAATATTGGGCTAATTACTTAAGCATAAGCAAAGGAAATTCAGGAATAATTATGTAAAACCCTAAAATTAGTGGTTTTTGGGTTGAAAATTAGTAAAAGTATATTTACTAATTACTCGGAAATTTTGGAGAAAATAGTTGAATTTAGGTATTTTTAAGCCTAAATGCAAGAATGGACCAATAAGAGAATTTTGTAAAAAATTATGTAAAAAATAATTAATTAATTAATTAATTAATTGAAAAAAAAAACGAAATAAAAAAAAGGCGGAAAAAGAAGGAAAAAAAAAAGATAATAATAATAAAGTTTGCAAGTTGCAATTATTTTATTAATATAATTAATTAAAGTGAAATATGATGAATAGTAAATAAGAAATTAGGAAACGGTTCCTATCTGGAGATCCAGGAATGGGAATGTCAAAGTCAGGATAAAATATTGATCAGTGAGTTTTTATCTTCCGTTAGACACTTACGGAAGTTAATTCTGAAGCCGTTTGTGCTTTTTCCTAATAAGACGAAATAGGGAAATTCTGAGAAAATGCCAGATAGCCAAGAGGACGAAAAGGTTATGTTGTGACATTTGGAAAAGAATTGGGAATTTTCATGGACATATTTGGAATCAGTGAATTTATCTCTAGAGATTGGTGATTAGAAACGCGTTTAAATGCTTAGGACCGTATGGACACGTTTTCGAGAAACTTGGTGAACACGGAATGCCCTATATGGAATCGAAATTTAGGTTAACCGGACATTTCTAATAAGTGAGAAAATGTCTTCAAAGTTGTAATTCAGATTTCTAAGATTTTACAAGATTTCACGATTCGAACACCGATCAGAGGATTTTATCGGTAAAATCCCATAAAGCAAAATGAAAGGAGCAGAAGAGGCCAACAAGGCCATACTCTTGGCCAAGTATTTTGCATGGAGGAGAATTAGCCACATAGAAACCCTAGAATGTGTGGCCACAATTGAAAGAAGAAAGTTGGAAAAAGGCCGTTTTGCCCTCGCGTATTTGCCTATAAATAGGCATGCACCCTTCTTCATATTTTCACACGAAGAGCTCTTGCTCATTTCGAAATTAGAGAGAAGGTAGAGAGAAGGAGGAGTACGGGGAATTCTGCAGCGAAGCTCTGAGTAAGTTTTTCGGTACTTAAGCTTTCGTAGTCCTTTCGGTAGTTAGAGTAGAAATGCTAGAATAGTCTTTAATCTTCCAAGTATGATTAGATATCATATTTTAGGGGTATTTTAGTCATTATTTCGAAAATCTTGGTGGGGTCGAAGTTCTGGCAAAATTTTGGAAGATTAGAGTTAAAATAGCGAAGCTCTGGCAAAATTTCGGCGATTAGGGAATAGGGGCAAAATGGTAATTTGTACCTAAAATGCCTGTTATGAAGTGAATCACTAATCAATATGATATATATTTCGAAATTATGTTGGAGTAGGAGTTATGTTGAAATTTTGGAAGATTAGGGTTAAAGTAACGAAGTGCTGGCGAAATTCCGCCAATTAGGGATAGAAGGGCAAAATGGTAATGTTTACCTAAAATACCAGTTATTGTGTCAAATCACTAATGAAAGTGATATTACTCCTATAGGACATCAGAAACTCTGATTTCTTTGTCGTTACTGTTGTCCAACAGACGTTTATTGTTTCTGTCAAAACGACCGTTTTCCATAAAACGTGCCAGAATACCATCAAAGAAGGTACGTTCGCGTACTGTAACACTAATCTGATGTTTATGGTATGCATGTATGTGCTAGGTGTATTGTATGTGATAGCTTATAGCTCTGTGGTATGTCTATGTCTTGTTTATATGTTCATGTTTGCTATGGGCGATATATCTCGCATGCTTTTGGGCGATATATGTATACATGCTATTGGGCGATATATGTATGCATGCTGTTGGGCGATGAGTGCACATATACTGTTGTTGATATGATTGTCTGTGGTCCATATGTTGTGTCTGTAAATATGAGGTTAACTGTTACCTGAGATCCGGTGCGGATCTTAGCCCTTAATATAGCACAGGCTCCCGAGGACCGAGGAGAGAGACAAGCAGCTCGCGTAGATGTTCCGGCTAAAGACTTCCTTTCGATATTTCGGCGGAAGCCTTCCCTTTTGTTATTATCTGTTTTTGAAATACTCGGTTATTGTACCGTAGTTGTAACCAGCCAGACTTACGACAGTTTATAAATACATATCAGTTACGTACTCAATCGCTCTGTTGCTCTACTCTGATGATTTGAAATGCTGTTTTGGAAAAAAAAATATTATACTGCTTGTGAAAAGTTGGGATGTTACAGGTGGGGATGAGTAGGGTCCATGGTCTAAACTTTCTTGATAACAACAACAAAACAAGTCTTATTTCAGTTGGTGAGATTTAGGACGTCATTGGAATCTACAGTAATTAATTGTTTCGGAATATTATCCAGCCTTTGTTGATGCTCCCCTTCCCCAAACACACAAAAAAAAAAAAAAAATCAAGGGAAATACTTGTATGTGTCAAATTAGTAGCAAAGGACCTTGGTGTGAATATTCAAGTAGACGTATATGATGTAATCTAACAGAAATTCAAAGTTATTAACCAAGTATGATGTTGAATGTGCTCTGTCCATGAACATAATTCTTTTGAATGATATATTTTGGTTATTATGTTCTTTCAATCAATTATTTTTGGGTATTTTGTCCATCTTACTTACTTTCTCTTTGATGAACATAGGCCACTTTGTCTCTGTATGCTACAAAACAAACTTCTGGAATAGCTGTTAATGTTGGTTTTCAGGTCACATCTATTGTTCCAAGTATGCCTATAAACTCATTTCTATATATCACCCTGCATTCTTTAATATAATATTTTATTTATGCATACTATTAAATTCTTGCATGTGGAGCTTATTAATGTGTTGTCCTTGTGGGGATGCCTGATACTTTTTGGTTTCATGCATGAACAAATGGTTGTTAATGCTTAGCCATTCTTTGTCTGAAGCAGTACTCATTTTTTAAAAAAAAAGGAGAAAACAAAAGGCAAAAGAAATGCTAAGTTTAGATTTTTCTGATGGGAATATAGTTTATTGCATTATCATTTTGCAGTTCTGAATGGTAAAGTTATGTGCAAGGTAGATGTGGAAGTTGTGGGACTTGGAGCAATCAAACTTACAAGATTCCTTAAGGAGCTTATGCAATGGAAGAACATGAATTTTGAATCCTTCTTCTGTGGTACTTCCTTTTCTGAGAAGGAGGTCAAAAATTATTGAGATTGTGGCAGCACAGGATATAGTTTTTGCTCTTGCACAATCTGGTGTTTGTGCAGCATTTAGTCAAGGTATAAATATCATCTATGCGTTATGATATCTGAATATGCTGTTCAATTCTATTTGCATCTGAAAGTCAATGTATGATACATACTGCATGTTTTAATCGTTTTCCTTTCTTTTTTTATTCTAGAAACTAATAAAAGAATATGCTTCCTGAACGTGAGTCCAGATGAAGTTATAAGGAATCTGTTCTATAATAAGAACAATGATTCACTTATTACAGTTTCTGTTTATGCTTCAGACAGTTACAGTTTTTTGAAATGTAGAAGCACAAGGATTGAGTATGTCTAGCTCCTTTTGATTGTTTTGCAAACATCTCCATTTTCCGCCACACACACAACATAAGAAGAGGGGGGAAACCTCATGATTCACGAGCACAAACATAATAATTGAAACAACTGCAAATGGTAACTGTTGTTTCTATGTCTTGTATTTTCAGTTTCTTTGTCTGATGTTTTTTTTTTTTTGGTCCACGTACATAAGAAGGGGCAAACCAGATGGTGACTTTTCTCTTTTTGAATCCGAATCTTTGAAGTGGCCAGGTTTTGTTGAGTTTGATGATGTAAACGAGAAGGTTCTCACCTACTCTGCGTAGGATAGGTAAATATTTTATTCTTGAAAATATGATGTGGGCAATTGAGTCGGTAACAATTTTTTTCCTTTGATAATTTGTTCTATAATGAGTCTCCGAATATCATGGTTTCTCATAATTTTTATACAACTGGTATGCATCCATTATGCTTTGGGATTCAACATGGGGAATATGTGCTGGTGCTGTATAGTGTTGGAGGTTTATAAGAAACTATGGCTAGAATAAAGCATTACATCAACTAATGTGTATTAAATCAAATATTTTACTATTCTGAAACAGTTAACATGTTTTTTTTCCTTTTTTTGTAGATAGCCCATACATAACTTCATTCTGTGATGTTACAAGAGTTTTTTTGGACCTCCGTTGAGATAGATCTGCATTTGCTGATTACTTATGTTTAGTGCAATCAGTTTTTTCGTTGGTGTTAAATCATATATGTACTAAGTGAAAATTATGATATGGTTTTGGTAAGTATTTTGTTGTATTACTCAGGTTTTAATGTCAACCCCCTGCTCATTTTCCTTGCAAAGAAGTAGAAATTTTGGAACATAATGACATTTGAGCTCTATAAAAACTGCAACCTTTTTGTTTTGGTGGAAGTCAACAATAGATCAAGTGTCAGCAAATTAATTAGAACCTTTCCTACCTTAAGGAATTTTTGATCCATCATTCTTGCAGGTATGTCTTTCTTCTATAGATCCCACAACATTTCCAGCTGCAGTTGAAGCAAGAGCACTAATGTTTTGACCTTCTTACATAGTTTCATCCCAATTATCAATTCAAAGTTAGCTGAATGGACTGCTTAAATTATGCAGTTAATATTTGGAGGTTGAGATCAGAAATTATGATTCCTTTTATGAAAAGGGCATGATATTTACTCCAGATCAGGTATATACTATAGAGCTTCTTACATAGTTTCATCCCATAATATTTGGAGTATATTATGGGAGTGTTTCGTCTGTCATTGTTCTTCACACGCTCAGCCTTCTAGATCAGGTTATGAGAAACACTATAAATATAGGATCTTAGTTGTTCATACTTTAAATAAAGCTTTTCTGATTTTAGATGCCTACTGTAAAGAAAATCATAACTATAAACCCTGAAAAAGAACATTTGGACCATTTGCTCAAGCAAAGGTTATAATTGGGTTAGGCATTTTTATTGTATCCCTTTCTTCACTTTGGCGTTTAAAACAAAAACAAAAATTGTGGAGCAAAAGATGCTTATTTAAATTCTTCTTGTATGTGTGTGAATTTGATATTCCTTTATCATTATGACTTTCTTTACTTTCAAGATTTTAGATACTATTAGAATAATTGGTATAAGTTCAACTTTTTTTTGGGTTGTGAATTGTTATTCAAAGGTTTGTTTCAGAGATATTTTTGCCTAACCTTTCTTTTAAATTAAGTATGCAAGCTTTTGTTGTTTATATTGATAGTCAAATGGACTCATTGATTAATTGTTATCTACTCACTTCAGTATTGCATATAAAGCTTCAATATCATCTCTTCATTGGCTATAGGTTAGAACCTGCTTTTGTTATCTATCGTTATTATTACTGTTATCTATGATTTTTTAATTGTGATTATTTTTGCTATCTATTATTTTATACTAATAGTATAATTTTATAGTCACCTTATAATTCATAGATGCTTCTTGATTATAGTAAAGTTGTTGGTATGTTTAGTTTGGTCTACCAATTTTTTTAAATTTAATCTTTTGTCATGTTTTCCTTGCTCATTTAATTGACTTTATTTTGTTATATTTTCGTTTATTTATTTATTTAAATGTTTGTTGTATCTTTCATCTCAAGTGTAACAAGTGATGGCTACCCTGATATACTTCTAAGATGTACGTAGTTGTAAGTCTTTTGCAAACTCAACTAAAGTTGTGTGTGCCATTATAAGTTTATGAACAGGTGATACAATTTTGCCATCCAAATTATACTGATTTTTGGTTTTCCTTTTATTTTTTTCACACACAATTCTATGCAAATTATAGTTCCATGAATAGGAAATTGGGGAGGCTATTCCACCTCTTGGAGTGATCCATATGGAAGGACTGGTACGTATTTGTGTTTTTTTCACGGACTTGAACCTTCTCATCTATTTAATTGCTAAGGATGACGAAAACAGCAGAGTTTCTTCAGAATAAGCTTGAGAGAAAGATAAGGGAAGATTAATATATGGCTCCATTTACCTCCTCTTATGATATTATCCTTTTCTTGCAGTTGTTACTAGCATATTTGTTGCTTTAAATTATATATAAGTGTAACATCCCACCTTATCAAAAGCAGTATAATTTTTTTTTTTTCAAACAAACATCATTTGAAAACATCAGAGTAGAGCATTTGAGCGGAAAAGTAACTGATATATATTTATAAAGTGCCGTAAGTCATTTGGATACAACAACATGTACAGTGGACCGTGTGGTTCAAAAGAAATGTACAACAAAAGGAAGGCTTCCGCTGGAACATCGAAAGGAAGTCTTCGAACGGAGCTTCTACGCAGGCGGCTTGTCTCTCTCCTCGGTCCTTGGTCCTCCCGAGCCTGACGCTATGTTAAGGGCTGAGATCCGCACCGGATCTCAGGTAACGGTTAACCTCATATTCATATATACAACATATGCATTACAGATAATCATACAGCAAACAAGCATATCCCAACAGCACATAATCCCTTTGGCAAATGCGTCACACCTAGCAATCGTGTCACACTTAGCAGTCGTTTCACACCTAGCAATCGTTTCACACCTAGCATTTCACACTTAGCAATCGTATCCCAATACCCCGCAAGCATACCAACAGTATATGAACATATCACAGAGCTAACAACTACCACATACAATACACCTAGCACATACATGCATACCATAAACATCAGAGTTAGTGTTACAGTACGCGAACGTACCTTCGTTGATGTTATTCTAGCACGTTTTACGAAAAACAACGAAACGTCCAACAGTGGCACGTCGGACAGCGTAACAGCAGCAAATCAGGATTTCTGACGTCCTATAAGAGTAATATCACTTTCATTAGTGATTTGATACTATATCTGGCATTTTAGGTAAAATTTACCATTTTGCCCTTCTACCCCTAATCGGCGGAATTTCGCCAGCACTTCGTTACTCTTACAAATTTTCTTCCCGAAATTTTGCCAGAACTTCGACGCCATTTTGATTTTCGAAAATAAAGACTAAAATAGCCCTCCCATATGATATCCAATCATACTTGAAAATTTAAAGGCTATTCTAACATTACTACTCTAACTATCGAAAGAACTACGAAAGCTTAAAGCTCTGTGCATCGAAGACTTACCCAGAGCTTCGCTGCGAATTTTCCCCGAGCTCCTCTCTCTAAAACCTCTCTCTAGAACCGAAATCCTCTTCTTGAAATGGTGTGAGAATTGAAGAGAATTCAAGGCTATTTATAGAAGAATTTAGGGATATACAAGGCATTTTCCAAATTGTTCTAAACCATGGAAAATCAAATGCATAATGGTGTATAATTCTTGTCCATGGAGCTGCTGGTCGACATGCATGGGCTGAGGTGGCAGCCTCCAATTGCTCCAAAAATTGATGACTTAGGCTCACTTTATGCCCGGTCTGGCCGTTTTCCCCAATCGGTACCCGATTCGCGTGATTTCGGAGAAATCTCAAACTTCTGGATTTACAACTTTGAAGACCTTCTCTTCCTCATCAATAATATCTATTTAAACTTGAATTTTGACTTTAGACAGGGTTCCAACTGTCCGGCTGAAGTTTCTCGAAAAACGTGTCCGAACGCGTCCGGTTTCAGAATGCATTTCTGAAATCACCAACTTCTTCGAAAAATTCACCGATTCCAAATATGTTAAAATAAATTCAAACTCATGCCTAGATGTTGAGTTAGAATTTATTTTCCTTATATCCAAAAATATACCTATATGCATTTTTCCCTATTTTGTTTTATTAGGAAATGCACAAACGACTTCAGAATTTTCTCCCGGAAGAGTATAACGGAAGACAAAATTCCACTGATCATTATTTTTCCCTGACTTTGGAAATCCCATTCCTAGATCTCTAGATAGGATCCGTTCCCTAATTTTTAAATCACTATTCACATTTTTTTGCTTTAATTAATTATAATACTAAAATATTACAACTTGCACATTACATTGATTAAAATTCTTATCTTCTTCCACTTGCAATTTCGGTCAAAATCTGATCCCCTTTTTATTTAATTTTCGTTTTTATTTAATTAATAATTAATTAATATTATATAAAATAATTATTTAATAATTATTTTTATATAATTTTTACAAAATTTCCCTATTGGTCCATACTTGATTTTAGGCTCAAAAATACCTAAACTCAACTATTTTTCTCCAAAATTTCCAATTAATTAGTAAACATGTTTTTACTAATTTTAAAACAAAAATCACTAATTTTTGAGCTTTACATAATTATCTCTCGAATTTTCTTTGCTTATGCTTAAGTAATTAGCCCAATATTACTTAGTTACTTTCTTATCAATAGTTGATAATTTTCTTAATTATCACACCTTATTACCTCATGACTTTTACACTGACACATTTGTTTCCATGTGTTTCGTATTATCTTAGCATCTACGGGGTATTTCGGTCATTTCCTTACTTTTTGAGTATTCTTCTACAATTTCTCCAAGTTTTTAATTTAATAAATTACCTAAATTAGGGACAATATCCTTCCCTATTTCAAGTAGATCTTTACTTGCTTCTTTTATAGCTTTCACAGGGTATTTATAACCCATAATGTGCTTAGGGACCTATTTGCAAATTCTCAAACTTCTAGGGACCTAATTGCAAATTTTCTAATTTCTAGGGAGATTACCCTAACAACATGGTAAACTCATTACAAGGTGTTTGAGACCTCATATTCACCTATTTTCAAGAGAAGTTACCCTAAGTCAGATTTGAGGGTATTACAATAAGGGAAGAAAGTTATAATTGAGTCATCAATTATGTTATATTTGAGCCAATAAGCACTTTGCAATATTCTCTTACAAACATGGTATCTGTTCAAACCAAGTTTTCTTCTGAACATAGCTTTTTCATTGAATGTTCTTGAATTTTTTCCATTTTGATTGCACATCTAAGGAGATAAATAATCTTGCACATACCTTGATGCTTAAAGAAGCTATGGGCAATGTGATTTGAATACTTGCTTTTGTGTATAGTTGGAAAAAACTAAAATTTTACTTTAACTCCCCAATGGACTATTTTGTTGTGTCTTATGAAATTTGTGATGTTAAGCATTTAATCTGATTCTTTTTTTGTGGCCTGATTTTATTGAACAACGATAAAAATGAAGGCAAGAGATACTTTTATTAGTTAGTGATATTGTATCCAGTGAGATTGCCATATGAGCAAAGCCAAAGATGGGGAGGGAAGAGAGGATGAGAAAATTAGAAGCCCAATTCTGAAACCTGATGGTTTGAGAGAAAGACTGCATTTCTTGGATGAAGATGGGGATGCGATGGAAAAGTGAGAGGGGCTTTGGAGATGCCGCAAAAGAGGCCGGCATTGGAGATTTGAGTATTGGATAAGAGGGAGTGAGGGAGAGAAAGAAAGAGGTGAGAGATGGGAATGAAGAGAAGGCATGAAGAAGAAGAAGGTTTCATGCATTCTTCTATTCTGTATCTATTATGTTTTTCTACCTATCCTATATCACTAAAAGTAAACATCGCTAGCCACTCTCATCATCAATAGCCAATGCAGATTACTTTTCTGTTAGAATCAAGGATGGGATGAAGGGTTTTCCTAAAAAGTCAGTTTTTTAAAAGGTCATCATCAATAGCCAATGACGAATATTTTTTTTTATGATTAACAAATTGATTATGTATTTTACTTTCAATCACTATATTAGTTCCTTAATTTTAGTTTATTTTATTGGAATCCTATCTTAATTTTCAATATTTGATCGACTATTGCTTTTGAGGATCAAATTATTCTAAAAGCTTTACTTGCCCATGAATGATTTTATCCTAACATGTCTCCTGGTGCTAAAATTGTTGGAATTGGACAATGGGCAAAGCATTATTCTTATTTCTTTTTCTTTTTGGGAAAGGAGAAGATCCTTGAAGCATTTAGTATCATATCTCTGACAATGACGATATAACCAACTTTTCTTCATGATTAAAAGTTGAGATCTCTTGAAATCCCTAAACATTAATTTTACTTAGCCTAGGGCTTGAGGTGAGATCTTTTCTTAATAGTATACAAATAGCAAGAGTTACTAATATGTCTATTATAAATAATATGATGAGATGATAGTTAGGGTAGTTAGGGGAAACTTAGTTAATCTAGTCATTGCCCAAGTCAAGTAAGGGTATCTACTGTCAACCACTTTATATTGAATATGAAAATCCAGTAAACATTCAGATCACTTTATGCCATCATTCATCAACGTACACAGGGCCTGCATTTTTTTTGGTTAAATTCGACATTTTTTGGTTAACTACTACTTGCATTGGCATGAGAAAGCAATCTTGATGAACTTTTCTTTTCTTCATGTAGGAACACCTTATATGAAGGTGGCATATTTTTCCTTGACATAGAGTATGAACATATTGATGAGTTAGCAATATCTTCTAATTCAAACACACACAAAATAGTATGAACATATTGATGAGTTAACAATATTGCAGGTTTAAAGATTCTTATACAAGATAGGAATAATCATGGAAAGCGTACAACAATCAATGATGTTTATTAGGGAGAACTTTACAAATGTTTAGCAAAATATGTGACATTTTTTCCGTTCATGATACATATAGGAATGTTTTTGTACTATGATGACTAGTATTTTGATGTAATATTTTGTTGTTTTGAGCTGATGCAGAAGTTGCTAAACATATAAGAGTACAACTACTGATATAGTTGTGGTTCACGTGTTTTTGTGTAGCGAGACAACTTCTATTTTGTGTTAGTAGATTTGAAATCCATTTTTTTTATGTCCCTTTGTGTTTTATTCAATTTATTAATGATTTGGATGAGTGGAAACTGAGGATGTACTTTCATATTATTGAATTGTTGCAGAATTGTTGCACTCGCGCATCACGCGGGGGAGTTGGTTCTTGTTGTTACAATACTGTACGAAATATTTCTACGTGATACACATGCCACATGGTTGATTTTTCTCGCCCTGCTTTTCTATCCATCCACAACTACAGCTACATCTCGCTCCTTAGAAGAAACAAACAAACAAAGACAAAAAATGCTTTCATAGGAGAACAAACCACATCTAAAGTTGGTAGTTATACATAGTTTATGATTTAATTTTCAATCACAATATAGAATTTTGAAACAGTTGTTTTATAGTTATTTTGGACCTTATTTGTGAATTACCATTCACGTATTATTTAAAATATCCTTATTTAAAAAATTAGCAAATAAAAATTTTAAATTTATTGTGTTTGAATGTAAGATCTCCATGACTTTCATGTGGATTTGTAATTTTCTCTACCACATCTCATCTCTGTTTTGTAATGAAGAGGAGGGAAGCTTACTATTAGAGACCGTTTTCTAATTTCAAACTTTTATGTACACATACCTTGAGATGTTCATTACAAGCCATTTGTCCTCTCGAGATACACTGTATAATGAGAAGATTATTCAGCTTTATGCAACGAATGTAATGTGGCTCCGTAGCATTCAACGTTTCAAGTAAAGATTGTAGTTGTTACTACGTAAAATGCATCAAGAATGAAAATAATAAAACAAAAATCAGATTAATTTTTTTCTTATTAATGGTATTATACATTTCAGTTCGCGGAAAATTTAACATCAATAAAAAGTGTACAGAGTTTAGTTAATTTCGCCCCCCTCATCTACAAATTCTGGCTCCGACCCTGTAAAGAGTTGCAAACTTTGTAAGCTTTTTTTGGTATTGGTGTCGTATAGATTCTTATATTGTTATTCTAAGGCCCACATATTTAGAAATACTATATTAACTGTTTTGGGATAACTGTGTATTTATTATTGGACCGAAGACTTTATTTTATCCACAATAATATTTTGGTGGATCCACAATCAAAATTTGTACAGAAATGTTATGTGTAGATCCTTTGTTGTGGCATCAGTGTTATAAGACTCGTGGGCTATTTATTCTTTTATTCAATAATTGTGCCCGGAGTTTTGGATTTTTCTATAGTGGGTTTGTGGGCAGAATTTTGTGTCCTAGACTCTGGTATGTGTGTTTTTGGAAAGAAAAGGGTTTTTCATAATCACTTGTTGACCCGGTTTTGTGAAAATATTATGGTTAATTATTGTTTTGTGAGAAGGGTCTTTTCACATCACAATTAACAAATACAACTATACAAATTCCAAAATATCCTTTAACATCAATTGTTTCACACTCCCCTTCAAGTTGGAGGCTTAAAAATTTTTTACAATAGACAACTTGACTAATAGCCTTTGTTGAATTTATTTTCCCACAGCCTTAGTTAGCAAATCTGCTTCTTGATCTTCAAACTTGACATGCTTTAAATCAATTAATCCCTTTTTCATTTTTTCCCTGATGAAAGTGACAATCCACTTCAATATGTTTAGTTCTTTCATGAAATACATGATTGTTTGCTATATGAATTGATGTCATATTACCACAATAGACTCAGATAGGATTGTGAGATACTTATGTTTAAGTCCCTAACCATTCCGAATGTCCATACAATTTCTGATACAGCCATGCCCAAGGCCCTATATTTTGCCTTTAATTTGTTGAAGACTTTGATACCGTAGCTTGCTTCTTAGTCTTCCACAAGACCAAAGATCCTCCAAATTTTATTAGATAACCACTCACTGATCTTCTGGTAGTGCCGCACACAGCTTGTAATACCCTAAAAATTACACTTAGGGTAAATATCAAAATTGGGAAATATACTTATTAAAAATAGGTGAATATGAGGTCTCAAACACCTTGTATTGAGTTTACCATGTTGTTAGGGTAATTTCCCTTGAAAAAGGATAATTTGCAATTAGGTCCCTAAGACATTTGAAAATTTGCAAATAGGTCCCTAAGCACATTGTGGGTTATAAATACCCTGTGAAAGCTATAAAGAAGGCAAGTAAAAATCTATTTGAAGTAGGGAAGAATATTGTCCCTAATTTAGGTAATGAGTAAATACCCTTTTTGGTCCCTGAAATAACACGCGCTACCCATTTTGGTCACTGAGTAAAAAAAATGTCATTTTTAGTCCTTAAACAGTAAAAAAAAGGTCTATTTTAGTCCTTTTAGTCATTTTTTGTGGGCATTTTAATCCCTCACAAATTCCCAAAAAATCATTTTTAGTCCCTAAAAAGGACCGAAATGACATTTTTTTTTACTTAGGGACTAAAATGGGTAGAGCGTGTTTTTCCAGGGACCTAAAAGGGTATTTACTCTTAGGTAATTTATTAAATTACAAACTTGGAGAAATTGTAGAAGAATACTCAAACAGTAAGGAAATGACTGAAATACCCCCGTAAATGCTAAGATAATGCAGAGACATAAAAACAATGATGTCAATACAAAAGTTATGAGGTAATGGGACATGCTAATTAAGAAAATTATCAACTGTTGATAAGAAAGTAATTAGGTAACTATTGGCTAATTACTTAGGCATAAGCAAAGGAAATTATGAAATAATTATGTAAAGCTCAAAAATTAGTGGAGAAAGGTTTAAAATTAGTAAAAATATAATTACTAATTAAATGGAAATTTTTGAGAAAAATAGTTGAGTTTAGGTATTTTTGAGCCTAAATGCAAGAATGGACCAATAAGAAGTTTTTATAAAAATTGTATGAAATAATTATTTAAATAATTATTTTATATTAATTAATTAATAAATTAAATATATATATATATATAAATATATATACATGGCTGCCGAAAATTTGAGAAAGAATGAAGATAGGATCAAGTTTTAAGTATCATGATATTTGTTTCAATTAGGCACATGTGTTTTATTATTTTATAATATAATTAAAGTGCATGAATAGTAATTAAGTAAATAGGAAACGGACCCTATCTAGAGATCTAGGAATGAGATTTCCAAAGTCGGGATAGAATATTGATCGGTGGGTTTTTATCTTCCGTTAAACTCTTAGGAAGTTAATTAGAAGTAGTTTGTGCATTTTTCTAATAAAACAAAATAGGGAAAAATGCATATAGGCATATTTTTGAAAATGAAGAAAATAAATTCTAACTCAATATCTAGGAATGAGTTTGAATTTATATGGACATATTTGGAATCAGTGAATTATTTCCAAGAGATTGGTGATTTCAGAAATGCGTTCTGAAACCGGACGCGTTCGGACACGTTTTCGAGAAACTTCAGCTGGACAGTTGGAACCCTGTCTAAAGTCAAAATTCAAGTTTAAATAGATATTATTGATGAGGAAGAGAAGGTCTTCAAAGTTGTAAATCCAGAATTTTGAGATTTTTCCGAAATCACGCGAATCGGGTACCGATCGGAGAAATTGGTCTGAAAGCTTCTGGAAGGTGACACGTGGCCACCTCCCATTGGCCAAACCCTTTATTTTGGAGCCTGAATTTCGGCCAAGTGTGAAAGGGAAGAAGGAAAAAAGGGTTTTTTGAAAAGTTGCTTTGGACGGTCCAGATCGATTCTCACAAAGTTGATCCGACGGCCGAAATCCTACACCTTTTCTTATAAATACCCCCTCCCCCCTTTGGTTTTTTCACTCCATTCTCAAGAGAGAAGTCGAACCTAGAGAGAGAAAGAAGAGAGAAGGGCTCGGAAAAGTTCTCGAAGTCTTCAACGGGTAAGTCTTTCGGTCTTTAGTCTTTAGTTCGGTAGTTAGTAGAATTGTTAGATAGTTTTAGTAAGTAGGGAGTGAGATTCCTACTATTGTTTTAGGCCTCATTGCATTGAAAAATGCCTAAAGAGGTAAAACTTGGTAGGGATTGAGTCCCCGAAAGCTGAAAGTTAAAATGGTAAGCTTTAAGCTTCCATAGTTCTTTCAATAGTTAGAATAGCATTTATCTTTCAAGGTATGATTAGATATCATATGATAGGGCTATTTTAGTCTAGAATTTCAAAAATCATAATTGCGTAGAAGTTCTGGCGAAATTTCGGGAAGAAAATTTGTAAGAGTAACGAAGTGCTGGCGAAATTCCGCCAATTAGGGGTATAGGGGCAAAATGGTAATTTTTACCCAAAATGCCAGATATAGTACCAAATCACTAATAAAAGTGATATTACTCTTAAAGGACGTCAGAAACTCCGATTTGCTGTCGTTACGCTGTCCAACAGGACGTTTCGCTGTTTTCTATCAAAACGACCGTTTTCCGTAAAACGTGCCAGAATACCGTCAACGAAGGTACGTTCGCGTACTGGTAACCTTAACTCTGATGTTTATTGTATGCATATGTATATATTGTCTGTACTCCGAATGTACTGTTGTTCTGTCATGCCTATTGTCTGTCATGCCTGTACTCCGATTGTACTGCTGTCTGTACTCCGATTGTACTATTGTTCTATACTTTGACTGTACTATTGTCTGTACATCCGACTGTACTATTGTCTGTACATCCGACTACTATTGTCTCGTACTCCGATCAGACTGTTGTCTATCATCCGACTGTATGATTGTCTGTAATCCGACTGTATTGTTATTGCTATACATATCTGATATGTATACCCTATGTCTGATCGTAGTAAGTGTTGCCGAAGTCTATGAATTTCTGTTGTACATATATGATGTATATAATCATGAGGTTAACCGTTACCTGGGGTTCGATGCATGGACCTCAGCTCTTAACTTAGCTTCAGGGTCGGGTGGACCGAGAATCGAGGAGAAGGACAAGCAGCACGCCTAGGAGTCGCAACTGAAGACTTCTTTCTGTTATACTTTTGAATCACTCTTGTACCGCTGTTTAAACAGCAAGACATGCTACCACGGGTATTTTAATATATATATCAGTTACTCAATAGCTCCGGTGCACTACTCTGATGTTTTTCAAATGATGTTTGATGAAAAAAAAAATTATACTGCTTGTGAAATGTTGGGGTGTTACACAGCTCAATCAGAATCACAGTATCACTCAAGTTCAAGATCTCCTTCTGAACTCAGAGCATTCCAAGTACAGGTGTAGCTTTTAAATATCTCAGAACATTCAAAGCAACAGCCATGTGTTCTTTTGTTGCCATTTGCATGAATTGACTTAAGAGCAGCACACAAAAAGATATGTCAGGACGTGTCATAGTTAAGTAAATCAACTTACCAATCAATTGTCTATAACACTCTGGATACTACAGCAAATCATCTACCTTGTTCCTTCCTTCCTCAAAGGACATCAATTTCTGATTTTGAACCAAAAGAACTCCAACTGGTTCATAGCCACTCAAGCATGTTTCAACCAAAATATCCATAACATATTTTCTTTAACACAAGACAATCTTTTTCTGTAATCTAGCAACTTCTATCCCTAGAAAATATTTCATAAAACTAAGATCATCTTTGATTTTAAAATTATTGTGCATAAAACACTTGGTTTCATCTATCCCTGTTACACTACTTTCAGTTACCAATAAGCCATCAACATGAAGTATTGGGACAACATCACATCACAATTTTTAATAAAAAGGGAATAATATAATCATGCTCACTCTACTTAAATCTAGCATGAATCAAAGCTTCTGGCAACTTATAATTCCATTGCCTTGAAGCTTGTTTTTGGCCATACAAAGATTTGTTCAACTTGCATACCATTTGTTTCCCCTTACTTTCAAAACCTTGGGGAATTTTCATGTATAATTCCTCATCTAAATCCCCTTGCAAAAAGGCATTACATACATCCATTTGATGTAATTCTCATTTATACATAGCTTCCAATTTAAGAACAAGTCTAACGGTTAACATTTTAATAACATGAGAAAATGTTTCATGATAATTTATGTCTTCTCTTTGACTATACCCTTTAGCAACTAATCTAGCTTTAAATTTATCTATTATTCTATTCGAGTAATATTTAATCTTTTATACTTACTTACATCCTAGCTACAACCTTTTATCTTTAGGTAATGGTACAATTGTCCAAGTGTCATTATCTTCTAAAGCCTTAATCTCATTATTCATGGCATCTATCCAACGTTGATTCTTTATAGCATCATCATAACATTCAAGTTCATGCATAGAATCAATCGAAGTCATAAGACACATATGAGATGCAGATATGTGATCATAAGAAACATATTTATGGATGTTGTAAAGACATCTATCTTACTTAGCCCGCACTTGAGAACAGACATGGTCTTTAGACCAAATTGGTGCTTGTCTTTCTCTAGTGGGTCTACATAGTACCTCATTGGGTGTTTCATTAAGGATGGTGGATGATTCTGACCTTGAATCTGTCATGGGATTAGGTTGGACATTTGCATTAGCTGGCTAGTAATGATTATATATTGGAGAGTTAGAATCAAACCGATACATATGTTGAAATTCCCTACAATCTTCACTTAAATCATATGGGTTAGTTTCTTTGAAAGGAAAATTACTTTCAAGAAAACTCACATGCCTACTAACGAAAATATTTTTGTTTTTCAAGTCAAGTAATAGGTATCCCTTTTGATTGTCAGGGAAACCAAGAGAAACACATGGAACAATTATCTTGCTTTCGGTTTGTCGTTACTCCTTAGGTCTATCACAAAAGCCAAAGAACCAAAAATTTTAAGTTATCAAGATCTGGAGGGATCCCTGTAACATCCCAATTTCTAAGCGGAAATTTTTTTTTTAAATCAGAGTAGAGCCTTGGAGCGTAAGAGTAACTGATTCCCATTAAAACGATAACCAGAGTGTAATACAGTGTTGATACAGCATCCTATTGTTCTCATAGGTAATTACGTAAAACGATAAAGTGACAACTCCGTCTCAGAGCTCACTCGTGCTACATGCCCTCCAACTATGAGCTTACTCGTGTAGCTTGCCTCGATCTCCGATCCGTGGTCCTCCTGACCTGAAGCTATAGCCGAGATTCAATTTATCGAATTGAATCTCAGGTAATCTGATTAACCTTATGCTCAAATAAAACAAGATACGGATGACGAGATATTCAAAACATAACAAGAAAGATATCACTTATGCATATAGCAGATGCATGATTGCATGATTGTGACACGTACGTAACATAAGCGTTAAAGCGTATGTATAAGTCCTACACAATAATAGCCTGCACAAAAACCAGTGCCACGATGATCGGTCGTGTCCTCAGCGCTAGGAAAACTCTAACGGTATTAATATCTCTATAACCCGTGTGAACTGTATGTATAATCGGTAACCCTGAACAGAGTCTCTAACCGTGAATGTATCTCGGTGACCCCTACAGAATCTCTATCCGTGAATGTACCTATCACATATATGTATATGAGCAGCACTAGATTAGTGTTACAAGACGCGAACGTACCTTCGTTGGCAACGTTAGGTACTACCTACGAAAACGTACTTTCTACGGAGAAACGTGCAAGAATCCTACAATGCACGTCGGGCAACAGAACGGCAGCAGAATCAACGTTTCAGATATCCTATGAGAATAATGTCACTTCCATTAGTAATTTGACATTATAACTGGCATTTTAGGTAAAAATTACCATTTTGCCCTTATACCCCTACTTGGCGGAATTTCGCCAGCGCTTCCGCTACATAGGCTATTTTCTTCCCAAAATTTCGCCAGAACTTCGACGCCATCTTGATTTTCAAAGATAAAGACTAAAATAGCCCTCCCATATGATATCCAATCATACTTGAAAAATTAAAGGCTATCCTAGCATTACTACCCTTACTACTGAAAGAACTACGAACACTAAAAGCTCTGCATCGAAAAACTTACCCAGAGCTTCGCCGCGAATTTCCCTGCACTCCTCCCCCGAGCTTCTCTCTCTAACTTCTCTCTAGGATCTCAACTTTGGTGCGAAAATGAAGAGGAAGGGGGGGTATTTATAGAAAGGAGGTAGGATTTCTACTGTCGGATCAACTTTGTGAGAATCGATCCGAACCGTCCAATCCTAACTTTTCCAACAAGTTTTTTCCCTTTTCTTTCTCTCTTGGACGTTCTGCACAAGCTCCAAAGTCCAAGGGATTGGCCAATGGGAGGAGGCCAAGTGTCACCTTCCGTAAGCCTTCCGTTGAATTTCTCCGATCGGTACCCGATTCGCGTGATTTCGGAGAAATCTCAAAATTCTGGATTTACAACTTTGAAGACCTTCTCTTCCTCATCAATAATATCTATTTAAACTTGAATTTTGACTTTAGACAGGGTTCCAACTGTCCGGCTGAAGTTTCTCGAAAACGTGTCCGAACGCGTCCGGCTTCGTAACGCATTTCAAATCACCAACTTCTTCGAAAAATTCACCGATTCCAAATATGTCAAAATAAATTCAAACTCATGCCTAGATGTTGAGTTAGAATTTATTTTTCTTATATCCAAAAATATCCCTATATGCATTTTTCCCTATTTTGTTTTATTAGGAAATGCACAAACGACTTTAATTTTCTCCCAAGAGTATAACTAAGACAAAATTCCACCGATCATTATTTTTCCCCGACTTTAGAAATCTCATTCCTAGATCTCTAGATAGGATCCGTTTCCTATTTCCCATTTTACTATTCACATAATTTTACTTTAATTAATTATATTAATAAAATAATAAACTTAACTTATCAACTAAGTTTTCTATTTTTATTTCTTATTTATTTATTTATTTTTTTCGTTTTTTTTTCTTTTATTTTCTGCACTTTATTTTTTAATTAATTATTTAATTAATTAAATAATTATTTTTACATAATCTCTTACAACATTTTCCTATTGGTTAATTCTTGCATTTAGGCTTAAAAATACCTAAACTCATCCTTTTTCCTTCAAATTTTCCAATTAATTAACCAATATATTTATGCTAATTTTTAGCCATTTATCACTAATTTTGGAGCTTTACATAATTATCTCCGAATTTTCTATACTTGTGCTTAAGTAATTTGCTAATAAATACTTAATCACTCAATTATCACTGCTTAGTAATTTTCTTAATTAGAATACCACATTACCCCTTAACCTTTGCTTTAACATGAGATTTTTCATGCATTCTCGCATTATTCGCATTTTTCCATAATCGCAAGGGTATTATGGTCATTTCCTTACTTTTTGAGTATTCTTCTACAATTTCTCCAAGTTTGTAACTTAATAAATTACCTAAATTAGGGACAATATCCTTCCCTATTTTAAATAGATTTTTACTTGCTTCTTTTATAGCTTTCACAGGGTATTTATAACCCATAATGTGCTTAGGGACCTATTTGCAAATTCCCAACCTTCTAGGGACCTAATTGCAAATTTTCTAATTTCAAGAGAAATTACCCTAACAACAAGGTAAACTCAATACAAGGTGTTTGAGACCTCATATTCACCTATTTTCAAGAGAAGTTACCCTAAGTCAGATTTTAGGGTATTACAATCCCATATACAATCCCAAACAGGGTCTTGTAACCTAAGATTTTAGATGGCAACTAGTAAGTCATATTTCTGTTATATATTTCCTATATGTTATGATTGTTTTACATGATAATTCTAAGCTTGAATGATTTAATTTGATGAAATATGTTAGAATTCATGCACATGTGGAAATAGGGGGTAGATGAATTGAATTGTTGCATTTTAAACACTATCTTGCATATAGGCAGAAGAAAAGGCTGCATTTCAATGCATTTTGAAATCGCATGACAATGCTGACATGATGCTACATGATAGTAGATGTTTGCTCTGAACTAGTATCATAATGTTATAGCATCATGAGTGATAAACTGTTATATGTTGTGTTAGGCTGATATTTTCTCAAGAATATTTCAGAAAATAAATGCAAGTAATTGAGCTGAACGTTTTGACGACGGTTGACTTGACAAAGACAGAAAAGGAAAAAAAAAAGAACGAGGAGAATCGAATGGAAGATCTACAAAATCCCACGTAATTAAAGAAAGAATCAATCAACTGAATCTAGGGAGTCAGACCTAACAGAATTGGAAAGCCTAGTTCACTAGATATACGGCGAAAGGTCCTGACTATAAAAGGAAACAGCGGCTAGACCTAGAAAAGCAGTCAATGATAGCACGGCGCGACTCAAGTTGTAGAATCTAATTCACTGAGATATATCAAAATTCTGTAAAGAGCTCGAGAGAGACAAATTGTGACAGAAGAGAGGCGAAATCAAAGAAGACGCAGAGGCGTTGCATGACAGACATCCAATGTGTCGTCGATCCTTCGACGATCTTCTCAAGGGCCTAGGTGAGAGATCACAAAAAGCCTTTTGTATGACGTGTCTTGGGTCAAATTGTAGAAGCGTATGAATCTTGGTGGATAAAGGATGAACGGTCAGATATGGTTTAGCATGTATCTCCATAACGTCTCTTTCTTGAAGTGTGAGGTCCAATCATGTGTAGAGTTGTCAGAGCATGAATTCTAATCTTGGTCACAATCACCTCTCGTTCTTTGTGTCTAAGTGATGGACGGTCAAATTTCTTCAATTAATTTCTCTCCTAAGTCGTGGAGTCCAGATTTGGGAAGCACTTGGATCTTGATCAAAGGCTTTGACGCCATGTTAAGTGGTAAGATAAGGACCCTGCACCTTGACTTCAAGAGAAAAACTTTATTCTGTCACTAAAATACAGCTGATACTAACAAATACAAATAATCAAAATATCCTTTAACAACAGTTGTTTCACAAAGCGCATCTCATATATGTATAAATAGGAGCCTAGGGACATTACTGTTTATGGATTCTACACATTGCCATTAATAAAAGATAAAATTTGCTAGGCCAGTCCAAGAAGATTACAGTGATTTTTTTTTTCAATTTTCCTTGTTTCTTAAGGCAAGCAGTCACTTATTTAAAATTGTCGGCACGTTGTTTGTCGTCACACTGCTGTCGCTTCTCCTCCAATTGCAACCTACACTGTTCTCTCTAATTTTTTTTTTTTTTTTTAAAAAAAAACTTTTTTCCAGAACTAATGGAGGTTAACTTTGGGTTTGGGGTTAAGTGTCGATGTAAAAAATTAGTATAGGTTACACCTCTAATTGGATAAATGGACATAACGGACCTATGTAACTTGACCTTAGTTTTATCCTAATGTTAATTCAAAGTTCAAGCCATATATATTGCATGAATTTTTTTTATATACTATAAGTCATTATTTTCTAATTATAATTTTTTTGTTCATATAATGTTTTTAAATATTTTATTTTTATATCTTTTAACTTCTTAAATTTTATAAAAAAAAATTATTCGTTAATATTTTTTTCCAAATAATCTTAATATTATTTAAAGGAACATTGCATGTTATTATTTAAATATTTTTATTTTGATATCTTTTGAATTTCATTAAAAATGGGGAAAATTGATATAAAAGACCTAGAAAAATAATATTTATTATAGAAAACCTTAAAAATTGTATTTATTGAAAGGGACCAAATATAAAAATATAAGTTTTAAAATACAAAATTACCTCCCTAGGTTCTCTCTTTTCTCCACCGTCTTCCTCCTTGTTTTGCCATTTCCAAACAGACAGTAAGGAAGGTTTTTTATATGAAGTCTGTATTTTTCTCTGTTATTGTCTTTGAAGGGAAAAGGGTAAAAGGGCAGGCCTCGAAGGGCCTTTTCTTCCTGTTAGTTTTGCTTTGGTATTTCATTAATTAGAGAAGAGAATAGAAAAAAAGTGAAGAATAATATGAGATTATGGAAAGATAAAAAATTTCAAGAAGAAGGATATTCATGACCTTTCCACATAATTTTTACCATTAATATAAAAGATTGAAGAATGCACTGTGCACTTTAAGGTTGAGACTTGAGACTGCTATCAGATTTTTCCAAGAGTCATTCTTTCATGCCTTCACGCTTTGAAATGGTTCGTTGCAAGCTTTAGCTGGCAAAATTGAAACAAAGAGGGAGGGGGCTTCAATCACTCTCTGTGTGTTAACCGCCAAAATATTTTAGATGTGGGTGAGAGGGAACGTGGGGATTTAATTAGCAGGGTACTTTAGCATTCTTAAATTTACTTTGCCCTTCTAAATAATTATAATTCTTAAGGTCCTCCCTAATAAATATTAATTTTTCTAAGTATTTAACTCTAATTCATCCTTAAAAATACACCACATCTTACTTTTGTTTTTCTTTTAATTATTTTAATATGTAGAGAATCTGAAATATAAATAAGGATAAATTATAATTAAATCCAACTAAAATATCTAAATTTAGATTTAGGTCTACACTTTTACCAATACACCCTTTTGCTCATCCTCTCTTGCTCTTTTACCCATAAATTGTGTATAACAATTTACATTGACCATTGTTCATGCACCATCGCTGTCTGGCCTGCAAAGGCGTGCTGATGGTGAATTAGAGATCCAAAGAAATCTCGAGATGGTCTCTGAATATATTATTAAATCCTTAAATGAAAAAGAGTGTATATGAGCTTTTATATAGGCAAACTTTAGAATCTAATTTAATCTAATTAGATCAAAAATAAATCAAAATAACTAAAATATAATATTAAGATATAATATCATAATATATCTAATCCTAAGATATAATAAATATTAAATAATAAAAATAATAATTAATCTTCATAATCTAAAATATCTTGAAATATTATCCAGCCAATGGAACTTAAAGGAGAAGAGAGGAGAACGGAGGAGAATGAGAGGGGGGAAGAAGAGGTAGAGAGGATGAGCAAAAGGGCAGATTGGATAAATCAACAAATTTTGAAATATCTCATTAGTCTTCTTGGCCTTATGAGGTATTTGTTAAAGGTGTTGGCCTAAATTTGAATTTGGGTATACTTTAGCTTGTTTTAATTGAGATTTTTCCTAAAAATAATCTTTAATTATTAGTTTTTCAAAAAAATAATTTTTTATTTAAAAATCATCCGTGGATAATTTAAAATCTAACTGTTGAAACCATGGTTAGGAAACCCAGACCGGACCGGCTGATTCAGACCGGAAACCGGTCGTGAGACCGGTCCGGTCTGTCATAGAAACCGGAGTCAGGGCAAAGTATTTGAAAAAAAAATGTCAACTGATCGAAGAGGAAGATGTTTACACAGGGATGGGAAGATGAGGATATTATGGCGGCCAAAGACTTGCTTTTTCGCCGGCTCCGGTGATGGCGTCGAAGACGGCTTGTAGAGACATGGAGAGAATAGAGGACGAGGCCAGTTGTATGGTGGAGATGAAGCTTCCTTCGTCCTTTTGCACTTGCCTTGTATGTGGTTGCTTGAGTTTTTATGATTCACAGTGAGGTTTGGATTTCAAAAAGGAGTCAAGGAAGCAGTCTTGGGGAAAGAGAAGAGAAAAAAACAAAAAAAAGTAGTCAAGGAATCTGTCTTGGGAAAGAGAGGAGAAAAAGAGGTTACTGATATTGCGTATGGGTTTGGGACTTTGGGTAGATGAGGGAAGATTCAAGCGCTTCATCAATCAATTGTTATTTCGAGCAAAAAAATCAATCAATTGTTATAAAAAGAAGTGAAATAGCATAGTCATAAATGAAAAGCAGAGAAGAGAAGGTACGACTTTTCATTTTTTTTCAACTTTGTGGGACCCAATTCCCATTTATAAATATTATATAATAAATCTTGTAAACTTAGTTACTCTGATTTAACTCTAGTCTCACCCACTAACCCTTAACTCAATACTTAGACCCATGGTAGTCAAAAACACGCTTTAACTCGTAAAAACGCCGTTTTTACGCTTTTATTTGAGCAAAACGTGTTTCGTTGCAGCAAAAAACGCAATCAGGTTAAAAACGTAGTGGTAAAACGTAAAAACGGACCGCTTTTTCAAAAAATGTAAACTGAAGGATTAAAGGAGTTTTTACATATTAAATGCCTAATATGTATCACTCTGGTTCTATTTATAAGTCCACTTTGATCAAATCTTACATACTAAGGAGAGTTAGGTATTTTAATGATTATGGAGCAAATTTCCAACTTTACCTTCATTTATGAATGGGTACTTTTTAAAATTTATTGTCAAATCTCTCTCATCTTTTTCTCTTTCCAACATAGCTTGTCAATCTCTCTCGTCCTCATTAATATGGGCAAAATTGTCACAACTCATTTATTTGGTCAAAATAGACTTATAAATAGGACCAAATTTTTTGGTCAAAGTGGACTTATAAATAGGACCAGAGTAGTATAGCTGAAAAGTTGATTACTACTTTACCTTAAACTTTGATTTCAAGATGCTTACTGTGAAATAGAAGTGAGCAGAGAGGAATCATATAAATAACATAATATTTATTATTTTTAATTGTTATATTCTAATTTCAAGTTATATTTATATAAGTTTTGATAGTCTCAAATTGTACGTACAAATCTTATTTACTGACTCAAAGGCCTGTAATATGAGGCCTTTTAAAGGCCTACATTGGAAGTAAGCCTTTAAAAAGGCTTTAAGCTCAACCAAGTCTTATGAAAGTTCAAGTCTAAACCTAAAAAAAAAAAAAGAACTGAATTCATGTTTAGACCCAGACGACTCAGACCTTTTGCCCTCATTACGGCTCAGATTTATTTAGCCAAAGTCTGACCTGACTTGACCTATTTCCATGTCTAGTTGCATGGACACGAGACTCTTGTGTTAAAAGTTGAAACATGAGGACTGTACCCCTCTGCTCACTCTCATTAATGGATGTGGGCACATGTGTTAAAAAGTTAAAACATGAGGACTGTACTGCTCACTCTCATTAATGGATGTTTTTCTTTTTGCTCAGATCATTAATGGATGTTGGCATGTTGCTTCGTCCCCCAACAAAACCAGAGTCCTCTCGTGACTCAGTCTCGTCAATATCTGACACACTAGATGATGAAACGGATAGCTTATGTGATCCTTCCCCATTTACTCTTAGCCAATCAAAATTTAACCATCAAACAATATTTTCATCACTTGTGCTTCTTATATTGGATTTGGATCTCCCACAAGAGCGAGCATCGCTGTCTTTGGATTGCTAGTTGGTGGAACTTAATTATCTCTACTTCATATCCTAAGTATCAGGTATTGAACATATATTTATATATTATATACCGTACGTGTTTTGATTTCCTTCTTTCACTCATTGTTTATATATATATATATATATATATAAAAGGATTGTTATGTTTGCTTTGATTGAAATGTTGAGTTTTGTTGGCTAATAGAAGAAAATGAATAAGCCAATGGTAAGAATCAAAGGAAGCTACGTAGTAAGGCCTTGTGAAGCAACGTGGATTGGAACGATGGCTTTATCAGAATGGGATCAAATAGACTGCTTGACTCACGTTCCTGTCATCTTCTTCTACCGACCGGCGAACGCTTGGCTCTCGCCGCCGTCCGCCATTGCTGACACCCTGAAGCACTCTTTAAGCAAAGCTCTGGTGCCGTTTTATCCCTTAGCCGGTCGTTTGCAGTGGATAGGCAATGGACGACTTGAGCTTCAATGCAACGCAATGGGGGCTCAATTTATCGAAGCTGAGTGCGATTCAAGTTTAGACGAGCTTTGTGACTCATCTCTGTCGTTTCAACCTCATAGCCTTTTCCCATCCATAGATTACAGCCTTCCAATTCATGAGATTCCTGTTTGTTTTGCTCAGCTCATCAAGTTTAAGTGCGGTGGCATCGGCATTGCTTTAGCATTTTCTCACGCAGTTGTTGATGGACCAGGTGATAGATCCAAACTCAAATTATATTCCTTCCTAAGTATAAAAGCTGGATAATGAACTACTTCTTTTAGTCTTATATAAGACTCCAATCAACTTTGTTTATCAAATTTATAATTTTTTCTCAAAGTAGTGTTTCTATTGATTACACGTGGAGGGAAGTTCTAACTTCTAATACACATGATTAAATATAGTGTTTTAAGAAAACCAATACACATTTATCACAAATAATTAACTAATTTCCTGAAAAAAAAAAAATATATATATATATATATATATATCACAAGCTCTTATATTTATATTAAGAATAGGATGTATAGTATTTGAATATAGCTAGTTTTTAAATCCAAAGTCGTCCATGAATCTAGTGCACATGGGTTATTACTAAAATGATTAAATGTTCTTATTGATTTAACATTGGCATGCATTATTATAGATTTCAATATGGAGACTAATCCTACTTATATGTTAATTAAATTAGCTGCCATACACATGGTCTACGAGTGGGCAAGGCTTGCAAGAGGCGAGCCTTTACAAACACCCCCATTTTTAGACCGGAGTGTGTTTCGAGCCGGTCAACCGCCATTGACATCACCACCTCCAAGCCTTGATTATTATCCCGAGTACAAGAATCCGCCATTATTACTTGGTCAGATGGACAACTCACAGGAAAGAAAGAAGAAATCAACAATGGCAATGTTGAGAATAACCAAATCTCAAGTGGAGCAACTGAGAAAGATGGCAAATGATGATAAGCCAATAATGGCTCGTGGGTTTACTCGGTTTGAGACAATATGTGGATATATTTGGAGAATCGCATGCAAGGCAAGGGGACTCAAAAAGGAGCAGCCAACAGTATCAGCCATTTCCGTGGATTCGAGGAATTGCATGGGGCCTCAAGTACCAAGAGAGTACTTTGGGAATGCAAATTTTAATGTGACAGCTCAAAGTATAGCTGGTGATCTCACGTCAAAGCCATTGGGGTTTGCTGCAAGCAAAGTAAGAGAAGCGATAGAGAAAGTGACAAATGAGTATGTTATGTCAAGTATAGAGTTGTTGAAGAGCCAAAAGGACCTAACAAAATTTCAAGATATCAACAAGGAAGAAGGGGCATTTTATGGAAACCCTAATATTGAGATTGTAAGTTGGCTGACATTACCCCTTTATGGGTTTGATTTTGGGTGGGGAAAGGAGCAATACATGGGGTTGGGATCTCATGGTACAGAAGGCAATTTTGTGCTTCTTCCCGGCATTGAAGGAGATGGTTCTGTTATAGTTGCTATGTGCCTCCAAGATGCTCATATGAATGCTTTTAAGAAGCATTTTTACGAGGACATAATCTCCACTACAATTGGACTACGTGCAGCTTTGTGAAATTTTTATCTTTAAATATCAACTAATTAAGATGTAGGAAAATAAAGAGGAATGAGTGTTGAGTACACACAAAATTACCAGCTAAGTATGAATGCTTATAGTATTTCTTAATCAATTGTTTCACTACTCTCTTGATTAGTTTGAATTAAGGAATGGCATATTGTAATTGGATGATGTTATTATAGTTTAAATTGATTGCAACAGATGTGGCATTCGTGTGTGTCTCGCACAAATGGGTAAGGTGCATTATTCATAATTTATTCATCAATAAAAAGGCTTCCTCAGAATCAAAGTGAATCATAACACGAATAAACAAATAATTTAACCATTTAAGTTAGATTCCACTGGGGGTTTGTGTGTTATGGTGAAGTTTTACTGCTTCTTTAATTGGTGCCCGGATAATCCGGTGTCCAAGAGATTCTTTTTTCCTTTTTTATGCAATTTTGATGGGTTGGGTCCCCTAGCTAGCTCTGGGCATACTTTCACCAAAGAACTCTGACAAAAGTACTCTGACAAAAATACTTACAGATTTCTACAAACAAAGTGCACACATCGGCTGCAGGATTTAAACTTACAACCCGATGTGGAATGAGCCAAATTCTTATTAACTAAACCAACATTTTTTTTACATATAAAAATGGTGGTAAAGTGTGCAACTATTCTGAAATTCTGTCAGGTGCCAAAGCGGAGACCTCTTCCAGAATTTTTTTTTACATTCGCAAGGACTCGAAACTGAGACCTCTTACTTAAGGGACTAGAACCCCTTCAACTCAGGTCAACTTTCGCTGGTTTAAACCAACATTTTTTTTTACATATATATGAGAGAATATTTTGAAAGTGAACATTTATGGTTTATCCGATGGTCTTTTAAAGCCCAATTTCTCTACCCTGTTTGAATGTTATAGATCAGGCTTTATAATACAGCCCACTAAACCCGGCCTTTATCCACAGCAGTTCATTTTCTGACACCAATGATTCTGGCATTGGGTCCAAAACAGGCATATGACCCAATCCCTAGCCTCTAAGTTTTTATTGTTTGGGCTTGTGACTTTTTGTGCATTTGGGACTTTTTGTTTGAAAAAACACTTGGGTGGATCTTGAAAGTTTGGGATTAATTTCCCCTGTAGTGTAACTTTGGTTTTAATGTAGGTTTCTGAGCCATTTTTCATATCAAAAAAAAATATCTGTATTCTAAATATAGAAGCGGAATGAGGTGATTATTTAGTATTGGGATTAATTTATAATTTTTATTTTAAAGTGTCATTATTGCTTGCACATATTAAGAATGTTTCCATAGGAATAGTTCTAAAGTACATTATTAAAGACAATGTTTTAGAAAAACTAATATACATTTGTTACCCCCAAAAAAAAAAAAAACTAACAACATATTTCTTTAATATCCCCATATTAGTTACATTTAGCTTTTATATTAAAGACCGTAGTTTGTGATGATAATACTAATAAATCAACAAGAGTTAAATCTAGTGGAAGGGGATAGTTAATCACAATGAGAAACCAATAATTGAATCTTCATAGGAAAGGGTGCCCACATTTAATACCAAAAAATGTTTTAAACAATATTTTTCTAATAAGAAGATACATGCATACTAGCAAATAGCAACAACAGCAATAGTGGTGGTAATAACAATAATAATTTATATACAAGTATATCAATGTAAAAATTTCATTCTGAATTTTTTTTGTACAAATAAGTGAATAATTATTACTTTATTAATTAAAAGCGAGTACATCACTCTAGGGAGGGGAAGGTTTGGATTCATCTCAATGTATTCATAACTCATAAGCTAGCAGGTCTTATTTCTTAATATAGTAATATACATTTTTTATTAACAAAATTAAAAAAAAAAACTTTAAAAAATACATTTGCGAGAGTGCATTATGTTGCCTGTTGGTAATGGTGGGGCTTGAGGGTGCGAGGCCATGGGTATGCCTGGCCAAAAGTCAGATATATGAACATCCAATAATGCGACGAAATATGAGTAAACAACAACAATAATAATTAATATGATTAACATGAAAAGGTCAAATTTGTCATTCCGGACGGCAAGATTAAAAAAAGGTGAAAGAAACAGACACATTGAAAAAATGAAGTTGATTGGGGAAAAAAAGAGAGAGCAATGAGTGAAGAAGAAGCTAGTCAAACGTCATTCTTTCTTAGTCTCCAAGTACTTCACCCTATCTTTAACTACAACCAGTCTTCGATTCAAATCTAAGGAATTGTGCAACTTATCTTCTTTTTATATATATATATATAGTAGGAAAAATTCCACTTAAATATCATTTTAACTTTCAAAACCTCAAAAAAGTCTTTTTAGACATGGAAATGACAAAAATATGATAGGAGACTAATTTGGGATTTTAAAGTATTGGTAATTTTACCATAATACCCCTCAATTTTTTAAATACAAAAAAGAAAAGGGCACCCTTTGTTGGAGTACCACTAAACCACCAAAGCTCCGTTGTCGACAGCTTCTTTTGTAGGGTTTTTTCAACAACAAAAAAAAGGAACCAAGTAGGGATGGTGGGATTTGAACCCGTCCCCAGAAAGGCATGGTGATCATTGAGTCACCCAGTCCTTTTAATACACACACATATATACATGTGTGTGTATGCATAAGAATATATGTGTATAGTATAAATAAAAGTATACTAGTATTTGACTAAATGAGTAATGAAAATGACTAGAGGCATAATGGTATTCACTAAATGGTGATGTTATATTAACTAAAAGTGTAATGGTATTGACTAAAGACTTGATGATATTCACTAAATGAGTAATAATATTAACTAAATGAGTAATAAAAATGACTAAAAGCATTATGATATTGACTAAATGAGTAATAATATTTACTAAAGGCGTAATGGTATTCACTAAACGAGTAATGGAAATGATTAAAGGTTATTAACTAAAGGCATAATGATATTAACTAAATGAGAAATTGTTTTGTCTAAAAGCATAATGGTATTGACTAGAGTCTTAAAGGTATTAACTAAAGGCATGATGGTATTCACTACATGAGTAATGTTATTAACTAAAGGCGTAAATCATTACTCATTTTTAATTAATAACATTGTTCATTTAGTGAATATCATTACGCTTTTAGCTAATACAATTACTTATATAATCAATATCATTACGTCTTTAGTTAAAAACATTACTCATGTAGTCAATACTATCACGCTTTTAGTCAATACTTCTACACATTTAGTCAATATCATTACGCCTTTAGAAAATATCATTATTCATTGAGTCAATACTATTACTTCTTTAGTTAATAACATTACTCATTTAGTGAATATCATTACGCTTTTAGTCATTTATAGTACTCATTTAGTCAATACAATTACTTGTTTAGTGAATATTATTATATCTTTAGTAAATATTATTACTCCTTTAGTTAATATCATTAGGCCTTTAGTCATTTTCATTACTCATTTAGTGAATATCATCATGCCTTTAGTCAATAACATTACTCGTTTAGTGAATATCATTACTCATTTAGTCAATATCATCACGCTTTTAGTTAATAACATTACTAATTTAGTTAATACCATTAGTCTCTAGTCAATACCATTACGCCTTTAATCATTTTCATTACTCATTTAGTTAATACCGTTACGCTTTTAGTAAATATTATTACTTGTTTAGTGAATATCATTACGCCTTTAATAAATATTATTATTCATGTAGTCAATATCATTACGCCTTTAATCATTTCCATGATTATTTAGTTAATATCATTACTCATTTAGTCAATATCATCACGCCTTTAGTTGATAACATCACTGATTTAGTTAATACCATTACGTCTCTAGTCAATACCATTACGCCTTTAGTCATTTCCATTACTTAGTCAATACCGTTATGCTTTTAGTAAATATTATTACTTGTTTAGTGAATATAATTACGCCTTTAGTAAATATTATTACTCATGCAGTCAACATCATTACGCCTTTAATCATTTCCAATATTATTTAGTCAATATCATTGCGCCTTTAGTCAAATAACATAACTCATTTAGTGAATATGATCACGCTTTTAGTCAATACTATTATTCATTTCGTAAATATCATTACTCATTTAGTCAATAACGTAACATCACGCCTTTAGTTAATAACATCACTGATTTAGTTAATACCATTACGTCTCTAGTCAATATCATTCATTTTCAGTACTCATTTAGTCAATACCATTATGCTTTTAGTAAATATTATTACTTGTTTAGTGAATATCATTACACCTTTGATAAATATTATTACTCATGTAGTAATATCATTACGCTTTTAGTCAAATAACATTACCCATTTAGTGAATATCATTACTCGTTAAGTGAATATCATAATGATAAAATTACCAACACTTTAAAATCCCAAATTAATTTCAGTCCCTTTTATGTCATTTCCATGTCTAAGCAAACTTTTTGGGGTTTTGAAAGTTGAAATGATATTTAAGTGGAATTTTTCCTAAAAATAAAACATATTAATTCATATCTGGATGCATTTATTTGATTTAGATTTTATACTATATTGTTTTATATATATTGTTTGCGTTATTAGGAGTGTTTGAACTTCATATCTTAATCCATACGGCATCCTATTTTTATCATTACCTTCGTTTTTCATATGCAAGGCGCATTCTCTAATATACTTTTGTTCCTTTTATTAGTCACATACATCATAAATTCGGTGGAGTACCATTCATGATTGTTTTTCACATATGATCTATATTAAAATTGTAATGTTATTCAATTAGTTAACTTATACTCCTCCGGTCTTAATTATAAGACCTAGTTGACTTTTTTGAAAAGATTAAGGAAGCTAATTAAATTACTTTAGAATATTTTTATTTTTTTCCTCTAAACTAATTAGTTTGACTAATAAACTAATATATAATCTAAAAATACACAACATATCAAATGATTAAGAAACTTATTTAGCTTCCTTAATCTCTTCAAAAACTAGGTCTTCTAATTAGAACCAAAGATAGTAGCTTATGTGAGTTTAAATATTATTGTCAATATAAGAATATTGTTGGTGAGCAATATATAAAACTTTGACTTGTTACAATAATTTTAATTCAAACATAACTTATCTTTTTTACCTTTACTAAATATAATTCAGTTCTTATAATTTTAATTGTTTAATTAAAATATTAGTCTTTATATATTAGAAAATCAAATTATATATTTTCCAAAACTTAAAGATTAAATTTTTAAATGATTAAAAGTATAGGGAATGGATTGGACAAATTCATAGTATGTACAGCAGTACGTAGCAGCCAAACGCGATACATGCATCCAGGGAAACGGCACGGTGAATGGCCCAAGGTTTAGGGTATGTTTGGTTTGAGGGAAGGAGAGGGGAGAGAGTGGGAGGGAAAGTTGAGAGAGAAATTTTTTCTCTCATCTTTATAAAATTGCCCATAGATAATTTTCAATATTCTAAAAATATACTCTCAACAAAAAGAATATTCCTTTCATTAATGACAAAATAATCAAAATCCTCCTAAAAGATTTTTTCCTCCTTTCCCCTTCTCTCAAACCAAATATATACAGGGTTCAACGATTGATAATGAGCATCGTTTTGGAAATATATAAAATTAAAATATATTTGATGTGATGTAAAATACGAAAACATTAAATTAGAAATAAAAGTTGGTCGCATTTCATTAATTATTGAAGAGGAAGAAGAAGGAAACAGGTGATTACCGTGACGGCGCTTGATGGACGGTGGTGGGCCGGTGACTTGTGCTCACTTTCCAGGTCATAAAATGGAGTCTATATTAGGTGTACCTTATATGCTCATACCTCTATATTGAAGGGATGAGCATTATATATATATATATTGTATTTATTTATATTTAAATTATATGTTACTTTTTGAATATTTTTTATACCTAGTATCTCAAATTAATTAGTCTCTATGATACTGGTGTTACTGACAAATATTTCTGAATGCAGGACTGAAAACTAATTAATTTGATATACTGGGTGCAAAAAATATTTCAGAAAACAACATATAATTTAAATTTAAATAAATTTAATATATAAAATATAAAAATAAATATGCACATCCCTCTAATAGAGGTGTGAGCACATAAAGTTTGGGCACCTAATCATAAAATGAGAGAATGGTCCAAATTTGCCATTTTGGTACCATCATTTATTTAGAGTATCATACTCTATGTTAATTAAATCATGTTGAAATAGTAGTAGTATGTGCTTACGAGTTACGATAACGATTTTTTCTTCTATGTATATAATTTAACTAAATTTATATATTCAGGTTTTTTTTGTCCACAATTTATATATTAGGACAGGTAGTTTTTTTTTTTTTTGTCCTTGGAATCTTCTTAAGTGCGATTTTCCCTATTAAAAATTTTATTTTTTAACTTGTGTATAATGCTGATGCCTAGTACATCAAGTTAATACTAGTATTATCTATGGTTCTAAATTGTAAATAAAAATTTTCATCACATAATTATCAAAAATTAAAAAATTGACAATTAACATATAAAGACCATGTTCATGTTTTCTTTGTTGGAAACAAAAGTATATTAGAATTAGAAAAAGGAGACACAATAAGGATTCAGCACATGCATGTTCAATAAAAAAAACACATTATATTTCAAGTAGGACAATCTTCTCTCTACATTTTTAAAAGTAAAAGGCAAAAAAAACTTAGAATTCAAAAAATAATAAATGAAAAAAAAAAAGAATTGGCTTGACTATTAGTAAAAAGTAGTAAAAAGATAAGGTGTGGAGACAGTAGAGTTGGAATCAAACTTCAAACTCTTCTCATATATATATCTTGAAATATTTTTTTAGATGTATATAGTGTTTTTTTCTTTAAAAAAAAAAACATTGTGCATATGACAATCTGAAATATTTTTTCCAAATTTGCCCATGCCCATCACCCTAAAAGTATTATTTTAGGTGGGTCTAAAACCTTAAATTATTTTATGTACATCCAACACCCATAAATATTTTTTAGTGTTACAACTCTCTAAATTATCTAAATTGATAATAAATATTTTTTAGTGTTACAGCTCTCTAAATTATCTAAATTGATATACATAAAATTGCATAAAAAGTACTCTAGAGTAATTAGCACACTTGAAAAAAATATTTCAAAGTGTTGAATGCATCATATCTTAAGGTACTGGATATATCTAAAAAAATACTTTAAGATGCTAGATGCACCTTAATCCTATAAAAATTGTGTATTTATTAATTAAACAAAAAACTACATTCCCTAATCATAATTATATGGAAAACTGACCAAATAACTTGGTCCAAAATATAGGACGAAAATATAGAGTTCATATTTTTTTCAACCATCCTACTACTTCATTTTTTGTTCTGCTCATTATATTTTTTTTTTCACAAAAATTGGTCAAATTTTCCGTAATTGGATAATTTAATGTGAATATTAATTTTAGTTATTGAAAATTAATTTAAAAGTTATATATTTTCCTTTAAGTTGTACAAGAGTTTTCTCCTATTTTTCTGTACTTCCTTTTTTTTTTGGAAACAAAAGGTAGATAAAGGGGACGAGGATTGGCAACTTTTTTAAATTTATGTAAGTAGGCCCCACGCCCTGTTAGCTTTTTGCCAATTTAATGAATTTATGTACAAATTAGCCTGAGCTAAAATAGCCGGTGACCGACCTTTCCATTTTCTCATTCTCCAATCATTCATTTTTAGCCAATAATCTTGTGATTTAGTTAGTACCTTATGACATGAAAATGATCTTACTAAATATATTAAACCCAATTGATTTTTTTAGAGATTCATGAAGTTAAATAAATTATTTAATTATAGGGTTAATGTACAGATTGATCAATGAAGTGTTACGCTAAGAGCATTTGACACAAAAAATGTTTTGAAAGTATAAAAAATACAAATGAACAATTGAAAGGGAGCAAAATATCAATGGCGAAATAAATTTTGATGAAAGTAGCATAATCCTTGTTTTGGTCTATTCGCTGAAGTTTTAAATTCTTCATTGGTATTTTTGCTCCCTTTCAATTGTTCATTGATATTTTTGATACATTCAAATCAAATGCTCCTAGCATAACACTTCGTTGGCCAATCTGCACATTAACCCTTAATTATATCATGTATTGTATAACATTAAATTACATATAAATTTATAATTATTAAAAATTAGTTTGGAGAAAAAAATATATAAATACTTTAAAGTAAGTTAATTAGATTCTTTAATATCTCTAAAAAATTAATTGGGTTTTATATTAAAGACCGGATGTAATAATTGAGGTCTCGTTGCTTTTGGAATTGTGATTGCAACCTTCAAAAATCAGTTTTTCAATCATAATTTGCATTGTATGATAGAAATAGTTCCTTTGATTTTTGTATGTAAAACTTAATTAGGGAGTTGATCTTAATCCTAAATGTAAGACTTAATTATCATATTTATCAAATTTTTCCTTAATTTACTTCTATTGAAGCTCCTTGAACAATATTCAAGTAAAACAGAGGGAATATGTTTTGATATTGATGAAGCTCCTTTAACAATATTTTAGAAAAGAATGTCATATTAATTAACTTCACTAAATTTTTTAATCTAATTAAATTAGATAAAAATATCTTATAATAAGGAGCATAGGGAATATGTGGAATTTTTTTTGTCTCATATTGTATGCTCATGTCCAACAAACACTAAATACTTGTTTCTCTAAATAAATAAAAAATATTCATTCTTTTATTTCTTTCATAAATGGTGACTTTTCCTAAATATCCGATATGCTTATTGCTAAAAAAAAAAAAAAGAAAGATAAATACACATGTGAATGATGTTTTTTTGGCTATCAGCAGCCAAATGGGGAATATTAGGGTGTGCATAGTAACGCTCCCAGAATGAGTTTTTTCTTAACTTTTGTTCCTAGGAACAAAATTGGATAGAAATTGTGTTTGGTAGATCCGTTTTTTTTTGGTTCCCAAGATGAACAGGTTTCTTTTTTGTGCTGGGGAATAAAAAAAAAAGCAGAAAATTTCTGCTTCTCTATTCTAGGGCACAAAGTCAGAATCTATTTTTCCCCTTCTCTCGATCATAACATTGACGAAGCGAAGAAATTCCAATCACCCTAAGCGACGGATACCCTCCCCACCGCCACCGCCACTGCCGCTGCCGCCGCCACCGCCATCGCCATCGCCACCACCACATAAATAACTTTTTGAATATAAAAATTACGTAAATAAAAATAAAATGTGTTAACAAACGTAATTATGATTTTCGGAGTAAAAATAAAATGAGTTAACAAACGTAATTCTGATTCTCAAAACTTTTCTCAGGCACAGAATCATAAAAAACTGTTTCATCTTAGAATCAATGTTGGGGAACAGAATGATTCTTATGCACACCCTTAGTTTTCACAGAATTCATTCTTCAAAATGGAATATGGGTCGCGTTACCATTAATTATTGGAAAAAAGATAGAAAAATAATTTTGAAATTGTAAAATTTTAAATTAGATTTATTACCAAGAGAATGACAAATTTTGATAAACAATTCAACAATCATTTTTTAAGAAATGCTTGATTTAAAATTTTACAAATTCAAAGTTCTTTACCTTTTCCCTTAATTATTTATTTTTAAATTTAAAATATAAGCTTGATGTATTTTAGCAGTATCTATTTTAAGAACGGTTAGATTTGCTCTTACCCTTCACTTATTATTCTCTCTGGTCTTAAATATATGATAAAGTATATAATACTACAAAATATTTAAACTGTGAACAGCTACAAGCACTACAAATCCAATCGCCATACATGTAAATCTTAAATCTATTATATGTCTCAAGATCGTTTAAAGTAAACCGTATTTTAATAAAAATAAAATTACAAGACATATAATTCTTTTTAAAATTGCATCTTAACCCATGAAAAAGTTGGAAAGTTGCCTACCTATTTTTATAGAATACTCCCCAATCCCCATGCTCCAAAATATAAAATCATTTTAGAAGCAATCATAGGTCCATAATATGCATCTCTTGTGTGTAAATGCTTATTTAATGTAGGTAAAACTGATTTTTTATTTATTTAAGAAATATTTAATGAATTAACTGTCTTCTTGATTTAGGTGATATGGTTGAAAAAATAAATATTGAAAGTTTAAGACATACTCAATGAATTAAAACCAGTATCATCAGTTTAAGAATGCCAACTATCTTTCCTTAAAAGTCGTAAAATTGTTAACATATTCTTCTTGTCTTGTTATATGACATTTTCAATATCTTCACATAAACAAAGGAAAAATTTAAACCTCATTAATCATGCTATAAAATTCAACAATTTTTTTAACTCTAACCATGTTTAATATACACAATACTACTTTCGGTTTTAATTATAGGAACACTTTTATAGTGTAATTTACACTACAAAAGTGTTCCTATAATTAAGACCGAAGGAAGTATTTTGTTAAACTGTATGAAATAAAAATAAAATCAACACAATAATAAGTAAATAGTTAAGTTGTACATTCACTTCAAAACTTTAATGAAATACTTTATAAATAGGACTAGATCATAGAAGTATAATTAAGACCGATGAGTTTACTAACAATATTATTTATAAAATTTTATTTCAAAGATCAAGAATATTCTCACAATTATTTTAAAAAATAAAAACTTTGACTTCAAATTCAAACCACAGAAAGAGCAATGGATTTTCTGCCTTTAGGTTGATGGGTAAAATTTAAAACGTTAGGTGGTTCCACCTTTTCCCTTTATGGGATTGGATTCACTCCCAAGCTTTTTTATTTTTTAACCTATTTTTCTTAAATGACGATGGTTTGAGTTTAATCTCTTAATTAACCCACTTGCATTTAATTTAATATTCGCCGATTCTTTCGCATGGCATTTAGCAATGGAGATCACCTAAGACTGAAAATTAATGAGCCTAAAAAATGCAATCCCATGTCACCTGAAAGAGACTAATGAGAGACTCAGACTTCGTTGGGACTTGGTTCTCTCCTATTTTTTTTTTTGGCCTTTAATTTAGAATCTCTTACCATTGCTGACCAGTGACCACACGGTAAGAAAATCTAAAAATGTGATTACTCCACAAAGAAATTAAATTAAAGTCCCTCCAAAGTCCAAATACTGTTTATTGTAACAAAAAAATTGAGACTTTAGCTTTTTTGAGAGTTTTACAGTTCATGCCTGTGTTGCTGTGAGGATGCTAATGTCGCCGTTAGTGATAAGCACGCCTGGCATTCATCATTCCCTCCAACTCCCATCACTCTCTTTCTTGTTTCTCTCTCTACATCGCCCGCTTTTCCCCTGTAATATTCCTTCTTTCTCTCTCTAAAAATACTTATTATTCTTCTTCTTCCCTAGCCCCACTTCCCATTATCTTTCTGACTTTTGCCTCCATCCCCAAGCTTTTCTCCATTCTCTACTTCCGGAAAATTGTATGATTTTCATCAGTTTTGCTTGTTAGATTGGATCCACTACTATCTGTTGGATTCGCCTGACCTTGGATTTTTCTTCTTCAATTCCGGATTTCTGAGTTCAGGGTTGGGTTGGTGTTCTCGGCTTACTGGTTCATTGAACTTTACTCAAATTTGCTAATTCCGATAAAGCGTAATCGATCAGTTGGCTCTGCTTGTTTTCGGGTATGGGACACTGGTCATGTTTCGATTTTGTTTTTAGCTAATTGTAAATATGATTTTTTTGAGGTATTTATTGAATTTTGATCTGTTTCGTCTGTTGGTGTTAAATTTGATTGACCCAATGAGTTCTGTTGTCCTGGCTGTGAAAGAGAGATGATTGATGGTGACATGTTTCTAACTGCACTCATTTGATTTTGATGTGGAGTCGTGAACTTCTGTGAATTTTAGTACTTTTCAAAACCAGAGAATATTGAAGTTCGAAATATTGGAAAATGCAACATCTTTGACATTTTGGACCATTTTAGCATGTTGGGTTTCCGAGATAAGCTGCACAGTGGCATGTTTTGATGTGCATACATGTCAACTTAATGGATACATGGATCCGTATACACACACACATAATTGCTCATTGCTAATATATTTGCTTATTCATAGTTTACTCAAATTTCCGGTTATATGTGCAAGTGTGGATTCCTGTGCATTGCAATTTCAATGCTTCATGAGTGTGGACTGCGGAGACTCTTTGAATCTGGAGCAGCTTTATAACCGGGATATTAATGACTCAGGGTGTCATTTAATACGAGTTTATGCACCTTCTAAAAAAATTTGAATTTTCTTACTTGACAATTGGTCCCATGGGATAATTTATATGATATTCTCTGCCATACTTAATTTTGCGTTATGGGATTGTAAAGTGTCTCGAGGCAATTTGGCAATGTCTTAGATAGCAGTAATGGGGTTGTTGTTTTATATTGACCTGCTCGGAAAGGCTTTTGTTGATTCTACCGTTCCTATATTTCAAAAGCTCTTAACTGGGTTGTTCAATGGCAAAATGCCATGGGTTTTCATTTATAATTAATCAATTTTCAAATTGTTGATTCACCATCTTTTTGGAGATATATTGGATGAGAGTATATCTGAAGGTGAACATTTTATGAATGGTAATGATGAGTGTTTTGTAAAGTGTGTTCAACCATTACTTGAGTTCTTTGACTATTATATTTTCTGGTAATACATCTTGAAGATTTTTTACCGTAGTGAACAACCAGACATGTTATGGTTGGGAGAAATTTAAGTCATTAATGATTTTAATTTCTAACTGTATCTTATGGAACGTGAGTTCTCTTTTAGGATAAAACTATCATGATTTGGTTAGGCTTGCTGCTTTATTTCCCCCACTTCCTGTTAATTTTACTGAAGGACCGAACAAATGATGATGTTGACCTCCTATATTTTTATCATTTGATCAAGTTGTCTTCTTTCTAACAAAATATAACTGACAAGAAATGTCTGACTCATTTTCCTAATTGAAATGGTGGAAACATTCCTTTTCACTCATTAAAGTGTTAAAGTGTTCTGTAAACTCAAGCAATTTAGCCCTTCGATCTCCCCTTTCTGCACTCATTATCTTCTATATGGTTGTCATACAGGTTATTCTTTGTTTAAAGCTTGGTCATCGAAGAAAAGATAGTAGAAAAATAATATGGCTGTTTCCATGAGGGACTTGGATTCAGCTTTCCAGGGAGCTGGACAAAAGGCGTATCCTGCATCTAATTAACTTATAATGGTGTTTCCAGCCTAATGGATTTTTATTTGGAAACTCCCCCCCCCCCCCCAACTTACATTTCAGAGGAAGTGTAATGGATAAATGAGAGAGTCGTCTCAAGATTTATTCCAGATTGCTGCTTCTGTTCTTTTTTTTTAATTTGATCTGTGCCTGAATACCTTCCTAGTAAATTATTCTCCTTCTTAACCATCTATAGCGGACTGGAAATATGGCGTATTGAGAATTTCAATCCAGTTCCCATCCCGAAGTCCTCTTATGGGAAGTTTTTCACTGGGGACTCCTATGTAATCTTGAAGGTGAGCTGTTAAATTTAAATATGTTCTCTATAGTGTTTAAAATCATTTGTGATCTATTAATGCTAGCCTTTTGTTGGTATCAATTGTTGCTCAAAGCTTTTATTTTGTTTGCTGATATATTGATGGACATTGTAATCTGATAACACTGGCCATGCGTATTCTCAGCATGGCACAAATGACAATATTGTTATGAAATAGAGCGTGAGATTTATTTCTGTCATAATGGAGCCTGTATTGTGTATAAATCTGAAGCCAGCTGCAACTACTTAAAAAAGGGCAGCCCAGTGCACAAGGCTCCCACCAGGCGGGATTTGAAGAGTGATAGATGTACGAAGCCTTACCCCCCGCAAGTAGGGAGGCTGTTTCTAGGATTTGAACTTATGACCTAATTAAATAAAATTGCTTGTAAACTAAAGAATTGAGAAATTGTTCTTATAATAAGCATTGACAAGACCTTTTGCTTAGAGAATGTTCCCTAGCAAGTTGGGAAGTAACTTTCAACCAATAAACTGTAACCTACCTTTTGTTTTGCTTAGACATTTTAGTGTACGAAGCAATGTGATTCATCAGTGTCACAGAACTGTTATTTCTTGTCCTCTCTATGTAGACAACTGCTTCAAAGAGTGGTGCCCTGCGTCATGATATTCATTACTGGCTTGGAAAAGACACCAGTCAGGTAAAATTTCTGTTCACAAATTTGTAGCATTTTTCCCTCTTGATTTAATTGTATATTGATCGTAACTTTGAAACAGGATGAAGCTGGTGCTGCAGCCGTCAAGACAGTTGAGCTAGATGCAGCTCTTGGAGGCCGTGCTGTTCAATATCGTGAAGTGCAGGGTCATGAAACTGAAAAGTTCCTGTCTTACTTCAAACCCTGTATTATACCTCAGGAGGGCGGAGTTGCATCTGGTTTTAAGCATGTAGAGGATGAAGAATATAAGATTCGAATGTTTGTATGCAAAGGGAAACATGTTGTGCATGTCAAAGAGGTAAGTTTGACATTATTCTTCTGCCATTGAGGTTTGAGTTTTTTATATGAACATTATGCCATTTGATACAGGCACTACAAATGTGTAGAAACATTTTCTACTTGTTAAGTAGCCATTTTTGTTGGTTTTAGGTTCCTTTTGCCCGATCATCATTAAACCATGATGATATATTTATTCTGGATACGAAATCCAAAATCTTCCAATTTAATGGTTCAAATTCATCTATTCAAGAAAGGGCTAAAGCATTGGAAGTTGTGCAATATATTAAAGATACACATCATGATGGGAAATGCGAGGTAGCTGCTATTGGTAAGTGGAAGAGGAACATTTCATGAGTTGATAGGTTAATGATGGATGTCACTAACTGAATACATATGCTTATCCTTTTTGTGTAGAGGATGGGAAGTTGATGGCTGATCCTGAAACGGGAGAATTCTGGGGTTTCTTTGGGGGTTTTGCCCCTCTTCCACGAAAACCAGCTAGTGATGATGATCAGCATATTGATACTCATCCTCCAAAGCTGCTTAGGTAATATGTTGTCTCAATTTAGCCTCTGGTGTTTTCGTTTATAGTTGTTATGCCAGCTTATCCCATTAATCTTTATCAAATTTTATGTGAATAGTTAATTAATATTTGCATACGTATGTTAGGCTCTTCCTCTTTCACCTATTTGTTTTATTTTATTCCTCTGTCAAACTTGTGATGTTTATCAATGTAAGGCTCTAATTTACTATGCTTTTGACCTAAAGTTGTCTGAGTTAATTTTTTTTAGGATTTGAAAATATTATTATGATGACAACTACTGAGGCAGTTTGTTTAATATTGAAGCACAAGTTTTTCTGTACTCTAGTCTTGATGAAATGTAATTGATCGTACAGCATTGAAAAGGGGGTAGCTGAACCCGTTAAGAACGAATCTCTGACAAGGGAGTTACTGGACACCAATAAATGCTATATTCTTGATTGTGGGCTGGAAGTGTTTGTCTGGATGGGAAGAAATACCTCTCTTGATGAAAGAAAAAGTGCAAGTGGAGCGGCTGATGTAACACTTCTTGATTTTTGTGCCCAATATATTTTAGTATTATGCACTGAATTTTAATGACTCTTGAATTATCATTGGTCAACAAACAGGAGTTAGTCAGTGGCTCCGATCGACAGAAATCCCAGATAATTCGTGTAATTGAAGGATTTGAAACAGTGATGTTCAAGTCCAAGTTTGATTCTTGGCCTGAAACGACTGAAGTAACTGTGTCTGAAGATGGTCGTGGAAAGGTGGCAGGTCAGTGACAAATAATTTTGCTGGCTTGTTGGGCTGAATGGGTTATTGTCTTTAATATGTTCCATCTGCATCATTGACTAGATTTTCCATATATCATTCCAATTTGGCTTTTTTGTGTGGCTTTATAGCACTTCTGAAACGCCAAGGAGTGAATGTCAGGGGTCTTCTGAAAGCTGATCCAGTAAAAGAAGAACCTCAACCCTATATTGATTGCACAGGAAATTTGCAGGTACTTAATAGTTTGTATAGAATTATATTTCACCATAACTGATATCTTCTTATTATTGGTATTATATTCCATATAACATTTTTTTATCATATTGAGACATTAATCTTTTAGAAACACAAGCACTTTAACCTCAATACTCAAGCTGTCTGCCGTCATTATAATTGCAGTCAGAATATGAAGTAGAGTACCCTTTTTTCGGAGAAAATCAGAATACAAAAGTTAGCTTAGCATATGTAATCTATCATATACTAGGGATGTGTTTAAAGTAAATTATCTTTGGGTAAAGATGAACAAACTCTTGAGTACATGCTTTGTGTCTTCTGTGGAAGAAGTCTGATTAGGATAGGGATTTTATGTTGATTGGGCAGCTTTCCATTTCCATATATAAATGTAATATCTGTAACCTTGGTTTACTTTCTGATTATTTTGTAATTATGGGGCTAAGTCAGTTCTGTTCTTAATATCATACTTTAGTTGTGAGTTAATTACAAGTTGATCAATTGTAAAATGTTCGGTTCTGGACCAGTTGGTAAATTCGAACTTTGCTTATTTTTGTTTATGTTGCTAACAATAGCTTTACCCTGGTTGCTCAGGTTTGGCGTGTAAATGATCAGGAAAAGATTCTCCTTCCTGCTTCTGATCAGTCAAAGCTTTATAGTGGAGATTGCTACATCTTTCAGTATACGTATCCTGGAGATGATAAAGAAGAGTATCTTATAGGAACATGGATTGGAAAGACTAGTGTTGAGGTGAAAAATAGTGCTTTATCACATGTTTCATGCTTGTATTTATGTTTTAATTAAATAAAAAAACAAAGAATGTGGTGGCTAAAAGTTTTCATGGAGATGAAAAATATGTTAGCTGATTATTGTCCTCTGCATGGTGTTCCATTATACATAAGCAGTGATTGATGTTTTGAGATAAGGAGATAAATAACTGAATTATTTCAGTGTAGCTGAGTTTGCAATAAACTGCTGTGTGAATCTCCTGAATCACTTACTAACTCTTTTGATTGTATAGGAAGAAAGAGCTTCAGCTATTTCACTGGCAAGCAAAATGGTTGAGTCATTGAAGTTTCTTCCTTCCCAGGTTTATGTTTACTGATGTGTTATTTTTGAATTCTCTAGATTTTCTGTTGTCATTTGTTATATCCTTACTAACAGTATCAATGTTTATGTTTCTTGGATTACTAGACTCGTATTTATGAAGGGAATGAGCCAATTCAATTTTATACTATCTTCCAAAGTTTGATTGTTTTTAAGGTTTGTGGGATTCTTTATCATTGGAACTTTACATATCACTCTTCCAATATACTTATAAGATAGTGACTGCTTGAATATGCTTTTATCAGGGTGGACTTAGTAATGGATACAAAAATTACATTGCGGAAAAGGAAATTCCTGATGATACGTACAGTGAGGATGGTGTTGCACTATTTCGCATCCAGGGTTCAGGCCCAGACAATATGCAAGCTATACAAGTTGAACCAGTATGTGATATTTTTTGTTTATAGATCCCACTTCTCTATCTATAACCTTTTATGTGTAACTTTCCCTTTAAATTTACAGGTTTTATTTATGTAACTGCTATTTTTCTTTTCATGGTTTTTCCTTGGTCAGGTTGCTTCCTCATTGAATTCCTCTTACTGCTACATACTTCATAATGGGTCCACTGTCTTTACATGGATTGGAAACCTTACAACCTCAGATGTTCAGGAACTTGTCGAGAGAATGCTAGATTTGATAAAGGTCTGATGTGCTATGATGTCCTTAATGTGAAAAAAATTTCGCCCAAAAAAGTTTTTTTTTTTTTGTATGTCAGTATATCACTAGTTATTGTTCAACTCATAGTTGCATTAGTTAAATAATACGGAGTATAATGAGTAAGATCTGAATTGAATTTTTCTGTATTTTGAATGTTTAAAGGGATTATTATTAGATATATCTGCTATCTTTTGCGGTCAAATTTTACTGTTTTTCTGGTTCTGATATGCTGGTGAATTGTCTTCAGCCAAATTTACAATCAAAGCCCCAAAAGGAAGGGTCAGAATCTGAACAGTTTTGGGATTTGTTGGGAGGAAAATCTGAGTATCCTAGCCAGAAGATTGTAAGGTGTGCTGAAAGTGATCCTCACCTATTTTCTTGCAACTTCTCAAAAGGTAAGGATGATGTTCTTGCTTGCCAAAAGGGTTATCTTCCTTCGTTCTTTCCCCTTAAAAAAATGAAAACAACTGACTCTTTCATGGTGGTGTTTTTGCTGCATGACTACAATATGCAGGAAATTTGAAGGTTAGTATACATACCCTAATCTACTTTCTGTAACTCCCTATAATGCCTGTTGATACTGTAATTTTTGAATTATCATGCAGTTATATGCCAAATCTGGCAATATCTATATCTCATTACCTAAGGAAAAAAGAGCATTATGCTTTTATAAGGTTTTGTAGTATTACTGTAATTAAAAGTTGATGAATCAGTGGTACAGTCACTGTCAATATGCCCTTTCAATTATATGTTTTGTTTGGACCCCACTTTTCTCCTTAACTTCTGCTCTTCCCCATCTTCTCAACATTCTGTGTTACGAAAGATCACTCATGAAGGCATATCAAAGTATCCTTTCTCTTGTTTATGTTTCATTCATAATGTGTTGGGTTGCCCATCATTCAAGAACACTTGAAATTTATATCTATCGCAAGTTACTCCCTCCATTTCAAAATAGAAAGCTTTTAAGGTTTTAGCAGACATGTTAAGAAATATAATTAACACATTGGAATATGATCACTTTGCCAAATTTGCCCTTAAATTTTATCATTGAAATATTTTCATGTGAAAAAACTTTGGTGTCTGTGAAATACCACGTCTTACCTAATAACTAAGCTATAAAGTAAAGGTCCATGATGGTTTGTTTGATGTTACTGCCCTGTGTTGTGCTTCTTACAAAGATTCATTTATTTTAACTTATTTCTGCTGAAATTAATAATTTTGAAGCAATATTTGCAGGTGTCGGAGATATTCAATTTTTCCCAGGATGATTTGATGACTGAAGATATTTTCATCTTATATTGTCACTCTGAAATCTTTGTCTGGGTTGGGCAGCAGGTTGACCCCAAGAGTCGAATGCAGGCTCTAACAATTGGTGAGGTATTACTGGTTTTGCCTTGCCTGGGAACTACAAAAATGCCATAATCTAGCTGTTCAACTGAAGTTATTTATCATTTTTTACAGTTGATATTGGTTTAACTAGGATCCTTCATCATTATACCACCATCAGAATATGACTTAAGCGAGCTCAATGTCTTTTATGATAGGATTAAACATCATTTTAGTATGTCTAAAGTCATATGTTGATTTGTTGATTTCTTTATTACTTTTGAACAGAAATTTCTTGAGCACGATTTTCTTTTAGAAAAGGTATCTCATGACACTCCGATATACATTGTCATGGAAGGGAGTGAGCCTCCTTTCTTCACTCGTTTCTTCACTTGGGAGTCTGCAAAATCTGCAGTAAGTCTCTTAATGTAACTGCTTAATAAATTAATTGGGACCGATTGAAAATATTGTTGACATATTCTTTTTGGCAGATGCTGGGAAATTCGTTTCAGAGGAAACTCACAATAGTAAAAAATGGGGGAACTCCAACTCTGGATGTAAGGCACCATGTGTAGCTTGTTTTTTAGTTTCTCTTTCTTTTCTTTTTTTAAATTTTTAGGTATGGTTATTTTTATTTTTTTACAACATTGAATAGTTGCTTTTTGAGAACTGAAGAATGATCACCAGCACACTCTTTTACCCCAATTAGCATATCCTTTCATATCAATAAAGGTTGTGTGACGATTTTATTGCACAAAAAGTTCTCTCTTCCTATTGGTCTCATAATTAAGCTTTTCCTTGTTCTTTTGCTATTTATTTTTTACAAATGAATGATATGGTAGAAATAACCTTTTTCTTTTCCTTAATGTACTTATTGCCTTTTTCTTATTAAAGCTTTAAGAACCTAGAAATATGCTTCCTTATCCCAAGTGCTGCATTGAATAAATATAATACTTTGTTAGACTTGAGACTATTCAAATTTTTTCTTGCCTGTGCATTTAATTTGTTTGGTTGTTGAATGTATACTACATGATTAGAAGCCCAAACGGAGAACGCCGGCATCTTATGGGGGAAGATCTAGCAGTGTACCAGATAAATCCCAGCGCTCCCGCAGCATGTCTTTTAGTCCAGATCGTGTTCGTGTGCAGGGAAGGTCTCCGGCCTTCAATGCCTTGGCAGCTACATTTGAGAACCCTAATGCCAGGAACCTTTCAACTCCACCCCCAATGGGTAGGAAACTGTATCCCAAATCTGTGACCCCAGATTCAGCAAACTCTGCACCCAAATCCGCAGCCATAGCAGCTCTTAGTTCTAGCTTTGAACAGCCACCTTCTGCTCGAGATAGTCTGATACCCCGGTCAATCAAAGGTATGCGATATGATTATCACTAGAAACTTGTTTAATTTACTATTTAAGTTTGTTGAAACTCCAACATTCAAGTTTTTAAATTTTCTTTTGATACTAAATGCCTCTTTCTGTACTTTGGGTTGTTATGATGTGAAGTGAATCAGAGTCCAGAGGCTCCAAAACCTAAGCCTGAGACAAACAACAATAAGGAGAATTCCATGACCACCAGAATAGAATCTCAAACCATAACGGAAGATGTGAAAGAGGGTGAAGTTGAAGATGAGGAAGGTCTTCCAATTTACCCATATGAACGCCTCAAAATATCATCTACAAGTCCTGTAACAGACATTGATGTGACTAAGCGAGAGGTATATTGGAACATGCACTCATATACTATTTCATGTTTTTCTTCTTAACTTCCCATTAATGATTTTTCTCTTCCCATTCATTGGAAAATGCACTTCTGACTTGATTGAACTTCAATAATATAGACTTATCTATCATCTGCCGAGTTCAAAGAGAAATTTGGGATGACTAAGGATGCCTTTTACAAGTTGCCAAAATGGAAACAAAACAAATTCAAGATGGCCGTCCAGTTATTCTGATTTCAACACATGCTTTGCCTTGTGTCAGCCTTCTGCAGTTTAGGTTGCAGGTAGAAGGAATTTTGACTCTTATACCATTTTGTTGAAGCCAATTTTCTGAAGTCACTTCACTTTAAATTCAGACAGAGAGAGACAGGTGGGGCTCATTCATATGAGATCCACTTGGGAGAGATAGATTCCACTTCTCCCTCTGTTTTTTTATATGGCTATCTGATTGGCTCAGATTTGAGCATTGTGGTCTAATTAGGGGTAATTCTCCTAAAGGCGATTTCTGCACTCTCTTTCTCTCTTCTGATTTCAAGTGAACTGAACTTTACAGAGAATTCTGATTCTGTTATGTTTCATGAGCTCCTGACAACAGATATTCTGTTCTGCAGTGTGGAATTGAACATATGAAAGTGAAAGGGACAGCATCAGTGTTTTTTTCAGCATAGCTGCTTCTGCTCTCCCTAGAAGCTATTCATTATTGGAAAAGAAAAGTCAATGAGATTTTCCCCTTTTATCATCCCCTTCCCCTTGCCTGTGGTTTGATGCTTAGAGTTCTTTCTTGTTGAGTTAGCTGCTTGGGATTAATATTTTATAGGGCATAGGTTGTTTGTGAGCTTGCCTTTGTTTTTTTCCTTCCTTGGGGTTTCAAGTTTCATTTTTTTATTCAAAATTGTTTTGGTAAAGCATTGGTCTTGCAAACGCGGTCTTTAGGTTGTATTGAGGATGAAGTGTGTACAGTAGAGTGTAAAAACCAGTCAACTCGTCATTAGTTTTGGAAATAAAAAGTGTGATTTTTTTTTTTTGTGCGCGCTTTTCCCCCTTGTGTTTCCACTCAAATTTTGTTCCAGGAAAAAGTGTCACTTTGTTTGTCTAACTTAGTACTCTTCCGGTCCTAATTATAGGACAGCATTTGAGAGTTGATTTTGGTCTTAATTATAAGATAAAGTTCTAATTTTTGTCAATTTCTTCCCAAAATAACCCTTTTATACTTTCTCAATAGTAGTTAAACAAAATAATAATTTAATAATGCACACATATATTCTATAAAGTGAGTAATATTTATAACTCATTAATGCATATACATTTCAATTATACTGATTTTTATTTTTTCTGATAAAATAATTTTGAGCAATTTTTTTCATATTTAATAATGTCATCACTATTAAATTACACTTCCAACCTCCAAGAGTAGGCTATAAGTTATTGAAGGAGATTGATGACATCGGACTGTGTGAGAGCTCGGATAAGTTGTGTGTGTGATAGTAGAGATCCAACAAATTACAGAGAATTAGAGTAATTTGATGTCATTTTAAATTTTTAAATAAGGGCATTTTGAGAAAATAAATATAATTAATTAATTTAATTATTATCCTTAATCTCTTCAAAGTTAGGTAAATATATTCTATAATTAGAAAGTACGAGTATAAAATTTCAAGTGTTATACAATATCTTTTCAGCCCCCTCAAACTCACTCAAATGATGATTTTTGTATCAGTAATCAATCATTGTTATTTTAAAACATTAAACTAAGTATTTTAGGATTTGTGAATGTTTTGACATCATTTAAAATTTAAATATTATTATTTTTTCTTAATGAAACTAAATGTGTAAAAAAAAAAAAAAACTTTATAAAATTAAGAGATTAAAATAAAACTTTATGTAAAGTTTTTTGCTTTTATTTTATCATAACTTTTGTTCTTTCTTTAATCTTGGCCTGTATGATAAGAACTCATCAAGCTTAGGCGTCCCAGAAAATAAAAGTCTACTTCTTCCCCATGCCACAAGTTGAATCTGAAGCAGACTGATTGTTTTTTTATTGCTTTGACTTGAAGTCCCCTTATGCATATGCAGTAGGATATTAAGTTTAAATTTTAAATTTCATAGAAACCTTGTAAATTTGTAACGGTCAAGTTCATAGGAGCATTTTCAAATCTTATTAAATGTTTATATGTACTTCTTTTATCTGCAAAGATATTGATAAATCCTTCATGAAGTTAGTAAAGGTTGACTCACCAAAAATCATGCCAAGACTTTATTTTTGTGTAAATGTTTGCACTTTTATTTATAAATTTGATTTTTAATGTGATTAAGAAGTGTAGCCATATATAGTATGAATTAAAATTTAATAAAATAGCCAAAAAAAAAACAGTGAGCTACCTAAATAACCATCTTGTCATAATTAAAGTTGAGGTAAATGACCAACGAGGTTGGCACAAGTAGTAAGCGGCTTGTGTCGCTTAAGCAAGGTCTCGAGTTCGAGTCTTGTGAATGCAAAAAAGCCCCGCTGGGAGACTCACCCACTATAGCCAGGTGTGCGACCCGGGTCGGATCTGGATTAGTTAAGGCGAAGTTCTGGATACCAGATAGGCAACCAAAAAAAAAAGTTGAGGTAAATGAAAGATTATTGTAAATTCAATAAAAAAGTATGAATTAAATTTAATAAAATAGCACAAAACAGTGAACTACCACAATAACTACGGAATGAAAGAAAAATACCATTTGAATTACAAAAACTCCAAAATGTCTGCTAAACTAGCAAAATAACAAATAGGTGATCTAATAGGAATATGAGATTTTAAAGGTTGGGTGTTGACAACTTAAGTATACACAATAACAATTTGGGGAGTTCAAACTATTAATTTTTATATCATAGTTACTAATTTCTATACTCAAGTTGTTAACACTCAAACTTTAAAATCTCAGATTGTTACTAAATTACCTATTTTTTCTTTTGCTAATTTAATTTAGTAGATATTTTAAGATTTTTGTAATTTAAATGACATTTTCTGTCATTTTCCCAATAACTATATTGTCATAATTAAGGTTCATGGCTACTGAAAAGTATCGCACTAAACATAAGTTTGGTTCTGATTTTTTTTTTTTCTTTTCAAATCTTTCTAAATTGTTACTTCGTATCCAGATTTTTACAAGGCTGTCATTTGTTCCAGAATTGTGAGAACCAATAGCAATATTAACATTGATATCATTAATATTAATAACAAAATATACTCCCTCCGCCCTCCGGTCATAATTATAGGAGTTATTTAACCGATTTTGGGGGAATTAAAGAGATGAGTTAAATTAGTTAATTGTACTCATTTTCCTAAAATGTCCTTATATAAATTTAAAATGACACAAGTTGCCCTAATTATAAGTGTTTCTGATTTGCCTTACGTTAGAAATCTATGACATATTAGTTTAGTATATATGTATATTAGTTGCTTTTTATATAGCCATGTGTATACATATATATCTAATTTCCTTTCCACATGCTTTCTAATTTAAATAATGGTCTTGTTATATAAACATATATGTGTATACATATAGATCTATCTACACACATATATATTGACACACATAAACACAGATATACATATATATAAATACTCCTAATAATAAGTATAAATAGGGGTATTATAGGAAAAAATTGACAAAAGTTAAAACTTGCTCTTATAATTAGGACCAAAACCAACTCCAAAATTTGCTCCCATAATTAGGACCGAAGGGAGTAATAAATGTTGTAGGAAAATTTCTCTTGATATTTATTTATGCTCTCCAGTCTCCACTCATTAGAAGTAGGATTCATTTCGATTACCAAATCAGGAAAATTGTGTCAACCAAACACATTAGTGTCATTGTAATAGGTCTTGTGAAATAGCACAAGGCAAGGTTCACGGCCCTTGTTTGTAGGACTCACAAATCACAATGCTTTTGAGGAAAATTTTACAAAAAATACAATTAAAAATTAGAAAAGACAAATTGATATTACGAATTTATCAAATTTCAAATCAAAACTGAAGTAAGAATATGAGATTTTCAATTATGACCAAATGACCTAAATTGAGGGTACAAGTTTCAAGGGACAATAATAACATCTGTATCTACATTAACAATATTAAATTTTACATTAACGACTTTGCTTTCATTTTTTACAACTTTATATCTAAAAAACTAGGGATAATTTTGAGGGGACAAGTTTCAGGGATCAATAATAACATTTGTATCTATATTAACAACATCAGATTTTACATTAACGACTTCACTTTCATGTTTAACAGCTTAACTCAAAACAATTTAGTCATTTGGTCAAAATTGAAAATTTTAGATTCCTACTTTAGTTTTGACTTGAGATTTGATAAATTCGCAGCACCAATTTATCTTTTTTTCATTTTTCTTGTACTTTTTCTGGAATTTGCCCTGCTTTGCTTTTGATTCCATCATAGTGTTTTTTAAATAAGTGATTCAACTCCAATTTAATTTTAGATATTTTTATGATAATGAGATACTTAAATAAAGGATGACAGATCATCGATTTTTTTTTAAAATTTTTTTACTGCTTTAAAATTAAAGAATCAGAATCTAGATTTAAAATATAATAACAATTTTTAGTAAAACCTGTAAAATAATTAATAATTTCATTTCATAATTGTGGTATTAGTTGTTCTTCCTTATAATTATAAAACTAAGGGTTAAAGAGCAATTTGGCTAACGAACTATTACTTCAGGATTGTCTAGCACAAATAACGTTTAAGTGGACCAAAAGTATCAAAAAAATTTAAAAAATGTGAAGTCAGCACAAAAATGGAGTAAAATTTTTTTGTGCTAGGCGCTCCTAGAATATTTTTTTTTTGCTGGGCGCTTTTGGAGTAAAAGTTTTTTGTGTTGACTGCACATTTTTAATTTTTTTTTTGGTATTTTTGGTCCACTTAAAAATTATTTGTGTTGGAGGCTTCTGAGGTAAAAATTCGTTGGCCAAATTGCTCATCAACCCTAAAATAAAAACATTTTATTTCTGAGAAAGGAACTAGAGCCAACCTTTCCTGTCTTTTTCCTACAACTACATGAGGGATGCGCACATATGGCCAAAATTGAGAAGATAAGAAAAAGCATGCGTGAGCTAACTAGGAAGCTTCGTGATTTTATTTTCTTTCCTTTTTTATTAGGCGGGCCTATTATTATTGTATTCTAAAATAACTAACAAAAAATTAAATATTCCAAGTGCTTCATATTTATTTTTTTCTCTAAATTTTCAATGTAATATTTCTTAAGTTTTTTAATTATGTAAGTATTTTTTTTTAATTTTTTCAAAGACTGATAATTTTATTTTATTAGAAGTAACTTATCAAGTAGAATAAGTATATTAAAAACATTTTCAAGGGAATTGATTGATGTATAGCACGATTTCAAAAGTTCTATCATTTTCATAAAAAAATCACTCTTTTTCCCATTTTTATGTTTCCCTATGCTTATCTTTCGTTAAATATCACTTTCATTTGAACCATTTCTTCAAAATTTAAATTTATTATCACGCGGGTGGTAACCACTCTCTGGTTTTTTGTGAACTGAAATAATCTATTCATACTGTTATATTTTCCACAAATTCATTTTAATTAATTTATCTTTATGTTTTTTAATGGTATAAGATATCGTTAGATTTTTCTAAGTCTCGAACTTGTCTCGTAAAAGAGACGCTAGAATTGGAGATGAACCTTGAATTAGATATTAAATGATAATATAAGAAATAGTGTGATTTAATTTTATTTTAAAATGAGATAAAACACTCTCATTATAATATGTAACTAATAAACAATATAGGTTTAAAAAAAAAAAATCAAACGTTATAATTATATTGATGTCGAGGATTGATATTTTGATTGATATAGACAACGATGATTTTTCATTAAGACCGTTTAAACTTTTACATTTGTAATCTAAATAAACTATTAATTTAGTAATAATTAACTACTCATATTAATTTTAAGGATTAATATAATATTTGGTCCTTTAAGTCTGATTTCATTTTGGTGTTAGTTTCTTAATTTTCAAACTATAGATTTATACTTCAAGTTTCATTTTGTTAAAAAATTGATCCTTAAAACTTAATAAAAAAAGGATAATTTTGTCTCTAAAAAGTTTAAAACTAATGGTTTAAAACTTGAGATGACAAAACCAAAATGATAGTAAATTTAACAAACTAAAGATGATATTAACTCTAATTTTATTAATAAAAAGGGCTACAACATACATTTGGTCATTGTATTATGTTTCATTTTAGTCCCAATATTTAAAAAGTATATTTTTAATCCTTCAGTTTTAAAAACTTTGATCATAATTAACGAAAAATGATAACTAATCAAACGTAAATGATGACCGTACAATCAAACCATTCTAACTTTTTTATATTTTAAATTAAAATTAAATTGAAAAATAATTATAAGAAAAACTGTGGGGGTCACATCATTCTAGGTTTTATCCCTCCTATTCATCCCAGCCACCAACATCTAATACCGACAAACAACAACCCATCTTGTATTATCCTGTAAGGAACAATCTTTAGATTAGCGAAACTGGAGTGATTCGCGTTCAGAGGCAGCAAGGAAGGGAAAGGACTTCCATTTAGATCCTGGATCGGCAAAAATGGCACCTCAAACTCATTTAGATCCTGGATCGGCAAAAATGGCATCGCAAAAATGGATCCTGAATCTTCGCTGAAAGAATGAGAATAAGAATGCCCACCATGGAATATCTCTTTTTCTTCCGTCTAATACTTTCCTTCCTTCGCCCAACCCAAAACAAAAATAGCAAACCAAACATACATTTCAGACCTTGGATCTAGGTTTAAGAACATTAACTTTTCCTTCATGATTTTAGATTTGAAATATGAACCATCCAGATTCAAAAGCTTGAAAGAGCGGAAAACAAGAAAGGAGCGAATGTTGGAAGGGTCGAAGAAACATGGTGACTCTGTTTTTTTTTTTTTCGGTGAAGAAAAATATGGCAGTTCTTGCCCAGCAAAGAGAAGTTAAGGAGAGAGTTTGAGGAAAGAGATGAAGAGATAAAATGATGGATAAGAAAGATGTGAAAGTGAATAATATAGGCACAATTTTTTTAAACAAAATAACAAATAAACTTACACATCACATTAAGTTTAGTGACGTGGTATATTTTTATTGGTTAGAGTAATAAGTTATATCAGTCAGCATTTTCTATTTACTGTGACTAACAGTATTAAAATAAAAGGATTAAAAATTCAATTTTTATACTTAAAAGATTAAAAAGAAATCTAATACATACATAGTGGACTAAAAGTTTAATAAAAAACAAGATCCAAATTTTAGGTGATGTATAAAACTGTAAATACTAATAACTGTGAAATAATAATAGATTTAAAACCTTTTTCTTTTTTTTTTGCCAGAATAATAGATTTAAAAATCAATAAAATAAATTGGTCAAAAAAATAAAGAAAATAATTGTAATAAAAAAATTTCACGCGCGCACGCGACAGGGAGATTACAGCTTTGCCGCATTAAAAACAAAAAAAATTCGGAACCAGAGCATGGAAGGAGTTAAAATGAAATAGAACAACAGAAGAGGTACTTGCAGTTGCAGGCTCGTGTGGCTGGTTTCAGAATTGCATATTGCGTAATTTGGAAATCGTATGGTGGTGGTGAGCTAGAGAAAAACGCCAGCGAGTAGCTATGAGCACCGAACAGGCTCCTCCTTCATCTGCTTCTTCAGTTCCAAGTCCAATTCCACCTCCTTCATCTCCTTCGTATCATCTCTGTAAGGGCGTCAATGGCCTTGAGAAGGTTCTTCTTCGTGAGTCCCGAGGCAGCTCCGCTGAGGTCCTTTTCCTCTTCCATTTTCTCTGAATTCATCAATTCTATCTGTCTCTATGTTTGTCTGTTTCTGTAATATCTGCATCTGCTCAATTTCTTGTCTGATTTTGAGGTGCTTGAACTGATCCGATGCTTGATTTTGCTTTCTTGGTCTGGATTTGTGCCTCCCTTCAGATTCCTGGTTATATGTTGTCATTTTTGGTTTTCTGATGTCGTATTCAGTCCAATTTTGTGTCCTTCTCAGTCGGAGAGTGCCGATCAATTAGGATCAGGATTTCCCTGTGGTATCTGTCATTATACTTGGACAACTTCTGATCAAATGTTGACTGTGGCGACATTTTTATTTCATTGATTGTGGTTTTCAGGTGTATTTATATGGTGGTCATGTGACTTCTTGGAAGAACGACCACGGGGAGGAACTGCTTTTCCTCAGTAGTAAGGTCAGTAATCGATAGTTTTATATTTCGTCACTTAGCGTATAAACTGTTGACTGATCATAACCTTATACTTTAGATCTCACCATTTGAGTGAGTATTTGACAATTCAATTTTCCTTTCTTATGAGCATCTTCACCAGAGTATAAGATGCAACGGCTTTTAAGATAATATTCAATGGCTACAAGATTATTAACTGCTGTCATTTTTTGGCGCAAATACGATCATCCATTTCACATAATATTTTCATAGATCTTAAGTTCTGAACATCCTCTGGCAGCTACATCTCAAGTTAGGAGTTGATGATACGCTACATGCCATGCATGAAAGGCAGTTAGCGTTTTATCTGATCATGTTTTTCTTTTTAAAATGGAGGTTTTGACTGAGCTTTCTTCAATTTTCTTTATCAAAATTTATTGCAATTATTCTAGTAGATTGTATTATTGGTTTTCAGCTTCAGGAATGCCTCAAAGAAAATGAATAAAATGTGCTAGCATTTTTCCATAGTGGTGTTTTTTCTTCATTGTTTTTTTTTTCCTGTTTTTGAATTTTTTCATTCTTTCACTTTCTCTCTCGCACTCTCTTCTTTTGTGTTTCCCCATTTCTTTTAAATGCTTGTTATTGTACATGTTCTTATTTGGCTTGGATGGTAGCATTGTATCTTTTTTCTTCCAAACGCCTTTTTATCTCTTTTTGTCCAAATATGTACTCTCTGGTCCTTATTATAAAACACCAATTGTCATTTCTCTTATACCAAGGAAGGGCAGTTTATTCATTTAATTAGTGTTTAGTTGATAAATATTTCCATCTTTACCCCTACTTTAATGTTGCATATTTATAAATATTAAAAATATCATTTGTCAAGACATGGGAGAGTAATGGGGGAAAAGCCGTCTTGGGAATGAAAAACGTGCCCATTGGAAATGAAAAAGCCAATGAAAAAAACTGAGTAAATGTTTAGAGTGTAGCAGCTGATAATCCACCAAGTTCGAGGAGTATTAGAAATGAGGGTAAAATGGGAAAAACCCAGCTTTAGAGGTAGTTGGTGTCTTATAATAAGGACAAAAAATTGTTGGCAGTTGGTGCCTTATAATAAAGACCAGAGAGAGTATAACTATATCAGTTGTATATAATTGTGTCCTTCCTAGTTAATGTGTAATCTTAGAAAGATGCACTTGAATTTTAATATTCTGGTTGTTGTCTTGGCATATTAAGCAATTTTGTGGAATGCGGGGCCACTAGATTTTTAGATTGTGTTCTAATATCCAGATAATTGTCTCTTTGATTGGGATCTAGGATTGATAAATAACCTTTATTAGGAATCTTTCAATTTGTATCTCCTAATGGAGTGTTATATGTTCCTTGTACAGGCTATATTTAAGCCTCCAAAAGCAATTCGAGGAGGGATTCCAATATGCTTTCCTCAAGTAAGTGCTTTTTTGAGATATATAGTTCCCATAATTGCTTTTGTTGTGACAATGCCATTTGGAAAAGGAGAAAAAGGCTGACGGTTAGAAAAGTTCAGAGATAAAAGGGATGAGATGCAATTTTAAGTTTAATATATATGTAAACATAAAACTTAAGTGCTGGCATACATTAAATGATTCTGTTATACAGATAAGTTTCTAATACTTATGATTTTACCAGATCAATAATACTACATATCATATCTCAAGTAACCTCTCTCTGCTTTTTTTTTTTTGGAAATTCATGTATACCTGCAGTAGGATACCTGTTTGATCAAATTCCTAAGAGTATTGCAAAACCTTAATATTACAATTTAAGTCCCTATGTCTGAAATTATGTTGAAATCCTTAATTGCTAATAATGCAATTGAAAGTCCTAGTTTTTAATCTGAATCTAGAGATAATTTTTTTTTGTAAATTCCCATCTTAAAAATGCTTTGCAATGATTATTAGATTCTTAATCACAAGTTCAAGGACACTTGCCCTGTAATTGCAGTTTGGAAGCCATGGCTCACTTGAGCAGCATGGATTTGCTAGAAACCGGTTTTGGGTCATTGACAATGATCCTCCTCCTTTCCCAACAAATACCTCCAGCAGAGCTTTTGTTGATTTGATCCTTAAACCTTCTGAAGAAGATGCAAAGATTTGGCCTCACAGGTATATATAGAGAGTAGTGGCTTTCAACACTATGTTTACTTTTATGAAACGTACTTTTTCCTTCCTTTCTTGACTTTTCACTATTTGGATTTCTAATTTATATTCTTTCTGATAGTATATGTTTTTCTGTTTGGATTTAGTTTTGAATTCCGTCTTAGGGTAGCTCTTGGACCAGGAGGAGACCTGATGTTAACATCTCGGATTAGAAATACAAATCCTGATGGGAAGCCATTTTCATTCACATTTGCTTATCATACATATTTCTGTGTGTCAGACATAAGGTAGGTAAAGTTCTAGAAACAAGTTTTTCTCACTCTTCTGTATTACTGTTTTTTATTTAGCATGTCAAGTTAATTCACTCTGTCACCCTGTTTAGTCTGCTTTTGTAGAAAGATTGTTTATGAATATAGTATTGAAACTTATTGGAGTGTAAACTTGCAATTCGTAGTTGTTATATGTGTTAAGAACGTAGGTCCAAGTGCTTGTCTCATCCCACTTGTATTCCAACAGTGAATTTTATGATTAAAATTGAGTTCAACCACTATCTTATAAGGTTTGGTAGGGGGATGAGGTTGGTTGTATTGTATGGGTGCCTGATTAAACACCATGTACTTTCTTTCTTGTCTTGGTATTCTTGAAAGTAACTTTCAGTCAAGAGCTAAATAAGATCACTATAGTAAAAAGGTGAAGAAAACTATATCATTTACAACCTTGGTGTAGTTCAGCAAATTTTTTTTAGATCTGTTGCAGGCTTAAAATGCAGAATTTTGTTGAGGAATTTTTAAGCTGTTTTTGGTTTCAAGTTGTCATATTCTTTGTTAAATGAAGGTCCCTAGTTTTGATATGCATATTTGGAAATTTTGTTGATTTCAAATCCCATAGCTCTGTCTGTAAATTTTCAGTATTGTACACTTGAACAAAAATGTTCCTTATATGTTGTGAAATTCAAGCAGGCTATTGTTCATTTATCAAAATTTACCTGATATAAATTATTTTTGATTCTGTATGTATTTATGTTTTTGTTCTGTTTTTTATACTTATTCAACTTAATCACTCTTCATATATTTACTTTCTTTCTAAATTAGGATTAGATATATTTGTGGGTAGCAGTTGACATTGTTCATACTAGTTCATTTGCTTGTATTCAGTGAAGTTCGGGTTGAGGGATTAGAGACACTGGATTATCTTGACAACTTGCAGAACAAGGAGCGTTTTACTGAACAGGGGGATGCTTTAACGTTTGAAGCTGAAGTAAGTTGTTTTCTCCCCTTTTGCAAAGATGAAAAAGATACAAAAAATGGGTCCTGTATAATGCTGATCACTCTCAGAGCCACCTGTGTCTTGGGAGCTGGTTGCAGCAGTTCTATCTCGATTATTATGTCTTGATTTTCCTTTCTTTCTTATCGTATATGGTATTCTTTTCTCAACCATTGCTCCTTGCCCATGATAGCACAACTCATGCCCCCATTCCATGTGTGGGCATTGGCTGCAGCCAGCCCATTATCATATTTATCTTAAATTTTTAGGAGGGAGACCCTTTTTGCATATATCTGTACCCAGTTTGTCTATGGATCTGAACATTTTAAGTACACTTATAGACACTTATAGAGTAAGTTTTGATTTAATGGTATTTCTTCACGTGATAGGTGGACAAGATATATCTCAGCACACCCACGAAGATTGCAATTCTTGATCATGAGAAAAAAAGAACATTTGTGCTACGTAAAGATGGACTTCCTGATGCTGGTGAGTATTATCAAGTTCATCTTTTTTAATAGAGAAAAAGAATGAAAAGTAATTTGAATGAGATAACATACGTACTAAGCAAGGCTCATTGTGTATCTATTTATAATCATTAATTAAGTCACGCATATTGGCATTGCAACCAGCAAAGGTCCAAACCATAAGTATCAGCACACTTATTTAATCATAGCCATCATGTATTCACTCTATAGCACTCGCCATTGAAGTTTGTCAAAACTTTAGCTCTTTGCAAACAGATTATAGCGACCAATTAAAATGAAACAAACATATTTGGACTTGACTAAACCCAAACAACTAGACAAAGCACCATTACTTGTGATGACAACTCCAGTTCAAAAACTTAAGCAACTAGCACTTTCTCTGGCAACATTCTTTCCGGCCAAGCATCTTGAAGACTTGAACAACCCTTTTGGATGTCTTCTAGTGGCTCAGTTGACATGACTTTTATAAATCTTTTGCCTATGATACGTGATAAAAGCTTTAGAAATAAAATGACCAACAGAATTCATTCAGTTGAGGTAGATAGGTGTCCTAACAATATCTTCCTAAACTACCCCTACTTTGATTCCCTAACTACCCTTAACATCAACACGACAACTTACTTTTCTTAGCCCTTAGGTAGTCCACTGTACTTTTGTTCAAGACCAAGGCATCTAACAGGAGATTATTTATACAGGATTAATTTATATTTTATTATTTTTCTTTGTATTATCTTTTGAGATTTAATAGATTTATACTAGATTTTATTATTTTAAATAATTATACATAGGTCGCTTTAAATAGCCCTAAGCTCTCCTTAATTCAGTTAGATCTTTTTGATGAATTGCAAAATTGAGAATTTTGTGTTCACTCTCTTCATTTCGTCTTCCTCTTCCTCCTTTCTTTTTATCTCTCCTTCCTTTCTCTTCTCCCCCTCCTGTTTCAATCGGCTAGCCTTGCCTACTTGTGACCAAAAGACTTATTTTAACCTAACTATCATATATACACACACTGTTCCAACAACTTTGTATCCCAAGTTAGTTGTATTAATGAAATTTGCTGGCTGTTGATTTCTGCTGTGAAAAGATTTATATTTGAAGAATCAACAAAAACCCTATTTGAGGAGGGTGCAACAAGAATTTGAAGAGCTCGATTGGGAAAAACTAAATCAAGGATGTTTAATTGAACACTTTATGCTAGAATAGGGAGAGTGGGACTTTTTTGTGGACAAGGGAGTTCGGGATTTTAGGATGGAAATGAAACAATTTTGTGGATCTGACATTTAACATTTGGGAGTGTGAGAGCACAGTCTAAAAAAGGGGTTGGAGATTCTTATATGACAGTGAAAATTGGATAAAATGGGGATGAATTGGGGAGTGTGGGATTTGGTAGGAAAGAAAGGATTGAATAATATGAGGTGGAATTGTGAGAAATTTTGATAGGATTTGGGGGCTTTCATTTGACATTTAATAAAATTAAACTGTTGGGTGATTTTTGTGTGTTGACAGAACCAACCTCAGGGTAGTGGAATTATAAACTTTTCAGCCACAGGGCAAGAAAGTGAAAATAACTTGAATCACATGGTTGTAAACTGTATATGGCCTGTTAATTTATACCTAGGTATGATTTTATTCCAACTCTTCCAAATTTTGATCGTTATAAGGTGGTGTTAGTATTACTATCATTCAGGTACTTCACAAGGGTGAAATTGGGGGTGAAATCATACTCTGAAGGTGCCAAGGGGATATAAAAAATCTGGAATGCCAAATTGTTGCCAACACTATCTTTCAAAGACCAAAATAGGGAATTTTGAATATTTTAATATAGTTCATAAATATGTAAATTGATAAGGAGGCTATGAAAGATATAATTATCCTAGTAAATCATCGTTTAGAGGAGTTTTCTGCTTTCCATCTTAATCTCTGCAATATCGCTTTCAAACATAGCACTGCTGACATAAGCTAAATGATGGCTTTCTTACGATCTAAACTCAGTACATTCTGATCCATGATTTGAAATGTTTGAGAGTGAGTTGTAATTTTATGAAGTGAGGTTTTGAAATTCCATCCCTGAAAAATTTGGTGGCATCTACAAAACTGATAGCTTCATCTTACACAACTTAAAAGGTTTGTCTACGAAGTAGTATATTTCATAACCTTTGCGGAAATTGAATTATATGCTCCCACATTTAAGAATTGTAATTTGTTAGAATATTAGGAAATAAATCAACTTTATTATTAGGATCCCTTGATTATTGTCCTCCTTGATTATAGGATCCTAATTATATCAACTTTATTAGCCTTTATTGTAATTTATCTTAGTCCCTAAGTTTCTCTTCTATCTGCCTATATAAAGGCTCTTATGTACTCTCTTTTATTTACTGAGTTTAATAGAGTGAATTTTATCCCTCTAAATTCAACATGGTATCAGAGCGGGATTAATTCCTGAAGCAAATTAACAATTTTGTGCTGGTTTTTCGGCGCTGGTGACTCGCTGCCCTGTTCAGAATTTCAGAGAGGCAATGAGTTACACAGCGCCGGAGACACCCACTTTCAACATTCGTCATCTCTTGTGTCAGCTAGTCGTTTTGTGATTTTAGTCCGTCATCTCGTCACCTTTTGTCCAAAGCTGAGCACAAATTCAGTCGCTATTAAACCATTGCTGCATTCTCCGTCTTTCAGACCAGTGTCAGCAGTTTCCGGCAAAATTCCGGCGAGATTCTTAGATTCCAGCTAGTGTTCCAGAAAGAGGAAAGGAGTGGATTCGGTAGGAGAAGCAGAGCCATATAGATTGCCACCACCATCGGACACCTTGACCTCACTGCCGGAAAACCAGAATCAGCCCACGATCGCCGCAAGATCGAACAATCAGCAGCAGTCGAGTTTAAACCAAATCGAACCTCCATCAAGAAGCTTGAGGCCGTCACGCGTTCAGCAGAGCCGCGACTCAAGACAGACCGGAGAGATAAGTTTTCACTATTGCATCGGCACCTTCTCCTTCGTGCTCCACCGTCCCTTCCTCGCCATTGTTGCAAATCGAAGGAGAAGGAGAAAAGAGAAGGAGAAGAAAAAGAAGAAGAGAAGTGCAACGCATGAGAGAGATGTAGAAGTCACGAGAGGAACAAGTCAATCTAACCTAAATGGTTATGGTTGTTGTTAAGTAAGACCAATCTGTCATTTATTAAATTGAAGGACTTCTAGAGAATGGGACTCGAAATTCTTTTGGACGTGTTCTGCTACACAATATGGGACCTCTGAGACTCAAAAAGAGTACAAGCCCAAAACAAAAATATAGGGCCGCTGAGACTCAAGAAGTACAAGTCTAAAAAATTTGAAGATTGAAGCAAGCAGGACGAAGTTTGAAGGATTTCGAGGCAAGCTGGGAATGATCAACATATACTCTCCAGCTTGAGGGGGAGTGTTAGAAATCAGATTATTACCCATGATACTAGCCATGATCCTAGTTCTATCTCATCCCATGATCCTAACTCTATCATATCCCTTGATTCTAGTTGTATCAGTTTAGGAAAGATTTAATCAGCTCTTTATTTCTCTTTATTTTGTAATCCCTTTAATCTTGCCTTTGACAGCTCTGCTAGAGCTTATATAAGAGCAATCTTTTCCTATGAATAAAACACAACAATATAGAGAGTGTTTATACCTCTGAACTTTAATAAAAAACAAAATAAATGGGCCGCTGAGACTCAAGAAGAGTACAAGCCCAGACAAAAATAGATGGGCCTCTGAGACTTAAGAAGTACAAGCCTAAAGATTTTTGAAGATTGAAGTAGGCAGAACAAAGTTTGAAGGATTTCGAGGCAAGCTAGGTATGATCGACATATACTCTCCAGCTTGAGGGGGAGTGTTAGAATATTAGGAAATAAATCAACTTTATTATTAGGATCCCTTGATTATTGTCCTCCTTGATTATAGGATCCTAATTATATCAACTTTATTAGCCTTTATTGTAATTTATCTTAGTCCCTAAGTTTCTCTTCTATCTGCCTATATAAAGGCTCTTATATACTTTCTTTTATTTGCTGAGTTTAATAGAGTGAATTTTATCCCTCTAAATTCAACATAATTTTAATAATATGGTTTACTTTAGGGTATGTTTGGATTGAGAGAAAAGTGAGGTGAAAATAGGGGGAGGGAATACTGTGAAAGAAAACTTCCAAAAATGGTAAAAAAAATTACTATTTTTGGAAGTTTTCCCTCCTAAGTTTCTTTCCCCCTAATTTTCTCTCCATCCAAAGATATATGTTTAAAATTGTTTTCAGTGGCTGTTGATATAACAAACACCCCCAAAAAAAAAAACCCTTATATTGTTCATTTTGCAGTGGTATGGAACCCCTGGGATAAGAAAGCAAAGGCTATGGCAGATTTTGCCGATGATGAGTATAAGCATATGCTTTGTGTAGAGGCTGCTGCTGTTGAAAAATCTATCACTTTAAAACCTGGCGAAGAATGGAGAGGGAGACTAGAGCTTTCAGCTGTTCCCTCTAGTTATTGTAGTGGCCAACTGGATCCTCAGCGAGTTCTTCAGGGAATCTGAAAGACCCATTACTGTCCTATGCGGGTAATAATGGTTGTTTTTTGGCTGGAATACGGGCAATCATGGTTGATTGATAAACTTGAATATTGCTTTTTAACATACAATCGTAATGAATCACAAAAGCTTTAGCTGGACATTGCCCTGCCTTTTAAATTCCAAATGTATAGAGGAGAAATTCTGATTTCAAGTATTTGCCTTCCTTGTTTGACATGGTTCTTTATTATAATGAAGCTATGAACTAATATTTGGAAATATAATTTCATAATACTGGTGTGCTTTCATCGAATTCCAAATTTATTGGTTGTTTAAGATGATGCAAAATTCTATGTACGGTTCTTCATTGTTGAGGATGATACATTTTAATCCAACATTTTACTCAGGAATCTGGCTCTCATTAGACAATGGAGTGGTCTTTTTTTTTTTTTTAAGATAGAGTGATCTTCAGCTTCATTTTTGTGCGTTAATATTTTGGAATTTGATATCTGATTTGTCAGCAACTGATGAATCTTTTATTTACTTTGGTTTTAATCGGATTGCTCACTTTTGAACAACACCCCCAAAAAAGAAAACAAAGAAAAGGATTTCTCACTGCTCAGCTGTACTTTCAGTGTGCAAATGCTGATTCGTTGGACTCTGTCACTAACTAGTTTGGTCAGACTTATTGTGCAGGTATCTTGTTGGGACACGGGTGGATCACGACAGGAAAGTGTCTGCTGGTACTCAACCCCCCTTCATGTTCCATTTGAACCTGTGTTCGACGGATAAATAAATGGTGAATAGCATTTTGTTGATTAATATTTTGCCTGTAATGGATAACTAGTTTGGTCATGGCGAACAGAAACTGAAACAGCATATAACAGAATTGTCCTCAGTTATTGTCATGGCAGATTGAAAGTACATAGCCAAAATTCAACAGATTTTCGTGTTGGATTCAGTGGCGCAGAGGGATTAGTTTTTGAATCCGCTTAGTTTGGGTTTTTGGACCCCCCATAAATTGTTTATTTCTACATGTCCTAGGCTACTGTATTCTTCCTTGAAGCATATCTTATAATACACAAGGGTTTGTACAAGAGAACTGTTGACTGGTTATATATGAACTATTTCTGGGTTGCATTGTTGTTATTACATAACTCTCTTTTGCCTTTTTCTGTTTCTTAGAGTTTAGCCTCAGTTAAAAAGATTGTTATATTTATATATTGATATGTTATGAAGCTTTCCTAATACCGTACACAGCATAATGAGTACTGAGGAGGAATGAATGTCGGACTGTTGGCCGTCGTGTAATCCCAATTTAGGAAGGCCTATCAGTGTAAATTTGTCTTTGTTACGAAGAATGAAAGAACGAACATATTATAGAAGGAAAACAGGAGAGGATGGAGTATAATCGCTTCCTATTTTTAAAATTGAAATTTGTTAAATATGTAATCAATATGTTATCTAATATAGATCTATTATACAATATAGTATGAATCAGGGCCTTCACAGGGCTCATAACTGTTGCTTGCTACAAATTAATCAAAATTTGAGCTAAAATAAATGGAAATGAATAAAGGCCTGATTTCATAATTGCTATATAAACTTTAAAAGAACATAAACATTTCCATCATAATTTGAACTGAAAAAGGAATTTGTTGTGTAATAAGTCTAACATTCAACTTTAATTGTTACTCACCAGTTCTGTAATTAGACATAAGTTCAGATTGAGAGTAATAAAACATGATTTTGTACAAAAATATCAATGAGAACTATGTTTTTCCTTGGCTTACCAGTTTTCTTGATAGGGCCATCAAATTCATAGTTATTTTCTTCAACTACATTCTGGGAAGCCTCAGTTTCTTCAACTTCAGCTGGATCACTTTCTTCTGGAGTTCTTGCTCATTTATATATTACGATGATGTGTTATGCAATAATCCGGATTGATACGTGGCGGATTCTCAAGCTCCTTCTTGCCAGCATAGTTTCCAAATATTGTAGCTTTAAATAATCCCATTGAATTTGAAAACTATAAACTGCCCTGTTTCTAAAGCATTATTTTCTACAAATGTATTCCAACCTCTTTCGACTGCTAAGCGCTAAGAAGGACGCATCAAAGAATGTGAATTCAAAGAGGGAGGCTGATATCGCTACTATCTTTTACTTACTTGCGAAGAACATATTAATTTTACTGTTTTTTGGGGTCAGACAAGAAAATCTAAAAGGTATCCGAGATTGTATCAGACTTCCAAATAAGATTCATCACACGATGTTTGTGTCAAAAAGACGAAGATAATCCATTGTTGAATATTCTTTCTCTCAATACAAGGTTGATGTTCATGATAAAATGTAGTAGGGTATTTTAACATAAAGGTAACTTGTCTTAAAATTATTAAATTTTTCAATGTAAAAAATTTTAAATGGTTTCATAGCCGGTATTGGAATCTTTAAAGTGGTATCAGACTCCTACACCACGCACATCAATGCGAATCAAGATTCATCACAAGAATGGTATTAGAATCCTTAAAATAAGAAGGTGATTCATTACCAAATTCGCAAATAGCATTAGAGTTGGTATCGGAGTTCTTAAGAGTGGTATCAGACTTCCAAACAAGTTTCATCTCAAGATGTTTTTGTGGAGAAGACTATGACTGGTGGCGGATTCAAGAATTTTAATGAGTGCTATTGGACTTGCAAACAAGTTTCATAACGAGATGTTTTTGTATAGAAGACTATGTGTAACATCCCCGATTTCACAAGCAGTATAATTTTTTTTTTTTCATAAACATCATTTCAAAATCATCAGAGTAGAGCAGCAGAGCGATTGAGTAACTGATATGTATATATAAAACGCCGTAAGTCTGGCTGGTTACAACAGCGGTACAGTAACCGCGTGGTTCAAAAGTAGATAACAACAGAAGAAAGGCTTCCGCCGGAACAACGAAAGGAAGTCCTCACCTGGATCTTCTATGCGGGCTGCTTGCCTCTCTCCTCGGCACTCGGTCCTCCTGACCCTGACGCTATATTAAGAGCTGAGGTCCATTGCAATCGGACCTCAGGTAACGGTTAACCTCATATTTACATATAGCAGTATATGGACTACAGACAATCACAACATCAACAAAGCACAAATTCATTCAGCAGATATAACACAGATAAACATATCCTGACAGCACATAGGCCCTACCCCTGCAACGTATCCTGACAGCACATAGGCCTTTGACAGCACGTAGGCCCCCCGTGACAGCACCTAGGCCTCCGACAACACATAGGCCCCCTTGAAACGTATCCCATATATCCAGCAAGTATAATCATAACAACGGTACATAATCATACCACAGAGCATACAATACACATAGCACATATATGCATACCATAAACATCCGAGTTAGTGTTACAGTACGCGAACGTACCTTCGTTGACGTTTTACGGTATTTCGGCACGACGGTTGGTCAAAACGTAATCGGGGATATCCTATCAACATAACAACGTACTTGTTAAGGATCTATCATTACGACGGACATTTTTAGTCAAAATGACTATTTTGCCCCTGATCCCCTAATCGGCGGAATTTCGCCAGCACTTCGTTACTTTGACCCTAATCTTTCAAAATTTCAACATAACTCCTACTCCAACATAATTTTCGAAATATAAATCATATTAATTAATGATTCACATCATAACAGGCATTTTAGGTAAAAATTACCATTTTGCCCCTGATGCCCCTAATCGCCGTAATTTCGCCAGAGCTTCGCTATTTTAACTCTAATCTTCCAAAATTTTGCCAGAACTTTGACCCCACCGTGATTTTTGAAATAATGACTAAAATAACCCTAACATATGATATCTAATCATACTTGGAAGATTAAAGACTAAACTAGCATTTCTACTCTAACTACTGAAAGAACTACGAAATCTTAAGTACCGAAAAACTTACCCAGAGCTTCGCTACAAAATTCCCCGGACTCCTCCTTCTTCCTCTGCTCCTCCAAATTTCGAAATGAGCAAGAGCTCTTGGGTGTGAAATTTATGAAGAGAGGAATAATCTATTTATAGGCAATTTCATGTTACTATTCATACTTTATCTTATGCAATTTCATCCATTGGATTTTGATCTCATGAAATGGCACTTCCTTGCCCATTGGATCAGCATGCCGACCTCCCCCCTTAGTTGGTACAAATTTTGCATCATCAAAGATGATGTCATGCTATTGCTTTATGAGCTTTATCCGATAAAGCTCCCTGTTTGGTGTCCGAATCGCGTAATCTCGGAAAATCTCAAAATTCGGAATCATAACTTTGAAGACATTTTCTCACTCATTAGAAATGTCCGGGCTAAATAAATTTTTGATTCCATACAGGGTTCCAACGGTCCTGCGGAAGTTTTACGGAAAAACGTGCCGGTTACGGAATCAACTTCCGGAATCGTCAACCTCTGGACAAAAATTCACTGATTCCAAATATGTCCAGGAAATTCTCAACTCATTCCCAGATGTTGAGTTACAATTTATTTTCTTCAAATTCCAAAATCTGTGACTATCTGCCTTTTTCACAGATTACCCTATTTCGTCTTATTATCAAAATGCTCCACCGATCTCGGAATTAACTTCTGGAACAGTCTACTTCAAGATAAAAATCCACTCTTTCATATTCTTTACTGACTTTAGAAATCCTATTCCTAGTTCTCTAGATAGGATCCAATTCCCATCGGTGTTTATTTACCTTTTTACTATTTTATTTAATTACTATTTTATTAAGTGTTTATTATTTACACTCAACATTTATTAATCACAATTCTTTTTTCCTTTTCCCTACTAGATGTCGGCACACACACATAAATTATATATATATTTTTATTTTATTAATTAATTGATTTATTATATAATTTAATAATTATTCTTACATAATTTTTTACAACATTTTTCCTATTGGTCCATACTTGTATTTAGGCTCAAAATTACTTAATCTCCTTTATTTTTCTCAATATTTTCCAATTAATTAGAAAATATAATTATGCTAATTTTCTAGCCATAAACAATTAATTATAGAGTTCTACACAATTTATCACAATTATTCCATTGTTCAAGCTTAAATAATTAACCAATAATTATTTAATCCATCACTTATTATTTGTTGATAATTTTCTTATCTAGAACTAATTACTTCCTCTCAAAATCTGAACTAACATTGCTATTTTATCTCCCATGTAAAATATCAAAAATTATGGAGTTAGTTATGATCTCCAAATACTTTATAATTATCATTTTACAATTCTTCCAAGCTTATAATTTATTAAATTACCAAAATTAGAGACAATATATTCTCTCAATTTTAATAATTATTTTACTACCTCTCAGGATTTTTTTTCATAATTTTCCTAAGTTATTTATGTCCTACAAGGGCATTTTCGTCATTTTGGCACTTTATTTTCAAGAGATTTTTCCCATTCAAATTTGATATCACATATTCACCTATTTCTAATAGGTATCATTTATTAAAATATAATATTCCAGATAATAATTATCCGGGTATTACACTATGATAATTCACTACAGAATATGCCCTATCTCAAAAAAGGGTCGATATTGATGATAAAATACCAAAGGTATTTTAATAAGAAAGTTATTTCTAAAGGTGAAATAGAGATCAACGGATCAAGTGCATTATTTTTGTGGTCGGTGACAATAGCACAACATTATATCTACAACATGTGTAATATCCCAAATTTTGGGACTAAAATATTAGAAAAAAGATGAAATAAGAAGCTTGCAGTTAGAGTTCAAAGTCTTAGGCTTATTATGCGAAAAAGTTTGAAATAATTATTAAAATAATTTTGGACCTTGAAAATTTGGAAAAAATTATGAATTATTTAATTGTAATATCCCAAATTTTGAGACCAAAATGTTACAAATGAAATTGAAATAAGTAGGCTGCTAAGTCAGTAAGAGTCCAAAGTCTTAAGCTTATTATGCGGAAAAGATTGAAATAATTATTAAAATTATTTTGGACCTTTAAAATTTGGGAGAAATTATGAATTATTATTTTGAGGATATAGAATTATTACGTAGGGAAATTAATTATGAAATTTGGGCCTAAATAGTTGTTGAGCTATTATTTAGAATTTAAGGCCTATTTTTTTGAAAATTCAAAGGAGAAATAGTAAAGGGATAATTTTGGCCTAGAAATTTTAGAGTTAATATTAATTATATGGCCTAGAGAGGCTAAGTGAGAAAGAAAAATCCTTATATTGAATTAAAGATTAAATTCTAGCACATATACAATGTTGGTAATTAAATAAGCAAAGGACCAAGTTGCCAAAAAAAAAAAAACTTGTAAGGAGTCAAAAAGGATCAAATAAGATTATTTTGGGTAGGGCTGAGCATGAAACCCATAACCCATGAGCCCGCCCAGAACCCAGCGTAATTGGGCCATATTGAGCCTGCCCAAAAAGGCTTTATAATGGGTTGGGTTAGAACCCGCCCATTTAGGATTTAAATGGGCGGGCTATGGGCACACCTATGGGCTGCCCGGCCATACCCGCCCATTTAGTGCAATTTTTTTATTAACTACTCATCCCATTCTGCATTCCACGTAAAGCATTCCCTGAATCCCTTCCTATTTGAGTATCTAGCCACCTCTAATCTATAACCATAATGATCATCAACTCTCAATCTCGCTCCCTTTCTCTCTTTATGGCTCTATCTATTTGAACCTGTGAGTTGCTATTGACTCTACATGTAATGTAGAGAATATTTTAGAAGTTGATGATTATCGATCAAATTAAATTAGTTGGCTTTGGTGATCCAAAATTTAATTTTTTAGCACGGTGGAGAGCGAATGCTTCCAAGTATTGAGTTTTAAATTTGTTGGCATGTAATTTGTTGGGTATACTAGTATCTATAGTATCTTCAAAATTAGCTTCTAGTACTGGGTCGGATACAAGATTCTTTTAAGTGAATTTGAAGATGATGAAGACTGAGGCATGCAGATTCAATGGAAGCATGTCATTTTGTTAATCTATGAACTTGTGGTTATAATGTTTTAATTTAAAAGTTGGAGTTTGAACATCAAGATTATGTAACGATGGTACTTGTCTAAATTTATGTTATTTTGTGTGAATTGTAATCATGGAACTTTGAAGATTTAGATTTCAGAAATTGGAATGCATGGAACTTTCAAGATTTAGATTTCAAAAATTGGAATGATGAATTTGGATGGATGCTTAATGCTTATATATATATTTTTTTATTAAAAAAATAAACAAGTCAAATGTAAATGGGTTACCCAAAACCCGGTTAGCCCGCCCATTTATGTGCTAGCCCATTTATACGGGTTTAAATGGGTTGAGGTACGGGTATGGGCTAACCTATACCCATTTAAAATTAAATGGGCGTGAATGTGGAATATCACCTAGTGGGGGGGGGGGTGAATAGGTGATTACAAAATTCTTTCGCTAATTGCTCAGTCACCCTGTAACACCCCAAAATCTGACTTAGGGAAAATATAATAAATGAGTAAATATACCTATTGAAAATAGGTGAATATGAGGTCTCAAACACCTTGTATTGAATTTACCTTGTTGTTAAGGTAATTTCTCTTGAAATTAGATAATTTGCAATTAGGTCCCTAAAACGTTTGGGAATTTGCAAATAGGTCCCTAAGCACATTATGGGTTATAAATACCCTGTGAAAGCTATAAAAGAAACAAGTAAAAATCTACTTGAAATGTAAAAGTCATGAGGTAATGAGGTGTGATAAATTGATAATTAAGAAAACTATCAACTATTGATAAGAAAGTAATTAAGTAATATTGGGCTAATTACTTAAGCATAAGCAAGGAAAATTCGAGTAATAATTATGTAGAGCTCAAAAATTAGTGGAAAGTGGTTGAAAATTAGTAACAAGTATATTTACTAATTAATTGGAAATTTTGAAGAAAAATAGGTGAGTTTAGGTATTTTTAAGCCTAAATGCAAGAATGGACCAATAGGGAAATTTTGTAAAAATTATGTGAAAATAATTATTTAATTAATTAAATAATTAATTAAATAATTAATAAAAAAATAATAATAATAATAAAAAACGAAAATCAAGGGCAGAGAAAAAAAATATAAATAAATAATGAAAAGGAAAAAGAGAAAAACAAAATATATATATATGTGTATATAAGTTTGCAACTTGCAATTAAAATATAATATAATTAATTAAAGTGAAAAAGGGTGAATAGTAAAATGGGAATTAGGAAATGGATCCTATCTAGAGATCTAGGAATGGGATTCCCAAAGTCAAGGTAAAATATTAATCAGTGGGATTTTATCTTCCGTTAAACTCTTGCGGAAGTTAATTCAAGCCGTTTGTGCTTTTTCCTAATAAGACGAAATAGGAAATTCGAGAAAAGGCCGGATAGCCAAAAGGACGAAAAGGTTATGTTGTGACATTTGGAAAAGAATTGGGAATTTTCATGAACATATTTGGATTCGGTGAATTTTACGAAGAGATGGGTGTTTAGAAAACAAGTTTCGACACCGGACGCGTTTGGACACGTTTTCGAGAAAGACTCAACTGGACTGTTGGAGCCCTATATGGAATCAAAATATAGGTTAACTTGGACATTTCTACTAAGTGAGAATATGTTTTCAAAGTTGTAAATCCAGAATTTTGAGATTTTTCCGAAATCACGCGAATCGGGTACCGATCGGGAACTTATCGGTAGGAAACTTCTCAAACAAGTAGATGACATCACCACCATGACATCATGGCTTTAAATGATGATGTCAGCTGCCAAGTGGCCCGGTGAGGATCGTGACATGTGGCAAAGTGCGATCCGCGGCCGATATCCGATATGAAAAAGTAGTGAATAATGTCACATTTTCTTCTATAAATAGCCAAGTTTCCTCTTCATTTCTCACACCATTTGGAAGAGCAAAACCGATTCTAGAGAGAGGATTTTAGAGAGAGGTGCTCTGGGAAAATCTGTAGCGAAGCTCTGGGTAAGTTTTTCGGTACTTAAGCTTTCGTAGTTCTTCGTAAAACGTGCTAGAAATACCGTAATCCGTCAACGAAGGTACGTTCGCGTACTGTAACACTAACTCTGATGGTTATTGTATGAATATGTGTGTTTCCTCTGTCATGTGTGTACTCTGATTGTACTTTTGTCTGTACTCTGATTGTACTGTGTTATGCATTATACATCCGATTGTATTATTCTGTCATGTCATACATCCATTGTATCACTATCCATTATGCCTTAACCTTACATCCGATTGTATTGTTACGGCGTGCATATCGATTATGTACATTCCTCATTGTGCTTTAACCTTACATCCATTGTATTGTTCGGCCGTGCATATCGATTATGTACATTCCTCATTGTGCTTTAACCTTACATCCGATTGTATTGTTACGCCGTGCATATCGATTATGTACATTCCTCATTGTGCTTTAACCTTACATCCATTGTATTGTTATTGCCATACATATCGATTATGTATTCCCTATGTCGATCATAGTAAATGTTGCCAAGATATTTGAATGTCATCGTACATATATGTTGTATATAAACATGAGGTTAACGTTACCGAGATCCAATGTGGTAAATTGGATCTCGGCTCTTAACATAGCGTCGGGTTCGGGAGGACCGAGGATCGAGGAGAAGGACAAGCGGCACGCCTAGGAGTAGCGGTGAAGACTTCTTTCGTTATACTTTTGAAACACTCTTGTACATTGTTTAAATAGCAAGACATGCTACCATGGGTATTTTAACATATATATCAGTTACTCAATCGCTCCGGTGCACTACTCTGATCATTTTGAAATGATGTTTAAAAAAAATAAATTATACTGCTTTAGAAAAGTCGGGTTGTTACATTTGGTATCAGAGCTAGTTTTTCTGATGGCAAATTCGATTCATGATCGGGGGTTCTCACAGTGTGATCTGTGGCGAAGCATTGGCTCTTACCCCGACATGACCACCGGCCAGCCACCGGATTGGTTGCATCCGTCGTGAGGCGGTGCGTAAAACTAGCGAGCTGAGGTACGATTTGTTGCCACGGCGTGGATTCGCCAGTGAGACATTTTATGGTATCAGAGCAGTAGTCCTGGCATGGATCTGACTAAGTTATTACCGACAGTTTGGTGCCGAAGGCAAGGCTAGTTTACGTGGGTAAGCCAATCAGTCGCCGTATAAGTCGGTGAGGCCCCTATGGTAGACACTTACCTGGCCATTCTGTTCGGATAACGGAGTTAGGTTCTAAGCCTTTTCAAAAATTTGGAGCATATTTTGAAAATGAGTGCGATATAGCCTAAGGTCGGTGTACCGGTTTGAACCGGTATGCCATTACGAACCGATGTACCACTTTACGTCGGTACATTAACTTTCGATAACCACGATATCGTATCCGATCACTCGATCACTCGATATCGGCCTTTGATCACTCGATAGCGCCGGTTTGTGCGGACGTTAATTCCATTCTAGCACGAGCTCATACACGGAGCTAGGCCACGCCGGATGAGACTCCGAGACCGAGGAGGACGAGGTAGATAACCTCGAGAGGGACCGATATCGATCGTGACCAATGTTGAAAATTTCTATCAGAGGAACCATTACGTATTTCCATACTCTTCTGAAGGCTGGATTAGATCCACTCATCATCATTTTCTACGTATCCATTGTTGGAAATTCCAAACAAATCGCTGTAGTTAAGAGACGACTCTTAGCAGCACAGGACAGACGGAAGAGCTACGTTGAGAAAAAGGGAAGACCTCTGTAGTTCAAAACCGAACCAATCCACACATAACATAGTGATAATCATTATCAAGTTTCTTAAGTAACAAATCACGAAAGTATCATTAAGTATAAGGTATTTTATGTTGCCACGGTGTATGGGAACCATGGGAACATAATATATCGAAGTACAACATGATATCCATGAGTATGAGATATATGGTATTTGCTGCGGTGTATGGGAACCATGGGGATACCGTATATCAAAGTACGACATGATGAATGTGTAGTACGCGGTATTATGGGTGCCACGGAAACACTTATGTACGCGGTGTTATGGGCGCCACGGAAACGCTAAAACACTAAAGTACGCGGTGTTATGGGCGCCACGGAAACGCTAAAACACTAAAGTACGCGGTGTTATGGGCGCCACGGAAGCAATATATATAAAGTACGCGGTGTATTGACGCCACAGAAACACTATATATCAACCTAAAACATGATAAAAACTTTATAATAAAGCTGAAACGAGTTCTCAATCGCCAGGAGGAGCGGCTGGCAGACAAAGTAAGGATCCGACGCGTGAAGTCCAAAGTCTGAATAGGACGGAGATTTGTGGGTAGAGTGCAAATTTCGAGGACGAAATTTTGTTTAACGGGGGGAGAAATGTAACACCCCAAAATCTGACTTAGGGAAAATATAATAAATGAGTAAATATACCTATTGAAAATAGGTGAATATGAGGTCTCAAACACCTTGTATTGAATTTACCTTGTTGTTAAGGTAATTTCTCTTGAAATTAGATAATTTGCAATTAGGTCCCTAAAACGTTTGGGAATTTGCAAATAGGTCCCTAAGCACATTATGGGTTATAAATACCTGTGAAAGCTATAAAAGAAACAAGTAAAAATCTACTTGAAATAGGGAAGGATATTGTCCCTAATTTAGGTAATTTATTAAGTTACAAACTTGGAGAAATTGTAGAAGAATACCCAAAAAGTATTGAAATGACCGTAATACCCCCGTAGATGCTAAGATAATACAGAACACATGGAAGCAAATGTGTCAGTGTAAAAGTCATGAGGTAATGAGGTGTGATAAATTGATAATTAAGAAAACTATCAACTATTGATAAGAAAGTAATTAAGTAATATTGGGCTAATTACTTAAGCATAAGCAAGGAAAATTCAGTAATAATTATGTAGAGCTCAAAAATTAGTGGAAAGTGGTTGAAAATTAGTAACAAGTATATTTACTAATTAATTGGAAATTTTGAAGAAAAATAGGTGAGTTTAGGTATTTTTAAGCCTAAATGCAAGAATGGACCAATAGGAAATTTTGTAAAAATTATGTGAAAATAATTATTTAATTAATTAAATAATTAATTAAATAATTAATAAAAAAATAATAATAATAATAAAAACGAAAATCAAGGGCAGAGAAAAAAAATATAAATAAATAATGAAAAGGACGAAAACAGGTTTCGACACCGGACGCGTTTGGACACGTTTTTCGAGAAAGACTCAACTGGACTGTTGGAGCCCTATATGGAATCAAAATATAGGTTAACTTGGACATTTCTACTAAGTGAGAATATGTTTTCAAAGTTGTAAATCCAGAATTTTGAGATTTTTCCGAAATCACGCGAATCGGGTACCGATCGGGAACTTATCGGTAGGAAACTTCTCAAACAAGTAGATGACATCACCACCATGACATCATGGCTTTAAATGATGATGTCAGCTGCCAAGTGGCCCGGTGAGGATCGTGACATGTGGCAAAGTGCGATCCGTGGCCGATATCCGATATGAAAAAGTAGTGAATAATGTCACATTTTCTTCTATAAATAGCCAAGTTTCCTCTTCATTTCTCACACCATTTGGAAGAGCAAAACCGATTCTAGAGAGAGGATTTTAGAGAGAGGTGCTCTGGGAAAATCTGTAGCGAAGCTCTGGGTAAGTTTTTCGGTACTTAAGCTTTCGTAGTTCTTTCAGTAGTAAGGGTAGTAATGCTAGAATAGCCTTTAATTTTTCAAGTATGATTGGATATCATATGGGAGGGCTATTTTAGTCTTTGTTTTCGAAAATCAAGATGGCGTCGAAGTTCTGGCGAAATTTTGGGAAGAAAGTTAGTAAGAGTAACGAAGTGCTGGCGAAATTCCGCCAATTAGGGGTATAGGGGCAAAATGGTAATTTTTACCTAAAATGCCAGTTATAATGTCAAATCACTAATGAAAGTGATATTACTCTTATAGGACGTCGAAATCCTAATTTGCTGCCGTTACGTTGCCCGACGAGCCGTTGTTGGAGATTTCACGATTTTCCGTAAACGTGCTAGAAATACCGTAATCCGTCAACGAAGGTACGTTCGCGTACTGTAACACTAACTCGATGGTTATTGTATGAATATGTGTGTTTCCTCTGTCATGTGTGTACTACGATTGTACTTTTGTACGTACTACGATTGTCTTGTTATGCGTACTTCGATTTGTCTTGTTGTGCATTATACATCCGATTGTATTATTCTCTGTCATGTCATACATCCGATTGTATCACTATCCATTATGCCTTAACCTTACATCCGATTGTATTGTTACGGCCGTGCATATCGATTATGTACATTCCTCATTGTGCTTTAACCTTACATCCGATTGTATTGTTACGGCCGTGCATATCGATTATGTACATTCCTCATTGTGCTTTAACCTTACATCCGACCGTATTGTTACGCCGTGCATATCGATTATGTACATTCCTCATTGTGCTTTAACCTTACATCCGATTGTATTGTTATTGCCATACATATCGATTATGTATTCCCTATGTCCGATCATAGTAAATGTTGCCAAGATATTTGAATGTACGTCGTACATATATGTTGTATATAAACATGAGGTTAACAGTTTACGAGATCCAATGTGGTAAATTGGATCTCGGCTCTTAACATAGCGTCGAGTTCGGGAGGACCGAGGATCGAGGAGAAGGACAAGCAGCACGCCTAGGAGTAGCGGCTGAAGACTTCTTTCTGTTATACTTTTGAAACACTCTTGTACCGCTGTTTAAATAGCAAGACATGCTACCATGGGTATTTTAACATATATATCAGTTACTCAATCGCTCCGGTGCACTACTTTGATCATTTTGAAATGATGTTTAAAAAAAATAAATTATACTGCTTTAGAAAAGTCGGGTTTTTACACACCCACACAACAGATATAAATCAATGCAAGGTAGAGATAGAGAAGAGGAGATTGACACAGAGAATTTATACTGGTTCGGTCCAAATCTTGACCTACGTCCAGTCCCCAGAAACACTCCGGGATTTCACTATTTTACCCAAAAACACTCTGGGATTTCACTATTTTACCCAAAAACACTCCGGGATTTCACTCACCCAGAAACACTCCGGGATTTTACACCTGCCCAGAAACACTCCAGGACTTTACACTTGCCCAGAAACACTCCGGGACTTTACAACCACAATTACACACTCTGCAAGATGATCCTTCACTCGGACTCACTCCCCCTTACAAGATGTAATTGTATAACTCAATCCCAAAGTCCCAATACTTTGAGATTCTCACAAAGATATGATAATTGAATATAAGCTCTCTTGAAAGAGCAGATGGATATGAACACTGAAGAGCAGAGTATTACAAAGTCATCTAATGTACCAGTAAGGGACTGAACTCTTGTATGATTTTTTTTTTTTTTTCAGTTTTTGCGTTCAGTGTATTGCGTTCAGTCACAGGAGCAGTCAAAGCTTCATGTATTTATACTGCTAGGAGTTGGATGACCATTGAGGATGCACTATAATTTGAATTTCATGGAGCCCATAATCTGTTCGGATCTTTTCTGCAAGATTTCAATCAGTTGGAGACATTTCCGTTGGAGGTCTGAACATTGTCGAGAATATTGCCCATATTGCTGTGTTCAGGGAATAGCTTAAATAAATCATCCTTAGGAGACGTTAGTTGCTTTCTGTCTACTTTAAAGGCTGATTGAGTGTTTCTCCAGGTTGTCCAGCAATTGCTTCTGTTTTCAGAGATGTATTAAAATAATACGTTGCCCATGTCGTTTGCCAAATGATCTTTGAATCATATCCTGTTCTTCTGAAATCTGTGAGCAAACTGATTAGAAACAGGCTATTTTCGATCATCATTAATAATATGAAGTACCCAAGATGAAATCTGAAGTTTAGAGATTTCCAGAAAGTTGCGTTTCAGCGTTTTTCAAAGTGCTGTCGAACATGACTCGAGTTGATCGAGGTTGACTCGAGTCATTTACTTCAAGAAATCATTCGAAGCTCTCTGTAAGTCATTTGACTCGAGTTATGTGTGTATGACTCGAGTTATATCAGTTTCCAGCGTTTTTGCAAATCTTGAACTGACAGATAATTTTCGAGGGCCATATCTCCCTGGTCTGAACTTCGTTTTTTCTGGTCCAAGTCTTGATGGAAATCCCTTTGAGTCTATTTTCATATGCCACCGATTTCGGCTCAATTGGATTTGTAGTTCATGAGATACACTCAAAACATTGAAGCTTGGTCTGCTGAGTAGCGGAAATTATACTGTCAACTTCAATAATTCATACCTCCTTCATCTGAACTCATTTTGACTTGTATTGTATATCAAAATGACGAATTTTGAGTCTAGTTTCATACAAAATTGGTTTCACCTCAATCGGACTTCTGATTTAGGAGATATTGTTGAATTACCAGAGGTCACCAGCTGAATACGCGAGACTGAGCTCAGCAGAGTTGCTGATATACACCTTGACTCGAGTCATTTAGTGACTGACTCGAGTCAAACCTGTCCAGAGACGAAAAGAGCATTTTCTGACTCGAGTTAATGATATTATGACTCGAGTCAAATCATCCTAGACCACCAAAACACTGTAGCGAAGTGGTTAACTCGAGTTACAACACCATGACTCGAGTTATATCGTCCTGGAACTGATCTTTTGCTGATTTTAACTCTAAATTCATCCGTTCCAACTTCCATATGATCTTGAAGACTTCTAGCATCAATCTATGAACTTGAATAAAGATATTCCATTACATTACAAGATCTTCTTTCTTCAATTTCTTCTCTCCTTCTAGATTATCCCCCAAAATCATTTGATAGCTTCTTACTTCTTGACATTATGATATTCCCATTATATTGTGCAAGAACTTCTTTCTTCAATCTTGATTATTCTCCATCATTCAAGTATACTCCACTATAGCTCAAATATGATTAAGCTTCATTCCAACTTCTGCTTGATCATAGAGACTTCCAATATCACATATATGACCATATAGTGCAAATTCTTCTTTCTCTAGTCTCCTTTCTTGATCATTCTCCATTATTAAACTTTGCATCTACATTAAATATAAGAATTAGTCAAAGTAGAAGATAAATGTAGTATGCAACATTTTTGCTCTTAAGAATGACATCTATATAAGACATCATCAAAACTAATCATATCCAACAGGGCGGGCTATGGGTTTAGCCTCGAGTTGCCCAACCCGCCCATTGCTCTGCCCTAATTTTGGGAGTGGACCCCACATATCACACACTCTCCCTTCATTTCATGACAACTCACCTTCCTTTCTCAATTTATATATGACATCTCATCCCTTCCATTCTTATTATCTAGCCACATGCCTACACACACTCCCTTATTTGTCTAATTAAACCCATCGGCCAACACACATATTACCTTCCTCATTCAGTCAATTTGGCTGAAAAACAGAAGGGAGAGGGGGTGAAATTGAGATGTGAGACAGTGAAGGAAGGAGGAAGAAGAAGAAGAAGAGGAAGGAGGTGTTCGAATTCACATGCAAGCTTGGTTTTGGGTTTAGGTAAGCCTTTCCATTCCCTCCCCATCTTCATTTTCTGCTTTTGGTTGTGGTTTGGGGAAGAAGATGATTGACTGGAATTTTCAGAAAAGCTAACGATAAAGTGAAATGATAATAGCTAGGCATAGATTCAAGCTTGTAATTGTGAAAAATGAAGTAAATTGTGGCTGGATGTTCTTGCATGTGACAATTCGGTTTGTTTGGTTATGGCTGAACCAAGAGCTTGCTGTTTTTGAGTAGGTTATATGTTTATAAGTGATGGAAATACTGTAATGAACCTATGCTATATAGTATTGGGATGACATAGTTAAGTTCATTGATTTCACCTATGTCCTATTTTTGGCTAGCCTTCGTTCTGATAGGTAGGAGTTAGATTTTGCTTAATTTGATGCTTCCAATATGTTTAGAAGAGGTTTTTGTGTAGAGTAATCCTCTAGCACAAGTTTGGAACCATTAGAATGAAAATGAGGTACTGACCATGTTTTTGGAAAATAAGATTTTGCAACTGGAGCACTAATTTTTGAGTAAAACGAGGGTAAACGACCTCTTCTGACCTTGAGATTTTGTAGACATATAGTAAACATGTTAAGCTTTAAAAATAGTCCTAGATCATGTTAATTGGATATCTATAACTCAAGATATGAATTTCCAAACTTGGACAGAAAAACTGGACGAAATTCTGTGTTTCCAGAAGTGAAGTTCATATTCGTGTAACGTTTTGACTGAGCAAATGGATCTTTCTGCCTATGAAACTTGGAGTGTAAATAGTACAAATAATAAGATTTAAAATGAATGAAGCTCTATTTCTATTTATACTATGGCTATATGGCTATATGTGTGTTGCACAAAACATTAAGCAAGCAGAAATTGTCATCATAAGAACATGAGCCTATGTAAGGCCATCATATCTTGCACTAGTATTCATCTTGCATGCATTGTTAGTACCGTTTGCTATTAAGATCCCCTTAATCTCATCCTCCCCCAACCAACTTCACAGGTATGAGAACACAAAATGGGGTGCTTGAAGTTGCGTAAGAAAGAAAGAGTAGAGAATTGAGCAAAGAGACACTCTATAATTAGCTCTGAGGATGACCCTTAAGGATACTGACGCTTGGGCATGACAAGTATAATAATGTTGATGCTTTCATACAAGTAAGATAGGGCCGGGGTGTGACAAGATGTGGATCGGTTTTTGGATAAAGGAGTTGTGCGAATATATTTTGTTGAACAGCCTGTTGTCTTAGAGGATATAGGCTTAGCTTTTAAACACCTACAGTTATGCAAGGAATTTAAAGGAGGTTTCTGGTGGAAGGTTATTGAGTCAAGTTATAAGAATTTATAAAAGTTAGCATATCAATTTAAATGAAGTTATTTATTACTCCCTCCGGTTCTAATTATATGAACTATTTAACCGATTTTAGGAGGATTAAGGAGAGGAGTTAAATTAGTTAATTTTACTTATTTTCCTAAAATGCCCTTATATAAATTTAAAATGATATAAGAAAAAGTGAATTACAACCCCGTCACATATCTCTCTGACCAATTTTCCTGTCCACACACTTTCTAATTGAAATAATGGTTTTGCTATATAAACATATGTGTGTGTGTGTATATGTATACATATAGATCTATCCACACACATACACAGACAGAGATATATATATGTTTATATATATGTGTGTACACACAGGGACGGACTGAGGGGGGGCTAGGGGTGGCCCCCGCCCCCCCTAAAAAAAAAGGAAAAAAAAAATATTTTATATATATACAAATATACACACACATACGCTGGCTGTGACGGGAGGGACGAGACAATGAAATAAACTGATGAAATAAACTGCAGCTTTGTAACTTGTTGGCCCACAAGTATACCAAAAAAGAAAAAAAATATATGATGGCCCGTAGGTTTGCTTTTGTTATTAATGTGCCTTCCATTTATATTTTTTTTGGTCAACACCTTCCATTTATATTCACGGAAAAAAATCTCACACTTTAACTTGTTTTCCACTTTTAGAAAATTGCCAGTCTCTTCTTCCTTTCTCATTGGCGGCTCGTTCAACATTTTTTCAATAGCTTATGCGCAAATTTTGAGAATCAATAAGGTACTAAAAATCACTTCTTTTTGTTAAATTTCTTTCATGAAATTTATTATACATGATTTCACCTTTCGAATGATACTAATTTTATACTGATTTGAGAATATTTTAGGGTTAGTATTTTGGATAAGTTTTGAGTTTTATTAACAAATGGCTATGAGAATATTGATGATGACTGCTATTTAATTTTAATCGGTTTACTTTTGTTATTAATATTATTTTTAAAATCATATTGGTCATGGAATAATTTATACTCTTTGTAGGAGATTGTTATGGGGAAGAGTGCTACCATCGATACTTATTTTAAGAGAAAGAATAGTGAGTCTTTGCCCTCATCTACCTCTAATGTTGAATTGTTAAATACTGAGACTCCTTCTTCAAAGTCTCCTAGAATTGAAAATAAAGAGGTAGGTAAAGAAGTTGATCTTGCTTCATTGGAAAGAGATCCTGCACTGCGCCCTCCAATATGGGAATATCCGATAAACCAGCAAGATGATATTCGTCGTGCTTATCTTAAACTTGGTCCATTTCATTGCAAGCTTCAAAAATATCCTTTTTCTGGGCCAGAGAAGAATCAACGTCATTTTTGCGCTTCTTGGTTTGACTTGTTTCCATCTTGGTTAGAATATTCTCCAAGTAAAGATGCTGCATTTTGTTTGCCTTGTTATTTATTTAGTAAACCAGGCAGTGGTCGTTTTGGACTCAATACATTTGTTGTTGATGGATTTAAAAATTGGAAAAAGGTTAATGATGGAGAAAATTGTGCTTTTCTACGCCATGTTGGGAAAAATGTTATGTCAGTGCATAAAAATGCTGTGAGTTCATGTAGTGATCTTATGAATCAATCTCAACATATTGAGATACTTGTTGAAAAACTTACTTCTCAGGAGATTGCAGCTAATCGTTTGAGACTACAAGTTTCTGTGGACGTGACAAGATGGCTTGCTCTTCAAGGATGTGCTTTTAGAGGTAATGATGAAAACTTATATTCACTTAATTGGGGTAATTTTCTTGAGATGATAAAGTTTTTAGCTTCTTATAATCAAGAAGTTGCAGCAGTTGTTTTAGAAAAAGCTCCTCAAAATGCATCATATAGTTCCCCTCGAATTCAAAAAGAAATTCTTCATGTTTTCTCTCAAAAGGTAAAAAACACAATACGAGAAGAAATTTCCAATGCCAAGTTTTGTCTTATTGTTGATGAAGCTAGTGATGTATCTAAGAAAGAGCATATGGCTATTGTTTCGAGATACATCGATAAAGATGGTTTTATACGGGAAAGGTTTTTCGGTCTTGTACATGTGGAAGATACAAGTGCTAAGACTTTAAAACAAGGAATAATCAACACTCTTTGTCGTCATAATCTTGACATTCAAAATATTCGAGGACAAGGCTATGATGGAGCTAGCAATATGCGAGGTGAATGGAATGGATTGCAAGCTTTAATTTGCACCGAGTGCCCATATGCTTATTATGTGCATTGCTTTGCTCATCGCCTCCAACTTACCTTGGTTCTTTGCATCTCATGAGGTAAAACATGTTCATCAATTTTTGAAAAACTTAACTTCATAATTAATATTGCTACTTCTTCCCGTAGCGTAATGATGAGTTAAGGGTTGCCCAAACAAATGAAATTGCAAGAATGATTGCTATTGATGAACTCAAATCAGGAGTTGGTCTTAATCAGATTGGTACTTTGCATCGAGCTGGAGCTACCCGTTGGAGTTCTCATTACAATTCCATATGCAGTTTGTTTAAAATGTTTCAAGCCACATGTGAAGTTCTTGACAATATTTCTAATGAAGGAAAGACAAAGATCACATCGTGGAGATGCAGATCATGCATACTCATCATTGGTATCTTTTGATTTTGTCATCATATTACACCTTATGAAAGAAATTATGGGTATTACTGAAATCCTTTGTCAAGCTTTGCAACGAGAGTCTCAAGATATTTCAAATGCTTTACATCTGGTTTCAACTACAAAAGAGTTACTTCAGAAATTAAGAGAGACAGGTTGGGATGCTTTCTTAGTTCATGTTCAAGAATTTTGCATAAAACACGACATTGACATTCCAGATATGAGAGCAAAATATATTGGAAGGAGAGGTCGTGCTCGAAATGAACAAGGTGATTTTTCTACTGAAAAATTTTATAGGGTAAATATCTTTTGTGCTACCATTGATTATCAATTGCAAGAATTAAATAGCAGATTCAACAATAATACTATTAAATTACTTGCTTTGAACATGACTTTAGATCCCAGTAACAAGTACAAGTCATTTAATAGTGATAATATTTGCAAACTTGTTGATAAATTTTATCCTAGAGATTTCACAGAACAGGAAAAATTGCATTTGAAGATGGAGTTACAACATTTTGAGCTTGACATTCCTAAGCATCCAGATTTCATTAATTTATCAACTACATCTGAATTATGTCAAGGATTGGCAAGAACTGGAAAGTTCACCGTTTACCCTCTTATTGATAGAGTGATTAGACTTGTACTCACTCTTCCAGTTTCTACAGCAACTACTGAAAGATCTTTCTCTGCTATGAAGATAATCAAGAACAGACTTCGAAATAGAATGGAAGACAAATTTCTTGATGATTCTCTGATTACATACATTGAAAAAGAAATTGTTTTGAGTTTTAGCACGAATTCAATTATAGATGAGTTTAACAATATGAAAACACGTAGAGCAAGAGTCAAGTGAAATAAACTTAATTTCTGTAATATATTTTTTCTTTCAATTTTTTGTATATTAAGTCTTCATCGTATTTTAAGTACTTTTATTTATGATTTAACATTTTTTATTTTCGCCCCCCATAAGTAAAATTCCTGGGTCCGTCCCTGTGTACACACACACACACACACACACACACACACACACACACACACACACACACACACACACACACACACACACACACACACACACACACACACACACACACACACACACACACACACACACATATTAACACACACAAACACAAATATACATATATATGTACACACACACACACATATATATAAATGCTCATAATAATAAGTATAAATAGGGGTATTATAGGAAAAAATTGACAAAAGTTAAAACTTAGTCTTATAATTAGGACCAAAACCAACTTTAAAATGTGTTCCTATAATTAGGACCGGAGGGAGTACATTCTATATTTTTGTAATCATTCTTTGTTTATCGGGTTCATGAAGTCAGTTACAAAACTATACCCTGACCATGCACATGGAAACTGGAAAAATGGATTATCCATGTACTAGTATGTATTAAACACCTCAATCTTTTTATTTTATTGTTTTATGCTTTTTGAGTTAATATTTTTGTTTCTTTTTAAGTAGAAAATGAAGACTATCTAAAGGATTTAGAACAGCTAGCCAATATTCTAGGTTGCATAATTTCTAGAATGAGTCCTGATTTATTTGATCAGATGGATGAGTATAAGGTGGTGGAAAAAGATTGGTTGGGACACTACAAAGATGGATATTCCGAAGAATTTGCACATTTTATGAGAGGCTAATAGTCCCGAAGTAAGAATTTTTCTCATCTGTGATGCTTCTTCTTTTTTCTGAGCAAATATAGTCCTTTTATAAATCACCAAAATATTATTACACTCACTAATCCCGGTAAGGAAATAAGTGCAGCATTTCTACAAGTAATTTCTTAAAATTAAATTACGAATAAAAAATCAAGTGTAGCATTTCTAAAATTATAAATTGTAACTTCTTATTTATGATTTTTCATCAAATTGTTTCATTCATTTTCTATTAGTAATAAAAAAATTCAATGTAAAAAAATTAAAATGTTATCAAAGTTGGTATCAGTGTTTTTAAAATGGTATCAGACTCTTGCTCTATCCACATAACATAATCCTGATTAAGTTTCACACGAACATAATTTTGGTTCTGATAAAATTCCTTAGTTCTTACCTTTTTTTTTTGTTTTTATAGAGATGATAATTCAATTTGAAATTTTGGATATCCAAGAAGAAAGTTAACATTAAAGATGAAAGTACAAAGGTTACATAAATATGAAGATAATTTACTAAAATTAAATTATGAATAAAAAGATCAAGGGTAACATTTTTACAACTATAAATTGTAACTTCTCATTTATGAATTTTCATCAAATTGTTTCATTCATTATCTATTATTAATAATAAATTTTTCAATGTATAAAAAATTGTAAATGGTATCAAAGTTGATATGAGAGTTCTTAAAATGGTATCAGATTTATGTTCTACCCACATCTAGGCCAACCAATACGATGCCAAGTATAATTTTGGTTAAGTTTCGCATCAAACATAATACTAGTTTCCAGCTAAATTCCTCAGTTACTACCATTTTCTTTTGTTGTTGCAGAGAAAAGAATTCAATTTGAAATTTGGATATCCAAGAAGAAAGCTGATGACCTTAAAAAATGAAATGTATAGAGGTTATATAAATAGTAAGGTTAATTTTCTGAAATTAAATTATGAACAAAAAGATCAATTAAGTTTGACATTTCGTAATTGTTTTTTGTGAGAAAAAAATATTCTCTGAGTTTTCTAATTTGAGGTTGCGTCATTCTTATTTTAGTGGAGAGGGGGCTTTTTATTTTTTTCACTAAGGCTAGATAGGCTGATGAGGTAATAGCAAAAAAAGAAAAGAAAAGAGAAAGCAAAAGCACATGTCCACAAGGCAGTCTTAGTAAATCAATGTTTGCGCAATCGCTAACCGTTGGATCGAGATGGAATTTGGTCAGCTGGTTTGGCGCATGTGGTTTGTAATTTTCAATGGTGGGATCATTGTTTGGAGGCTTGGTATGAGAGAAATCATGTTTGTGGTTGGAGACATTTTTTTGAGTATTTTCAGCTTCTTTGTTATCTATTATAAACTTGTAGCTTTAGTTGTTTGGCAAGGTAGTTGCGCGTGTTTGTGTATTTGTTTGAGACTCTTTTGTATCTTATTTTGATCATATGTTAATAATTCTAATGTCTCTTGTGTCATTCAGTTTCGGTCATATATCTGTTTATTTGTTTAATTTCCTCATAGACCCTCATAAGGGATAAGAAGGTTTAACATCTGTTGCACTCTTCCCAACACCCCTCCCTCTATTTATGCTTCACTCTCCCTAAATTTAAATGTGATAAGAGAATATTTTAGACAAATTAGAATTTGATAGGAGAATGTTTTAGATAAATTCAAATTTTTCTTTTTTTTTTTTCCGAAATAAATGCTTCGTCATAAAATTTGAATTTAACCCATAAATTCGTTTTTTTTTCCTAATTATTTTTTTCAAAATAAATGCTTCGTCATATCATGCAAGCAAGTTCGTATCAAATTTGAATTATGAAAAAAAAATACATTTTTCCTTTTCCTTTTGAATTAATTACTTTTGGGGGTAAAATAAATATTTCATGATTCTTTATGAACTGTCACTTCTTCATTTTCTTCTTACTAAACAACTCATTTTCTCTCACACCTCATAATCTTCTCTTCCCTTCCTTTCTCCCCTCTAAATTTATTTCCCTCCTCAAATCTTTCATATACCAAACGGGCCCTAAGTGTTTGCATTGTACCTTAGGATGAAATGGGCTTCTCTCCCCGCGATTTCTTTCAAGTCGTCGTCTTCTTCTTTTTCAAACATTTTCTTCCAAGTTTTTAAACATGTAGCATGAACAAGTCCCGGGAAAAAAAAGGTGTTTTAGGCTATGTTTGTTATACGTTTGGAATAACTTTTATGAATATTTGGAATGGCGATTAGATCCTTTTATGAATATTACAATAATTAACTTTTACCCAACTTCAGTTTATAAAAATTACTTCTTCAAATGTTACTCCATACAAGCCCATATGGCCAAGAGAAACTAGAAGAAAAGCTGCTAGTTTGATTGATTTATTCTGTTAAGTATAAATATCCTCATATTTTAGACAATCATATTTGAGACAGTGTTTGGCACTAAAGGTGGGAACTCATCGAGTATGATTGATTGATCCAATTGATCAAAAGTCCCCGGAGCTAGCATCTCTTAGCCTTCAAATTCTGATGGGTTTAATTGGGACGAAAGTAATTAATCCACAATAAGCTGTTCAAAGACCTTGAGATATGATATATTTATTATATTACTATAATTACTGATTTAAGGAAATATATATATTATTTTGTATTTTTTATATATATAATGATGGAGACCGAATAATCATTGTTCACTTTGGTTGTCACGGATTATTATTGAATTGCTCATAAAAAATGGTGCACCTCTTATCATTATTCCGAAACATTTAAAAAAAAATTATACCAGGTCGCACGCCACAGCCATTGGTTTTTTTATTATTGTTGATTTATCTATTGATAATCTAATTGGTACTGCTACAACATCCTTCCTTGCTCCATTCACAAAGGCAATTAATTAATTACTTACAAAAATAATATTTAATACCACTATTATTAATTCACACTAAATTGTTGTTACACTATTCAAGTTCTGAGATTTGTTCTCTAGCTACTTGCAAAACCCGAATTTCACGCCGATAAGAATTGGTCCCATCAATTTTTATTTTATTTATAAAAAAAAACATAAATGTCACTTTCCCTCTTAATTCTCTTAAAGTCGCTTAATTACAAGAAATTAAGAGGACAGTGACTGATCACTGATGAATATAATATATGTTCATTAGTCTCAAGTTTAAGCTATAATTTTCCTCGGGCCAAAAAAAAAAAAAAAAACCATAATTTTACCATGCCAATTTCCTCCTTCCAATATCCACAAGTCACACCTATTGTTGTCAAACTTGCGAGTTGACTCTTCAAATTTACCGTTTTTACGTTTCTAACTTATAAAACCGTGTTAACTTTCTCTTAAACTCATGTTAACTTTTTTGATTTGATAATGCTCAGCGGCTTTATATATAAATTTCTTTGTTAAATATGATAAATGATATGAATGTTGATGGATTTAATTTCAAGTATTTAGATTTAAAATATATTTAAATCAAATTGTTGTCATTTTTATATTTTAGTTATTGAATTATACACCAGTAATACTTAGTTAATAATAAAAGTAAACTCGTATGAGTTTACCATTTGAGGTTCACGATACGAGTTTATGTTACTGTCACGAATTTATCTAAACTCGTGAGTTTAACAACCTACATCACACCTGCACGTTGAGCATCTTTTGTTTGTGTTTGAGTGTGAGTGAGAGAGAAAGAGAGTTGAAGTTAATCACTTGAATACGCGTGAGCTAATTAGCCATGTTAATATCAGACCAACTTAATAAATGGGGGAGATAAAATGAATTGATATTTTAAATTTAAGATTTAAATCCATTTTCATACCCAAAAAAACAAGATTTAAACCCATTCATTAACCGTTCAACTAGTTTTTATATTTAAAATTGAATGGACTAATAAATTTTCCTTCTGGTATTTTTGTTTTTTGAATTATGGAGGGGCAGAAAGAATAGGGGAAAATAGTTAATGTTATTAATTGTTACCTGTTCACAACCTCACATGCCTTTGAGTTGGCAAATTCCCAAAAAAAAAAAAAAAAACTTTTTTTTTTTAGTTTAACAATTCATATTTTGATTGGCCGGTCACACACATTGACCTCTTACACAGTAACATTATTACTAGATCTAATATTTTAAAAGTAGTAATAAGGAATGTTATACGGCATCAAATGAGAATGATTAATGAGAATGTCAACTCAACTACGACGTGCATGCGCACTTTGCAAATGTATTAATATTATTTCTTCAGTTTGTATTAATTCAAAATATCATATTATCACTATCATATCATCATGTTTTTTTCATATAATTTATATGAAAATTAATGTACATTCGTACCGATGCTGGCTGAATTGACAAATATCAACTTGCTATCCAATTAGAATGACTTTAACATATATAATTTCTTTTTTCCTTTTCCAATTCCACTGTGTGTGTGTTATGTGAATAAGCCACCTTGCATATAAATATGAATGTGTGTGTATTATTATCTTATTCAATTTCTAATGACACTATTTAATTGTATTATCATTATTCTTTTTACATATAACTTCGATAAAAATTAACGTGTGGGAATGTTGCTGAATCTATATATAAGTTTTGACTTTGGAATTATTATTACTACTATATTATTATTAAAAATTATAATAGTTATATTTGAAAGATAGAATATCACATAAGAGAGGGTTGAATTGGGTGATTTAAAAGTTTTTTGCAAATAACCCCGATAACTAAAGAACAGAGCAGTGAAAGGACGAAGATTAATAGACACAAGAGATTTATATATACTGGTTCGGTCTAAACTCTTGACATACGTCTAATCCCCAGACACTCTGAATTTTTCACTAACTTTTTCAACTGATTACACAATGTGTAACTCTCAATTAATCCTCTCTCTAAGATTCACTACGCCTTACAAGTTGTAATCAATACACTCACTCTCAAGGTCCCTCTACCTTGAGTTTCTTACAGAAATATTGATCAGAAAATAACTCTCTTATAGAGTAGATTTAGAATCAATTAATGAAGTACATATATCCGAAGATATGACACAATAATGAATGAAACAGTATGTGCAATAAATTCGTTTGAGCGTAAAATGTTTCGATAGTTGACTCGAATTGAATGCTTCGCCTTATATTTGGTGGTTGGAATTAATGACCGTTGAGAAGCTTCAATGAATCCGTTGTGAGTAATAAATGTAGCCGTTAGACTATTGAGTTCGTTCGTTACTCACACGCTTCGATTTTGATAACAATTGTCGTTGTTCTGCCGCTTGACATTCCTTCATTCCTTTTGCCTGTTGTGATACATCATTTAATGCGGAATGGGAATGACAGAAATGCTTTCTGATTGATGATCAAAGAATGGTTGCCGAGTTTGCGTCTCGTTTTCTGCAACAACATTTAATGCTTCTGACATAATTAATACTTTTTGAGATTTGTGTGTTAATCACTCACATAATCATCTGAAACTCATTAATAAATGGATTAAAGATAGTTAGGAACAATAATGAGTGATGATAAAAAGATATGAAATCACAATCAATGATTTTAACTTTACGAACACAGTGATTTACAGAAGTAGAAAAGCCAACTCGAGTTAATCACTAGCTGACTCAAGTTGATCTTCCAACACTCGAGTCACAAGTTTTATCTTCTATAAAATCTTATTGGGTTAAGTAGCAAATTTTTCCTAGAAGTACACGCTCAGGGGCAATTTTGCCCTGATTTTTTTTGGCTCAATGTTGCCCCGAAAGTTAAAAACGTAGCAATTTTGCCATTTTAAAAAACTAACGTTAACCGTTAAAAAATTGACAATGACCGTTAACTTTTTAATAGAATATGACAAGATTGCTACGTTTTTATACTTCCGGGGCAAAATTGAGCTAAGAAAAACTTTCAGGGTAAAATTCCTCCTAGGTGTGTACTTCTAGGGAAAATTTGTTATTTAACCCAAACTTGTTTGAAAACAGAAGTTAAGAATGAGAAGATAAATTTGTAAGAATTTTACTCAAATAAAAAACAATTGACTTGAGTTACTCACTCAAGTCAAACCTTTCTAACTCGAGTCAAATTGAATTTGTTCACAAAACAGAAGACTTCGAGTTATGTTTAAAAGACTTTCAACGAAGGACACTCGAGTCAGAAAATGATGACTCTAACAGATGACTCGAGTGCTCAACATCATAACTTGAGTTAACAATTTCTGTTCACAAATAAGTTTGAGAAATACTTTTCAAAGTGATTTAAACAAGTGATAACTCGAGTGCAAAAAGTGTCAAATCTAACGAGTGAGTTGAGTGAATCAAAGTTAACTCGGATCAAGGCAAAAATCTTGACTGTTGAAAAAGATATTTGAGCACGGGACTTAAGATTTAAAAAATATGTTTAAGTCCTCATAAAGTTCACTCAAGTCATGCACCATTAACTCGAGTGAAGCTTTTCTCTCAAAATGATTTAAAAGGCCTTAATTCGAGTCAATTAAGATTAACTCAAGTCAGTCAAAACCAAAAGCTATTTTGACTGAGGTTTTAAAACACTTGACTCGAGTCCTTTCACCTTAACTTGAGTGTGTCTATGACAGACATATTAAAAAACATTCTTTAATTCAAGATTTGATTGAAATAAAAGTTATTCACTTAAGTGACTTGAATCAACAAGTCTATTTCTTTTACAATTGTCAGTTAATATCAAAACATAGAGAGCTAAGAAAATTCAGAAAACATAAAATTTCAAACAATAAACTTATTAACTAGCTAGTTAATGGTAAGTCTGGAATTATCGTATGCATTGTCATATGCAATGACGGGGTAGTGTAAACTTTCATCGAAGAAGCCAAGTTAAATCAAACCAAGTCTAACCCAAAAAGAAATTATGATTTAGAAAAAAAAGGGTTCAAAAGACGAGGATCAAGAGTTTAATATAGGAGATGACAAAACGTAAATACTCCCTCCAGTCCTAATTATAGGATAACATTTAGGAGTTGGTTTTAGTCCTAATTATAGAACAACATTCTAATTTTTATCAATTTCTTCCTAAAATACCCCTTCAGTAATACACCTCAATTAATACAGCATCACGTGAAAAAACATGCGTTGGGCTTTTCTGCTCAGGTCAATGTTGAAAATTGAAGGTGCCAAGGATCAATATGCGTTTGGCTTGTACCAAAATAAAACGTGTTGGATTCGATATACTGCCTCAGAGAAGTCAACCAGTTAATTAATTAAATTTATATCAGGGTATTTTAGAAAATGATGAGTAAAATTAACTAATTTAATTAATATTTTTAATCTCTCTAAAATCTATTAAATATGTCATATAATTAGGACGGAAGGAATATAATATAATTATTGTGAAGAAGAATGATTAAACTCTCTTGTGATCAATCCATGTGATGATCTATGTAGGTAGGTCCCACTAGTCCATTGGAATAACTAATAAGGCGGCCCAATGATCAGCCACCAACACATACATTACTAATATTCTCAAGGCACCAAAATGCCTCACGCAACTAATCTTGCCCCATTTCTTTATCAAAAAGCAAGTAGATAGAATGTGTCCATGTGATCAATTTCCCAAGGTATGAATTAAACTACGGGGTTAATATGATCACTGATTATTAAAATTTACATGTTTGATGAAATTTTGGTTTTTCGTCCGTATACTTTTAAATCCCTAATTTTGATCTCTATAATTTCATAAGGATTTGGTTCGGATAATCCTATACTTTAACGATTTTAAATTTTAGTTTCTATATTTAAACTCAAACTAAATCCTTATATATGAAAGTACATGAATTAAAACTAAAACTCAATCAAAATATAAAGATTAATAATGCTATTAACAGTTAAACTATCTTGGTATTGGTTTGAATTAGCCGTGGAAAATTAATTTCATAACGTAAAGGATAAACATGTGAGTGCATTTTTAAGCTAATCCAAACGGATCCTTTAGTATTGGTGTGAGCTGCTCTCATCTGTTAAAAAATTTACTCCATTAGTTGTCATGCGTGAAATAAACATATGTACCTTTTCCCTTGGAGATTTATCTTCTGATTCGAGGGAATTAGGATATTCTTACTAAAACCAAAGGACAAAAAATTCAAATTCCGTTATGGTGGCTTCTACCAACCTGAACATGTTATGAACTAGTCACGAGAGAGCCAGACTGTCCCTGAACTGAAGCAAAGCAGAGACTTTGGATATATACTTATAAAATAATGAACAGTTCCTGAATCATCTCCGCTTGTTGAGCTTTGAATAATGTTGAATTGATTTGTCACGACATATATGACGACCTTGAGGAACTATAAATAGAGGACACACGCATATTACTGAAGCATCAAAATCATCCATCAAAACGTACACTAAATAACAATTAAGCAGCAGGCAAAATGGAAGCTGCGAGGTCGATTGTGGTGTTGTCTTGCCTGGTTCTGTTCACATGTGGGATCTGTTCAGCTCAGCTAAGTAAGGGATTCTACAGCCAAACATGCCCTAATCTGGAGACGTATGTTCGTTCTGCTGTTTCTACCAAGTTCCAACAGACCTTTGTCACTATTCCTGGCACTCTCAGACTCTTCTTCCACGATTGCTTCGTTCGGGTCTGTTTTATATATCTATATATCCATTTTTAATTAATTAGTTATATGTATATTTAAATATATACTGACGAATATATATACATATACATACAAACAAACAGGGATGTGATGCATCGGTGTTGCTGGCGAATGCGAACGCAGAGAAGGATCATCCGGATGATCTGTCGCTCGCTGGAGATGGCTTCGACACCGTCATCAAAGCGAAGGCCGCCGTTGACAGGGACCCACAGTGCCGTAACAAAGTCTCTTGCGCCGACATTCTTGCTCTCGCCACCAGGGATGTCATCAACTTGGTACTCTCTCTTCTTTATATTTAACCCTACCTTAGTTATACCTTGATCATTTTAATTAGGTCAAATCTCGGTCTGATTTGTTTAGTCAGAATGCCTCCTCTTTCATCTGGATCCATCCATCCATGATCCATCCATAAATATATATAGAAAAGACCAATATTTATCCTTTCATGTGCCAATAATGCACGTGTCAACTTACCTGGCAAATGCACGTTTGAATAATAATATTTATCCTCTTAGTCTCCAATGGTAGCTGTCCAATGATAGACAACAAGTTTGAATATTTTGACGGAGAATTGGTACTCCCTCCGGTCCTAATTATAGGAGCAAATTTTGGAGTTGGTTTTGGTCCTAATTATAAGAGCAAGTTTTAACTTTTGTCAATTTTTTCCTATAATACCCCTATTTATAGTTATTATTAGGAGCATTTATATATATGTGCGTACATATATGTATATCTATGTTTATATGTGTCAATATATATGTGTGTGTAGATAGATCTATATGTATACACACATATATGTTTATATAGCAAGACCATTATTTCAATTAGAAAGCGTGTGGAAAGGAAATTAGATCTATATGTATATACATGGCTATATGAAAAGCAACTAATATACATATTTACTAAACTAATATGTCATGGATGTCTAACGTAAGGCAAATTAGAAACATTTATAATTAGGGCAACTTGTGTCATTTTAAATTTATATAAGGACATTTTAGGAAAATGAGTAAAATTAACTAATTTAACTCCTCTCCTTAATTCTTCCAAAATCGGTTAAATTGCTCCTATAATTAGGAGCGGAGGGAGTAGTATATATGAAATACTAGGTCCTAATAATTAATTTGAGTAAATTGAAATATTATATTCTCTCAATGTCCTAAGTTGAGTAGAATGAAATACTCTATCTGAACTGTTTGGTGCCCCAAACTGGTTCCTTAGTTTTTGTTACACGGCCTCCATGCTTTAGTTGTTTTGTTTTATAGCTTAATAGATATAATAATTATAATGCAGGCAGGAGGACCTTTCTATGATGTAGAACTTGGAAGGCGAGATGGCAGAATTTCCACAATAGCAAGTGTTCAACACAGTCTTCCTCAACCTTCCGACACTTTGGATCAGCTCAATTCTCAGTTTTCCCGGCGAGGCCTTTCTCAGACCGATCTCATCGCGCTATCAGGAGCACACACATTAGGGTTTTCTCATTGCAACCGCTTCTCCAAGAGGATCTACAACTTCAGCCCCACAAACAGAATAGACCCTTCCTTGAATCTCCAATACGCTTTTCAACTCAGGAACATGTGTCCCTTGAAGGTGAACCCCACCATCGCCATTAACATGGAGCCCGTAACTCCTCGGAAGTTTGATAACCAGTACTTCAAGAATCTTCAGAATGGCATGGGTTTGTTCTCTTCTGATCAAGTGCTTTTTACTGATCAGAGGTCTAGGGCTACTGTGAACCTGTTTGCTTCTAGTGAAGCTGCTTTTAACTCTGCTTTCATTTCTGCTATTACCAATATGGGAAGGGTTGGTGTTAAAACTGGAAACCAGGGTGAAATTAGGGTTGATTGCACCAGAGTCAACTAAAAAGACAACGTGTCATATCGTGCTGGTATCTTTTTTGGGTTCGATCGGTTTTTATGGTGTATTTTGTAATAACCACAACTCTTCGTGATGATCTTTTGTGTGAAGAAATTGGTTAAGAAATAAGATATGAATCTGGGTTCCTTAATTTTAGAGACTAAAATACCAGTGACCTCCTCATTCTCCGTATCCAAAACATATATACCTTTTAGTCCAATTTTTAATACCAGTATGAATATTTTATTAAAAATTCTAAAATGTTTAATTTTTCATTTTAAAGTTATTAATTTTTCCCTATAATCTAATTGTTTAATCTCTCCAATTTAAATAATTTTAAATAATTAATTATAGTAATATTAAAATATTGTATTGAAATTATTATTTTTTTAAACAAACTAATTGATCTCTTATTATATGGAATCATTATTTTTTATAAAAAATATTGAATCCCTATTTTGTTAAATTTTTTTATGCGTGCTTATAATATTATTATTTTATGTAGTTTATGTATTTAAATTTAAAAATTATTAAATGCACAAGTTTACATGAATAAAAAAAGGTAAAAAGATAAATACATTAAAAATGTGGGAAAGCATTGGCATTGACTTGGTAAAATTGTGGGATTAAAGAGCTGGCAAACTAATTGCTTTCTCCAATCAGCTTTTGTCCCCCTCCTTGTGTCCTTCTCCATGTACCTCTTACATCATCTTTTTTATCACTCTAAAATTATAATCCTACGTTATTAATATAATAGCAAAATAATTAAGCTGTGGATATTAAAAAAATTAGTTAAATTAGTTATTTGTACCTACTATGTATTGGCTTCTTTAGAATACTATTTTTAATTATGCGTATTGTAAATAAAGTTGTCAAACTCACGAATTTAAATAAACTTATGACAGTAATATAAATTTGGATGGTAAACCCGTAAGAGTTTTTTATTATAATAGGTATTAATAGTATAAAAATAAATAATTAAAATATTAAAAAGTGATAAAGATTTGATTTCAATATATTTTAAATCCAAATAATTGAAATTAAATCATCAACATTTAATTTATTATACTTAACAAAGAAATTTTTATAAATTTTAAATCAAAATCCGTATATATGAAAGAATAAAAAACTAAAGGGACAATGCAGGCTTGAAGTAAAAGCAAAATTCAAAAATATAATTCTACGTTAACTTCAAATTTAGGCGAACTTACACCACCAGAACATTGATAAGACTGTCGCCAACAGGGAAAATCCGCTTCTCCTCGGCATCAACAGTGGGCTTAGGTAATCTTGTGAAACAAATGTGGAGTTTATTAACACCCCAACGCATATGCCACATGATGATGCAGAACCTATTCCTAGAAATTAAAGGACAATGAATTGGACAAAAAGTTGGCGAGGAAACCAAATTAAATGGAATTGGGAAGATCAACCACAAAGTTCCTTTTTGTTGCGAATATCATATGAAGTCAATTGGACGCAATACATATCATAAATGCAAAGAATCCCCCATCATCCACTACAGTGATGCAACCATGCAACCATCTTGAAGGGTAAGGTGAATCCTCCTGACAGACAGTCCAAGTGTTATTCTTGCAATCTAGTTGATACCATCCAAGTGCTTTCTCCTACCATACGGGCAACAAGTGTGCCTGGAGGGGATAAACAAGAGGCAAAAATTGGGAAAACCAGGCGAATTACCGGGTTGGTTAATTTTTCTAACTTGTTTGCTGTCATTAACATTGACAGCATAACCCCAAGTGTATATCATCTAGAGGAGGACAGCCATTACAGCGTTTACAACCAAACAATCGTCGACCACAGCAGATTATTAACGACTGATTATGAACGGTAAAGTACAGCAAGTCCTCCAACCATCTTTTGGATTACGGGTGTCTACATATTGGAACCCTCATTGTTGAATTAGTGACTGAACATTCTTCAGAATCTCCCAACCTGACAAGCTGAGCATAAATAAACTTTTCCATACTTTTCCCTGTTCTTCTCCGTCGATGATGACGCGGTTGGGACAATTATAACAGTTAAGCCCAAAAAGGGACTAAATTAGGTAAAAGGAATTAACCAAGAACAAATCAAGCTTACAATAAATATTCAATCTCAATCAGCATTAGAAGAATTTACCTTGACAATACAAGACAGGACAGCTAGCTAGCATATCAATATAAAATAAACTCACTTTAAGCTGCACGTAAGTACAACTGAATTTCCACTAAACTGGAGATAGTACAACTGATTTTCAACTAAAGTGCATATAGCCATGTGATATCAAATTACAAAGGTAAATGACCGGCTGAAAAGTATCATGGAAATAGCATATAAGCCAACTTTATGGAAAACTCAAGTCACATTGAAAGTCCCTAAATAAATAAAACGCTTGACATTTGCAGTCTTCAAATCCAGTTTCTCAATACTAACCTAATAAATAGTAAATAAAACCAAATCTTAAATCAACAAATCTTAAATTAAATCAGGTTAGATGTCTTGACATAGAATTTTAGAATTTTACTTTATGACCTCTCATTTGATTATTTATTCATACTACCCCTCACTTGACCCCTCATTTGATTCTTTATCCTGATAAGTACCTCTCTCTCCCCTCTCTACTTAAAATTCCCTTTCTATTATTGTTGTCCACATTTGTCAATCGAGATTCACGAAATATTCAAAACACATCCCCATCAAATCAAAAGCTTTTATCAATACACAACTTCACAGTGAGAAAAGAAAAATCACATCCTTGGAGGTAAGCTTTCCTTGGTAGGGAACTTCCCCAGCTTTAGCGTCAACGCCTTGGCATCTGCATGATGAAGTATTTTCATTTTTTCTCTGACCTGAAAGGATTTTTGTAATACCCTAAAATCTGACTTAAGGAAAATATCATAAATGAGTAAATATACCTATTGAAAATAGGTGAATATGAGGTTTCAAACACCTTGTATTGGGTTTACCATGTTGTTAGGGTAATTTCCCTTGAAAAATGATAATTTGCAATTAGGTCCCTAAAACGTTTGAAAATTTGCAAATAGGTCCCTAAGCACATTGTGGGTTATAAATACACTGTGAAAGCTATAAAAGAGGCAAGTAAAAATCTATTTAAAATAGGGAAGGATATTGTCCCTAATTTAGGTAATTTATTAAGTTACAAACTTGGAGAAATTGTAGAAGAATACTCAAAAAGTAAGGAAATGACCGAAATACCCCAATAAATGCTAAGATAATGCAGGAGACATGAAAACAAAGATGTCAATACAAAAGTATGAAGGTAATGAGGTGTTCTAAGTAAGAAAATTATCAACTTGTGATAATTAAGTAATTAAGTAATATTGGGCTAATTACTTAGACATAAGCTAAGGAAATTCATGAATAATTATATGAAACCCTAAAATTAGTGGTTTTTGGCTTAAAATTAGTAAAAGCATATTTTTTAATTAATTGGAAATTTTGGAGAAAAATAGTTGAGTTTAGGTATTTTTAAGCCTAAATACAAGTTTGGACCAATAGGAAAATTATGTAAGAAATTATATAAAATAATTATAAAATAATTATTTTATATTAAAAAAAATATATAAAACGAAAAAAAAAGGGATCAGATTTTGACCGAAATTGCAAAGAGAATTGAAGATAAGAATTTGGGAAAAAATATCTAGATATTAAAATGCAAGTTGCAATATTATATTATAAAATTAAATTTAGTGAATAGTAATCAAATAATTAGGAAACGGATCCTATCTAGAGATCTAGGAAGAGGTTTTCCAAAGTCAAGGTAAAATAATGATCAGTGGAATTTTATCTTCCGTTAGGTTTTTCTCAACATCTAGGAATGAGTTTGAAATTATCTGGACATATTTGGAATCAGTGGATTTTTGTCCAGAGGTTGATGATTTCGGAAGTTCGTTCCGTAACCGGCACATTTTTCCGTAAAACTTCAACAGGACCAGAGAGTACCTGGATGAGATCAAAATTTGGTTTAGACCAGACATTTTTAGTAAGTGAAAAAGGATCTTCAAAGTTGTAATTCCATATTTCTAAGATTTTACAAGATTTCGCGATTCGAACACCGATTAAGGGATTTTATCGGTAAAATCCCATAAAGCAAAATGAAAGGAGCAGAAGAGGCCAACAAGGCCATACTCTTGGCCAAGTATTTTGCATGGAGGAGAATTAGCCACATAGAAACCCTAGAATGTGTGGCCACAATTGAAAGAAGAAAGTTGGAAAAATACCGTTTTGCCCTCGCGTATTTGCCTATAAATAGGCATGCACCCTTCTTCATATTTTCACACCAAGAGCTCTTGCTCATCTCGAAATTAGAGAGAAGGTAGAGAGAAGGAGGAGTCTGGGGAATTCTGCAGCAAAGCTCTGAGTAAGTTTTTCGGTACTTAAGCTTTCGTAGTCCTTTCGGTAGTTAGAGTAGAAATGCTAGAATAGTCTTTAATCTTCCAAGTATGATTAGATATCATATGTTAGGGGTATTTTAGTCATTATTTCGAAATTATGTTGGAGTAGGAGTTATGTTGAAATTTTGGAAGATTATGGTCAAAGTAACGAAGTGCTGGCGAAATTCCGCCAATTAGGGGGTCAGGGGTAAAATGGTCATTTTGACTAAAAATGTCCGTCTTAATGATAGATCCTTAACAAGTACGTTGTTATATTGATAGGATATCCCTGATTACGTTTTGACCTACTGTCGTGCCGTATACCGACAGCAGTACCGAATTTCCGTCAACGAAGGTACGTCCGCGTACTGTAACACTAACTCTGATATTTATGGTATGCATGTATGTGCTATATGTATTGTAAGTGGTAGTTGATAGCTCTGCCATATGTTTTGTACTGTTGATATGTTGGTGTTTGCTACGGGCGATACATATGCATGCTATGGGCGATACATCAGTATGCTATGGGCGATACATCTGAATGCTAGGGGCGATACATTTGTATAGGTTGCGTGCTTATATACTGTTGATGATATGAATACTTGTGGTACATATGTTGTGTGTAACATCCCCATTTTTCATGTGCCTCATGTGGATTCATTTGCATATATGGATATTTTTATGAAGTTATGTGTTAGTAAATATAGGTTGTTGCAAGAAATAATCAGAATAAGATTAAGATGTGGTCGTGAAATTACTTGTTTATGTGTATTAAATTTGACCAAAAGGAATGAGAAGAAGTTGTATGAGTATTATTAGGAATTAGGAGAAAAATTGAAGCAAGGTTAAAATTTCAATTTCCACAAAATTGTACCGTGTGTCTCATAATTATTTAGAATTTATGAGCACATGAGTATGGGTTATAAGCTAACAAAGTGGGCTAAAATCATCCTAAGAGAGGCTTAAAATTTTGGCCCAAACTAGGGGAAAGAAGAAGGAAAATGGCCCAACTCTTTTCAACTAAATTGTTGGATTTGAACTAGATGGCATAGTGGTAATATTGGGCTAGTTGGAGGTCATTTTTCCCCTTCATTCTTGTCAGCCGAATGGACCCTCTTAATTGACATTAAATCACCATCTTTCCCCATTTTTGGTCCAGCCATCACGCAAGAAAGGAAGAAGAGGAAGACACAAAAATTTCTTGGAGAAAATAGGAAGGAAAACTCAAGAATCCCATAGGTAAATCTCATGTAATCTCTTCCATCTCTTCTAAGCTCCTTTTGCAACTTTTCTTGACCCAAAAATCTGTCTTCTTATGGTGTTCATGAAGGGAGGTCGAAAATTTTGGTGAACAAGGAAGAATAAATTACAAACACCTCTAAGGTTAGTGATTCTTGAACCTCTTTGGAATGGATTTGTGTTAGTGAATTGATTTGGGGTGGTATTTTCTTGTACTCTTGAAATGTTGGAAACCCTAAATGTATGGGGAGTTGCTGCCCAAATTCTTAGATGGGGTTAATGTATGATTAAGGGTTCAAACAACAAATTAGAAATGATTATGGACTAGGTTATGATGTTACAATGGAAACTTGAGTATTTGTGTTTAAAGTGTGATTTTCGTCCAGCTGAATTATGATGAGGATCTGAGTTGATTTTGGCATTTTGAGGGTTCTAAAGTCTTTAAAATGAGATTTTGTATGGGGTTGAACTAGGATCATAATTTTGGAAATACAAAGGGAAGTGTGAAAAACGTTGGAGTGCTGTTTCTGGAAATTTCTGTGGAATCAGTCACCTTCTTCATGATATTTGACCTAGTAAATGGATTCTAAAAATTATGAAATTTTACGGGGAGAAATTAGACATATCAAGGATTAATTTGGTATATGATTTGTATTTTTATGAATTTTGTGCTAAGAGAAACAAATTTTTCAAAACTGCCCCCGAAAGCTGGGAATTAATTTCGGACAGCAGGGGTATTTTGGGATATGAATGAATTTTCGACTTGTTCTGACCCAAATGTGTATTTCTGAGTGAAAATAGACATATTAAGGGTCATTTGGGCTTTGGAATCAACCCAAAAGGAGTTTTCTAGATTTAATTATGAATTTTTGAAGTTGGGCTTCCATTTCAGCAAAATTTCAGATTTAGGACGAAAATTAAGAATATATGGGCCCAAATTAAATTCCTTAATAAGAAAAGGAATTTAGTGAGTATGGACACATTAGTTGGGCTTATTTTAATTTACCAAAGAAAATATTCATTGAGGTGGAATTAATTATATTTATATTTTATTATTTTAGGGATTATTGTGATATTTTGCACCGCGAAGGTTATTGTTATACGTAGTCATTTGTCGGGTAGTAACCTTAATCCTCATATACTACGTGCGGCGTGTGTATATATGTTTTACCATATATATTACAAACATTTGATTATCATTTATTTCGAATGCTATGGGACCGGAACATCTTGTGTGCATAAAGGGCTTTCTTGTGTGCTATGCCGGTGGTACTGTCTTTGTGTGCTATTAGGACCACTGCGATCTGTCTTTGTGTGCTATTAGGACTGCTGCGATGCTGTCTTGTGTGCTATTAGGACTGCTAGTTCCGGATTGGCTGTGTGCCTTCTTTGTATGCCTTGATACTTGAATGTTATGTGGTTTGTGTATTAATTCTTAATTTTCTTACATACAATGTTTATACATTTTATATGAGATTAACGGTTACTACGGGATTCAATTTTGAATCCCGGCCCCTTTAAGCCATCGGCGGCTCATCGGAGTAGAGCAAAGAGACAGAGGTAAGACTCGGAGCGGGGCTAGTGTAGTAGTGGATGTTGGTGACTTTATTTTGGATACTTCTTTTGACTTACGGATGATTGTAGATTATTATTTTGGCTGTCTGGGCACCATTATCGGGATGATTGTATGTTTTGCTTCCTTCGAGGAAGAATCTATCTTTCCGTATTTTTATCGGTATATTATTGTCCAAACCGATGCATGCTCTGTTGCTTAAACTCTGATGTGCAACGTAGATTATCCAGGGAAAAATAATTTAGAAATGTATAAAAGTAAAGGATCACACTACCCGCTACCCGAAAGGGCGAGGCCGGTAGGTGTGTAACATTGTGTGTATGTAAGTATGAGGTTAACCGTTACCTGAGATCCGGTGCGGATCTCAGCCCTTAACATAGCGTCAGGTTCTGGAGAACCGAGGACCAAGGAGAGAGGCAAGCAGCCCGAGTAGAAGACACGGCTGAAGACTTCCTTTTTGTTGTTCCATCAGAAGCCTTTCTTTTGTTAAATACTTTTGAACCATGCGGTTTCTGTACCGCTGTTGTAATTAGCCAGACTTACCGCATTCTAAATACAAGTATCAGTTACTCAATTGCTCCGTTGTTCTACTCTGATGATTTGAAATGATGTTTTGGAAAAAAAAAAAATTTATATTGCTTGTGAAAAGTTGGGATGTTACAATTTTCATAAAGCATAGTAGTTGAAATGAAGATATTGCATTTAGGAACAGTCATACTTGTGACATAAGTCTTTCCGTGGTAATGTCAATTGAATTTTTTATTTTCTAATATTGAGAAGTAATGTTGATGTTGCAGGAAAAACAAGGGTTTTTATACCGTCAAATGTCAATGTTGGAGTGATTTAATGCATTGTCAAAGGAGAGAGGTAGTCTGGAGAAATAATCAAATGAGAGGCAATAAAGTAAAATTATCAAATTCTAAAATCCTATTTTAAGACATCTAACCTGATTTAAGTTTTATTGAATTTAATGACCCAATTTAGAATTTAAGTAATTCAACTATCTTTTCAAACAATTTTCCCTAAAATCTTAGGCCTTGTTCAGGCATTGGGTTTAAGTACTGGATTTTAATGGATTGAGATTGGAGGGGGCAATGAAGCTTTAAAAATTAAAATTATGTTACTTTATATATATATAAAAAGTCAACTCATTCCTTTGAGAGTAGCTTTTGGAAAATGATTTTCACAATTTATGAGGTAAAAATGATTTTTAGAAAATAGCTTTTAGATTTTTAATAGTGTTTAGATAACTTCAAAACCTAGGTTTTGACAAAAGTTTGTCAAACACCCCAAAATTGTCCAGAAGCTATTCTGCCCAAAACCTAGGTTTTGACAAAAGTTTGTCAAACACCCCAAAATTGTCCAGAAGCTATTCTGCCCAAAACCTAGGTTTTGACAAAAGTCTGCCCAAAACCTAGGTTTTGACAAAAGTTTGCCAAACACCCCTAGTCTTTTTCCAATAATCAAAACCTAGGTTTTGTCATAATCTTACCAAACACCCCTATTTTTTTTTTTCAAAAGTTATTCTGCATCAAAACCAAGGTTTTGTGAAAAACAACTTTTTTATGCTTTTTCTCTCTTCTATGCCATCATCATTATTTTTTCAGTATCCTTAAGATATTTTTTAGTACCTTTCTGTACTCTAAAATATTTTTTCAAGATTGTCATTACCCTGAAATATTTTTTCAATATCCTAATTTTTTTTTCAAGATCAAGAAATATTTTTTCAGTATATTTAAGTTTTTTTAGTACCCGTTAGTACCCTAAAATATTTTTTCAATATCAGTTGTTACCATGAAATATTTTTTCAATATCCTAAAATAAATTTTGGGTTAAGTAGCAATTTTACCTTGGAAGTACACCTCCAGGAGCAATTTTTCCCTGGAAGTTTTTTTGGGTTCAATTTAACCTCGGAAGTTTTTCTTTGGAGCAATTTTGCCCTTCCGTTAACGACCCTAACAGTCAACTGTTAACGGAGGGGCAAAATTGGTCCAAACAAAAACTTCCGGGGCAACATTGCTCCAAAAAAAACTTTCGGGATAACATTGCTCCCAAAAAAACTTTTAGGGCAAAATTGCAAAATTGCTCCTAGCCGTATACTTCCAGGGAAAAAATGCTACTTAACCATTTTTTATATTTAATATTTAATTTTGCAATAATGACTCTGTAACAACCCGACTTTTTAATGCAGTATAAATTTTTTTTTTTTAAAACATCTTTTCAAACCATCAGAGTAGAGCATTTGAGCGGAAGAGTAACTGATATATAGATTCAAAAAGCCAACAGTAGTGTATCTGGCGATTACAAAGGCGGTTCAATAGCAGCGTTTTCGAAATAAAGGACAACATCAAAAGGAAGACTCTGCCCGATCCACGAAATGAAGTCTTGATCGGGTTTTCTATGCAGTGCTTGCCTCTCTCCTCGGTCCTCGGTCCTCCCGAACTCCGACGCTATGTTAAGGGCCGAGATCCAGCATGCCGGATCTCGAGTAACAGTTAACCTCATGTTTATGTATACACATACAAGCAGCAGACATCCACAACATCATCGGCACATACCATCACTCTATCACAACCCATGCATATGTATTGCCCCGGCATGCGGACAAATTGCACCAAAGATCTGAGCCAGATTGCACCAAGCATACGGACGAGTGCACCCAAGCATACTGAGCAGATTGCACCCAGATACGAGACATATCCTCTAACCACTATATGTACTCAAACAGTATAACACTCCTACACACATACCACATATATGCATACCATAAACATCGAGTTAGTGTTACGATGCGCGAACGTACCTTCGTTGACGGTGAGACGGCACTTCCGTCGGAAATCATACTTTTCTACGGAAAAACGTGAAAACGTCCAATAGCGGCACTTCGGCGGCGTAACGGCGCAGATTAGGATTTCGACGTCCTATAGGAGTAATATCACTTTCATTAGTGATTTGGCATTACAAGCGGCATTTTAGGTAAAAATTACCATTTTGCCCTATACCCTACTTGGCGGAATTTCGCGGCGCTTAACCGCTACATAGGCTATTTTCTTCCCAAAATTTCGCCAGAACTTCGACGCATTTATGATTCTTGAAAATAAAGACTAAAATAGCCCTCCCATATGATACCCAAATCATAAAAATAAAGACTACTCTAGCCTTACTAACTAACTATTGAAAGAACTACGAAAGCTTAAAGCTCGGTACCGGAAAACTTACCCAGAGCTTCGCTACAGATTTCCCCAGAGCTCCTCTCTCTTCTTTCCCTCTCTAGATTCGGCCAAGGCAAGAAAGAAATGGATGTGAAGAATTCAAGAGCACCTTAGGCCTATTTATAGAATTTTCAAGGGACATAAAGGTCATTTTTGAGTTTGTTCTAAACCATTAGATCTAACTTGTTTTGAAAGGCAAAATCTTGGCCTTTGATCCCTTTGGTCGACATAACAGCCCTAGGTGGCACCAAAATTGCATCATCTTGATGATGTAATCAACTTGTTAAGGAAGGTTTTGTCTAGATAAACCTCGATCGGTACCAGATTCGCGTAATTTCGGAAAAATCTCAAAATTATGGATTTACAACTTTGAAGACCTTCTCTTCCTCATCAATAATATCTATTTAAACTTGAATTTTGACTTTAGACAGGGTTCCAACTGTCCAGTGAAGTTTCTCGAAAACGTGTCCGAACGCGTCAGGTTTGAACGCATTTCGAAATTACCAACTTCTTGAAAAATTCACCGATTCCAAATATGTCAAAATAAATTCAAACTCATGCCTAGATATTGAGTTAGAATTTATTTTCCTCTTTCCAAAAATATGCCTATATGCATTTTTCCCTATTTTGTTTTATTAGGAAAATGCACAAACGACCTCGGAATTAACTTAGGAAGAGGTCACTTAAAGGTAAAAACTCACTGATCAATATTTTACCTTGACCTTGGGATTCCTATTCCTAGATCTCTAGATAGGATCCGTTTCCTAATTTTAAAATTACTATTCACAAAGTTTCACTTTAATTAATTATAATATAAAATAATGCCACTTGCATATAAAATCTTTGGATATTATTTTGCTCAAACTTAACCCCTAAGGCTCCCATATTTCGGTCAACATCTCTGGCCCTTTTTATTTTATTTTTAATTTAATTATTTACTTAATTATTGATTTATTTTAATTTTCCCAAAAATTTCACAAAATTACCTAATTGGTCCATACTTGTATTTAGGCTTAAAAATACCTAAACTCAACTATTTTTCTCCAAAATTTCCAATTAATTAGTAAATATATTTTTACTAATTTCAAACCATTTTCCACTAATTTTTGAGCTTTACATAATTATTTCATAATTTTCTTTACTCAGGCTTAAGTAATTAGCTTAATATTACTTAATTACTTTATTATCACTTGTTGATAATTTTCTTAATTAAGACACTCCTTTATCTTCAAACTTTTGCCTTAACATTAGAATTTCCATGCCTCATGCATTATTTTATAATTTACAAGGGTATTTTCCATAATTTTTCTAAGTCATTTATGTCCCTTAGGGGCATTTTCGTCATGGTGATCGAGAATTCGCTTTGGTTTGACCATAAAGATCTTGTCATATTGTACTTTGATATATAGTGTCTCCCGAGGCGCCCATACACCGCGGTCAACACCACAAATACCAAAATGTCTCCATGGCGCCCATACGCCATGACAACACAAGATATCATACATGTCACCATGGCGCCCATACACCATGGCAACACAAGATACCTCCTACTCAATGACATGATCACGGTCGAATCGTAATATCTAAGAAACATGGAATACATCACGGAGGTGGTTCTCATATCGTATAAGTCAATCGAATAGCTAACACCTAGTTCATGCAATGCATAGAGAAAATTCCTTACTAAGAGAGATAGTACCTTGGACTCTCTCCGGAAGTTCTCTGTCCATTGTGTCGGTTAACGCGTACATTCGGCCCGGATTACGTGGCCTCATCTTCGCAGCTATCTCGGGACAATTCGGGCAATGTGTCCTTGTTTCTGACATCTATAGCAAACTCGTCTCTCTACACTTTTCTCAAGACAGTTTGAAATGATGTGCCCTGGCTTCCGGCATCCGTAACAAACCTGTCTACCACCACAGCTACCAGAATGGTACTTCCGCTTGATCGAGGACACGGTCGGGTTCTGGCATCCTCGGGTTGCTCTGTTGCTCATCTTGGAATGGTCTCTTGTTTTCCCTTTGCGAGTCCCTCCATGGTGCCTCTCTTTTCCGCGAGGAATTCTCACGGTGACCTCGCTACGATCTGTCTTGCTTGTGCTTAAGTGCGGGGTTTACGCAGCTCCTTTCGGTTGCGCTCAATTAGTCGGCAAGATTCTACCGCTTGGGCTAGTTTAGGAAGCTGGCGAGATACCGACCTCTTCTTTATCTCATATTTTAGCAGTGTGTCAACTTTGTTTGACTTCCAGGTTTCGTTATCATTACTCTTCGGATACGACGAGTATCGTGATGATTGGTAAACCGAGTATAGTAATCGTCGAAGGATTCCTCGAACCTTGTTGGATGCTAAGAAACTCCGCCTCCTTGATCACTGTGTCGAGGAGGAAAATATTGTTCATTGAATTCCTCCATGAACTTCTCCCATGTGACAGGGCAATATCGGGTCCGCAACGTCGTGGCGACGCTCTTCCACCATCGATGCGCATCACCATCGAGCTTAAAGATCGCAAGTTGAGCTTTCCGATCATCCGGGCATTCCATAACTTCAAATATTTTCTCCGGACTCGGCAACCAATCCTCGGCCAATTCGTTCTTCCCGTGGAAACGGGGTGGCTTGAGCTTACAAAATTGAGTGACCCAACTTTGTGTAGTCGCATATCTCTCCCTCGTCGTGGAGGTGGCGGGACCTATCGGATCCCTCGGCTTCCTCATCGTGTTCATCACTCGCTCGTTTTCTTCTTCTTCGAATGTTGTTCTTCCTCATGTCCGGCTGCCTTTCGGCTTGCCTTTCGGCCCGAAGTTCCTCTATCATCATTCTTTGTTCATCTAGCATCTCTCTTTGTTCACGCACTACGGCCACGGCCTCTTGCAAAGCAATCTGTTGGTTTGGTTCATGAATTGTGCGCTCGGCTGGCGGTTATCAGAGTGATGCACCGACCAAGGGTGGTACACTGGTTCAAGATGGTATACCGGCTCAGAATGGTATACCGAAGTAAGGTAGTACATCGACCTTAGGCTATATCAGTACTCATTTTCAAAATATGCTCTTTAAAAAGGCGTAGAGCCTAACTCCGTTACTCAAACCAATTGGCCAGGTAAGTGTCTATCATGGGAGCCTCACCGAGTTCACGGCGACTGATTGGCTTACCCACATAGACTAGCCTTGCCTTCGGCACCAATGGTTTGTATATAACATAGTTAGATCTATGCCAGGACAACTGCTCTGATACCAAATGTAACAACCCGACTTTTTAATGCAGTATAAATTTTTTTTTTTTAAACATCTTTTCAAACCATCAGAGTAGAGCATTTGAGCGGAAGAGTAACTGATATATAGATTCAAAAAGCCAACAGTAGTGTATCTGGCGATTACAAAGGCGGTTCAATAACCGAGCGTTTTGAAATAAAGGACAACATCAAAGGAAGACTCTGCCCGATCCACGAAATGAAGTCTTGATCGGGTTTTCTATGCGGTGCTTGCCTCTCTCCTCGGTCCTCGGTCCTCCCGAACTCCGACGCTATGTTAAGGGCCGAGATCCAGCGCACCGGATCTCGAGTAGCAGTTAACCTCATGTTTATGTATACACATACAAACGACAGACATCCACAACATCATCAGCACATACCATCACTCTATCACAACCCATGCATATGTATTGCCCCCAGCATGCAGACAAATTGCACCCAGCATACAGACCGATTGCACCCAGCATACGGACAGATTGCACCCAGCATACAGACAGATTGCACCCAGCATACAGACATATCCTCTAACCACTATATGTACTCAAACAGTATAACACTCCTACACACATACCACATATATGCATACCATAAACATCAGAGTTAGTGTTACAGTACGCGAACGTACCTTCGTTGACGGTAGACGGCACTTCACTTCGACGCATTTATGATTCTTGAAAATAAAGACTAAAATAGCCCTCCCATATGATACCCAAATCATAAAAATAAAGACTACTCTAGCCTTACTAACTAACTATTGAAAGAACTACGAAAGCTTAAAGCTCGTCTGGGAAAACTTACCCGAGCTTCGCTACTGATTCCCCAGAGCTCCTCTCTCTTCTTTCCCTCTCTAGATTCGGCCAAGGCAAGAAAGAAATGGATGTGAAGAATTCAAGAGCACCTTAGGCCTATTTATAGAATTTTCAAGGGACATAAAGGTCATTTTTGAGTTTGTTCTAAACCATTAGATCTAACTTGTTTTGAAAGGCAAAATCTTGGCCTTTGATCCCTTTGGTCGACATAACAGCCCTAGGTGGCACCAAAATTGCATCATCTTGATGATGTAATCAACTTGTTAAGGAAGGTTTTGTCCGATAAACCTCGATCGGCACCGATTCGCGTAATTTCGGAAAAATCTCAAAATTATGGATTTACAACTTTGAAGACCTTCTCTTCCTCATCAATAATATCTATTTAAACTTGAATTTTGACTTTAGACAGGGTTCCAAGCTGTCCGGTGAAGTTTCTCGAAAACGTGTCCGAACGCGTCCGGTTTGAACGCATTTACGAAATTACCAACTTCTTGAAAAATTCACTGATTCCAAATATGTCAAAATAAATTCAAACTCATGCCTAGATATTGAGTTAGAATTTATTTTCCTCTTTCCAAAAATATGCCTATATGCATTTTTCCTATTTTGTTTTATTAGGAAAATGCCAAACTGACCTCGGAATTAACTTAGGAAGAGGTCACTTAAAGGTAAAAACTCACTGATCAATATTTTACCTTGACCTTGGGATTCCTATTCCTAGATCTCTAGATAGGATCCGTTTCCTAATTTTAAAATTACTATTCACAAAGTTTCACTTTAATTAATTATAATATAAAATAATGCCACTTGCATATAAAATCTTTGGATATTATTTTGCTCAAACTTAACCCCTAAGGCTCCCATATTTCGGTCAACATCTCTGGCCCTTTTTATTTTATTTTTAATTTAATTATTTACTTAATTATTGATTTATTTTAATTTTCCCAAAAATTTCACAAAATTACCTAATTGGTCCATACTTGTATTTAGGCTTAAAAATACCTAAACTCAACTATTTTTCTCCAAAATTTCCAATTAATTAGTAAATATATTTTTACTAATTTCAAACCATTTTCCACTAATTTTTGAGCTTTACATAATTATTTCATAATTTTCTTTACTCAGGCTTAAGTAATTAGCTTAATATTACTTAATTACTTTATTATCACTTGTTGATAATTTTCTTAATTAAGACACTCCTTTATCTTCAAACTTTTGCCTTAACATTAGAATTTCCATGCCTCATGCATTATTTTATAATTTACAAGGGTATTTTCCATAATTTTTCTAAGTCATTTATGTCCCTTAGGGGCATTTTCGTCATTTTGGCACTTTGGCCCTTAAATTCCCTAATTCAAATTTCGGGGTATTACAGACTCGTTAATGAAAATGCAACCCTTTTTTATCTCTGCCTTAGTTGATTTATGTAATTCTGCCTGTTTAAAGTAGGCCTATTTTTTGCCTGTTTGAAGTAGACCTGTTTTGCGGTGAGGCCTGTGGCCTGTTAGCCTAATTATAAAATTTTTAAAAATATAGGCCTCCTTAACAGGACATAGGCCAGACTCAGGCTGAAAAATGGTCTCTAACGAGATTCGCTATAGCGGCGTTAGCGGCTCCAACTCGTCCTCTGTCGTGAACTACGAGCGTGCTCCACAGCCTCTAAATTTGTCGTTTGCCGTCGGTTGTAGATCTGGGATGCAGATCTGCGTCTCTCTCTCTCCTCCTCACTAAACAATATGTTGAGCAACGATTCCGAGCATCGTGAAGAGGAGGAAGTGCCCCGTAGGCGATGATGAGAATACCATAGTTCTATTTCCTAGTGCTTTCTTTTGTTGAAATTCTAAATGGATAGCTCTATTGTAGTATTTTTCTGCTCTATTTCCTGGTGCTTTCTTTTGTTTGTAAACAGTTCTATTATTTGTCTTCTGCTTCATTCAGTTAAGACTTGAGAGGTTTTATTTTTCTTCTTACTTTTGTGCTTTGCTGGACATAAAACGCTCTATTTCTTGCGTCGAATTGCACCTTATATTGTGTTTTAGATTGTTTTAGCTTGTTCTAATTGCACCTTATATTGTGTTTTAGAGGATTTTATGGATTGCCTAGCATGCGTGCGTACTATAGATTTATGGATATACAACGACTGTTATTTAAATAAGAGTCGTTGAAATTCAACGACTGTTTTTTAAAAACAGTCATTGTAAGTCATAAACTTTCAACGACTCTTCTTTACACGACCGTTAAAAACAGTCGTCTAAGGTGCAGATTTGCCAATGAACTATTACCCGAGGAACGTCTGGCACAAAAAACAATTGAAGGAACCAAATTGGCCAACGAACTATTAAAAAGTGAAAAAAAAAACACACAATTTTGAGCAGATTTGCCAATGAACTATTACCCCGTCACTGTTTTGGTGTCTCCGTCTTCCATTGACTGTCACAGTGTCGGCGACGTTGGCGTCTCCAAAGCTTCCACTGTTGTTGGGTGTTCCACTCACCCTCTTGAACTCATTCAACTGTCCACAACTTTCAACCGGCACGCGTCTTGCACCTTGGTTTCATCCTTCCAATGCCACAAGCAGCAACCGCTGCTGCCACATCGCTTACTTGCATGGGTCTCATCTCTGTTGGTGTTTGCTTTATCCAACAAGAATGTTTAACCGCTCTTTTCTCCAGCGTCTCCGCCACCGTCCTACACCAGTACCTCATATTTTAACATAATAATGATAGTGTTATGAATATTATATTTGTGGATGTCCATATCTCCCATTATTCCCTGTATCCATAGTTTCCTATTCTCACCCATTAATCACTATGATTATGGAATCGCATTAATTGTAGATTAGAGAGTTGTGCCTATAAATAGAAGGCATATGGTATTTTTTTTAAATAGTTATTTGGTATTTTGTTCACTTTTTAATAGTTCGTTGGCCAATTTGGTCCTTTCAATTGTTTTTTTATGTCAGACGCTCCTCGAGTAATAGATCATTGGCAAATCTGCACCTTAACCCTTAATTTTTTAAAAACATAAGTTTCACTTTCCCTCTTAATTCTCTTAAAGTCGCTTAATTACCAGAAATTAAGAGGAAAGTGATTGATGAATATAATATATGTTCATTAGTCTCAAGTTTAAGCTATAATTTTACCATGTCAATTTCCTCATTACAATATCCATAAGTCACACCACGTTGAGCCTCTCTGTATTTGTGTTTGAGTGCGAGTGAGAGAAGAAAGAGAGTTGAAGTTAATCACTTGAATACGTGAGAGCTAATTAACCATGTCAATATCAGACCAAATTAATAAATGTGGGAGATAAAATGAATTGATATTTTACATTTAAGATTTAAATCCATTCTCATACCAAAAAACAAAAGATTTAAATCCATTCATTAACCATTCAACTAGTTGTTATATTTAAGATTGGATGGACTAATAAATTTTCCTTCTGGCAAAAAAAAAAAAAAAAACAACATTGAATTATGGAGGGGCAGAAATAATAAGGGAAAATAGTTAATGTTATTAATTGTTACCTGTTCACAACCTCACATGCCTTTGAGTTGGCAAATTCCCAAAAAAAAAACTTCTTTTTTTAGTTTAACAATTCATAACATTGACCTCTTAGCTAGGCTCTTACATAGTAACAATATTAACGTACTAGATCTAATATTTTAAAAGTAGTAATAAGGAATGTTATATGCCATCAAATGAGAATGATTAATGAGAATGTCAACTCAACTACGACGTGCATGCGCACTTTTGCAAATGTATTAATATTATTTCTTCAGTTTGTATTAATTCAAAATATCATATTATCACTATCATATCATCATGTTTTTTTTTCATATAATTTATATGAAAATTAATGTACTACCGATGCTGGCTGAATTGACAAATATCAACTTGTTATCTAATTCAACTGTGTGTGTGTTATATGAATAAGCCACCTTGCAATTAAATATAAATGTGTGTGTATTATTATCTTATTCAATTTCTAATGACACTATTTAATTGTATTATCATTATTCTTTTTCATATAACTTCGATAAAAATTAACGTGTGGAACTGTTGCTGAATCAATATATATACATAAACACACACATATAGGGAAAATATCAGTAAGGTCTCAAAGAAGAGAAAAAATATTAAAAAAGTCTCAACCCCAAATCCTCTATAAAAAAAGTCCCTAGGGAGAGACTTTTTTATATTAATTACGGAATTTCAATATCCAAAAAGTCTCGTTGTTAAAATGGTTTTTTCATCAAAGAAGCCAAGTTAAATCAAACCAAGTCTTACCCAAAAAGAAATTATGATTTAAAAAAAAAAGGTTCAGAAGACGAGGATCAAGAGTTTAATATAGGAGATGACAAAACGTAAATATATAATACTACTATAATTATTGTGAAGGAGCATGATTAAACTCTCTTGAGATCAATCTCCATGTGATGATCCTATATATGTAGGTAGGTCCCACTAGCCAATTGGAATAACTAATAAGGCGGCCCAATAATCAGCCACCAACACATACATTACTAATATTCTCAAGGCACCAAAATTAAACAAGTAGATAGAATGTTTCCATGTGATCAATTTCCAAAGGTATAAATTAAACTATGGGGTTAATATGATCACTAATTATTAAAGCTTACACAATCTGATAGAATTTTGGTTTTGGTTTGTAATCGCTAATTTTGATATCTATAATTTTATGAGGATTTGGTTTCAATTTAACGAATAATCTTATATTTTAACAAGTTTTAATTTTTGTCTCTATACTTAATTAAATTGAGAAAAAGTCATTATAAATGAAACTTTATGAATTAAAATCAAAATTCGATCAAACTGTAAGGACTAGCTAGTGATGATATTAACCTTTAGACTATATTGGTATTGGTTTGAATTGGCCGTGTAAAGAAATATGTGAGTGCAATTTTACCTCGTAAAATGCACTTTTAAGCTAATCCAAACGAATTCTATAGTCTTGGTGTGAGCTGCTCTCATCTGTTAAAAAATATACTCCACTAGCTGTCATGCATGAAATAAACATATGTACCTTTTCCCTTGGAGATTTATCTTCTGATTCGAGGGAATTAGGATATTCTTATATAATAAAACCAAAGGACAAAAAAAAATTAAAATTCCGTTATGGTGGCTTCTACCAACATGAACATGTTATAAACTAGTCACGAGAGAGCCAGACTGTCCCTGAACTGAAGCAAATCAGAGACTTTGGATGTATATATATAATAATGAAAGTTTCCTGAATCATCTCCGCTTGTTGAGCTTTGAATCTTGAATTGATTTGTCACGACATATATGACGACCTTGAGGAACTATAAATAGAGGACACACGCATATTACTGAAGCATCAAAATCATCCATCAAAACGTACACTAAATAACAATTAAGCAGCAGGCAAAATGGAAGCTGCGAGGTCGATTGTGGTGTTGTCTTGCCTGGTTCTGTTCACATGTGGGATCTGTTCAGCTCAGCTAAGTAAGGGATTCTACAGCCAAACATGCCCTAATCTGGAGACTTATGTTCGTTCTGCTGTTTCTACCAAGTTCCAACAGACCTTTGTCACTATTCCTGGCACTCTCAGACTCTTCTTCCACGATTGCTTCGTTCGGGTCTGTTTTATATATCTATATATCCATTTTTAATTAATTAGTTATATATATATATACTGACGAATATATATACATATACATACAAACAAACAGGGATGTGATGCATCGGTGTTGCTGGCGAATGCGAACGCAGAGAAGGATCATCCGGATGATCTGTCGCTCGCTGGAGATGGCTTCGACACCGTCATCAAAGCCAAGGCCGCCGTTGACAGGGACCCACAGTGCCGTAACAAAGTCTCTTGCGCCGACATTCTTGCTCTCGCCACCAGGGATGTCATCAACTTGGTACTCTCTCTTCTTTATATTTAACCCTACCTTAGTTATACCTTGATCATTTTAATTAGGTCAAATCTCGGTCTGATTTGTTTAGTCAGAATGCCTCCTCTTTCATCTGGATCCATCCATCCATAAATATATATAGAAAAGACCAATATTTATCCTTTCATGTGCCAATAATGCACGTGTCAACTTACCTGGCAAATGCACGTTTGAATAATATTTATCCTCTTACTCTCCAATGGTAGCTGTCCATGATAGACAACAAGTTTGAATATTTTGACGGAGAATTGGTAGTATATATGAAATACTAGGTCCTAATAATTAATTTGAGTAAATTGAAATATTATATTCTCTCAATGTCCTAAGTTGAGTAGAATGAAATACTCTATCAATGAGGTATTTTCTCCATGTTTGTTTATAAGAGCTCAAAATTTAAATTATCTTTATCTTTTTTATATAAGTCCGACAAGATTTGTCTTAACATTTAATGAGTTTTTGTTTTTTGTTTTTCATTTTTGCCCCTCATTAATTACATATATTGCATTATTAAAAGGTTGTTGTACTGATATTTCTCTCTCTTATTTACCCTTTATAAATAAGGGCATACTTGGAAAAAGAATGTTTATTTTAGACGTGGTTTTTAACTAATTTTAATCACTTTCTTAAATCGCATAATTTAGTTATTGAGCACTTATAAATAAGACATGGGGAGTATTTAAATGGATTGGTTTTGCTGCTTCAACAGGGGTATTTGGGGCCTCTAATTATTGTGCCTCCCTCACAAATACCTTTGTAATGCATCATTCTCCCATATGTATTTTTTTTTTTTTTTGTTTCTTTTAATCATCAGGTTATTCTACGTGAATCGAGTAAATATTAATATCTTATGGCCATAATGGTCCAGTCATTTACGATTCTTTAAAGGAAAAAAATACTCTAAATCATAAAAAACTTAAAATTTTCAAAACCGCCTAGGCCTTTTTTCAGGCCTGTTTATATAAACAGGCCAGGCCTAGGCCTTAAAACAGGCCTGTAAAGCCTGTCAGGCCGGCCTGTTAAGGGGGCAAAATAGTAATTTCCTTTTTAAAAAAAAAAAAAACCCCAAGTTGCCCTAATTCCCCAACTCCAAGCTCTCTTTCGTTCAAAACTCGAAGCTCTCTCTCTCAGTCCGACACTGCGCCGCTCGAGTCGACAGCCTCTTCGGTCTTCCCTTCCATCTTCAATTTCTTCATCCAGCGTGAGGCTTACCCCATTTCAGATCTCCGACGCTGCTTCCGTCGAGCTTCCGTCGTCCGTCGTCCGTTACTCCGTCGTCCGTTACCCATTTCAGATCTCCGACGCGGCTTGCCCTAAGTCGTCACCGTTCGTCCTCACCGTCGTCCGTTACTCCGTCGGCCGTCGCATACTCTTCAACCCAAGAGTCTCCTGGTATTTTGTCTGTTCTCCATCCTCTATCCTCTTGCTTTTGTTATGGGTTTGTAGGCATGGCTCTCAAAGTTATGCTTAGGATTTTTTTTGATCTCAAATTCAACATTCTTGCCCAAAGTTATCCGTCGAGTTGCTGTGATTGTATTGATTTTTTATATGGCCTGTTGATTTTTCTTTTCCAGTGAAAACATGGGCTGTCGAATCGAAAATATTGAACCATCGGAAACTCAAATTTCGGTTGTTCAAGTGAATTAATTAACCTTATGAATTGGCAAGCAGGTTGCCAATGCTATGAATTTTCAGACTTAACCTTATGTTTTTCTTGTTCATTTTTCCATCTATTCTTGTTAAATCCACTATCCTGACTTAACCTTATGTTTTTCATTTCTTCATTTTTCCCCAGTCGTTTCATTTTAAACTTGTTTGCTTCAAAATCAGTACGAAATTTGGCTTAGTTTATAGAAACAAACTTATTTAACATTTATAGAATGAAATTTGGCTTTGTTGTTGTTGTTGTTTCTTCCCTGATGACCTGTAAGCTTACGGCCCTGGTTCTCTCCAGTCTACTTCCCCTCGGCATGCTCAATTTTTTGTTCCCAGGGGGACCCCTTCCCCTGCGAATGAATCTTGTGTTTACCATAAGAAACACTAATGTACGTTGAGACAGTTCCCGCGAGTTTCTCTGACCCGTTACATCATCAGATGTTGATTTCCCCCTCTAAATTCTTATTGCAACGGTCTGATCTGCTTGGGTTTGTGCTTTATTTGAAGAGAAAAACAAACCCACATGCGTGTATCACTTATGGTTCTGAAATTTGTTCTCGGACAGATCTGGGTCTCTGTAAAGATGTGAGCTTTGAAGCTTTTATTTTTTAAGAGAAAATAAAAAATACTTATCTTCTCCTTTCCAATTGGATATTCTTTTCTTTTCTTTTATTTACCAGTCTGTAGTATCTTTCTTACCTTTAGTCGCTGGCTTGTCAATTCAAAAACTACATTACTTTTTATGTTTCAGTTCTAGTTCATGTCATCCCCATTTCAGAGTGAAACAATGTCATCTACTTCAGCTCCTCCTACTGCTATTGAGGTCTCTCAACAAGCACCAACAGATTCAAGTCAACAAGATACTCAACAAACTAATGATGCGAGTGAGAAAATTGCTAGTAATGATGAGATTATTAAGAAGAAGAGGCGAAAAACCTCAGCTATTTGGGATGATTTTGATCAAATTGAATCTAACGATGGGCTCAAAGCTAAATGAAAGTCTTGTAAAAATCCATTTTCATACTCAGGGAAGGGAGCTAGCACTACCCATCTATGGAGACATCTCAAGAATTGTGATGCAAGGAAGCTCCTCATATCTGCAAAAAACAAGCAATCCACCATTCCATTTCAACCTTCTAGCCCGAATCCATTTTTGGCATTGGGTTCCCGATATTCTAATGAGAAGATGAGGGAAATAATTGCTACTGCAATCATGGATTTGATCAAATCATGAACATTGTTCGTGAAAAGCAAGCAATTCCCCCTATGAAATCAGAATTGGAAGCTTATCTTGAGGAGAGTGTTTTTATACCTGATGGCAATTCTAACTCCTTTACTGCCCTAGAATGGTGGAAAAATAATAGTATGAAGTATAAGATTTTATCTAAGATGGTCACGACATACTAGCTATTCCAATCTCAACCGTGGCATCGAGTCCACATTCGGTCTTTGGAGGTAGGGTTATTGATGAATATCGTTCTAGATTGAATGAAAAATCAATTGAAGCACTTATGCATTGTCAAAATAATATCATTTGTTATACATATTACTTGTTCAATTGTGTTTTCTAATTCTATATATTTGATTAATTTTTTTCAAGGTCTTTGAAGCAGAAGAAGAAGAAGAAATTATATTAAAGATTTGATGTAATGAATCATTCCACGTCTCATTCCTTAGTATAGCTCTGGTTAGGCTTAATTGGATAGGTTCCAAATTGTTAATCCCTGATGTGGTCTTGACTAAGTACTATGCTTTCTATTCAATTGCTTTTAGCATTTTTTATCGGATCCTTATTGTGACTTTATGCAAAATCATTAGATAAAAGTTATGCTTACATTCCTATGATTTGTGCTTAGCAAAGGGCTTTTGGGTTTAACACTTATTGGATTTTTGCTTGCATCCGCTACTTGATGATGACATGATGGTTACTTCGTATGATGCTTATTTTAGGAAAAATGCATTTTTAAGCTCCAATTGCTAATGTAGGAGGTGCATTTTGTTGAACATATTTGATGGGCGAGAGAATAGTTGGTCAGTTCTTATCTTTGCAGCATGTATGTTAGATCATTAGGAATTATTTATATAAGGCCTGTTTTCTACTGTTTAAAGAGGGCCTTTACGGCTGTTTTTGGCTCGTTTTCTACTGTGGCACGTTAGCCAGGAACACAATTTTTTAAAAAACAGCCTTAACAGCCACAGCCGAGCTCAGCCGAAAAATAGGCTGATACGAGCCACAGCCGAGCTCGAGCCTATTTCGTGCTTAACAGGCCAGGCCTGTTAAGGCCAAGGCCTGGCCTGGCCTGGCCTGTTTCCACCCCTAGGTGCATTAGAGAGAGACACGTTAAAATCGAGCGAGTTAGTTTTTGGGAACAAATTTTGGTGCCTCTCCTTTAGATAAGCATCAGGAGCTCATCTCGTTTGGACAGATCTGATCTGGACATCTTATTCTATTAATATTTAAATTAAAAATATTAAATCTCAACTGTTTGGTGCCCTGGTTCCTTAGTTTTTGTTACACGGCCTCCATGCTTTAGTTGTTTTGTTTTATAGCTTATTAATAGATATAATAATTATAATGCAGGCAGGAGTGCTAATAGAATATACTCAGCTTAGTATCAATTAGACTGATATGCCACGTCTATGCCACGTGTTATCATCTGTTAGTAGTTTGTTATAAGGAAGTCACGTGTAGTGTCAAGTTGTTAGATTACCGAATTGATCATTTCCTTCTGTTATGCATCTATATAAAGAAACACTAGTCTATCATCAATAACATGATTAGTTCTTCCATTTGAATTATTTCTTCTACTCTGATATATTGAAATGGTATCAGAGCCAGGTCTGCTCCGGTCAAGCTCTGTTTTCCGGTAACCTCCAGAAAACAGAAACAGTGATATTGGCGGTGGTTAATCTCCGAAATTTTGGATTGATAAATCATCACAACAATGTCTTCCACTGCTTTACCGGTGTCAGTCGATCCAGGACTCAATAATCGTACCTTCACGAACAAGAAGATCACCGTTCAACTTGATGATTCCAACTACCTCATATGGAAGCAACAAGTATATTTCATGGCCAAGCAACATCGCTTGTTCTCGTATCTGGATGGCTCGGTCATTATTCCTCCCAAACTAGCTCGTGACGGTGAATCTGGCCGAGATATGCCAAATCCGGCATATGAGACGTATGAACAACTGGACTCGGCACTTGCTTCATGGCTACTTGCGTCGGTAACCCCCTCCGTTCTTCCTGACTTAGTTGGATTAGAAACTGCTACTCAAATTTGGCAAAAATTGAATAGACTATATTCTGATAAATCTGACTCTAAAATACTGCATTACAAGAATCTGTTGACCAATCAGAGAAAGGGCGAATTATCCATGCGTGATTACCTTGCTAATCTCAAGTCTATATGTGATCACTTGGCGTTGCTAGGTGAATCAGTGTCAGAACCTACCAAAATCTCACATATTCTCAATGGTCTCACCATGGAATATGAATCTGTAATTGCTATAATTAATGCATCCAAAAATCAATTTGATCTGGACACAGTTAACACTATGCTACTGGATTCTGAAGCCAGACAAAAATCCTTCATAGCAAACTCTGTATCGCAAGCACACTATGCGTCTGTTCCCTCATCTGATCTGAGTTATCCTCAGGATATTCCAATGGTCTATGCTACTCAACCTTCTGGTCCAATAGGACGTGGTCAATCATCCACTCAGCCATTTCGCCCTCAGTACAACAATGCAAGAGGTTTTAACAACAATTTTAATACCAGTAGAGGTCGTGGTCGTGGCTTTTTCCAGCACAACAAACCATCATGCCAAATCTGTCATAAAATAGGACATCTTGCTGATGCTTGTTATTTCAGATATGAGCAGTCCAACAATGCTCGTCCCTCAGCACAAGTGCACTACACTGATTCTAGCCAAACACCGCACATGATGTCTTATCCTCCTGAGACTTACTGGCCATCTCAATACACTGAGCTACCTATGGCTTCACCAACTCAACATGTGCCTACTGAATACAAATCAGTAGCTAGCTCACATATTCCAGTACAGGTTAATGCTCCTACTGGTACTACTGCAACTCAATTAAACACTCCTGCCATACCTGCTGTCTCCAATCATGCTGCAAATGTATCCAGCACTCAAAGCCTTCCAGCTGACTCAGGTGTGCCTCAAGCATTTGTTGCCTCTCCTGAGATTATCACTGATGAGGCTTGGTACCTCGATTCTGGAGCCACTCAACACATAACCAACTCGGTGAATTCTCTCAGTCTAGCTGCACCACCTCAAGGTAAAAGTGTGGTTATAGTTGGTGGAGGCACCACTCTTCCGGTTTCCTATATTGGTAAAGCTTATTTAAATTCATCAAATGCATCCAGATCTGGTTTGAAACTGAACAAAGTCTTATGTGTTCCCAATATGCAAAAGAATTTAATATCCATTGCACAAGTTACAAAAGAAAATGGTGTTTCCATAGAGTTTTTTCCTCATGCTTGTATTGTGAAGGATCTGCAGAGCAAGAAAATTCTCATGAATGGAGCTGAGTTCGCTGGCATGTACAAATTAGATGCTGCCTCTTTTCCAAAATCCTCATCAGTTGGAAAAGTCACTGGTGGTCAGCATTCATCTACTGTCTGTCATTATACAGCAGCGTCAGACAATTTCATCTTGTGGCACCGCCGGCTAGGTCATCCTCATGAAGGAACTGTGAAGACTGTTCTTCAGTCACTTAATATACCAGTAAATAAAACAGTATCAGCTGATGTTTGCAATGCTTGTAAAATGGGCAAAAGTCATAGGCTTCCTTTTTCAGCATCTTCATCTGTGTACACAAAACCTCTTGAACTGATTTCTATGGATTTGTGGGGTCCAGCTCCGTTTATGTCAAATGGCTTTGTATATTACATTGCTTTCGTGGATGCTTTTAGCCGCTTCACTTGGATATATCTCTTGCGTAAAAAATCTGAGGCCTTAACAAAATTTAAAGAGTTTAAAGCAATGGTTGAAAACAAATTTGCTACATCTATTCAACAGGTGCAAAGTGATAATGGTGGGGAGTTTCTTGTGTTCACCCCTTTCCTCACTTCCTGTGGCATTCAACATCGCTTTACATGCCCATACACATCACAACAAAACGGCTTGGTTGAGAGAAGACACAGATCCATTGTTGAGACAGGACTTACACTACTGGCCACAGCCTCATTACCCTTAGTTCATTGGAGTGATGCCTTTTTGTCAGCTGTATTCCTGTTGAATCGATTGCCTACACCAGTTTTACAAAGTTCCTCACCATATGAAAAGCTACTTGGTGTCAAACCTGATTATTCCTTACTTAAAGTGTTTGGTTGTGAATGTTTTCCATGTTTGCGCCCATACAACAAACACAAAATTGAGTTCAGATCTGCATCATGTATATTCCTTGGCTATAGCTCAGCTCATCGGGGATATAAGTGCCTAAACAGAACTACTGGACGTGTATACATCACAAGACATGTAGACTTTCATGAATCTCATTTTCCAGCACAATCTCAGTTTAGTATCAGATATGCTTCCTCTCAGCCATATTCCAAAACCAGCTTCAAACCCCCATATACCAGACCTGAGATTAATCCAGTTACTCCTTGTTCACCTCAACCCGTGCCAATCCAATCACCCATCCCTCAGCTATTCTCACCATCAGTTCACCCAGCCAGCACCACTCTTTCCCTTCAACCACAAATCACTCACTCCACTCCTCTGACCAGTCCTGTCAGCACTACTTCACAACCTTCCCCAATTATTAATTCCCATTCCATGGTTACTAGAAGTAAGGCTGGTGTGTTTAAACCAAAAGTATTCACTGTTGCTGAAGATGTTTCCATTCCAAAAACCATTGAAGAGGCTCTTGCTGATCCCCATTGGACTAAAGCAGTAAATGAAGAATATGATGCACTCCAACATTTTGGCACATGGGAGTTGGTTCCCTCCCCATCTGATAGAAAGATTATAGGCTGCAGATGGCTTTGTCGCTTAAAAACCCATGCGGATGGATCCATTGCCAGATATAAAGGAAGGTTAGTTGCCAAAGGATACTCCCAAGAAGCTGGAACTGACTATAGGGATACTTTTAGTCCGGTTGTCAAGCCTACTACAATTAGAACTCTACTTACTCTTGCTGTTACAAAGCAATGGAAACTACACCAAGTGGATTTTAACAATGCATTCCTAAATGGGGATCTAACCGAAGATGTTTACATGCAACAACCTCCCGGTTTTGTTCAGAATGATGCGTCAGGAAAACCATTGGTGTGCAAGCTCAAAAAGGCTCTATATGGACTCAAGCAAGCACCTAGAGCTTGGTTTGTAAAACTCAGCACCTTCCTCCAAACACTTGATTTTATACCTGCAAAATCTGACCCATGCTTGTTCATTAAAAAGGATGACAGCACCATCACATATTTACTGGTATATGTGGATGACTTAGTTCTTACTGGCTCAAATGAAACTATAGTACAAGAACTTATCAGCAAAATGAGTTCAATGTTTTCTCTCAAAGATTTGGGTGAACTTTCCTATTTTTTGGGAATTGAGTTTCAGAGATCACCCAGAGGCATTCACTTAACTCAGAGGAAGTACATCCACAACTTATTGATTAAAACTCAAATGGTTGAGGCTCATGCCTATGCGTCTCCAATAGCTGTCACTATTCCTCTATTTGCCAATGACAGTCCATCTTTCACTGACCATCGTTTATATCGTAGCATTGTTGGATCCTTACAATATCTATGTTACACTAGACCTGATATAGCCTTCACTGTCAACAAATTAAGTCAATTTCTTCATTCACCAACTATAAAGCAATGGGAGTGTGTGAAGAGACTCCTTCGTTATTTGAATGGCACAAGTACACATGGGTTGATGATCAAACCAGTGCAGCAATTCATCATTCAAACCTACACTGATTCTGATTGGGGTGGCAGCACAGCAAGAAAAAATAAAAAAGATGAAGAAGTTCAGGTTCTGCCTGAAAACAAAAGGTCAACCAGTGGCTACTGTATATTCCTTGGTTCAAATCCAATCTTGTGGGTGTCTAGGAAGCAGCAGGTGGTCTCTAGAGCAGCAACTGAAGCTGAGTATCGAAGTGTAGCTGATTCTATCACTGACCTAATGTGGGTTCTGTCACTCCTAAGAGAGATGCACATAGATGTGATCAAAACACCTTGCATTTGGTGTGATAATACAGGCACGGTAGCTTTGGCTTCTAATCCAGTCTTGCACTCTAAGACTAAACATGTCGAACTAGATGTACATTTTATAAGAGAGAAGGTGGTGGCTGGAATTGTGACAGTAGGATATGTTCCATCTGCATATCAAGTTGCAGACATACTTACCAAACCACAACCGTATGGGATGTTCTCTTTTTGCAGAAATAAATTGAATATCATCTCTGCTGATGAAGTGCATAATGGAGTGTGAAGATGAGTCAAGTTTCTGCAGGGAGAATGCTAATAGAATATACTCAGCTTAGTATCAATTAGACTGATATGCCACGTCTATGCCACGTGTTATCATCTGTTAGTAGTTTGTTATAAGGAAGTCACGTGTAGTGTCAAGTTGTTAGATTACCGAATTGATCATTTCCTTCTGTTATGCATCTATATAAAGAAACACTAGTCTATCATCAATAACATGATTAGTTCTTCCATTTGAATTATTTCTTCTACTCTGATATATTGAAAAGGAGGACCTTTCTATGAAGTAGAACTTGGAAGGCGAGATGGCAGAATTTCCACAATAGCAAGTGTTCAACACAGTCTTCCTCAACCTTCCGACAATTTGGATCAGCTCAATTCTCAATTTTCCCGGCGAGGCCTTTCTCAGACCGATCTCATCGCGCTATCAGGAGCACACACATTAGGGTTTTCTCATTGCAACCGCTTCTCCAAGAGGATCTACAACTTCAGCCCCACAAACAGAATAGACCCTTCCTTGAATCTCCAATACGCTTTTCAACTCAGGAACATGTGTCCCTTGAAGGTGGACCCCACCATCGCCATTAACATGGAGCCCGTAACTCCTCGGAAGTTTGATAACCAGTACTTCAAGAATCTTCAGAATGGCATGGGTTTGTTCTCTTCTGATCAAGTGCTTTTACTGATCAGAGGTCTAGGGCTACTGTGAACCTGTTTGCTTCTAGTGAAGCTGCTTTTAACTCTGCTTTCATTTCTGCTATTACCAATATGGGAAGGGTTGGTGTTAAAACTGGAAACCAGGGTGAAATTAGGGTTGATTGCACCAGAGTCAACTAAAAAGACAACGTGTCATCGCGCTGGTATCTATTCCACCCCCCCCCCCCCTTTTTTTGGCTTTGATCGGTTTTTATGGTGTATTTTGTAATAACCAACACTATTCGTGATGATCTTTTGTGTGAAGAAATTGGTTAAGAAATAAGATATGATATCTGGGTTCTTTAATTGTTGAGACTAAAATATAGTGACCTCCTCATTCTCTGTATCCCAAACATATATAGTCCAATTTTTAATATCATTATGAATATTTTATTAAAAATTCTAAAATATGTTATTTTTCATTTGTAATTTTGTTAAAAATTCTAAAATTATTAATTTTTCCTTATAATCTAATTTTTTTACTCTCTCCAATTTAAAAAAATTTAAATAATTAAGTATAGTAAAATTTAAATAAGCAATTTTAAAATATTGTATTGAAAATAATAATTTAAAAAAATTAATTGATCTCTTATTATATTAAATCATTATTTTTTTATAAAAAATATTGAATCCCTATTTTATTAAGTTTTTATATGCATCCTTGTAATATTATTATTTTATCTAATTTATATATTTAAATTTTAAAAAATATTAAATGCAAAAGTTTGCATGAATAAAAAAAAGGTGAAAAGATAAATGCATTAAAAATGTGGGAAAGTATTGGCATTGACTTGGTAAAATTGTGGGATTAAAAAGCTGGCAAACTAGTTGCTTTCTCCAATCAGCTTTTTTTTTTTTTTGATTACAAAGGGGCAAGCCGAAGCTTGAAAAGGGAAAAGGGACTAGATTATAAACCTCTAGCCCCTAATACAACAACAAAAGAGAAAGCTAGAAATGACAGACCGCCGATCCGTCAAAAACATATCAAGACAACCTCGGGGATACCAGAACCATAACCACATCGGCCCCAACAAAGATCACGATGACCCTGCTTTGCCATGAAATCAGCACATGAGATATTCTCTCTCGAGGTATGGTGAAGCTCCACATCCCAGTCCCGAAATAGAAGATCTCTAGTCTCCCCAATGATGTCCTTGAGGGGGTGATCAGTGATAGAGTCTCTCATAAGGGTGTTGATGGCATCAAGGGAGTCAGAGTAGATAACAATTCTCTGGAAATCCATCTGAAGACCAATCTGCAACCCGGTCAAGATAGCGTAAACTTCAGCTTCAAAGACAGAACAAAGGCCAAGGGGTTTATGAAAACCCATCAACCAATCGCCTTGGGAATTCCTTAGCACTCCTCCGCAGGCCGCTTGATGATGTTGGAGTCTCCAATCAGCTTTTGTCCCCCTCCTTGTCTCCTTCTCTTAGTACTTCTTACATCATCCTTTTTATCACTCTAAAATTATAATCCTACGTTATTAATATAATAGCAAAATAATTAAACTTTAGTGGTGGTACGCAACCGAAACATGTAGTCTTGGCCATGGATCGGAACCTGGAGAAGAAAGGGGGGACTTTAGTGGGAAGGATTGAAACTGGTAAGAAGCTAAATATCCCTACGGTAATTACAATGATCAAGAAAGGTTGGCAACTGGAGGAGGAGCTAAGGGTGCATGATCTTGATAGGAGCCACCTTGTTTTTCTGTTTCGTTTTAATAAATGTTAAGATTATGAGCGGATCCTCAGAGGAAGACCTTGGTCGATACAAGGCCATCTGTTGAATCTTCAGTGCTGGGACGATTTTATGGTTCTTAAAGACGTCGATTTCAGTTATACTCCTTTTTGGGTGCAATTCCATGGTCTACCTTTCGAAGCTTTTGATAGTGATAATGCAAAAATTCTTGGAGATACCGTTGGGAAAACGATGATGTTCGAGAGTCCAATAGTGGAAGGTAACCTTGTTCGGAGCTTTGTGAGAGTTAGAGTCCTTCTTTGAATGGACGCTCCACTCACAGCTGATTTCTGGGTGCCGAGAAAAGGGAAGACACCAGTCTGGGTTTCAGTTAAGTATGAGCGTTTACAAAATTTCTGTTATAAACGTGGTTGTCTTGGACATGATGGTCGAAATTGTAAGGATGTCAGCTCTCCAAGAGGGGAAGGTGCTGAGTATGAGTTTGGAAGCTGGATAAGTACTCCGACTGTGCGTACATTTGATGATATTTTGGAGGTGTGTAATAGGGAATGGCCGGAAGCTAATTTCACCGGTGGGAAATCTCAGAATTTTTTCTGCCGTGCTGCCTCGCCAGTTGGTAGGGGAGATTTTTCCGGCCAGTCTCCGCCGTGTTCAGAGCTAGAGCCAACGGTCAGATATTCTCAGCATGACGATGGGGTGATTTGTCGAATTGCAGTAGTGCAGAATATGGTTCAGGAGGACACAGGGATTTCGTCGCATGAAGCAAGTGTGACGGAGACTTATCAATGTGATCTTCTTCATATGGGTGGGACCCAGCAATTGAAAAAGGTGGAAAGTCAAAAGTTGGATGGAATTGGGGTGACATCGGCGCCTTTTGAGGAGAAGATATCCGTTGGAATTGATGTGTCATGCCTTGCTAATTCCAATTGCTCCATGGGCTCGGTCCGTGACTCCTTGGGCTTTGATCAAAGTTCAACTATGCATATGGGGGGCCCATCGGATGAGAATGTCACTTTGCATGGGCCTATGGGAGCTCACTTGGTTATTAATAATAAAGATCTTAATTTCAATAGGGCTATTTTGAATGGGCCTGCGATTACACACCACTGCCAATTGTCCCCAGATTTGCAGATTGAGCCGAGACCTGAGGCGAATACTACTGACTGCTCAGTTTTACCTTGTAATCCCTTACCTTACAAGGTTGAATTCCCTGATGAAGAGCCTAGAACCAATTTAATTTTCCCCTTTAATGGGTTATCTCCTATCTCAGCGATGTCTCTTGGTTTGAAGGGGATCCACATTAAGAGACCACTTGAAGAAGACCTTGGATTGGAGGTGAACAGAAAATGCAGAAAATTAATTTTTGAACAAGAAGAGGGATCGGTTAAAGGAAAGGGAGCAGTGGTTCAATCTCATAGGGAAAGGTGAAGGAATTTTCGGTCAGTCAAGAAGTATCTTGGTCAATCAGGTGCGGACTCTACCCAAGGATCTCTTGGTGGTTCGCTAGCTCCTACTCCGATTGAAATTGATTTTTCAGAGAGTTGGTTGAATGATGGCAATGTTCCTACAGAAGCTCAGGAGTCTTTATCTCCTAAACACGCTGCCGGTTTGCCATGAATCTGTTAGCATGGAACTGTCAAGGTTTGGGGGTTGCCTTGACAGCCAGAAACTTGAAGGAAGAGTGCTTTCGGAAAAAAACCCCATTTAGTCTTCTTAATGGAGACTAAACAGAAGGCGAGATACGTGAGGAAAGTGAGACGTAGATGTGGTTTCAATGAAGAATGGATAGTTAATCCTGTGGGAAGAAGTGGGGGCCTGGCTTTATGGTGGTCCAATGTGCTTACGGTCAATATTATATTCTCATCATCAAATATTATTCATACTAGTGTGATGTCTGCTACCCTTTCTACTCCATCATATATCACTTTTATTTATGGCCCCACCAATGAAGATGAAAGAATGTTATGCAGGCAAGAGGTCCGGAATATTAGCAACAACATTAGGTCTTCTTGGTTGTGTCTTGGGGACTTTAATGATATCTTATCCCAAATTGAGAAGTGTGGTGGTCGACCCAGAGCCTGGAGGAAAATTCTTAATTTTAAGTGTTTTGTGGCTAATTGTGAGTTAGAGGATTTGGGTTACAATGGCTCCAGTTTTACTTGGTGTAATAACCGTGAAAGCCCAGATACTATCCACGAACGCATCGATAGGGCATTGGGCAACTTGCTATTGAGAGAGCAGTTTCCTACTCTCCAGGTCTTTAATATAGATCCGGTCGGGTCCTCCGATCATCATCTTTTGTTTATCCAATGCCAGTATGAGAATTATAAGAAAAATCGGGCTTTTCACTTTGAAGCTGCTTGGGCCTCTCATGGATTCTTTCTTGAGGTAATCAAAGGGAGTTGGCAAACCTTCTCTGAGCAGGATCATTCTTTTTTGGAATCTTTCCTAAGAAATCTGGAGAGATGCAAGCTGAATCTAATTTCATGGAGCAAGATGGAGTTCCCTAATAGTGCTAAGCGTATGGATCTTTTAAAGGCCCACCTCGCTAAGTTGACACTAAGCGATCGTACCCCTAACATTTCTAGAAGGATTTTGGAGGTAAAAGGTGATCTGGATAGATTACTGGAGCTAGAAGAACAGTATTGGTGGCAGCGCTCTCGGATCAATTGGTTAGAAACTGGTGACAAAAATTCTCGTTTCTTTCATGTTTCCACTATCAAAAGGAGACAGAGGAACCAAATTTCTTGTATTAAAGATGATGTGGGCAACTGGTTATTGGAGAAGGATGCTATCTCACAGAATATTGCCAGGTTTTTTCAAAATCTTTTTACTACCTCTGGTTCTCACTCAATGGATGTTGTCTTGAGCTATATCGACCCCAAAATTTATGGGGATATGAATCAGAGCCTTATGTTACCTGTTTCAAGGGAGGAGATCAAATCTGTAGCATTTAGTCTTGGGAGTTCAAAGGCACCGGGACCTGACGGTTTTTCTGGTAAATTTTATCATTCTGCATGGTCTGAAATTGGTTATTCTGTGTGTTCTATGGTCAATGATTTTTTTGCAGGTCACTCTGTTTTAGAGGGGATTAATATGACTAACATCACTTTAATCCTCAAGATTCATAAACCGGAACATGTTTCACATTTTCGCCCTATTGGCCTATGCAACTTTTCTTATAAAATTATTTCAAAAATTATGGCCAATAGGATGCGACCTTTGCTTGATGATTGTATCTCCCAAAATCAGAGTGCATTTGTACCTGGCCGTTGTATTCATGATAATATCATTATTGCACATCAGGTTTACCATTACCTTCGTCGTAAGAAGTCTGGAGGTAAGTATGAGTTCTCCCTTAAGATGGATATGAGTAAGGCATATGACCGAGTTGAGTGAGACTTCATTGAGAATGTCTTAGTACGATTTCATTTCTGTTCAGAGTGGGTGTCTCTAGTTATGAAATGTGTGCGTTCTGTTAGTTTAAATATTTGTTTATCTGGTGAAAATGTAAAATCTTTTACTCCTAGTAGAGGTATTCGCCAGGGAGACCCCCTCTCGCCATATCTTTTCATCATTGTTGCAGAGGTACTCTCTATTATGATAAGTAAGAGCCAGAATGACAAGTGGCTTAAAGGTATTAAATTGAGTAATGGGTGTCCAGCTCTTACTCACAGTTTTTTTGCTAATGATGCCCTCTTATACATGCATGCTAGTCATAGAAATTGCATTTATTTGGCTAATATTCTGGATTTGTACTGCGCAGCCTCAGGTCAGGTTATTAATCTAGATAAATTCAGTATTTTTTCTCCTCTAACACTCCTCCTGCAGTGAGAAGTATGGTGAGCGGATTGTTGAACATCCCAGCAACAGAAGATTCGGGAACATATCTTGGCATACCTAGCATTTGGGGGAAAACTAAGCACCAAGCCTTGGCTTACATCAGAGAACGAGTAGCGAGTAAAATCCAAGGCTGGAGTCATTCCCTTCTATCCTTTTCTGGTCGGGAAGTAATGATCAGAGCGGTTATCCAGACAATCCCAATTTATCCGATGAATTGTTTCAGATTCCCCATTAAGACTTGTAAGGAGATCAATAGCCTTATAGCTAACTTCTGGTGGGATGGCAATGCCTTTGGAGGCAAGACTCATTGGAAATCTTGGGAAGCTATGACCAATAGTAAGAGTTCTGGTGGTATGGGATTTCGAGACCTACTGATGATGAATGATGCCCTCCTGGCAAAGACGGCATGGAGGCTTTTGCTGAGGCCTTCTGATCTTTGGGCTCGGGTGCTAAAAAGTGTGTACTTCCCTAAACAAGACTTCATTAATGCGGAGATAGGCTATAAGGCATCATGGTGTTGGTCTAGTATCTTAGATGGCAGAAATTTTCTCAAGAAAGATCTTAGGTGGGATATTGGAGATGGTACTGCTATCAGAATATGGGGTGACCCTTGGGTCCCAGGAGCTGTTTTCCTGGAGAGACCTCGCTCCACCGATATCCCAATTATCTCAAAGGGTAAAGTCTGTGACTTGATAGTTGATGGGCAGTGGAATCTTTCACCTACTAACCAATATGTATCTTCTGAAGTCAAAGAGGCCATATATAAAATCCCTATCCCCTCCAATGGGTTGGAAGACAAGTTGTTGTGAACTAGCGTCAGGAATGGAGTGTATACGGTGAAGTTGGGTTACCATTGTCAGAAAGATTGGAATTCTGTTCATGTGGATAGAGCTGGCTCATCGACTGTAATCCACACCCAATGTTGGAAATCGATTTGGAAGATTAAAGTGATTCCTCGCATACAACAATTCATATGGCGGCTTTTGAGTAATGCAGTTGCCACCAATTCTGCTCTGGTTCGGCGAAGGAGGTCCAAAGATAGCCTATGCCCAGTATGTGTCGATGCTGAGGAGACTATTGAGCATGCATTTTTCTACTGTCCTTGGACTCGATGCATATGGTTTGGCTGCTCGCTAGGTGTTAGAGCTGATGTTTCCAAAACCTCCAATTTCAATGCTTGGTGGATTTTGACGACAGGATCGCCCCTGCTGAGTAAGCATGATCTTTCTTTGATTTGCTGGCTTCTGCGGTTTATTTGGAAGGCTATAAATGAAATGACTTTTGACCATAGACAACCAAACCCAGGTACTATTATTGAATTGGCTCAGAAAAGTAATTTTGATTTTTGGGCTAAATGTGTGAAAGGGGTTAGGGAACCTTTTTTGTCGAGGGGCTGTGATAGTCCTGGCACTAAATGGTCCCCCCAGCACTTGGGAGCCTTAAAATTAATTGTGATGGAGCCATTTCTTCTCATGAGAGAGATACTGCTATTGGGGTAATTTGTCGTGATTTTGCCGGCTTTTTTAGATGGGGTTTTGTGAATAAGGTCAAGTCTATTTCTACCAACCCAACACAAGAACTTCCCAGGGGGTCACCCATCCTGAGATTTTCCTGGGCCTGGGCTGAACACGCTTAACTTTGAGAGGCGCTAACCATCATGCCAAAAGCTCGAGCTGATAGAAACCTTCCTCATCCTGCCCGATGTGGGACTTATCACGATGAGACCGTGACAAGCTCCCCCACCCATCTTGGTGATGCCCCCATCACCCAGTAGGGGTCCCCCATTCCATCCACGGGGGCCTACCACCACTGCCCATCACAGAGTGAGGGTCCACCTCCATTCCATCCACGGAGGGGCCACTACAGCGGGACGAGGCGAGGTTGGCTTTGATACCACTTGTAACGCCCGGAAGCAACCTAACACAGGAACTTCCCAGGAGGTCACCCATCCTGAGATTTTCCTGGCCTGAGCACGCTTAACTTTGAGAGACGCTAACCATTATGCCAAAAGCTCGAGTTGATAGCAGAGGCACACCACATTTTATATAAGCCCCAGAAACTTTCCTCATCTTGCCCGAAGTGGGACTCGTCACGGTGAGATCGTGACACTCACCTCCCTTGCTCCACTAGTCCCAGCTACCAACGGAGTCCTGGCTTGACTCTCTAAAGAAGTCTTAAGAGAGTTAAGTTGTTCCTGCATGGCAGTGATGACATCCATCACCTTTGCCTCGAGTCTCCTCATGGACTCAGCCTATTCCTCCTCGACATTGAGGTGCGAATCAAGATCCAACCTCAAGTTGTCTAATTGGTCTAGGGTGTGGGTTTCAAGTGTCGCAAAGTCACTTTCCACCTTATGTACCCTAGTAACCACCTCTTGCAATGCCTCCTCCAAAGCCTCCACCTTTACCGTCAAGGTGGCTACATTCGCGGCTTGGCAAGACTTGCTCGTACCTCGAACCTTCTTTGGTTGGTGAGGAGCTTGAGTCTCCCTATGTGTAACATCCCAAATTTTGGGATTTGAAATTTGAAATAATATATGGAAATAAATTAAGAAATTTTGGCTTGAAATAATTATTGGAAATTTAAGCTTATTTTTCCCTTAATTAATTTATTTTGGGAAAAAGAATAAATTCAAGTAAGGAATAAATTATGCCTAAAAATTATGGATGGGATAATTTATAGCCTAAAATAATTATAGGAAGTTAAGGCCTAATTTCCATGAGTTTTTGGGAAAGGAATTTTTGAAGTCTAATGGCTCAATTAGTGGAAAGGAAAAAAAAAAACAGAGAAAATGGACTTAATGGTATTTGGTGTTGAATTATACACTATACGTCTATACCCATAAAACAGGTCACGTGCTTCAATCCATGCAACACCAATTTAATGTTCATGTGGTAATGAGACAAGCAAATACTCTCCTTGCCCTTTATTCATTGGCCCAACGTACAGCCCAAACCAATGCAATACTCTTCCTCGTTTATTCAATTTAAGATCACACGTCAGCCCACATATGACCCAAAGCCAATTCATTATATCCACTTAATCTATTTGACTTGTACAGTATCTGCTCTCTGCTTCATTCTGGCAAAAACCCGAAACGCAGCAGGAAGAGGAAAAAAAACAGAGAGAACAACAACACGTAACCTGGAGCATACTTCCTCTGCGCAAGAAAAGGAGAAACAGAGATCATTATCTTTCTTGAACAGCAACACGCCATACTCACCCATGCTTCTCTCATCAGCAAACCAGAACCCCCATGTTTCTCGAGACCCAAACCCACGTCTCATCCACTTCGGACCGCTAGTTTCCATTCTCTTGAACTGGACCGTCAGAGTATTATATAATTACTTGCTCTTGGTCTTTCCTTCATTCATTAATACAAAGAGAGCACGAGAGTGAGGGAGGGCCGAGAGAGAGAAAGGGAGAAAAACGTTGGTACTGTGAGTGTGCTCTGTTTTGGAACAAGAGAGCAGAGTGAGGCCGAGAGTTAGAGGGTCAGCTGTGATCATATTCCCTCTGCCAAGGCATTCCGAAAACAGAGGTATGTCGTTGCTTCTGAAAAAGAAACAGAAACCTTGTTGATACATTGAAAAAAAAAACCTTGTTGACGGCTCACAGCTGAGTACTGGAATAGAGCGCGCAAGAGAATCCTGGAATAGCAAGTGCGTACGAGATGACGGGAATACAGGGAATCAGGAATAGCAAGCATCGTCCGAGTATGAGTCTGGGACTCTGACTAGAAAATGTTGAATAAAAGAAAAAGAAAGAAAAGAAAATGTTGAATAAAAAAAACAGTGAAGATAATACTGGTGGAATAGCAAGCGTCTTTGACCAAAAAAAACAAAAAAAGAATAGCAAGCGTCTGACTGAGCTGAGTATGAGTCATAGTAGAAAATGTTGAATAAAAATCAAAGGTTAATGTAGTAATTACTGTTATAACTTTAAATTGCAAATTATAATATAATAATGATTGGAAAAAAAATAAAAATTATATTTTTTTTTTTTTTGTAAACAGGCCAGGCCTGAAGGCTTACAGGCCAGGCCTGAAGGCTTACAGGCCAGGCCCTAACAAAATAGGTCTGACCTATTTACATATTTAGAAATTTAAATAGGCATTGGCCTGACCTTTTTAATAAACAGGTCAGGCTGTAGGCCACCTGATAGGGGTCTGGCCTATTTCCACCCCTAGCTATTATATATATATATATATATGCGCAAAACCGTTGGAAGTTGCTGTCATGTGAAGGGTATAAATATATATTTATGGGTGCATGAGGAATGAAAAGGTTAAACCGTAAATTTTGTGGTATTAGGAACAGGTATATGGCTGCATAAAGAACCCGAGAAGCTTACTGTGTTAAGCATATAGGCATGTCGTTGGTTTAGGTTGATAGGACTTGAATCACTTGTAAAAGAGCCATAGGATTAAAACAAACTTAAGTTTTATAAACTAATACTCCCTCCGTCCCTAATTATAGGAGTAAATTTTGGAGTTAGTTTTGGTCCTAATTATAAGAGCAAGTTTTAACTTTTGTCAATTTTTTCCTATAATACCCCTATTTATACTTATTATTAGGAGCATTATATATATGTGTGTTTACATATATATGTATATTTGTGTGTGTAGATATATGGGTGTGTGTCTCTATGTATGTAGATAGATCTATATGTATACACATATATATACACACATATATGTTTATATAACAAGACCATTATTTCAATTAGAAAGTGTGTGGAAAGAAAATTAGATCTATATGTATACACATGGCTATATATAAAAGCAACTAATATACATATATAAACTAATATGTCATGGATATCTAACGTAAGGCAAATTAGAAACACTTATAATTAGGGCAACTTGTGTCATTTTAAATTTATATAAGGACATTTTAGGAAAATGAGTAAAATTAACTAATTTAACTCCTCTCCTTAATTCTCCCAAAATCAGTTAAATTGCTCCTATAATTAGGGACGGAGGTTGTACCATATAAGCCGTTGCACATACATAAAAAGAAGAGAAATCTAGATGTTGAATTGTTGATATATACATATGAAAACCGTTGAAAAAAATTACTGTCAAAAAGCTTACTATCATGTTTATACTTTTATACACACACACGATACATATATATATATAAAAGTGAAATGAAATATTGTGGTTTTGTATACTTAATTTTGATGCATATCATTAGTAAATGAGGTAATATAGTCACGTGGAAAAGGGTTCTGACATTTTAATTTGAAATATTATAGTAAGCTTATCCAGGATCTTATATTCTTATTATAAGAATTCTTTTATGCCATTGCACATGGAAATAATAGGGGAAAGTTTATTTATATATATAGATTATATGTATCACACTAAACCTTATTTTACTTGTTGACATATATGTATATATAGATGAAGCATATTTTTACTTAGTATTAATATCTATTAAACTCAAGATTTTTTTTTCTGTGAACAAATATAATATATTGATTCATGTGCATTTGGAAAATTATAAGAAAATGTTAATTGATTTGGAAAAACTATGAGAAACATTAAAACATAAATTTGTATGATGAATGGTATTTGTAAACTCCTAATTTAAAGTGTTAGGCTAGCCTATGAGAGTTTAAATAATTGTAGAAAACTAATTAAATAAATAAGTAACAAATAGAAAATAATAATAAAAAAAAAAATATTGTTATTATTGTTAGTAAAAAGGGAATAAATAATAAAGGGAGTTATTAATTAGTAATAAATAAAAGAGTGTTATTATTAATTAATAATAATTAAAAAGGGGTATTATTATTAAGGGAACTACTAATTAATAGAAAAGGGGTAAATGGAATAACAAATCTACCAAGGGTAGAAAGGTCAATAATGGCAAAGACATCTCTTAGGATATTATTTATAAAGGAAATAATGCGGTGTACTATTATAGGATATCCAGGGAAGTCGGGAATCAGTACCAAAAGGTGAACGTACCATTAACTACGCAGACTAAGGTACGGATGCGTACTGTAACTTTAACTCTGATGTGTCTTGTATGCTTATATGTGATAGGATGATTCATAGAGTCATGGACAAGACTAGGTCTTGGGTCATGCACAGTGGCTAAGACTCGGTCTTAGGTCACCTGTTTATATACATTCAGTTTTATGCGGGTTATAGTCTTGATAACGCTGTAGGATTGTTTTCCTAGCGCTGAAGACACAAGAAGTTGTCGTGGCACTGGTGAGTGAAAACGTTGTTGACATTACATGTGTTGTGTGCTATGTATTGTCGTGTTGTTAACATTACATGTGTTGTGTGATATGTATTGTTGTGTTGTGAACTTTACATGGTCTGTGTGCTATGTATGGTTAATGTTGAAATGTAATGAATATCTGTCATATATATTGTTATTACTTGAGCATGAGGTTAACTGTTACCTGAGATTCAATGGGTATTGAATCTCAGAATTTACCCTAGATTTAGGATCGGGATTCGGAGAAAAGGGTAAGCAACACACAGGAGGACTCAACCGGAGTTTTATTTTGGGATAGTTTATGTATAATTTTTGAATAGTCGAATAATTGTACCACTAACGTGCCGACCGGATACACCGCAAAGATTTTAAGTTGTATCACGCTTATATTCCTCTGGGAATTTTAATTAACCAGCATATGCCTGGGCATATGTTATCAATCACTCATTCGTCCAAACATATGCATGCTCTCTGTTGTGACTCACTCTAATCTGTTAACGCCTTTACTCTGATAACTTCACACCAATTAGTCTAATAAGAGATTTAGGATATAAATTGACATCATAATGGACGTAGGAATTAGGGGCGTTACACCCTACCCCTCTCTTCTCCACCAATCACAATGTCCTCAATTGTGCCCGACATCCTTGCCTACACAATGGCTCCCAAGAACCACGCTCAAAGCTTCGAACCAGGCTCTGATACCACGTTGTCACGATCTTAGACGAAATCCTCCCAAAAACGTGCCGGATTTAGCTTAATCACTCCCTTGATCTTGTCTAAGTCAGCTGAACCCTCACAAGTAGGCAAAGAGCACACAGACAAAGAGAACTCTTAGAGAGAGAAGCTCTGGAATGCAAATGACTTGTATTGCTTTGGATGGCTTTACAAATGAGGGAGGCATCTCCCATTTATAGCCAAGTACCTCCTCAATGAACGGTCATGGTTCAATACATCCGACGGTGGAGATTGGTTCTCCAGAACCTTCTCCCAAAATATCTAGATATTTCTTCTTTACATAAGAGTTCTAAAGTTCTCTATACATTTCTATATCTATGTACAAGTATCTACAACAATCTTGAATCATCTAGAAACCTCTTAGAGTGTCTTGAGGCATCTTGCATTCCCTATGATGTGTGACACTTAGCTCTTAAAAGGGATCCGCTTCTGGCTCTGGACCTGGGTCATGATAAGGTGATCTTTGAATCGGATTGCCTTTCTCTGCTTTCTTGTGTTGAATCCAAGTCACCAGACTTGTATGATTGGAGGTGTAGAAGTATTATCTAGGATGTTATTTGTCTTTTGTCTTCTAAGATTGGGTTCTCCTTCTCCTTTTCCCCGAGAAGGGGCAATCGTGCTGCGGATCTCCTTGCAGCTGATGCTTATAAAGGGGTGTGCCCTATTGAGTGGGTTTCGCGACCAACACCTGCTTTATTATCTCTTCTAACTCTGGAGGCTCAGAAGACTAGTGCGGGAGTTGATATTCCTTCGCTTTCCAGTCCTTATTTAGATGGTGGCTAGTTTTTATTGTTTCTTTTCTGGTTTTTCTTTTCTGTATTGTTTTTGTTTTCCTTTGTTGTATCTGTTTGTTTTCAGTTATGGTCTTTGTTTGGTTCTCTGGTTGTTGTTTAGTTTCTTCTCTGTGTAATGGCACTTCTTTGAAGTTTTATTTAATGGAATCTTATTTAACCAAAATAATAATAATTAAACTTTGGAAATTTTTTATAAAAATAGTTAAATTAGTTATTTGTACCTAATGTATATTGGTTTCTTTAGAATACTAGTTTTAATTATGTGTATTGTAAATAAAGTTGTTAAAACTTAGGAATTTAAACAAACTTATTGTAATGACATAACTCAAATAGTAAACTCGTAAAAGTTTTCTATTATAATAGGTATTAATAGTATATAACTAAATAGTTAAAATATAAAAAATAACAAAAATTAGATTTAAATATATTTTAAATCCAAATAATTGAAATTAAATCATCAACATTTATAATTTATCATACTTAACAAAAAAATTTATAAATTTTAAATCAAAATCCGGATGTATGAAAGAATAAAAAACAAAAGGGACGTTGCAGACATGAAGTGAAAGCAAAATTCAAAAATATAATTCTAGGTTAACTTCAAATTCAGGCCAACTGACACTACCATAACATTGAGAAAACTGTCGTCAACAACAGGGAAAATCTGCTTCTCCTCGGCATCAACAGTGGGCTTAGGTAATCTTGTGAAACAAATGTGGAGTAGTTTATTAACACCCTAACGCATATGCAGTGGTAGACCCAAGATTTTAGGTTTGTGGGTGCACAATTAGTGGTGGGGTTCAAGGCTGCCCTGAAATTTTTTTTTAAGAAAAATTTTAAACGCATTAAAAAACATAAGAATATAAACAATAAAAGAAAAGAAAACTTCAACTTAACATAGAAAAATAATAATCAAAAGTCAACTAACCTTTACATCAGAATGATTACAAAAACATTCTTCGATTCTTCATTCCTTGAAAATATTGCATTATATCTTCACCATCAATCGTATCAAATATATCACGTTCAACATAAGTTAGCATGCATGAGTTAAACCAATCATCACTTGTCCAATTGCGCAACTTATCTTTAATAAAAGTCATTGCAGAAAAAACCCGCTCAACACTATAGCAGTTGCTACCGGTAGAACGAGTGCCAACTTTATCAACAAATAGACCAGTGGATAAACAATATTCTTTCTCTTCTCAACCATCTTCAAAGCAAGGTAAGAAATTGTTTGCAAATTGACAAAATCAGAATCAGCCCTCACATCAACAATAAAATTACCGAGACTTGAAGACAAAAAAGGAATATCTGCGAGCTCATCAAACTCCAAATGATAGAATCTAGCAAACTCAATCAACTTTTCTTTGTTAAAATTATCAAATGAATCACGAGGATCAAGACAATTCAAACACTCAAGCAACTTGGTATTGACATTATCAAATCGATCATTCAACTCTTGAACCTGAGTATCTATCACTATATTAAATAACTCCACCTTAAAGTAGTAGAAGAATGTGAATGATTCCAATCTCCGTCTCGATCTCCCTTTAGGACAATAAACATCATTCATATTTAGAATGTCAATATCATATTTATTGGCAAAAATGTTCGTTTCTTGAAGCAATTCATCAAAACCATTATCTCTCACCTCTTATAAACAAGACTTGACTACCTTCACTAAACCAATTGCATTTAAAAGGTCTTGATCTTTTCTTTGTAGTGCTTGTGACAACTCATAAGAAATCCCCAAGATCAATTTCATAAGATGCAACAAGAATGTAAATTCAAAATCCTCCATGGCATACAAAATGCAACCTGCATCGGTTCTTGCAGCATCATTTTTCGGCTTGTCTTCAACAATTTTCATCAAGGAAATTAATGCAGAAAATAATGAGTTAACACTTGTAACCGTACCAAAATGGGAACCCCAACGAGTGTCTCCAGGTCGCTTTAAGGTTGTCTCTTGATTTAAACATTTTCCAGTTGGTATTTCACCACTAGCAATTCTTTCAACTATTAAATCATACTGATTCATTTGAAGAATTTCCTTCCGCTTGCATGAACCCCCCACAATAGTAGCCATCTTTTGAAGCATGTCAAAAAATTATTGAATCTTCTTGTGATGTTTTGCAACCTTCACAAGTGCCAATTGTAACTAATGAGTAAAACAATGAATGTAGAATGTGGATTTGTTGTCTGCCAAAATCAAACTCTTAAGCCCTTTGAATTCACCCCGCATATTACTAGCACCATCATAGCCTTGCCCGCGACATTTAGACAAACTTAAACCAAGTTTAGAAAATAGGCCATCAATCGCTGCTTTTAGTGATTGTGCAGTAGTATCTGAAACATGAATTATGCCAATAAAACGTTCAACAATGGACCCTTTTTTGTTTACATACCGAAGTACAACCGCCATTTGTTCTTTAATTGCAACATCACGAGCTTCATCCACTAGCAAGGAAAAGTAATCATCACCGAGATCACTAATTATTGCTTTAACAGTCAAATCAGCACAAGCTTGAGAAAGATCTTTCTGAATCTTTGGTGAAGTCAATTTGTGATTATCGGGGGCATTTTCCAAGACCATATCACTCATCTCTTTATTTGGCTTAGAATAAAACTTTAGAATTTCAAGGAATAAACCTTGTTGATTTGAACTTGTAGATTCATCATGTCCCCGAAAAGGCTGACCATTGCGTAGTAGGAAACTAGCACAATCTAAAGAAGTTTTCAGCCGAATACGATAATCAATTCTTTGTTGTTTGAAAATATTTGAAAAAACAATATCAATATGTTGCTTTTGCTTCATCAAATCTTGACAAGCTTGATAACATCTATTGTGAGCACTCTTATGATCTCCAACATGAACTTTGATTATATCCTTCTTATGCCAATTTTTGAACCCTACACCGACAAATACTTCCTGCGTCGAACCACTACCTCCAACCTCCATATCAAGAAGATAACAATACAAGCAAAAGCATGCATCTTTTGATACACTATACTCCAACCAAGAACCAAATTCTTCATACCACTTATGATTGAATTTACGCATTTTCCCATACAGTTCCGTTTGAGGGAATGGTTTAAGAATTGGCTGAGTTGGCTCCTTGAGAAAATAAGCTCTTCGAATATCCTCTGTTTCTATAGGATTTGATATCATTGAATAAATTGAAAGTCTTTTTCCCATATCCGCTTCAAGATTTTCTATATTAACTTTTGTTTGAGGTGGTGATTGAAAACTTTGAAATTGAGATGCTTGTGGTGGTTGAGAGGATTCTTGGACAGTTGGAATTGAAATACTGTTTGAAAGTTGCTCACTTTGAGATTCAAGTTCTGTATTTGTGGGTTTTAGACGTTTGAAATAAGATTCTATCGTTGACATTTTCTGGAAGGAAAAAAGTTTGACAAGATTAGGGAACATGTTGCAACCTAAATTTCCAGTGATCATATCAAGGCATATTGATTTGGCGCTTTGAGTCAATTTAAAAATTAAGACCTCAAAAGAATCCTATAACATTCTAGGTTGACCTTATAAACATTCATTGGAAAAGAATAAAAATCCACTTGATGAAAAATGACGACAATTTTATGCAAAATTCCAGCATACAAGAATGAATCAAGATGAGGAGTTTCTAAACTGAGTCACTATTATAAACCAATAACTTCCATATGCTTGGACAGAATTTTTGTAGCAGCCTAAACTAAGTTTTAACAGAATTTCAGCACAACTTAACACATGCAGTACTTCACAAGTTGTGCAAAATTTTGACATTAAATTTGAGCAAAAACATTATTTCTCATACCAAAACAGCATCCAAGTTGTGCGACAGTTCAAATTCAGAATTTTATAATAAAACTCAGATAATTCATATCCGTAGCCAAAATCACTAAGTAGATAACTGCATGCTAATGTAAAAGCGGGAAGCATTGACATACCTAGTAAACACTGCGTAAGCTACAGCTCACTATAATTACGCCACATTGCACGAAACTCTTCCCGGAATGTGTTTAGACGTGCCTTCAAGTTAGGTGTTCTAAAGCTTGCATGTAGGATGGTAGCTGCAAAATGTGGGGGAGGTTAATCAACTTAAAAAAGGAAAGAACATGTGTGTGTTAACAAGAAGGATTAAAATTTATCAATATGTGATATACCAAGAAGACCAATTGCAAGCGCCCATAACACAATTAAAAGACCAGCAGAGACAAACCAAAGGATGAAACTTACTGCACAGAGAGCAGAGTAAAAATATTACTAATCTACTATCATATGTTAATTAGAAGGTGAATCGCAATGATTCAAATTTATCCCCAAAAATAATATTGTTATAATAAAAAGGAACATACATGTTGGAACAACCCAAATACAGTTTTTTTTATTCTAAGTGGGGTTTGTTTTATGGCTAGGAAAAACATAAAAAACAATTTTCCTAACGTCATCCTTAGAGATAGATCTGTATAACAGAAATCCAAACATATATTAAGAAGGAAGGGTGTAAATTCCAAGAATTTCTTGAGTTTGAAAACGAGAGACATATCCTTGCACTATCTTATGCTTGGAGTTACTGATTCTGCTTGAAAATTGAATTATTGGGCAAAAGTCATAGTTTTTGCCTTGAAATGTTTGCACTGGTCTTTTTGTTCTGTCATGGTAATTAATTGCATGTACTGTATCAGTGTGTTTTTAGTTTTGGAATTCATTAATCAGCTTGGAGGAGGATCACTTTACCCACTCACAAGATTAAATTTTAAATTTGATCATTTTCAGATGAAATATTTTCAATTTGATTTCTCAAAGAATTTTATATTTTTCCTGGCAATTTAGTAACACTATTCATACACAGCAACAAGTTTCCAGAAAGCACAACCTTGTTTTGTGTAACGAATCAGCTGGAAAAGAATAGTGTTGCCTTTGATTCTGAAGCATTAAGATGCCACCAGATGTTTTGTATAGTGCCTAGTTCAAAATATGAGCTTGCCAAGTAAAATTTTAAAAAAGAAAGGAAATTGTAACCATAAATCATAAAGGGGAAATTATTCAAGTACACAAGGTTCCAGCTCCAAGCTAACTAGGAAAAGGAAAAGGAGGGAATGAAATATAGCATGTATATTTATTTCTGAGAGCTTTTTAAGAGAGTGGGACATTGCAAGCAACTCACTAACAAAAGAGCAAGGGATTACCTATTGTTGCTGAATTTCTTCTTCGCCGAAGCCCCTTACCCAGGCTCAGTGCTGTAATACTGTAGCCTGTAGGTGCTGATGAGCCAAGTTTAAAACTTCAGAGCAAGTGAGCAACGACGGAGCCACGGAGGAGCTGGAAAACATAATCAAGAAGCAACACCGAGGATCTGGCACTAGTGCAAAAAAGGGCTTTAAGACTGCCTCATTTGGAGCGGATAATCGACGCACCGGTCTTAAAGGTGTGACCGGTGGCAGTTTTGTAAATAAAAAGAACTTCTTAAACAATGAAGGGCTATAAGACCGCCTCATTTAGAGCGGATAATCGAAGCACCGGTCTTAATGGTGTGACCGTGGCGTTTTGTAAATAAAAAGAACTTCTTACACAATGAAGGACGCCTCATTAAGATAGGACTAGTTATCGACCGGTCCTAAATATGTGACCGGTGGCATATTTGTAAATATAAAGAACTTCTTATTCGATCAATTTTTCATAGATCTTATCCAGACCTGTTAAAATAACAACCGGCCTTAAAAATGTTAATAAAAAAATTGAAATATCAAATACTTTTATGTAGAAATCTCATCAAGGCAGACTTATATTTTCTACACTCCAAAATAATACGGAAAAATATAAATATAAAGGTATTAAAGTTTTAAGACCGAACATATATAAAAGCCGGTCTTAAAACTTTGATTTTTAAGACCGAACTTAAAATTTGTCCTAGTACTAAAGTTTAAATAAAAAGTAATAAATGTTAAGACCATTGTTACTGAGAATGGCCAGGTCTTAAAAGTAAGACTTTTAAGACCGGACAAAAATTTGGCGGTACTAAAGTTTGAATAAAAATTAATTAATTTTAAGACCCGGACATATATAGAGATCGGTCTTAAAGGTTATCTTTTAAGACCGTATATGTGTATTTGTCCGGTCTTAAAAATGAAGCGCCAAACGTTAACTTCGCGCGGACGCTTTTGTCACTCTCACACTCTCACTGAAGAACCCCTGTTCACGTTGCGAAACCCTTCTGTTCCATTACCTCTCTTCCTCGCCCCGCGTACCGTTAGCCTCTGTTACTCCCTCATTTTCTCAGGCATTCCTCTCTTACTGTCTTGAAAATGAACGGTGAAAACGATTCCACTCGTGTTCTTGAAACTCCAGATCTTGGTTTGACCGGGAGGGTCGGACAAACGAACCCTCTTCATCTCACATTGAGCCTCCTCGGCGCCGTGCACGCCGTGGTAGAAGCGGCACACGAATGATGGAAGTATCCCTTAGTCGGAATACCGGGACGAAGCTCGAGATTCATTTTGATGAAAATTTGCAACCTTTCGGTCCTAATAAAAGCACATATACTAGTTTTGTCGGCGCTCTAGTACGCAGCAAGGTTAGCATTTTGGTGATGAGTGGAAAAATGTGGACCAAAAACAATAAAGGATCCTATGTGGGACACTATCCGGCTTACATTCACCGTCCCCGAGTCCGAGAAGTTCAAAGACTCAACATTGTCTTATTGTCTTTGAGCGGTTCGGGAAGTTTAAGACCTTCTCGGCTAACACTTATATTTTTGCCGAGGAGAAGCCCTGCCATCAACCACAGGACAAGTACAAATTTATTGATGAACAAACTTGGCAACAATTTGTTCGAAGCGGACCACTCTGAAGCTCGGTGAGTTATATTTAGTTTTGTTTGCACTTTTGTTTGCTTATTAACTTTGTGAGGATATGTGAATGTTATTGTGTACATCTAATCTCGTTAGTTAAATGGTTTGGTGTGTGAATAGAAGTATACATTTGCTGCCTTTGTCCTGCATGAGAGGAGCATGTCCTAGTTCCATGCAAGTTTGATATGTAAACGTGTAATGGCCATGGTTAGACGTTGCTGTTAGTTAGTTAGTTATTCTAATATGTGTAGGAACCATTTATGATGAATGAATGAATTGACCGAGTTGGCGGCATTTACGCAACTCCCTTTCCTTTGGTTTTCCCAATTTCTTCTACAATGCTACATCTTCCTTAAGTAAAATGTTGAAACTTGATGAAGTGAATTTGACTAATGTTTGACGTTCATATCAAGCGAAGTTCTCTAATTTCTGTTAGTGACATGGTGGAATTCATAATTGATATATAGTTGTTTTCAATCCGATTCACGAGAAAATAAGGGAAAAATATCGGGAGATTGGGAGAAAGAATGATTGCCCACACAGGCTTCTCGCGGCGGATATGAAAAGGCCGAAAAGATTTGATGGCGGCCAAACGGAAGAGATTAGAAGATGAAGCTGAATCCAATCCTTCTACGGTAGTTGACCGGCCGCCATCTCCAATACGTCGCGAGGAGCTCGGTTGTATATTCGGCAAAAGCCAAGCGGCGCCTACACGAGTGAAAAACTCGTGTAGTTCTTTGAACGAATTGTAAGTATCGATATTGTTATTTTTACTTACTAAACATGTTTCATCACTAAGCTTCTCGTTATCCGTATCTTACGGGAAGATCTTAAAAAGAAAGAGGCAGAGGGATCTTTGCGTCGGACGGGAGGAATGATGTTCGACCATTGCGACCGGAAAACCAGATCACGCGGGCGTGTAAGGGGATTGGAGGACGGGTAGGCCTAAAGCAATACTTTGGTAAATCCAAACGCCACGAGACAAAGTATGGTTACAGGGAGGAGATGGATCGACGGCGGCCAAATTAAGTGAGGAATCGGCGGCGAAAGATGCTACATTGAGGATGTTTCAATCGAGATGAGCAAGATGAAGGAGGAGATGGAGAAAATGAAGTTCCTCCCGAGCTCTCGGCCGAGACCAGTGTGGATCCCTTGACACCTTGGTGAACCTATGCGCAGCAGAGCACTAGAGGGAGCTGCATTGTTGGACGATCGAGTCGAGCAACCTTGTCATCTGTATGTGGAGGATCGTGATGGTCATAGACAATTGGTTGCTAAAGGGACTGTCCACAACTTGGGATCAACTGTACACCACGGTCCCTCATCCTCAACCGCTTTTAGTTGATAATGAAGATGTAGAGTCCATGCCGCTTCTGGAGCTGAGGTTACTAGTGCATGTGTTCAACTATTTATGAAGTAAGTATCTTCTTCCTTGATTACATAATTGAAATGCACCGTTTAGACACACATATATACATATATACTAATTCCCTCATCGATGTCATTCTTGTAGGTGCATGCACGAGAAACTGGTTCAAGAGGCGGAATTTGGATTTTGGATTCTTGTGCCCGGTGTATGCAAGCACAACACTACCTCTGGAATTGAGACAGAGTACATATCAAATAGGTTGTGTAAAGTGCAAAGAAAGGTGTACTTGTTTCCACACCGGCTCGGGTATACATATATACTTGTGCGCAATTCACTTAATATAATTATGCTACATATATATATATCACTGAGTACTTTCTTTCTTGTGAATTTTCAGCAACCACCTGGCGGTTGGTCGTCATGAACATGGAGTTCCATTATGTTATCTTCTTATGCTCCACTCACGCGATCCATCGACTACGTTGAAGCCGATGATCACCAAGTAAGAATGTCATTTTGATTGTCTTGTCGAAATCTCTGTTGTGAATTTTCGGTGAACATTACCGATAAATTTCTGATTTTGATGATAGTGCCATGAAGACCTTCCGTGTTGAGGTAAAAAAAAGCGTGGTGCTCACTCACGATCCTAAATGGCACAAAATTAAGGTTAGTACATAATTGCCTTCGAAGTTGGTCGAGAAGCTATATATGCTCTTATATATATTTATTGTTATTTTTAGACCCGTCGGCAACGGAACGATCGAACTTATGTGGCCGTACGTCATGAAACACTTATATGATATTGTGACGGAGGAAACACTAAAGTCACTTTAAGGGTAAGATGTTATGGCTGAATTCGATCAACGATGGCTTAATGTTACATATGAAATATGCACATAATATGTTAATTTTGTTTTGTCTTTGATGTTACGAGGTTTGCCGTGAAGAGCCATTTGATGATGATGAAATCGAGCACATACGCGAGGTTTTTGTGAATATCTGTATAAACTAGTCTTAGAAAATCCAAGTCAAGACAATAATTAATGTCCTAAATTAATTCATTTGTAAATAATATATGATCTTTGTAGCAACAATAGCCTTCGTACATTTGTTTATTTTTTCGACTAGCTAATTAATTCATTTGTAAATATAGCAATGTAATTCAATAATAAATTTGTTTATTTTTTCGAACAATTTGTGTGTGTCCATTTTGGGTTGCTGAATGAATGGGATGGTGGATAAAGCTATTTAAAAAAAATTTGGGTAGAGACTTTTAGGACCGTATATTTGTTAAAAGTACGGTCCTAAAAGTATAGAAAATATACGGCTAAATTATTAGGACCGTTTATTTGTTAGTAGTCAGGTCTTAAAAGTCTTCATTTTATTTAATAGATTGCCGAAACCTTTAGGACCGTATATTTGTTAGTTGTCCGCTCCTAACTTTAAATTTTAAAATAAGGCTTAATTTTTAGGACCGAGGATTTATTAAACGTCCGGTCCTAATATTCTTCATTTTAATAGAGTTGGTGACTCGATTTTTAGACATATCGTTAGGGTTCAAGGCAACCATGTTTCTGGCGTTCTTCTCAAGTTTTGTGCTTCGTTGTTCTCGTTTCAACTTTTATGGATGTGAAGAACGTCATCGGTGTCCCTTTTCTTTTTGTTGGAAAAAGAAAGAAGATAACGAAAACGACACCGAAAATTTTCATCACATCCGGAAAAGTTGAGGGAAGACAACGATGGTCCAAACTTGAGAATAGTCGTCACTCTGTTTGTTTTTATTCGAAAAAGGTAAATAATGTTTTTGTTTTGTTTTGTATGGTCGCAATCTGTTAACTTTATTCTCGCAAATTTTTAAGATTGATCACCACGAATAGGACAATGTTTTGTTTGTTCTTGTTGTCGGAGAAAAAGAACATAAAGTTAAAGACAAACAAGGAAGGCGATTGGGAAATAAAAATTTTATTTAATAATTTTTTTTTCGCGCCTCGTAAGGCAGCAGACAAAAAAAAACTTAAAAATTCTAATCCTCCCCATCGTTGTCGGAGGGGAGGGAATGGTCGGAGACGTCGTCATCGAGGTATGGTACTCAACGTCATTGGCGTCGAGTACCGCTTTCGGCTTGTTGTTGACGGCGTGATAGACTGAAACAGCTTTGCCCAAGCTTCGGTCTATATGATCGACGCGGGCTATCAGTGCTCCGATCCGCGAAGTTCGGTTTCGGAGGCAACGGAGGAGGATATGGAGGTGCCTCTGGATTTCGCCCAGAAGGAGTACCTCGTCGTGGTGGAGAAGCCATTACGGTGGAGGTTCTAGGAGGAGATGGAGATGAATGTTAAGAAAGTAACAACGGGTTTAAATAGAGAACCCATCTGAAGAATGTGAAACGCGGAAACATTAACGAGGAGACGCATATTTGCTCGAATACGAGGAGACGCCTAGTTGGGAAGTTTATGTGGAAGCCGAAGAGACTCGAATTCATTTCAACAATGGGGAAGGGACTCTTGAAAAGAATGAACTTTCATTTCAACAATGAGTTTTAGGACCGGATATTTGATAAAAGGACGGTCTTAAAAGTAATTGAATTAAAAATTAGTTTTAGGACCGGATACCAAGTAATATATCGGTCTTAAATGAGTTTTAGGACCGGATATTTGATAAAAGGACGGTCTTAAAAGTAATTGAATTAAAATTAGGACCGGATATAAGATAAAAGTCCGGTCTTAAAAGTTTGTATAAAAGTAAATTGACGAATTCATCATCGACGTTTATCTCTCCCGCCATCCGTCTTTATATACTCCACACACTACCTCCTCTTTGTCCTTGTTAACTCCTCACTTCCTAGCTCTCGCCCCAACTTCTCAAAATCCTCAAACCATGGTTAGATACAAGCAAACCGCTCGTAGGGGTGCATACACGCCTCACTCTCGTGCCATGGCTAGATCATTATATGGTGCGCTCCTCCAGCGACGCAAGCGCCGTATTGTTTCGAAGACTCTCGGGTCGTTGGACCCATTGTTATTTCTTCGGATGATGAAGAGATTGCTCATGCCGCACCCCCTCGATCCTTCGCCGATCCTTTTCTTGCCGAGTTCAACCGTCATCTTGAAGCCGGCCATGCAGATGTTCGTAATCCCCTCTCCAACTGTTGGCCCCCGCGCCTACCTCGACCCCTCTCCGCTCTCCCGTAATGATCCATTCATATTGCGGGTGGAGAGAATAAGACAACAACTTGCCGATCTCCGTGGGAAATTAATGCTCTTCACGCCGAAATCGCCGAGGTTGTTCATCGATTCTTGTGGATGATAATATTCAGCTTGTTTTTCATTTGTGTTTTTGTTGTTGTGTATATATTCAAGTAATGTAAGAAACATTAAGAACACCGTATGAATTTTTGGCTCTTCTCCAAGAATTCATTAAAGAAACTTATTCTCCAATTTTGCTTTATTTTTGTCAAAAAATATCATTTATTTTATTGATTTAATATACCAATCACGAAGGCCATTAAGACCGGACATTTTATTTTATAAGTAACGGATCTAAAGATAATTTGAATTTTAGGACCGGATGTTTTATAAACCTCCGGTCTTAAAACTTAAAAATCTAATAAAATTTTAGGACCGGATAATTTTAAAACTCCGGTCTTAAAATGTTAGTTGTATCTTTAGGACCGGACATTTAATTAATAACCGGTATTAATAAAATCCAAAAAGCTAAATAAGGTATCTTTGTCGCGCGGAAAAATTAAATTTCCCTCTCGAACTCTTGTCGCGCCGAAAGTGAATACTCGGAGTTCCGACTCGAAATTTCCCTCTCGCCTTCGTCGCCGCTTCGCGTACCTTTCTCGACAATCACTCTGGTTCCTTAGCTAAACGTCTATAGACGAAGCCGTAAGAGATGTTTCGGTTAAAACTTTATTACTTTCCACTTATCGTTCTTGGTTTTCATGGGTTTAACGAAATCGGTGTAATGTTGTTATGTGTATTCTCTGTTGTTAACGAATATTTTTTTTGAAGATTATATTTGCACTTTAGACCTACCCAAGTGACCAACAAGTGTTTTTAGGTTACTCTTGCTGTCTTGTCGCAACATCAACGTTCGTGAGCGGAGAAGTAAGACGACTCGGCAAACGCATATGCTACTGAGTTAGTCCACAAGACCTTCATCCCCGCATTTAATTTCCTCGTCTTGCATTTATTTTGGTTCTTCGATTCACCGTGATGCATTTATGACCAAAAGTAATTCTTAATTCGTCTAAATAATATATAGGAATTCTACTATGGATCACGAGTTGGATAGATGCTTTACGAACGAGTATTGAATATCGAATGAGGTTAGGGAATTTATAGAATTTGCTAAAAAAATGCCCATGATGATGGGGGAAGTATTATTGCCCTTGTGTAAAATGTTTGAATGAGTGTCGACTATGTCCCGAAGTTATACGCACACATTTAATTTGTCACGGATTTTGTAAGACTTATACAGTATGGGTATGGCATGGTGAACAAGTGCCATCAAGTGGGAAACAACATGGGGAAGTGGCCTTTGATGATAATGACACGGATATGGATGATCGCATAGAGGACATTATCCGTGATGTAGGAGAAGAGGCTTTTGAGCGATCACATGCATATGGTAATATGTGCAGTGATGCGGAGACACCGCTATACCGTGGGTGTAAAAATACCAATTGTTGAACGCCGTATTGAAATTGGTAAGCTTGAAGGCACGTCATGGATGGAGCGACAAGAGTTTTTCGAATTGCTTGAGGCTTTGAAGGACATGCTTCCGGATGATAACGTGTTGCCGCATCGCTACTATGATGCTAAGAAGATACTTTGTCCACTGGGATGGAGTACAAAAAGATCCATGCATGCCCGAATGATTGTGTATTATATAGAAAAGAGTTTGAAGAGAAGCAGAGTTGTCCGATGTGTGAAACCCCACGGTACAAGTCAGATAAGGGGCCTGCAAAAGTGTTGTGGTATCTTCCAATCATACCAAGGTTCAAGCGGTTGTTTGCGAATGAAAATGATGCAAAAAATCTGAGGTGGCATGCAGATGAGAGGATTTCGGATGGACGGCTTCGACATCCGGCCGATTCTTCTCAATGGAAGAAGATCGATCAATTATTTCCGAACTTCGGCGAAGAACCTAGGAACCTCGGGCTTGCCCTTAGCACGGATGGAATGAATCCCTATGGAAGCCTTAGCAAGATACATAGCTCATGGCCCGTAGTCCCGATTGTTTACAACTTATCTCCTATGTTATGCATGAAACGAAAGTACATCATCTTTGTCTATGTTGATTTCGGGACCAAAACAACCCGGAAATGACATAGATGTTTACCTAGAGCCCTTGATCGAAGACTTGAAGGAGTTGTGGGAAGAAGGTGTCGATGTTTTTGACTCTTTCAAGAAGGAGGTCTTTAGAATGAGAGCCATGATATTTTGTACTATAAACGACTTCCCAGACTTGTTAGGGTATAGTGTAAAAGGCCATAAAGCATGTCCGGTTTGTGAAGAAGGCACATGCTACCATCAACTTCAACATGGAAGAAAGACGGTGTATCTTGGACATAGGAGATTTCTTAGACGGGGCCACCCATATCATCGATTAAAGAAGGCCTTTTTGGTGGCCAAGAGTATGAAGAAGCTCCGGTGGCATTGATTGGGGAGCAAGTGTATGAAAAGGTTAAAAATATCAGTGTCATCTTCGGTAAGCATGGAAAGAGTAGAAAAGAAACAAATATATGGAAGAAGAGATCTGTATTCTTTGATCTTCCCTATTGGCGCAATCTTGATGTGAGACACTGTATTGATGTCATGCATGTGGAGAAGAACGTATGTGATAGTATTGTGGGCACGCTTCTCAACATACAAGGTAGTTCGAAGGATGGTGTGAAGGCAAGATTGGATTTGCAAGCAATGGGAATACGCGAAGACTTGCATCCAAGGCCATATGGGAAGAGAACTTATTGTCCCCCAGCTTCTCATACTTTGTCTAAGGATAAGAAACAAAGCTTTTGTGAGTGTTTACACCGCACAAAAGTTCCCTCGGGGTATTCTTCAAATTTTAAGAGGCTTGTCTCGATGAAGGACTTGAAATTAGTAGGCCAAAAGTCTCATGACTGTCATGTCTTGATGCAACGCTACTCCCAGTAGCTATTCGAGGGATCGCCGAATATGATCTTCGGGTCGTTTTGACTAGACTTTGTTTCTTCTTCAATGCGGTTTGTAGTAAAGTTTTCAAGATTGAAAAGTTGGATGAATTGGAGAATGAAGGATATCTTATCTTGTGCCACCTTGAAAAGCTTTTTGTTCCTTCATTTTTGACATCATGGTTCATCTCATTGTTCATCTAGTGAGGAGATAAAGTTGTGCGGCCCTATCCATTTACGGTGGATGTACCCTATTGAAAGATCTATGAAATTCCTAAAAGGGTATGGAAGAGGCCATGGAATTTTGTCAAAATTATTTGGCCAAAGTAAGACATATTGGGCTTCCAAAACGTCAGCATGCTGAAGGGGGTAGACGTGGGGCTTCGGTAAAGAGTGTGGATCATGATGAATTGTCACAAGTCCACTTATACATCTTGAATAATGTTGATGAAGTTCAAGCCAGCATATCTGCACATAAAGAGGTGTAAGGAAAGAGAACCATCGAATGACCGAACAAAGGTTGATTAGGGAGCATAACAAAACTTTTGCAAACCGGTTCAAACAAAAGGTCGAGGGATCTGAATGTGTTTCGAGACAATGAAATGGTTAGCACGTGGTCCCGAGTTTGATGTCATAAGTTGGAATTCGTATGTGATCAATGGTTATACATTTTACACGAAGTCCCTAGATGATAGGAGCACGATCCGAACAGTGGTGTTATGTTAGAGGCTAAATCTATGCACTTCTCCGATTCGAAAGACAAGAGGCCTAAATTGGCGGTCATGCCATATTATGGGGTTATTGAAGAGATTTGGGAGGTGGACTATGTCAAAGTTAGATTTCCCATCTTCAAATGCAAGTGGGTTAATGTCAATAATGGTGTTCGGATCGATCGACTAGGATTCACTTTAGTCGATGTCAATAGTAGAAGTTTTGGAGATGAACCTTTTATTATGGCAGATCATGCAAAACAAGTGTTCTATATCACCGATCAAGAAAATAAAATGTGGTCCGTAGCTCTCCAAGGAAAGAGGGTCATTGATATTGATGAGGAAAGTCATTCAAATTATGGTGATCTTCCCGAGAGTACTCTTTTACAAGGGGTCTACCGGACATGAACGAAGAAGATGAAGCGGATAATGAACCCGGCATAAGAAATGATCATCAAGAAGGGATATGGGAGGATATCACTTTATAAAAGTGTCAATTCATAAGGTAATTAATATTCATATGCAGTATTCTTAGAAAACTTTAAGGTTTTAACAATTATTATATCTTGTCTATGTTCTTAATTAAACAATGTCATCATTGAATATGAATTTGTTCTTGTTTTGTTTTTGTGGCGGGATCCGTTTCAAAGGGGCATGTTATAAAAAGGATGCATGTTACGTTGTTGGGTGGGAATCAAATGAAGGCATGGTGAATAATATATTGGACTACATTTGTATGTTGAATTACGTCTTGCATGTATTGTAACTCATTGCCTTTGTAATTAGTTATATGTTAGCTTATTTTATAAATTACTTTAGTTGTTTTAGACTTAATTAAGAGGCCACATAACTCATGGTGGATAATATTTGTATTCTTTTTCCCAATTCAATTTATTCATGTTCATAGCTTGTAGCTTAAAGTATATCGACTTTTATGTGCTGTTTTGTATTGTGGATTTGTGTATATATATTGATCAGGAAGAACAAAACAGGGAAAAATACGGGAAAATTTAGACCGCAAATAAAAAATACGGTCTTAAATGTTCAAATATTAAGACCGGATGTATATATAACACCGCTCTTAAAGGTGTTAAGCCGGTCTTAAAAGTTGGTCTTTTAAGACCGGTCCATTGAAACAATCCGGTCTTGAAAGTCAGTCTTTTAAGACCGGGTAATTATTCCTCCGGTCTTAGAGTCCGCTATCTTTAGGACCGGATTGATATTTGTCCGGTCTTAATATTTGGATCTTTTAAGAGCGGTCGACTTTTTGTCCGGTCTTAAAGTTTGAGTTTTAGGACCGAACCAAAAATATTTCGATTTATTTAGTACGACTTTTAAGACCGAAGGTTTAAAATGTCCGGTCTTAAAGAAAATCTTTAAGACCGTGTAAAAGTCCGGTCTTAAAGGTCGACTTTTAATACCGCCTGGAACAAGACTGCTCGCGGGTCCGGTCCTAATGTACCTTTTTTGTCCGGTCTTAAAAGCCTTTTTTCCACTAGTGTGGAAGCACTCAACCGTGGATCTGGAAGGGACAGCGAGGACTGAGGAGTGATTTGGAGGACAAAGGAGTCAGAACAATGAAATTGAAAAAAAAAATAAATAAAAGAAGGAAAGGATATAAGAGACGTTCGAACCAGAGACTTGTAGATAGATGGGCCTAAGTTACAACCAACTACTCCAACCAGATAAATTGTAATAAAAGTCCTTCACAATATATATATTTTTTAAATTGTTTATGTTTGCACTTACCCACACATGCACTAGTGTGGGTCCGCCGCTGCATTTCAAGAAAGATCAAGTGAACTTGAAGGCCATTATTACTCCACTTAGTGCAGATACCAGTTGATTGATATATTCAATAAGGCATCCATCCTCTTCATTTCTTGATCATCAATCGATGATTTTCAAATAATTGAAAGACATGTGCAGAAAACAAGGAAGGATGAAATTCAACTGCTGGCAGGAAAAATATGCAGGAATAGAATAGAAAAGAAGTGAAATAGCATAAGCCAACTTTATAACTCTCAGATTGTTGTTCCCATTCCACAAGAATGAATTAGAAGGCAATAGGCTGAGGAATGAATTAACTAGGAATTCGGGGTTTGCTTATTTTTTTTATACTAAAATTTAAATTCAGCCTAAATTGTTAACAAATTGTTAGTCAGGCCGAGAGGCCTAAGGGATTTCTTAATGTTGTTAAATGACCATATCGACCCCTCAACCATCTCTTTTCCCCAATGATCATCCCAACATAAGGGGTTCAATTCGTATGTCATTTCCCTGCATTCTTTAGTTTCAAATTTCATTCTACATTCTCCTTTTGTTAAATACTCTTATTTTTATCTTCTTTTTTTTAAAAAAATCTAGTTTATCAAAGTCTATTGAAGAGTTTATCTGCAATTGCCTTTCAGCAGTTTTCGTCGTTTTTTCTCCAAAAAAAAAAGCTGCTTTTTAATTGTGGCTTTTAGTAATTTTTCATTTATGTGGGAAATATTTTGGTTGGACAATAGAAATAATGGCTCAAAGAATCCACCCATTATATTCTTACCGTCATTTATATATGAGTAAATATCCTTTTTGGTCTCTGAAATAACACGCGCTACCCATTTTGGTCACTGAATAAAAAAAATGTCATTTTTCGTCCTTAAACAGTAAAAAAAAGGGTCCCTTTTAGTCATTTTTATTGGGCATTTTAATCCCTCACAAATTCCCAAAAAATAGTTTGTAGTCCCTAAAAATGACCAAAAATGACATTTTTTTTACTCAGTGATCAAAATGGGTAGCGCGTGTTATTCCAGGGACCCAAAAGAGTATTTACTCTTTATATATTGTATCTTTGTACTGCTACAGCTACATTTAGATGGCTAGCGAGAGAATCCACATATTTATTTGTTATATTGTGATTAATTAAGATATGTGTATGTATATTTAAATAATTTTATATATAGATAAATATTATAGTTTTTTAAAATATTTTTATAATATGTGTGGATAAATATTTTTTATTTATAAATAAAATATAAAATTAAAACTGAAATTATGCCTATATCTACCTTCAATTTTTTTAAAAATTATATAGGGACATGATGATCTTTTAGCAACATTCAAAAAATCATTAAATTTTGACATTTCAGCTGGATTTATGTTGACTTTTCCTCCCTCCTTTTATTTATCTAATTTCTGTTAGGATATCTTTTTGTTTTTTATTCTATTGTTTAAAATCAAGGCTTTGTTTGGGCATATATTGGGATTAAGTACTGAATTTTAATGAATTGGGATTGTGGGTGGCAATGAAGCTTTAAAATTATGTTAGTTTATATATAAAAATCTCTCTGCACTTCGCCCCGGGCAGAAAGTATCTGCTCCCTCCTCATCCCTTAATATCCCTCAATCTCGACCGTCCAATATTTGATCCAACCGCGTAGAAAAGGACACATAATACATTTCAAAATACCGCATGCGGTCAATATAAAATTTTTGGAATATATGCCTGTCTCTCTCTATGCGGTTGGATCAAAAATTGGACGCCGAAATGGAGAGATTCTGAGGGGTACTGAGGTGCTTGCTTCTGAGGCAATCCGCATCCACTTCGCCCCCTCTCTGGCTCTACCGGCCACTCTCGCCCCTCCATCTTTGCGGAAAGAGAAATGAGTTTAACGGGAGCCAGAGTCACAGAGTCACAGAGTCAGATTCCTCAAACACATTTCACCTTCTTGAACAAGGAGCCGAAAACAAAAGGCAAATGACAGTATTACGCACAAGAGGAAAAGAAGGTGAATTTTGGAAACAACAACATTGTAGAAGGTGCAGGGTGATGAAAAAACAAGTGAACCGGCCATACTCTATTTGATTACTAGGAGTATACATACACAGCTCAAATTTCTTATATCTATTTCTTTAAATTTTTTAATTAGACATGACCGTATCATCATGTGTCCTCTTTCTTCATATGTGTTTATAGTTTAACGAGAATAATTCAAAAACAAGATACATGATCATGTGTAATTGGAGAACTTGCAACATAAATATAAAGAACCTGATATAAGTATTTTCCTTAATGAAAAGATGGAATATGGAAGACAAAACTCTATTCAGTCAAGAAAAAACAAAAGCTTTGATTTTTTATGCTACAGCAAGGAGCAATATTTTTTTCCAACCAAGGAGCAATATTTACTACTCATTACAATCTTTAATATATGATATATTTAAAAAGTTAGTCTTTGTTATAAATATTGCATTAAAATTAAAAAAAATATTGAGTAATTTATATTTCCTGACTCTTATTATATCAAATCCTTATTTTTGTTATAAAAAATATTGAATTGCTGTTTCATTATATTAAGTTTTTTCACATACCTGCTTGAACTATTAGTTTATCCAACATATTTAAATTTAAAAATTACTCAATAAATAAGTTTTCATAACTAAAATATAAAATATGAATAAAAAAGAAAATTAAATTATATGCATTAAAATATTTGGGAAAGAATGGGCATTGTCGCCTTGACTAGGTAAAACTGTGGGATCAAAAGCAAGCAACACAGTCACTTCAAGGGGTTTGGTACAGATAGGAATTATGGTTCTTGTTTCCGACAATTTTAACTATTTGCTTTCTCCCACTCAGCTTTTGTCTCCCTCCTAACCTCCTCCTTCTCCAAGGACTACTTCCTTTAAACCTTTCTTACATCGTCTTTTTCATCACTCAATTTAAAAACATTAAATGTTTTCTTTTTCTAAAATTATATCAGAGGATCTTTGTTTTTTTTTTACTCAAACAGAGGATCTTTGTTCAACAATACTGATGTCCTGATCATTCACAACATTTTTTAACTCCTTGATAAACTCAAAACCAAGTACTACCTCCACTCATTAAAATTAATATAATGTTTAGTTAGTTTGTAGTTTGCCCTACTAACTGAGACTGTGGCTTTCATATAAAAGTGAATAACAGCACCATCACAATCTCTTTTCAGGCTACCACACTGTAATATAATTACTGCGTATCAGGATTAGTGTTGCAACCCCACTTCAATTCAGTGAAGTTAGAGGCATATTCTTTGAGAAATCTTCGTATAAGTAAATTTTGATATTCTCTGCCAAGTTGACATGTCTTCTTTTAAAAAGGTTTAGTCTACGAGACCATTGGCAAGTTGACTTATATTTTGAGAACTACAAAACTTGACTTTGGTTAAAATATGTGTACATATAAGAACCTTGCAGGTGCAGTAGCAGTACTATATTCAAACTCTGCAAATATCATTGGATTGAAGAAGAAAACGAGAAATGATATTCACCACTATTATATACTGAAATGGAACAGAGAATAGGTGGTCTGATATACAAAAGTCGATTTATTCATATAAAATAAGAACTGATCATCTAGGAAACATAATTCACCAACCATGTAAAACCAAGTTAGTCCCATGAAGAAAGAGAGCATTAAATTAAAACTTCTTATGTAAGCTTTAAACCTTGAGAAATAAGCCAATGTGACTCCTTTCTTTCCTGTTCAAAGGTGACACTAGAGCTGCTCATTGGGGTGGTGGGATCACTGCATTCTCCTACTCTATCTGATTTAAAACAGCCACATAAATTTGGCTTCCTGCTTAACTCAACCCCATGAGGTTTTGCATTCTCCTTCTTCCTCTTTTTCTTAGTCTCATTATTATTGCTTCCACCTATACCTAGTGTCAAATCCAATTCTATTTCTTCCTCAGTGTAGGAACTAGGCCCTGCTTCGCCGGGGCATTCTCCTTCTTCTTCAGCTGGCATTTCAAGATCAAAACCTCTTTTTGGTATTTTGGTGACAATTATGCCTTCTGCTGAGCAGCTTCCAGTACTCCTATCCCTTGAACATATCTCGTCTTTCAAACTTTGATGAGCTTGCAAATCTGTAGCCCCATTTGGAATTTTTGTTGTTTCAGGTTGGTTCCATGGTTTCTTCTGTTTGATTTCCTTATTCTTCAGCTCATCCATTAGCAACTTTTGCACTCTGTATACTCGGTGTAGCTCCTCAACCTGCATTTTTATGGAAGCTTTATGTTAGAGATTATATATCAAATTTATCTATTGGCCTTCTTGCAGTTTCAACCTTTTAGTCAACTGGGTTTTATATTAAAGACCAGGAGTATTGAAATCTTCAATGTTCAGACTGAGATTCGAATTGAGACCATACCATCTCAGTCTCTCAGACAAATCCAAATTATAGTTATAGACTTATAGTACTCATAATTCCTTACAGTTATGAAATATTTGACAGAAGCATTTTGACTTACAGAGAGTCTGCTTGGATTTATACCAGTGAATAAACATGCAACTTAAAGAATGATAAAAAGCAAAGAATGAAAGAAAGAAGTATATCAGATAAGATACAATGATCTTGACATCATTTTGGTAGAAGTATCATGAAAGGTAACAGCAAAGAAAGCCTCATAATTAACAATAAAAAAACAAGAAACTGAATAAGACAGACATTTGCTTGACTCTGTGACTATGATTTATGATTTTCAGGATATATTATATATATATATACCTGGTGTTTAAAGATGTCTTCATGCATCTGCATTGTCTTTCTGATGAATTCTAGGTTGTTTGTGTCAACCATTCTTTCCATGGAAGAAAATTGCTGGTTCTTGGTTCCAATTTGGTTGTCACCCTTATTATTGCTCGGCTCTTTGTTGTTCTGATAATTATCCCAAACATCCACACTCTTCTTCACAGTTAAATTGTTGCTGTCCACAGGGGTTGCTGCTGCTGCTAGAAGATTTATGGAATATTCAACTTTGGTCCCCATGCCTGAACAATAAAATGCAGACTTGTTAAGCTCTTTCCCAACATCATCACACTTTAGACCTGTGCACTTTTTTTATGCCTCAACGATTGAAAGGATTTTTTTTTTTTTTTTTAAACTTTTTTTATTCAAACGCTTGAAAAAAGTGAAGTAGATAAGAAAAAAGCCAAACCAAAAACAATTCTCCTTTCTCTGTTTTTCATGTTACACTCAATGAGGGGTTATGATCTCGAAAATATACAGTGTGAAATGACAAACTTTTAGCTAACCAAAAGTTTAAGGCCTAATCAAAACTCAAGAACTCAAATAACAGGAATATTAGGACCCAAACTAACAGACAATTATGCCAAAAGAAGGAGTCATATGCATGCGTGTCATCGTACTCTGTCTGTAGTAGAAACAAGAAACTAGAAATAACAGAGATTCTTAGAATAGGTCATAAACTCATAATTAGGCTTGCGTGTTTAGCTTATCCTTGTTTGACCTAAAAAAGGAATGATCTAATTTGTCCCGTGGTGAATGATTATCCAAAAGTGAAGGAGGGGGAAGGAACAAAGAGAATTTGCATTGAAACATTCAAAAGAGTAATCAAAAATTGCTGGGGACACAGAAAAAACAAGGAACCTGGGACTGTACGTTAGGACATAGCCAAAATAGTATCCTTCAGCTCCTACTCCTAGAAACTAGCCTCAGATTTTTTTTTTTTTTTTAAAGTTCCAACTTCTTGTTCCTAGTATAAAGTCTAAACCTTAAAGACTCTATACGTCTGCTGAAACAGTGACTGAACAAACATCACAGAGCAAGAAAGAATTAAAGCATGAAGCTTTCATAGCTTTCCTCATACCTGAGATAAGAAACACCAGAATTGAAGGTTTCTGTGATGAACCTCACTGAACATGTTCTTCCTTGAAGGGAATACTTGTACCCATAAGTCAGAGTGTTGTTAACAGTGAAGCAAGCTTACATATATATATATGGAAGGAAAAACAGGGAAGATATAAGGTATGAGCTATTCTGTGAAAACTGAAACATGGACGGATTATTCCAAGAAGTGCATGAAGGGAACCTGATGATGATGATGATGGAGTTTGAGAAGGAAAGCTCAGAGACAGCAGAAAATCTCTTGGCAGGTCAAAAACCATTCCATTGTTCTCTTTGTAAACAAGAAAGCTACCAGCTCTAATTAAAAAGAACCAAAACAGAGAATCAATGGGATTAATAATTCAGGCTTGACAGGCTGTGATAGGAGGAGGAGGCAGACAACAAACGGCAAAAAAAAAAAAAATCAATATTTAAAAAAAATGGAGGAGCAATGTGTTTGTATGTGAATAAACAAGCGCCTCTTACCTGTGTGATGTTTAGAGAGAGAAGAGAGTGACAGACAGACAGATAGAGAGAGAGAGAGAGATCTTATTTAGTATTTGTTAATATATACATATAGGGTTTTTTTTCCCAATTTGCCCCTTATTAAATAACTATTTACCAAAATGTCTCTGTCTGGAAACATATTCTCAATCTGCCTCTGTTTAGTCGATTACAACAGAAAATGTCATATTTACAAAAACATTTAAACACCTGAATTTTGAACATAGAAAGGTCATTTACAACAGAAAAATGCTATATTTACAACAAAATTTTAAATATGACTATTTACAACAGAAAAAACCATATTTAAAATAGAAAATTTCATATTTACAACAACATTTAAACACATGGATTTGGAACATAGAAATGTCATTTACAACATAAAAATGCTATATTTACAACAGGAAGTGCTATATTCACAATAAAATTTAAAATCTGGTCATTTACAACAGAAAAAGTCATATTTACAACAGTGTAATGTACTAAACAGGGGTAGATTGGGAATATGTTTCCAGACAGGGGCATTTTAATAAATAGTTATTTAATAAGGGGTAAATTAGGAAGAAGAAAAAAGCCACATAGTGTGGGTGATATTGTGTTTTGTTATGTACTTGTGCTTCACTGTAATGTCTGGGAAAGGCAGGGGACCACAGATTTTTATGTGTATTTTGTTTTTTTCCAGGAAAACACAATTATAATTCACACAAAGGATCATTTAAGAAAATGTTTAGGGGGCGCAAATTATTTACTCTTATAAATATTTAAACCATAGAAATTTTTTCTAATTTATTGAAAATGTATATTTTTTCCTTCTAAAAATAAAATTACAGTATTTAAAATAATATTTTTTATTGAAAACATAACTTATTTTTCTTGTTATAAAATTTATAGATTTTGGGTATTTCATATTTTGTGTAAAACAAAAAGTATTTGTACTTTTGTCTGTTTCATTACCGCAGGGAAGAGTACATTAATTGAGGTCATATATTAAGTATAAATTAAAATTGAATAATCCATAATTATAATTGGATAATTGTATGGAAGATCCCAAATGGGGGTTGGCAAGTGAACAAGATATTCCAGACATGGTCATTGTCCTACAACTAGACATCTTCAAAATTCAACAATCAAACAAATTAAGTTATCCAATCTCTTTCTCTATTTTTTTTTTCATTTTCATTGAAAATGAAATTCAACTTCAACCCCCCTGAGATTTGATTATTATTTCCTTACATGTGATTATGGTAATGAATTGGTCTGTTTGGCACGAGGGAAATGGAGGGAAAGGAAAATTTGTATGATTGATTTTGAAAAAAATTAGAGAAGTGGGGTTATAAAATCTTAATAAAGATAAGATTCAAAATAAAAAAGTAAGAAAAATTAATTAAAAACTTTTAACCTCACTTTTCTATTTTTTTTAAAAAAAAAATCAAGTCATAAATTTTTTCTTCTCCTTCCCTCCAAATCCCTCGGAGCACCGTATGGTGTGTGGGGTAGAAACTAATATTTAAGGTTTTTTAGTTATCTCATCAGTCATCCCACCCTTCTCAAACCTCTTTCGTTAAACCAAACACATCCTTAATATCTCATCAAATTCTTTAATTCTGAACTAAATCCAGATCTCATTGGGATTCCCCATCGTTACCTTTTTCTTGAATCTTGTGATTTTTCATGTTGACTACTTCCTCTTCTATCCTCTCAAGATTTTGCTTGTATCCTTATTAACTTCTTTTTCAATTATTATTATTAATTTCTTTATAACATGTTTCTCTGTAATTTAAAAAAATAAAAAAATTCATCCAAGTCTATCTTAAAACTTAGCACTCTCTATGTTTTAAAATATAAGAGTCAAATACCTACTTTACATTTATCAAAAAGTTAGTTTAAAGTAGTTAAAAATAATAAATATATATGTAAGATATTTACTTTCATTTCTCAATATACCCTTATTTATTAAAGGTATAAGTAAGTGAAATAATAAATAGAGAAAAAAAATGTAAGAAAGAAGAATGATAAGAGAGAGTGTGACAAATTTTTTTAAAAAATTAAATGCATAGACAAAAGCAAAACAGGTCTTATAAAAAAGACAACACTCCTAACAAATTTAACTCTTATATTTTTAATCAAAGGACGTAACTTTTAAAGGTGCCCCTGTGTACATTATATTGCAAAAGTGAAAAGTCTTTGCAACAAGAAATGAAAGGTCAAATAATAGTACTTAATATGAATAGTAAAATAATACATTCATATAAAAAAAAATTAATTATTATGTGACTTATTTTTTCCCAAAAATTATGTGATTTGTAAATAGGACAAAAAATCTATACAATAATAAATAAATAATTGTTACTTAAATAAGGAAAATATAAGAGATTGAGATGTGAGAGATGAAGAGAGACAAAAGAGAATTGGAGAGAAAGATAGAGTGATATCTTATTCATTTGGATGCTTATAATGTATATCACCAAGCCTATATTTATAGACGAGAACTTCAACTAATAAGAGTTACATAGAATGAATAACAAAATAAATTTTCATAAGTGTACAATATGTAACCTTTGAGTTCTAAGAATAAAAACTCCTAAAAATTGTTCATTAAAGATGCTATATGAAGTAAAATATGAAAAGTCAAGAGTTTGGAGTTTATAGACATCCAAATAATCTAATATTTTTAAAATAAGGATGAGATTACACATTTATTTAAAAAATTGAATGATGTGACTTATAAAAAAAATATACTCTCTCCAATTTATAAGTAAGATTAGGGAATCCACGTTTCACAATTCTTAAATAACATAATCTATTGTATTGAGTTTTGCATATTTTCCCAAGGTCTCATCGAGGGTTGGTCAATTGATGATTAGATGCTTCTAATATAACATGTAAGAAAAAGAAGGATTGGTCAATTGATGATTAGATGCTTCCAATATAAAATTGATGAACTAAACATTAAGACAAATTGATGATAATTAAATAAAAATTTCATCAAATCATTCGCTATATATATATAATGTTTGATCTCACTTTGCTTTCACTCAATGATTTTCAACTCAAAACCATTGAAGGGAATAGTTTAAAGAGTCAAATTTGTTGTTAAGGAACCTTCATTAACAAACTCAAAAAAAAAAAAACATTTATGACAAATTAAAAGCATTTTTTTATTGTTTTAAAGAAATTAAAAAAAAAAAACATGTTTAAAAATGTATTTTCCATCATGTTTTTTGAAATTTAAAATTTTTAAACATTATTATGAAAAAAAAAACATCGAAAATCCTTTTTTATATTTTGCCACTCTTTGTTCTACCAAATTAGAGAAAGTATATTACATATTTATTATTTACAATCATAATAAGAAAACAAATTATTATTTCACCCTTGACGTTATCATTTTAAATATGTTTTTTTTAAAAATCATTCAAACAATTTTTTTCAATCTTTTATTTTTAAAATTTATTTTACAGAGTCTAAATATATATACTATAGAAAAGAAGCTAAAAATATAAATAAACAAATAGATAATAAATATTGAACTTCAATGGTGGACCATATAGACGGGATTTAATTAATTAATTAATCTAAATAAATTAAATGTTAATCTCTTGAAGTTGGAGATGGATGATATTGACATAGGGATTCACAAATGAAGGTGTTGAGTTAAAATAAAGTATTTTAAAAGAAAAAGAGTGATAATTAATTAAATGGGTTAGTCATCATGTGAGGATTAACACACAAGGCAAGTGAAACAACTATTATAAGTTTATTTTAATTAATTCTTTTATATTAATGATTGTTAGTTAAATCATTAAATACACTTAAAGTTTGACGAGTATACACTTATAAAAAAAATTATCTCTTTACATTATTTACAAATCATTTTCACATCTCTCTCTTCTTTTTCTCTTTTCACAAGAATTAAATAAAGATAAAATTGGAAAACATTCATTAATAATATGTAAATGGACTTATATTTAAGACCAAAAAAAAAAATTCTTCTAAAACTGAACTTATAATAAAGATCAGAGTGTTAGATAAATTAATTAAATTATAGTACAAGTAAGGGTGGAGATCTTTTCTTGGCCCCAATGTGGAAGATTATATAATATACTCGTATCATCTAGAGAGATGAGCTATTACCTGTTTGCTTGAGGGATTATATATATACTCCATTCCCTTCGGTCTTAATTATAGGATATATTTAACCAATTTTAGGAAGATTAAGGAGATAAGTTAAACTAGTTAATTTTACTCATTTTCCTAAAATGCCCTTATATAAAATTAAAATGACATAAGTAAAAGTGAATTAACAACCTCTACCACATATCTCTCCGACTTAGAATTTTTCTTTCCACACGCTTTTTAATTGAAATAATGACATTGTTATACACACATATATGTGTGTGTACATATAAATATAGATACACACACATGCACACACACACCCACATACATATACATACATATATCTACACACATATATATGACTACACACACATATATATAGACACACACATATGTATATATATGTGTGTTTATATATGTACACACACCCACATATATATATATATACACATATATATTGACAGACACACACACAGATATACATATATGTATGCACACACTGACACACACACACACTCACAGATATATATATGTGTGTGTGTTTATTTATATATGTGTGTGTCTATATATATGTATCTGTGTATATATATATGTTTATTTGTATATAGACATATACATATAATCACCAAAAACCAAACACACTTGAGAGAATAAAATAGGGTTATTTTAGGAAGAAATTGATAAAAATTAGAATGTTGTATTATAATTAGGACTAAAACCAACTCCTAAATGTTGTCTTATAATTAGGACCGGAGGGAGTATATATATATATATATATATATATATATATATATATATATATATATATTGAAGATATTCCCTATGTGATTTTATATTATTAATGTTTGTTTCCTAATCCCATATTTATTTGCCTATTAACTTATGTTATTCTTGAAAGACACAGATTCATTCATAGATAGAGACACACAAAATATCCAATCTAGCTAGGCATATAGACTTGGTCAAAATCAATTTTGGGATTCTGCTGCTATGTTAATATTAATATTAATATTTAGTTGTCAAAACCAAGGATGATATATATATATGTATTATATAGCTTGAAGAAAGAATAAATGGTCTGGGAAAAGGGAATTAATCACAGTTAGACTCTCAACAGATTTTTCTAAGCAATGACTTACAAATATCGATATATTCAAACACATTTGAAAGTCTAAATTGTAAATAATATATTCATAGTCAAAAATTTGTAAATAATATATTTACAATCGGTATTCGTAAGTCTTTTTTTTTTATCAGATTTTGTTTTAAAATTTTATTGTCATTAATTGAATTTTTGAAGATTTCAATGTCACTTTTCCATTCTCGAATGCTGTTAGCTAGCTCACGTACAGTTGTTACAAAGTTATGTACGTCCAACTGAGTTTGTGTTGGACTCTTGCCTTACACTTAAAAATTAAAAATGAAGGCCTTGTAAAATTAATAATATGTGTGTGTGTTAAAACATCTCATATCATTTCAGGCCCCAAAAAAAAACTTTTCATATCTTGTTATGTATAGAAATTTCCCATGTTCAGATGAACAGGAATATTCGATTTGAATATTTCTTTTGCAAATTGAATATGAAGAAAAAACATATTTGAAAAAAAAGAAAAAGAAAAGGAAAATAGATATCTAATACTAAATGATACATGTCTTAATAAATAATACTCCCTCCGGTCCTAATTATAGGAGCTATTTACCAGAATTTGGAGGGATTAAGGAAGGAAGTTAAATTAGTTAATTATGTATATTTTCCTAAAATACCCTTACTCATTAATGTACAAGCTTTTCAATAAGAGGAAACTCTCATGTACGAGCTTTTCAATTCTTTAGTACTAAAGAAGATAAGCTGCAACAAGTAACACGACTGCCAGTTTTTGACATTTTTTTATAATCGTCTGTGTGTGTGTGTGTTATTTCATGACTCATGAATTAATTACTCAATGTTAATACTACACGTTTCATAATTAGAAAATTATTAAAGTTTAATGACTTTGAATTGGGCTTTGGGTCCCGCACTATACGACCATTATCAACCGAACATGAACATATTCATGTGTTTATCTCTTTAAGATATATATATATATATATATATATCCATATGTGTTTATCCATGCCTTTTTTTATTATTATTGTCTTGGCACACTAATTTTAATTCATTGTGTGTGTGACCACGTGCACTTTTGTTTTTTATTCCACTTTTGTCATCCCAAAATAATAATTATTAAAGAATTATTCGTTTTTAATTATTATTGAAAAAGTGTAAATAGGGGTACTATAAGAAAAAATTGACAAAAGTTAAAACTTGCTCTTATAATTAGGACCAAAACCAACTCCAAAATTTGCTCTTATAATTAGGACTGAAGGGAGTATATGCATAGTGACAAACAATTATGTTTGTATATTGGTATACAAATTTCATTAAAATTTGTTTGAGAAATGTTATATAGCATTAAACTTGGGAGAATATTTTATGTAAAAAAAATTATATGTTCTTTATTGTAAATACATATAAAAAAAAATTACCTACATATCTAATCTATTCTTTATTATTAGTAGGATTTTTTTTTTTTAGTTTTGACCTAATCGTAATTCAATCCTTAAACTTTAATTTTGATACAAACCAATCCCTATAATTTTGATTCGATTATAAAACAATCCCTAAACTTTGATTGAATGCAATTCAATCCTTATAGTTTAACTATTTTAAGAAAAACACATACAATCGTATGAAGTCTAGATTTTGAATACCTAAGGGACTAAATTTTAGTTAACTTAAAATCATAAGAATTAAGTATGTATTTGGATTTTTGCAGAAAAAAAAAAGACACTTTTGCATTTTTTTTATAAGGACAATTTAAAACTCCCCTCGAGGGAAGAGGACCCACATACATATCCATCATACTCATACACACTCACACACACCCCTACACTTGACAACATGAGGCACAGAGAACTCAAAACCTCCTTTATGAGAAAATACATTTTGGGTGTCAATTGAACTCTTATCATATATTAACGTTGTATAAAGTAAAATCATTTAAAATAATTTGATTAAATAATTAAATTTTAAATATTAAATATTAATTTTTTTTATAAAAGAATAACGCATATATACATATGTAGAGAGAAATATAATAAAAAAAACTTATGGTGATAAAACACCAATGGGATCTCAATCATGCTAATCTATAGAAGGAATCTAAAGTGTGGACCCAAATAGAGTATTTTAATTCCAACAAATGGGTTGCCACATGAAGTGCTTTCAATTATCTGTGAATTCATATAAGATAGTCATTTTCACTTTGCTTCCAGATAAGGCAGATACAACATGAGACGACCATGTGGTGGGGTCCAACCGTGTCTTTCAGAATGACACGTGTCACCATCCCACCCATGCAAATGGGTTGATCATGTTGTTTGTGAACGCCGCCTAAATAAGGGTAAGTTTTAGGGTTAAGATGCAGATTTGCCAACGAACTATTATCGAGGAGCGGATAACCAAAAAAAAAAACAATTGAGTGAGATATTTGTGGTATTATTAGTATTTAGAATTAGAGAGCTTTTGGTGATTGATGCTCCTAACTTAATATCCAACTCTACTTTCTCAATGTTTTTTCATTGTTTCAGATAGACAACTCCATCACATCAATCCCATGCGCCTACTTTTTTTAAAGAACAAAATATTTAAATAAGTGAATATCAACTTATATTTTATGAAAAATCACCTGAAGTTCTAATGAATGAATATAATTATTATTAAAATGTTTCATAATAAGTGAGGAGTTAGTAAATTTTCTTATTTTCATTTTTATTTGCCTGTAAAAATTAAAAATGTTAACATGTATAGGAAAGTCAATAACTCTGTCCTGGAATATATATATATATATATATATATATATATATATATATATATATATATATATATATTAAATCCCAATTGTTTCCAGCTACAATGCTACTTAATGTGTATCTCTCTGTTTTTTTTTATTTAAAAAAAAAAAAAAGATCCCATGAGTTTCCTTCTATCAGAGATTTTTTTTTTTGCTCAAATTCTATCAGAGATTTAGAGTGCCGACACATATTTTAGTGACATCATTTAAATGTCACAAAAATATAATAAAAACAGTGATGTCAAGCCCAAAAAGATCAAATGGTTATAAAAGTGTAAGCATTCGAAATTTCCACAAAAAAAAAATAATAATAATAAAAACGAAGAATATAATAACTAAGACTGATTCTGACAATATATGATTTTTGTTCAATTCGTTAGCTCATCAATTTATTTTCTCGGCCAAGTGAACTGAATCAGAATCTTAATTGATCGGTCCAACAGAACATCGCATCCTTGTTGTAAGAGATTAAAAACACACACACACACACACACACAATTGGATACGTGTCAAATACATGTATGATAGATAAGCATATAGTCCTTCACCATATGGGTGACATGTTTGAACAAATAAATCATTATTTTTTTTCAAGGAAAAAACTCTAATCAAACACATTAAGAATCTATAAAAAAAAAAAAAAACCTAAATCTGTCAATTACATCTCGTGGATATATTTATAAGACTTTTAATTTTAAAACACTTGCTTAAGTTTTTTTTTTAAAAAAAATGAGAAAATAAATTAAAAAGTCCCCGTTTAAAAATTATTTTAGCCAAATAACCTAAATTTGAGTATCAACACTTGAAATCTGCGGAGTATATATGTTTTCTATGTAAAAAAATAGTTTTGATCATTCTAACAAAATAAAGTTTTTCAGGTAAAAAAACCAAATAAAATTTGCAAACATTAATCTTTTACATGTTTTTTTTTATAAATGTAGCACATTAATTTTTTCTCATGTTAATTCATTGAATACATAAATAAATTTATTTTTTTTTCTCTCCAACAATAATATATAAATAACAAAATATGTGTACTTGTTGTACATATAATTTTAAATAGACATCCCTGTTTAAACACAGATTTGGTGGGAAAGAAAAAGAAGATTAGTAAGTTTCTCCATTTCGTACGCATTTTGGACAAATATTCCCAGAAATCCAAATTCCCGAGCCCACCAATCTTCCCTCATATGTGGGAAGATCAGATCCCACCAAAATTGGTGGGATCTCAAATTCTCACGTCACTGTTCACATTTTTTGACAAATTTACCCCTCAAATTTAAACTTGGCGGGAAAATTCAAACTTGGTGGAAAAATTCAAATTTTGTGGGAAATTTTCTTTCATGAGTTCAAACTTGACAAGAGCATATTTAAAAAAAAAATATTTTAGCAAAAAAAAAAAATCTTTTTATTTTGAATTAATTACTTTTGAGGATAAAATAAACATTTCTTGATTATTTACCAACTACTACCCCTTCATTTTCTTCCTATCAAACAACTCATCTTCCATCAAACCACCTTTCCTTTCTTTCATTCCTCTAAGTTCCTTTCCCTTCTCAAATTTTCTCCGCATCAAACGGGGCCTTATAGAAGTATATGGTAACATTGTGTATTTAATTTTGACGAAACCCGTTAATATTAATTACTACCTTCGGTCTTAAATATAAGATAAAGTTTATAGTGCAATTTGCACTATAAACTTTATCTTATATTTAAGATTAGAGAGAATACTACGGTAGGTGTGCGGGTACATATGTTCATCCAAATCAAACAGATTTTAAATCTTAAAAAAAAAAAAAGGAAAATGGAAAAAGAGACACACATGTACAGGATCATATTTGATGTGACAAATTAATGAGAAAAAAGATTTAAAAATAAAAGCATGATAGTTAATTAAACATTGAAGAGGAGGAAGAGTCTGCATCGATCCAATTCAGCTCCCACATCCAATTATGCATCAGATTCGAAGGATGACTTACCTAACATTTTTATATTTAATATACATAAAAGATTAACATGCATGAACATATATAATTAATCAAGTTCTAATTTTAATATAATTAATTAAGGAATTAATTACTATTAAAGAAGACAAAAGGAATCTCTGCATTTGAGGACGCAAGCTTATCTTCCCAGGATCCAATGCCCTCTCTCCCTTCATTTTCAATAATATCCTTATTATCATCCCCACATTAAACTATATTATTATATTATTTTCTAAGCTATTACCCCATTTATATTACTCATTATACTATTGCAAATTATTATGCTCCTTATATCTACAGTTGATTCCAACTAAATACGCATTATATCTTTCTCGGTTTTATTTGTCAGTTAGGGGTTGTTTGGTATGAGATGAGCAAGGACGGATCCAGGGGGCTAGGGGTGGCCCCCGCCCCCCTTAATTTTTTTTTTTTTGAAAAATTATATATGTGTGTGTCTTAATATATATATATGTGTGTGTGTTTAGTTGCAGATCATATGAGGGTCGCAGATGCATGTTTAGAAGTTTCTATGTACTCTCTATTATGCCTCTATATATATATATATACGCGTACCTTGTTATAAATATAAAATCTAATTAATTTTTAAAAGAGATTAAGAAAGTTAAATCAGTTACTTAATTAATAATATGTTGTGTATGATTAAATTATTCAGAAAAATTAGTTTGGAGAAAAAATGATAAATATAAATAATTTAAAGTATTTTATTTAGCTTTCTTAATCTTTCCAAAAAAGTCAATTGATTCTCATATTTAGGACTGGATATTATGTTTAGCACGTATATATATATATATATATATGAAAACAAGTAAAGTAATAGTCAATTATAGATAAGTTTAATAATATGAAAACAAATAGCTTCATTAATCTTTCCTTAGTTTTTTGAGTTTTAGTACGGATTTAATTATAGATGAGTTTAACAATATAAAAACAAGTAAAGTAAGATTCAAATGAAGTGATATTGATTTATGTAATAGATTTCTTTTAATTTTTTTTTTTGTATGTTAGTCTATTTTATATTTCAAGTACTTTAATTTATGATATAATATTTTTTTTTCGCCCCCCGTCATCAAAATTCCTCGGTCCGTCCCTGGAGATGAGGGGAGGAAAAGTGGACGAAAGAATTTTTTTTTTTTTGAGTTGGATTAGAAAAAAAGAGAGAAGTGGAGTTAACATTTTTTAATTCATTTAATTTTTTCACTCTTTTATCATTCATATTTTCTTTATTAAAATTTTGTAACCCCACATCTCCAATTTTCTTAAACCAAGCTCATAAAATTTGTTTCTTCATTCTCCTTCCCTCCAAATCCTTCGTACCAAACATATCCTTAAAGAACAATATAGTAATTTATAGGTTTTACTGCCGGCCGGTCCTAAGAACTACTTAATTAAACAAGGTAGATTAATGAAATAAAAGAAAACGATTCATTTAAATAATACGTGACATGATTATATAAAATATTATCCATGTGTAACATTATATTATATATTATTTTATAGATTAGAAAAAATTAATTTGAGAAAAATGATAAGTTATAAGAGATAAAATGATTTGAGATATTATATTTTAAATAAATCCAAGTGAATGTAGTATAGTTTATATTAATATATTGTATGCAATGAGTGTATATTTGATTTTCATTTTTTTAATATTGGAAAGGTTTGAACTCTTACCTTCTTACACTAGAGGAAAATACTCCACTCATTCTATTTATCAGGTATAAAGAGAAAATTTTTATATGAATACACAATTTTATCTTTATTTATTATTTTATTGACTCTGTTATGGGATATGATGAATAATGAATAAGGATAAAGTTGAAAAAAATGTTAAACTTTATAAAAGAATTAATGAAGGTTAAAATTTTTATTGATTTGTTTATAACATGTTGAAAATGCATTATAAATAGAACTAGAGAAATAGTTTATAAACTATTTAGACAAAATTATATACATTCCCTTAAACATTACATTATGTATAAAATATTCTTTTTAATTTTTGAAACTTTATAATGAATCAGATATGGTCTCGTCAACATGGTCAAGAGACCCTTGAATGCATTCGGTAAAAAGTAAATTGATTGTTCACCATGCACAGTCCTAAGCATATTAGTTCTTGGTGGTCCCCTTTAATTTAGTCATTGAATATCCATCAAAATCCCTTAAAACTCTTATATTTATGTTGATAACTCTCATTATTAGCCTTGTTCATTACTTATATGCACATAACTTAAGATTTATGGGGCAAATCGGATTTTTTTTATAGCTTGAGAAAGTCATGTGGGCATAAAAACAAGGTTTGATGGGGTATGCACTGCTACAAAAAATAGATATGACATTCCCAAACAATGTTCTTTTAAAAAAAAAAAAAAAGAAGTAAAAAATAAAGACGGTGACATTTTTGTAATTCTGTAGAGAGTTTTGACGTCTTAATTTCTTTAAAGGACGCCAAAAGTAACTTTTGACATCCTAATTTAAAATTCAAACGCCTAAACAAGGGACTTTTGGTGTCCTATTTTTTTAGGACGTCAAAAGTGAGAACCTTGGCGCTATTTTTGGTGCCAAAACCAATACTTTTGTAGTCCTAAAATAATTTAGGACGCCAAAAGTGAACCTTGGCGCTATTTTTGGAGGCAAAAGCGGTGCTTTTAGCGTCCAAACATAACCCATGGCCTCTATCTTTTCACATCCACTCTCTTTTCAATTTTCACACCCATCCCCATCACCGATACGGACACACCCTTCACACTCAAACATAAACCATTCTTGTGTTCGCTCAACGCAGCTGGAACCATCTTCGCTCAACTCTCAATTCACACCTGGCCAACCACACACTTGCACCCACTCACCATTAGGATCTGGGTTCAAATCTACGACGGCGAAGGACAACATCTCCTTCGTGTTCGCTCCTCCGCTCCCATCGATCTCCTCAGATTTGTGAAAGACGGCAGGATGACGAGGATGGCGAGGAATGCGAGGACGACATCTTCCGCTCCTTTGATTTCAACTCCGATGGCGTGGCAGGGAGTTTGCGTTTTTGCAATTTGTTTTGAAGGTATAATTCGTACTATTTTGCATTTCTATGATCTGTTTTGCGATATGTTTCATGATCTGTTTCTACGATCTGTTTTGTTTTGCAATTTGTTTTTGTGATATGTTTTGTTTGTGCGATTTTGTTGATGAGATTTGCGGGTTTGTGTTTTTGCATCTATTTCTCTCCATCTCTAAATCCGCAGTGCACTAGACCGAAATCAATCTTTACCGGTCTATTTAGTTTTTTTTAAATAAAAAAATACTTATGGCGTCCGAAAAAATTTGGACGCCGTAGGTCCACTTTCCACGCCTCCCAAATAGGCGTCCCCATGTTTTTAGACGTTACATAGCCAAAAAAAACGAACGTTATAGGTGTTATTTGTAGTAGTGATGGTTTATGATTGGGATTGTGCATGAAGACTTAAAAGTTTAGGGGTTTCATTATTAAGTTTTAAAGATTAAGGGAGTTATTTGTACAAAAACTAAAGTTTAGGGGAAGTTTTGTTTGATTTAATCATTTCTTTATAATTTACACTCTAAAGATATTGTTTTTTTAGCCTTCTAAGATATTGTTCATATTTCCAAAAGTTTGCAATTTTTTTTTTTGTTTCAAACACTACAAGAGTATGAATACAAAATTAGGAATAAATAGTTCAAAATTGTGAATCTTAGAATAATAACAATATCATTAAAATTATTATTATTATAAAATGTGGACTTTCAAATTGTAAATATAAAATCTTTATTTATAAATTTCAAAATTTTAGTTATAAATAGTTCCTCATTTTATATTCATTCCCTTGTAGGTTCTTAATTGCCATTCTCCCTGCAAAATTTAAATAATTATTAAGATATCGAAAAAATTACTGAATTGAAAGTTTAAGAAACAACATGATATATAAATTTATACAATAAGTGATACTACCTCCGGTTCTAATTATAGGAACATTTTTATAGTGTAATTTGCACTACAAAAGTGTTCCTATAATTAGGACCGGAGGGAGTAATTTATTTTTATTCATATAAAAAAAACAAAATTACAACCTAAGGAATGTGATTGATAATTTTATTTTAAAAAATACACAGTAACTTATTTATATGGTGGACAAAAATTGAAAATTTTAAAAATGTTAACTGTGCATTGATATATAAATTTTGGAGTTATTTAGATGCATTTTTCTCAATAAAGGTCTTTCAATTTCTTTCACTGTCTTGCACTGAATTTTTCATTTTTTGGCCTTTTGAATAATTGAGTGTAGATTCCTTCATCAGGCTGCATAATAAGCTAAGACTCAAGATTGGTCTGTTGATAATTTAATTCAAATATACCTAAATAATTCCATCAATAATATTTTTTATTTCTTCCCTGCTGGAAAAAAAAAATTCCCTGCACGAAGAAAAATAAGTGCAATTAATTAATTAATTAATTAATAGTGTTGTATTATTGAGACTATTTACTCAATAATTTATATAATTGATAATCTCTTGTTTACCCATAGTTCTCAAAAATCAAAGCAATAATTTATCATTAAAATTAATCAAATGGAAGAAGAATAAATTCAATTAAGATTAATTGTGATTTGGAATTAGTGGCTAAACAGAAGAAGAAGAGAATCTGAAACTTTAATCGCAATTGTACTTTTGGGAATGAAACAATGGAGCAGCCAATGCGTCAATTGCCCAATAGGTCTTAGCCTGACAATGTAAAGTGAGTTTAGCATAAGTTATAAATATTAATTTAATTTAATATTTTATGTTTGGTTTGATAGTTGATGATGATTTCACTTTTAATAAAATTTCATAGTTTATAAGTTGACAACCCAATAATTTAAGACTCAAACTTTAACTACCATATTGACCCTATTTTGTTAATTTATTTCACTTAATTTTAAATATTTAACTTGCTGTATACAAAGCAGCAAGCACATGGCATGTGAGGTTTAATTTTAAATTCTTCCAATTTATCTCAACAATTTCATTTGGCTGAAATTCAGATGAAGCTTTTGAATTTGAAATATACCTCGCTTGATTCAAAAAATAAAATAGACCTAATTTTCTTTTTATCAACAAGGGTATTTTTAATTTTCTTTTTATCAACAAAATTAACCATTACTCCTTTATGTCCTTAACACAGGACTTTGATAATTAATTTACGAATATTACAAAAAATTGTATGTTAATTTTCTTAAAATAATGGGAGCCGCCTTGATGAAAACCTATAATAAATGTAATTAATAGGAATAATTTATAAAAAACTATGAATTTAGGGAGACAAAATAACTTGAGGTTTTATATTTAGGATTAAAATATACATTTTGACTTTTTTTTTTGCCAGATAAAATATACTACCTCCGATCCTAATTATAAGAGCTAGTTGACTTTTTTCGAAGAGGTTAAGAAAGTTAAATAAGTTACTTAATCATTTCATTTGTTGTGTATCCTTAGATTACATATTTGTTTATTAGTCAAATTAATTAGTTTGAAGAAAAAAATAAAAATAAAAATACTCTAAAGTAATTTAATTAGCTTCCTTAATCTCTCCAAAAAAGTCAACTAGCTCTTATAATTAGGACCGGAGGGAGTACGTTTTAATTAATTATCATACTTAGGATAAAAACGGAGTGAGTATATAATATGTCCTTTTGCTGAATGGGGTAAACAATTTTTGCCCAAAAAAGTGATATTCTTACATAGTAGTTTTTCTTAGTTGAGATGAAAAGGGAAAGCCTTTGCTTTTTGGGTCGGGATAGGATAAGATTAAAGATAGGCTTGCTTTTAAATGGTCAAAAAGAAAATTGCTGTTGCTTGATTTTGGTTTATTGATGAGAAAATGATGGTTTAAGGTTTTAAATTCAAGAAAAATGTTAAACTTTTTTTTTTAAAAAAATTAAATAATTCTATTCATATTTGAAATGGAAATTTTCAACTCAAGATTTTTTGTCTTAAAAAATATTTCAAGTTCATTTAATATATACAGTTTTCATAAGCCTAATTTATATATTATAGGGAAAATGACACCAGAGTCACAATTAAGAAAAATAATACTCATATAAAAAAAGTCTCATAACTTGTCAATGATAGATTTTTCACTTATCATTAACAAGTTGTTGGCACTTTTCTGACATTATTTTTTTTAGGGCCTATTTGAGGAGGGAAAGCAAGGGAATTGATATTTTGAGGGATGAGGGAAGACAGGCGGAACTAGGGGTTAGGAGTGGTCCCCAGCCCCTAAAATTACAGAATAGAACCTAGATGTTTAGAAAATTACATTTCAGTTTCATAAAAATCTCAATATTTTCACTTTAGTCTTGAATAAAAGTTTCATGGAGGGATTAAAATGAAAAATATTGAAATGTTTATAGGGCTAAAATGTAATTTTATGAACACCAGAGTTTTATTCTGTAATTTTTGCCCCCTAATTACAATTTATGGCATCACTTCTAAGGGAAGATGAGTTGTTTAGTAGGAAAAAATGAATGGATAGCATTTAGTAAAGAATCAGGAAATACTTATTTTACTATCAAAATTAATTAATTCAAAATGAAAAAGATTTTTTTTTTCATAATTCAAATTTGATACAAATTTACTTACACACTATGATGAAGCATTTATTTCGGAAAAAAGAATCAGAAAAAAATGAATTTATGGGTTAAATTCGAATTTTATGACAAAACATTTATTTTGAAAAAGAAAAATTTGAATTTGAGTTTGTCTAAAATATTTTCAAATCAAATTTGAATTTGTCTAAAACATTTTCTTATCAAATCTGAATTTGTCTAAAATATTTTCTAATCAAATCTGAATTTATCGCATAAATTCAAATTTAATCCTATTTTCTTGCCATATAGAAAATAAATATTTTATGAGGGGAAAATATGTTTGAAACTATCACTGTTCATAGATGAAACTTGGGTTCTCATCAACTTTGGTGGAATCTTATCTTTCCACCCTTAAAGGAAGATTGGTAGACCCAAGAACTTGAGTTTTGGACACTACAAGTTTACAAAACAAGGAAACTTACTCATCTTCCCTTCGCTTCCCATGTGTTTCGCATACCAAACAGGCTCTATTGGGACCTAATGTGATTTTCCCTATATTTTTAGTCGTGCAAGTCAAAATGTCAAAATGGGCCTCAGATTTCCAATTATGCATTATTTTGGATGCATGTCCTTCTTGCTAAGGAAAGCAACTAGTACTAAACTAGTTGTGACATGAAATCTAATCTCAAAGCATAATTTTTATTTTAATTCATGAAAATAGTCTAATCATGACAGTTTAGGATTAATTAATGGGCTTTAAGAGAGCATTAATGACTAAATTGTTGGGTTTGGAAAAAATATACATATGCAAACATATGATTGGAGACAAGGATGTAACTGGTAAGAATATAAGTTTTGCCCAAAAAAATATTATTCAAAATTATAGTTGTCAAGTTTTTAACAAGTTAGATGCTTATGGCGCTTTTTTTACGTATATCTAATTCAATAGTTAATAATTATATTCTATAATAAATTATGAAACTATAAAACGTGCAATTTGTTTTAAAAAATAATTATTTTGGGTCAAAGTATATATATATATATATATATATATATATATATATATATATATATATATATATATATTAATATTGCAAACCGGTACAATACATAAAGAAATACAAACACAGCTAAAACAAATACAACAAAATAAACTGGATACAATATTAACCGAACACCGTATATTAAATATATAAGAATAGAAGTAGAATCATGGAAAAAATCGGCCTCCTCGATATCCAAGGTTAGAAGTGACGAGCAAGAAAGTGTTGGTTGGAAAACTCACTCCAAAGGGCACACAATCTTATAAGCAATAGCTACAATTAAGTCAACTAAATAGGTACTACATCCTGGGGTAAAGAGCACAGAAAACCCAACCTCAAAAGAAAGAAGACCCTTGATGTCCTGAAGAACACTTATACTCCTCTAATCAAACATATCTGGTGGTGACCTCGACCACACACTAAACAACACCTCTTTAGATCTTTCCCCAAGAATGCAGATCTGAGATACCATATGATAGTTGGATCTCATAACGTTCAAACAACCAACCAACTAAGAGGATTTGAACGAAAATTTGATAGATCTGTTTATTTCCTGAGCCAAAAACACCTCCACAAAACCCAGTAACAAAAAAGAAAAGAAAAAAAGAAATACAAAACAGATCAATCTCACCTCTACAGATTAGATCTGGAGAAGGAGAGGAGAGGACTCGCCACAAGGACGAGGGAAGGCCACATCTGATAGAACTCTGAGGGAGAGAACTATAGCTCAAAGATCTGGACTCCAAAACACCAGGACCGTAGATTCAAGATTTGGACACCAAACTACCACTCAGACTTGTCTGTGGCACAAAAACGGTGCTCGCTAGCGGCTTGTGTGTAAGGGACAAACCGCCAGCAAGGGAGCATTAAAGTAAAAGAGATAAAAAAAGAATTATAAAGATGTATAAAATAGAGAAAATGACAATAAAGAGCTTATAAAGATTTAATAAACTTGACAAAAATGTTCTTCATTAAAGTAAAAGAGATAAAAAAAGAAAAAACAACCTTTATATCATTAACTTTCTAGTTTAAATATATTGTTTTTTCGGTTTTATAGATTCAATGAAATCTTAAGTATAGGGATTTAACCTAAAAATGAGTATGAAATGCAAGGTTGATTAATTAATTTTCCACATTACAATATTTTTTTCCAATAATAAAAATAATTTGTTTTTTTTTTTTTTTTTGATGGCAAAATAATTTGTTTTTTTGGCTAAGCATAGATTTAAACATTGGTTTGTCACATTTGGACAAACTAACTCCATTAGACTCAATTCTCGTTAGTTAATAAAAATGATTTTTTTTTTTTGGTTAAAAAATTTTAAGAGAGGGGTTGGGCTCACCTGCATTCTAAGAGTAAGGCGCTTGGAGCCCATTCTGCAAATAATTCAGGACTAAGAGTACACATGCCTCTATCTTAGCTTGGGTTACTGTTGCTTCGTAGATCCTGAGGATGCCTCCCTCAGCGCCTTGACCAACTCCAGGATCGAACCTCCTCCATTTTGGTGAGAGTGTCCGACCCCTTTACTAGTTTTAATAAAAATGAAATTTTAAGGTACATAACAAACCTAAAATTTAGGTAGTTTTAATTGAAAATCACAGAGGCCCATTTCTGAAACCTCACCTAATTTGACCAAAAAAAGTCCAACCCAACTCTTTGCCAGAGCTCAGAGGAATTAAAAAGAAGCTCTCAAATTGTCATAAGATGAAGGCCAACCATGGGCTCCACACAGAGCCCAGCTTTTTTTATTTAAAATTTTAGTTTTTAGTTTCAATCTTTACAGATTACAATTTCTTATAAAAAAAAAAGATAAAATAATGAAATTGTTTTTTTTTTTAAAAAATTTATGGTATTGTTTCTTGCAAGGGATTGAAATTCCATGAAGATGTGTTTGGATTTTCCCCTATTTACAAGAAGCTTATGTGGAGAAGAGACTAAATGTGAGTAATGCATTAATAGAAAAGAGAAAAATAGATGATAAAAATAAAAAAATAATAGTTTTAATTTTATTTATATATCCATATTACACATGCTACATAAAAAAGAGATGATAAAAATAAATAAATAAATGTCATTTTTTCTCCCTTCCCCATCACTCAAAATCCTCCTAAACATGGGATAGAACAATCTACAACTAATTTTTCACATATACAATGTATGTCTCTACATAATTAACAAACAAATGAAAACGTCATTGGCTTCTTAAACTATATATTGACGATATAAAAATTATCATGTAAATGAAATGTCATGCGTTTGATCGGTTTTATTGATATCTTCCTTTTTAAATAAACTAAAAAACAACTAATAATAATAATAATAATCTCAATTTACATAAAAATGAATTAGCAATAATAATATTAACATATCTGTTCTGGTGTAGAACACAGATGTCCAGCCGCGTGTATGGGCTGGTGATTTGATATAGGATCAAGTGTCTCGATCTGGGTACCAATGTGATAGCACACAGACAGAGAGAGGATCACTGAACACAACCTGGCGGTTGGCCGAAGGAGTGGGGTGTGTGCTCGGTGTGACAAGATGTAGATTAGTCTAGGTTTAGAGCGTGTGTACCTTAGGTCGTTGCTTGGGTATTTATAGGACCTACTGGAGCGGCTTTGGCGTGATTCCGTGCCTATTATCCGAACCGCCTATCCATATGCGGATGTATTCCTAGATATCCGGGTAGTTGAGATATTCCAGGGTTACGGATATGACGGATCTGATGCGCCTACCCTTGGTTGGGCCTCCATGTGATTGGGCCTTATCTAGGTCCGTAACAGTTGCCCCCCAGCCCGGTAGTTCAAGGTTTTGACCGCCGGGTATATGCTGTTTTTATAAATGTCATCCGTGGTGTTACCCATTTCCGACGCCCGCGTCGGGCTAGGATTTGTTGAGTTCATTTCCCCGGGGTACGTGGTAACGGTTCGAGGGTCGATGAGCCGGTGTCCCTCAATCTCTAATGCGATGTCGTGGCCGGGCGCCTTGTGGTTTGCGGGCGGTTGGCCGTGGCCGGCCTCCGAGGAGAGTGCCGTGGTTTGGACCGCCGAGCTACAAGCGTGAGATGGTGCGAATCAAAACCGGCACTCAATCCGACCGAGGCGGATACCGGCACCAAGGCTCGTCATTGAAGCTCCGGGCCGTTGTTACTTCCTCGGTGTGACTCTTGGGAAACCTCCTCCGATGCCGCCATGATTGCCTATGACACCCGTCTTCCCGAGATTGGGGAGGTGCTTTGATCCTCGTGTCCGCCGCCCCGAATTTCGTGCGCATTTAATGCTCGTGGTACGTTACACGTCTTCTCACCTTTGGGGTGAAAAGTCGTGTTTACCCTCGTCGGTTGGGTTTCTCTTGTTTTGAATTTCCCTCCTTCTTTCCTCTCGATATAACCTCGCCGGCATCTCTTTTTGCCCACTTTTTCAATTCGCTTACTCTCCCCCACACACGGGAATTCTTCCGCGCAAAGTCAGAATTCTGTTCTTAACTTCCAGTGTCTCAGAATACTCTGAAGAATCAAAGCTTCTTTCTTGTTCGGAATTGTTCATCTACCTTCGCTGTGTCGATTTTCTGCAAGGTTCGCGTATTCAGGTATTTTATCCTTTTATATTGTTCTAGCATTTTAATTCTCCCTCTTCCCCTTTTCTTTGCTGTGTGCCCTCGTGTTCTGGGTTTTCTGGGCGGAGTGTTTATGAGTAGAGCTATCGAACCCATAGGTTTTGTCCTTTTGAGTGTCTGTTCTTAGTTGTTTCCTCCTTCTTACCCTTATGTTGGTTGTATAGGTTTGAGCTCTTGATGGATAGGGAAAACATTCTTCGTCTTCTCATCACCTTTAGATCCTAACGACGATGAGGTGCTTCGTGAGCGTTATCCCTTTTTAGTTATTGGTCGCTAGGGACCTCCTTATCCGAGGAGGAGAAACGGTCTTTAGCCCTCCGTGGTCGGGCCGGGTGCGCGAAGCGCCGGGAGGCCCCACTGTGGTTCCCGGACCTGGCCAATCGAACTGGCCTTATTAGGCCGATTTTCATAGTTTATCGCATCTCGAGCCTCTTTAACCCCTGGGTGACTAGCGAAATGCTAACCATACGTTCGCTGATGACCAAGACGGATATGGATAAAGTGGGATCTCCGGGGTCATCGGATGTCGTCTTTCCTCCCGAGGAGGATGAGCCGATCAGGCCTTTCGGGAACCAGGCTCTCCTAATTTCTTTCTTTTCTATCGGGATTATATGACCCGGCTCGGTATTCGCTTCCGTTTACCGGGTTCCAAATGTCCGTCCTACACTACCTTCATCCGGCTCCTTCTCGCCTTCACCCGAACGGGCGGGCTTATCCGCGGCGTTCGCTATCTATGCGGGACAATGGAACCCGCTATTCCGTGTACCGCCGCCTTATTCCTTCATTTTTCTCCCCTTTCACCCCTCGGTCGGGTAGGGAACCGCCCTCTCGAAAGGGCTAACTTCTCTTCGTGCCGAGGCGACCAGGAAACTCATGAATTCTTTCTCGACTCCTTTAAGCATTTCAAAACTCTTTCTTCAAAGTTGTTGCTATCCCCGGGAAGTGCCCGGTTTCGAAAGCCGCCGAGGGTCCGGCGTTGAATGGCGCTTCCCCTTTATTGGTCCTCCGAGCACCATCACTTCTCTTCTTCCACCTACCAATTCTCGTTAAAAGACCTTTCGAAGACGAGAGAGTATGCCGCTCTACTGGTGTCTTACGTTGCCGAACATGGTGTCAAGAGAGCGGCCTTCTATATTAAGAAGGCCGGTGAGTCATCCGGCTCGGCCTCCAGTATGGCTTTATTGTTACTTAATTCTGTTTTTCTGCCTGCCTTTTGTTATCTAACTAGCATCTGACTTTAGATTTATGCTTATGTAACAGGTCAAGTTGCTATGAATCGAACCCGATTATCTTGAGTATACCTTGCCTACTGTTGGGAAGCCGAGAGAAAGCTCCCAGAAACGTCCACTGCCGAGCCTTCTAGGAAGCGAGCTCCCACGCCTTCTATGGTCCCAAAGCCTTCGCGTCAAAGAGGCCAAGGTCGGGATTCGACCGCTACCGCTTCGATCGCTCCCGAAGTGTTACCTTCTTCTCGCTCCGTCATTGATAGCCGAGGCGGAGGTAGTGCCTTCTTCTACGCCGCCTCACCGTTGCCGGAACATCTCCACGTTCCGACCCATCTCCTCCATCCTTGGAAAAGGCGAAACAGTTCTCGTCTCGATTCTCGTTTCTCCTTTGCGCCCATCGGCTACCGTACCTCGACCAAGTGGCTTCAAGCGGAGCCAGCCCGGAGTGAGGACGTTTCGGGGATCGGCATGGCCTTCTTTCCACCACGTCGGCTTTTGTCTCCTTAACCTCTTTCGACGAGGACCTTCATGAACTCCGAATATGTCCGGTCATCTTGGCAGGCTCTTGGATTATCTCAAGCCCGGCCGCATCTCCATGGTTATTATGCTCGAGCTTCATGAGTCCCGAACTCAAGGAAAATTTAGAGTCGGCCGAGCAAAAGGTGAAACAATGGCGGAAGAGAAAGAGAAGGTTGAGGCCGAAAGGGAGGAGTCAAGACGGAACTTAAAAGTTCCCAAGCCGCCGCGGACAAAGCCGGCGAGGATCTTCTGTCGACCCACCAGCGCCGACGCAAGCCCATGCCGACTCCGAGGCAGACCCAGGAATCCCCGGCGAGGTTAATCATAAATTGGCCGATGCCAACTCTCGTCTCGGTCGAAGCCGAAGCTAACTCGAGGAACCAAGTCCTCCCACACTATGTCTATGGATGCGGTCAAACGGCTTACGCAAAGAACGTAGCGAGTTATGTACGCAGATTGCAGCAAGTCCGAGGCAACTCGGGCGGAGGAGAAGACCGCCCATGAGAAGGCGGTGGCGGCGGTAAGGAAAACCGCGTCGGATTGCTTCGAGATGGCCCTAGCCTGATTGAGTACTTAAACCTGTGGGTAAACCGAACGTGGTGGGTATGGATGTCGCTCCCGCTTCCAAGATGGTGTTCTTATTCCTCCGCCTTTATCTCCCGAAGATAGGTCGGCCGATGCCGAAGTGAGCAGCGGTGAGCAAGCCGCGAAGAGGCCGCATCCGGGCCGGACCTAATGGCGACGAGGCCGCCGCGCGGCGAGGCCCCTTAGCTTTTGTTGTCCTTTTCTTTTTGCTTTCTTTGTTTTCGGCTTTTGATGCCGATTGTATATTGTACCTCCGAACTTTCAACTTTATGAATGAACATTCAATTAAGTAGCTCGTTACGTACTTTTACCTTCATGCGTATAGTTCACATGGGATAGTTTTTAGACCGGGCCGTGGTCTTTTAAGAATTAGAGTCCGCTTAGTACTCTTTCGGTGTCGAAACCAGTGCATGAGTAGGGGTGTCTATATATACCGCGCTACGAGGTTCGGAGTCGTATTCGGAGTTTTAACCGTGGTAAGGGTGAATGGTCACATGCTCATCCGTGGTCGTCGTTGGGACACACTTTGACCATGTGGACTCGATCGTGGTCCGTTATGACCATTCACCTTCTTACTTAGGTGTCAATTTCGATGCATCAAAATATTTACCGGTGTATAGACCTCGGTGTCCTGTCTCGCTTATTTAACGAATCATTTTGACCCTCTTAAAATTGAACATTTGGTCAACAAACCATTTATTTATTCAAGAGATGATTAGTTTTATAAAGCTGACAATGAAAGGAAAGTTTGCGAAGGAAATGATCGAAACCAAAATAAGCTTGAAATAATAAATCAAAAACTTAACTCTGACACCGGGTGTCCGTTGTGGCATCCTCGGCCGTGATCGGGCCCTAACTATAGTAGGCCCTTAATTTGTCGCCATTCCATGTCCTCTTGACGGATTTTCTTGTCGGTGTTTCGAGAACATACGCTCCTTTTTCCAACTTCTCCTTGACTCGGCACGGTCCTTCCCAATTTGCGGCGAGCTTGCCGTCCCGGGCGTTCTTGTTACCGATGTCGGCCCTTCTTAGGACCAGGTCGCCCTGGCCAAATGCCCCGGGTTTGACCTTTCTATTGTGTTTCGCCGCCATCGCTGCTTGGTCGCTATGTCTCAAGCAATGGGCCGTGGTTCTGACTTCATCTACCAGCTCCATCTCGGTTGCCAATGCCCTTGAATTCGACGGTTCTCCTTCCTCCGTGGTTCGAGCCTTCTCCAAGATGGCCGACCAACTTCGACCGGATCATGGCTTCGCGCTGTTCGACCCAGCAGGTGCCGGCCTCTTGCATCTTTTTCCGAAGTCCATCGAGGATTACCTTGTTTGCCGCTTCTGCCTGTCCATTTGATTGTGGGTGTTCGATCGATGCAAAATGATGTGTGATGCCGAGGTCCACTATCATTTCTGGAAGTTCTGTCCGTGAACCGAGTGCCATTGTCTGTCACTATCTCGCCGGGATTCCGGCGGGAGAAGATACTGTTGGATGAAGCGCCGACCCTAGCCGATGTGATGGTGGCGAGCGGTTCGGCCTCAATCCACTTGGTAAAGTAGTCCACCGCCACGATTAGCCATCGAAGTTGTCCGGGGGCCGGTTTAAACGGACCGAGTAGATCCATTCCCCATTTAAAGAAAGGCCATGGGGCAGAGATATATTCCATGTCTATTTTGGCGTGTTTCGGCAACTATCACATGCCTTCACAAATTCGCTTGCGTCCGCTCGCATGGTGGGCCGCAGTACCCGCCCTAAGTGCCTTTCTCGCTAATGCTTTTGCACCCATATGTTGCCCGTTAATCCCTCCATGGGTCTCGGCGAGGACATATCTACTTTCGTGAGTGCCCGTGCACCTTAACATCGGTGTATGCAAGCCTTTTCGTAAAGCCGATCGTCTATCATTGTGTATACCGCGGCTTCCCGTATCGGTTTTGGGCATTCGCGGTTCCAAGGGGAATAATTCCCTCTCAATGTAGTCCTCGAGCGGCTTCCTCCAATCGGTGGCATCGGATATGACCATTACGCAGTCGGCTCTTCCATCTTTTGTTGTATGACGGTTCGTGGTTGGTCGTCCCTTTAGTGCTAGCCAGTTTGGAGAGTATGTCTGCTCGGACATTTTCCCTCTTGGTATATGGGTAACCTTTACTTCTTCGAACTCGGCTGGATATTTTTGACTTTGCTAAGATACTTAGCCATTAGAGGCCCTTTAGCCTGATATGTCCCATCTATCTGGGCGGCGGCGAGTTGTGAGTCGGTGAAGACCGAGACTCTTTGTGCGCCGAGCTCCTTGACCTGTTGGAGTCCGGCCAGAGCGCTCATATTCGGCCCGATTGTTTGACGTCGGAAATCTAGTTGTAGGGAGTGTTCGATCGTCACTCCTTCGGGGCTCTCTATGATTATTCCGGCTCCGCTTCCTTTTGAGTGGGACGAACCGTCGACATATACTTTCCAGAGGTCGATGTTGCCGGGGTCTTCATTAATTGGAGTTAGTTCTCTCAGGAAATCCGCGAGAGCTTGTGACTTAATAGCATGTCGTGCTTCGTATGTGATGTCGAATTCGGATAACTCAATAGCCCAACTGATCATTCGGCCTGCCAGGTCCGGCTTATGGAGTACCTGTCGAATGGGTTGGCTGGTTCGAACCGTTATCTTGTGAGCTTGGAAGTACGGGTGCAGTCTGCGTGCCGTCATTATTATGGCGAAAGCCAATTTCTCCAACTTCTGATATCTTAGCTCTGAGCTTTGTAAAGCTTTGCGACGAAGTATATTGGTTCTTGGCCATTCTTTCCTTCCCGAACCAGACCGAGCTCACCGCTTCTTTCCCAACCGATAAGTAGAGGAAGAGGGTTTCGCCAGCCGTGGTTTCGATAAGATCGGCGGAGTGGCCAAACATTGCTTAATCTTTGAGAATGCGGCGTCACACTCCGGTCCAATTTCCGTCGTGTCCTTTTTAAGTAATTTGAAGAAAGGCAAGGCGCTTTTCGCCGATTTGGGCGAAATCGGTTAACGCGCCAAACGGCTGTCAACCGCTTGGACCTCCTTCTTGTTCTGGGGGCCCGCATGTCTAATACGGCCTTACACTTATCGTGGTTCGCTTCGATTCCTACCGGTAAGCAAGAAACCGAGGAATTTTCCCGCGGTACTCCGAACGCACATTTTGCAGGATTCAGCCAAATCTGATGCGCCCTTAACTTGCTAAATGTTTGCTCAAGATCTCGGATGTGGTCATTGGGATCACATGATTTGACAATCATGTCGTCGATGTAGACCTCGATGTTATGGCCTATCTGGTTCTCGAAAACCTTATTCATCATCCTCTGGTAGGTTGCCCGGCATTTTTCAAGCCGAACGGCATGACGTTGTAGCAGTAATTTCCCTTCTCCGTTTTGAAGGAAGTGGCTTCTTGGTCATCGGGGTGCATGGCGATCTGGTTGTAACCCGAATACGCGTCCATGAACGACGATGGTTGGTAGCCGGATGAGTTATCTACGAGCCGATCAATGTTCGGCATTGGATAGGCGTCTTTAGGGCATGCTTTGTTCAGTCGGTATAGTCGGTGCATACTCTCCATTTGCCATTTGGCTTTGAAACCATCACGACGTTGGAAAGCCACGTGGTATATTGTATCTCCTCGACGAAACCGGCCTCCAATAGTTCGTCCACGTGTTGGTTCGGCGCTACACGCGCCTATCTCGGGGCCCTCGCTCTTTTCTTTCGGGCTACCGGGTTGACCCCGCCGTATGGCCAATTTATGACAGCAGAAATTGGGGTCTATGCCGTGACGTCGGCCGCGCTCCATGCAAAAACGTCTCGATTGTTGGCCAAAAACTCTTCTATCCTCAATCGCGGGTCTGGGGTCAAGGCCCCGCCTACTTTCGTACTATGGTTTGGATTGATTCCAAGTACGAAATCTTCTACCTCTCCTTCGGTTCCGCCGAGGTGTCCCCTTTTCTTCTCGTAGGTCTAATTCGATCATATTGATCGGTTCTTGGATCTTTTTGTGCTCGGATCCGTTGTTCGGATCTTGCTTTTACGTTGATTGTCTCGTTGTAACACCGCCTGGACTCTTTCGATCACCCTTGACGGTAACGACTTGGTTGCTATTGCCTATCATTTTTATCTTTCGATGCTTAGTAGACACCAAAGATGTCCCAATTGTGGATTGTTGGTCTTCCTGTGATGATGTTGTAAGGGGAGGGAAATCAGCCACAATAAATCTTACTCGCTCGGATTTCAAACCTTCCTTCGTTCCAAGGGTGAGTCGGAGGTCTATATATCCCTTTGGAGGGGATAATTCGCCATTAAATCCTACGAGAGTGGTTTGGCATGGCTTCAGGTCCTCCTGGTCGAGATTCATTCTCTTGAAGGCATCCCATATGATGATGTCCGCGAGCTCCCCGAGTCTATAAATATCCTCTTGACTCGGCAGTTGACCAGGGTTCCCGTGATTACGAGGCCGTCTTGATGGCCGGGGAGTACGTCGGCCAAGTCCTCTTTTGTGAACATGAGCTGAGGTCGTTCAATTTTGTCGGTCATGTGTGATTCTTCTTTAAACTTTGGTCGGTCCCTTATTGAAAGAACTTCCCTTAGATATTTTCTCCGTTGGCTCGGCGTATCTCCTCCTCCTCCGAAGGCTCCGCTAATAACGTTGCAATCGAACTCGTGTCGGGAAATCCATTTGTCTTCGATGCCGGCTTCTTCCTCTTGCCTCTCTTCTATTCTCGTGGTCTGGACTGTTTGATCGGTCATTACGCTTTCGCTTTTCTTTTGTGCGTCCCTGTGTTTTTATTACGTATTGACGCAATTTTCCTTCTCGAACGAATTTCTCGATGGCTTCGCGAAGTTCATAGCATTGATCCGTGGTATGCCCTTTACAATCGTGAAAAGAACAATAACGGATCGGGTCCGTGTTGGACCGCTTCCCGAGGGATGAGGTTTTTCGACCTTCCTCATCTCGGCCGACGCTACTTCCTCCATAGTGGGACCGGGAACATTGAGGGGGGTATAATAGTCAAATTTATTCTTCAAATCTGTCCTTGGTTTATATTGCTTATTATCACTTCCTTTCCGCGGCGGTCTTGCTTGCGGCCGTCGGATGGATTTTATCCCTTGGCGGGGTGTTCTTGTCCGGTCCTTCGCGCATTCGCTTGGCGCATTTGTTCCACCTCAAGATATTTCTTCGACCTTGTCATGAAGTCCTTTAAGCTCTTAGCCGGCTCTTTGAAAAATGATTCAGCGAGTCGGCTCGAATCGTCTGTGCCGTCGGCCAGAGGTGGACGTGCACTTCCTCCTTTAATTTTCGGACTTGCAGGCCGCATGATTAAAACGATCCAAATAGCTTTGGAGTAATTCACGGCCGTTGCCCGATTTTGGATAAGGTATATTGAGACTTCGGTGTTTCTTACTAGTTGCGAATTGTAACTCGAAAACCTTTGCCAAGTCATCAAATTTAGTTATCGACCTCGGAGGCGTGGTTAGTAACCACTTTAGGGCTGGCCCTTTAGTGTTGTGGCGAAAACCCTACTTATGATTGGTTCTCCGAGGCCTCGGCACATCATGATCATCTCGAAAGTCGTCCACATGAGTTGTGGGATCCTGCGAACCGTCGTATTTACTAAACTCGGTAAGGTTCGGCTTTCCGGGAACCGTGCTCGAGGATTTTGGGTGAAAAGGGGCTGTCTCGCTTTAGCCTCGGCATATCTTCCTTGACGAGAATCGTGTGGGGATGTCGGGTCGACCCTTCGCTCCGGGAGGACTTCCCTTTGCGATTCTTTGGTAGAGGAGGCCGCCCTTTTAGTATTGTCTATTGTCTTCGCCGACGGAACTATGACCTTCCTGGTCGGGTTCCCACGTTTTGTCATCCCGATCATAGCTGGTGCTTTTAGGTTCCCTTCTCCGGTTCCGCTCGTCAATGCGATGAAATTGTAGAGTATAACGTTTGTCCATATTCTCGATGCGTTTCATCATGGCGAGCTGTCCGTTATGGAGTGTAAGGAAGTCCGGATTCGGACCGGGGTCTCTCGGCTTACTACTGGATTGGACCTCGTGGCTTACGGCGATGTCCCCACGCCGCCGATGAACCCGTCTCGGACTCGTTCCCTTTTCGAGTTGATCTTGATTCGGGCCATGAGGTTCCTCGAGGCGCTCTTCGGGCCGTGATAACCGGTCTTCATTGTCCCGCTCATTGCCACCGATAGGGTTGGTTGATCGCTCGGTGTCTTTGTGGTTGCCGGGGTGGTTGACGTTGCTCTCCGGTTGTTCGAACCATCTCCGCCGCTTCGGCTTGTACTGCGGGTGTTAACCCTCATTGGTTGCCTATCCATATGCGGATGTATTCCTAGATATCCGGGGTAGTTGAGATATTCCAGGGTTACGGATATGACGGATCTGATGCGCCTACCCTTGGTTGGGCCTCCATGTGATTGGGCCTTATCTAGGTCCGTAACAATATCAATTACTAAACGATATAAAATTGATCATGAATCACATTATTTATAAGCTCAATTTCTAAATTCTAGCCCAATTAAGTAAACATTATTATTTTTTTTTTTAAAAAAAAATCGTTTGCTCTCCCTCAAATATAATTTGAAGTACCCTTCGTCCTTGGGCTCAACTGGTAAAGAGGTCGGACACTCTCACCAAAGGGAAGGGGTTCGATCCTAGAGTTGGTCAAGGCGCTGAGGGAGGCATCCTAGCTCCTAAGTGCCTAGGTTAACGCCTGAGAGTAATAGACGGCTCGCCCTGCCCAACATCGGTATCACCTAGGAGGAAGGGAGATTTCGCCATGCCCTTAGATTGTGGGTGAACCCAACCCCTTTCCTAAAATTTTTTTTGTAAAATAAAAAAGAAAAATATATATATATATATATATATTGAAGTTTTTAACGGCCAAATTTAACTTGTGCCCAAGTCCCAACCCAAAACGTGTCTCTCCTTCTTTCTTCATCTTTCACTTCTGGCCACAAACTTGGCTCCTCTATTTCGCTTCATTTTTATAAATAAATAATAATAAAATAATCTCACGCCCAAAATAAAATTATCACAAGAGTTGAGCCAATCAGGGAACGCTGTCTATCAGCATCTTCACCATTCAAGTCTGCAACAACGCAAATATCAGAATTCTGAATTGAACTTCACCCAGAAACCAAAAATGATATAATTTTAAGCTGTGATTTTGCTTTCCACTTCTCTTAAGGTAGCTCTCAAATGGTGGGTGCTATACTCTCTTCTCAATCTCTTCAAGCCTTCAATGCAGCAACCTCTGCTTCTGTACTCAACTCATCGCTCTTAGCATCTGATAGATTATCTTCCACCTCTGTATCTCTTTTCAAGGTACTCTTGATTTTGTTCCCTTTTACCCTTGTTCCTACAATTTATTCTACATAGTTATTCAATTATGCTCGTTTTTTCTAGGAACCCATTGCAAATGCCAGAGGATTATCCTCTAAACAAAGTTCCTTTAGCGGAGGTCGTCAAATCAATTTCGCGCGATTTTTTAGGCGTACTCGACGGCGAAACAGAACAGGTGATTGTGATATCAAATACACTCACTATATGACCTTAGAATTTGAGTAACATTGAATTGACTATTAGCACCAGCATTATGCTACTTGTGGGCAAAAACTGTAGAGCGTTTTGATTATTGAGTTTTGAACGCCATGTACATATAGCATTAAAATGTTCCTAAGAAATATGATTTTACACTGCTGCTCGTAATATGCTCACTGCAATCTGATTATCTATATTTCTGTTCGTGCGTATGCCATAGTTTGGTGTCTAAGGTGCCTTTAGAATTTAGTATATAACAGTAAACAATTAAATCATGTAATCTTTGTATTATTCCTGGTGGTTGATCTTACTACCTACTTCTCAACTTCATTGGACTGCCTTTAACTGCATTCGCCTATGCCACCAATAATTTTATTTTTCGTTTTCGTAACTGTATGCCTTACATTCTCACCTCCGAACTGAATTGGTATTCATCTTAGTGCATGCCAAGCCTCTTGCTAGAATAGCAGCCCTGTATGGCCAAGCTTCAAAGAAGTTAAAAGCTGCTAATTTATAATAAATGTTTACTTTGAGAAACTAAGGTATTTGATCAGGTTTCTGGGGGGAAAATAAGGGAGAATGACAATTATGGACCTTTTAAGGAATTAATTCAAAATGTAGACCTTTTTACGACTGAAACTTCGGAATTTACCACTTCTATATTTACTACTTAAGATCCTCATTTTACATTAACTTTCTTGTAAGTCCTTAATTTTCATTCTCCCAAAAAATAAGTTGCTTCTGAGTGGTTGCAGAAGTAGGCTTTCTGCATACACCATCTTGGAGTTTTTCTTTTCAAGCTGAAGTGGTAGGAGAAAATTATTGTTTCCAAGACAATCGTACCTTTAAAATCATTTATTACTGTAGTTAATTCTAACTATTTTTGCTGCCCCCTAAAATGCTTGTCAATATAATAACTGGACAATAAGAAACATTTTGTAAAATATTTGTCAATTAATGATATTCTCCCATTTAAAATTGCTTCTTTCACATAAGGAAAGAACAGTTTCCAGATAAGCAGAATCCCCAGCAAACCTGGGCCTACATAGTTCAGTTGCCTAGTAAATAGTGAAGGATCTGGTGATTAGTTCGCTGCCATGTCCACCAATACTCTGTCTTGAACAAATTTATCTTATCATGTATCATATGCAATTCTGGTGTTGATAAACACAAATGATTAAAATGAAAGGATAAGGTGTCAGAGAAACTTTAACTTATAATAATACTTGCTAGTTTCATTTATCAAATTAGCCAGCAAATGGTGTGGATAAAATAATTGGTGAAAGCAATAACATTTGGAGGCTGCAGGAGTTGTGGTTTCACCAACCTGTGTACTACCACTTACGGAAGAGAATGTAGAGAAGGTTTTGGATGAGGTAAGGCCTGGCTTGATGGCTGATGGAGGGAATGTGGCTCTCCATGAAATAGATGGCCTTGTTGTTGTACTCAAGCTACAAGGAGCATGCGGGTCATGTCCTAGCTCAACCATGACCTTAAAGATGGGAATCGAAACACGCCTCAGAGATAAGATTCCGGAAATCCTGGATGTGGAACAGATAGTTGACACTGAGACTGGACTCGAATTAACTGAAGATAATGTTGAAAGTGTACGAAATTTATTTATGTATTTCTATCATTTGATCAATATGATGCATCCTCATGGCCTCTTAGTTTAAGAAGTAAAAGTAAAATCATCTGCTAGAAACTTTTATTGCGGCACATGCACACACTCAAGGTCTAAGACTCATGCTATTGTTTTTGTTTTATAAGCTTGAGTAAATCACTTTCAATTTCCTGTAGGTTTTCAAATCTATGATCAAACCCTACTTTTCTTCTCAGGGGTTGTAAGTATAGGTTTTATTAATTAAAAGGCTCTAGAATAAATTGAAACTCTAAGGGATACCATGTTTTGTTTTGAAAACTTCAGGAAAATGACAATGTGCATTTTGCAAAACCATAAAGAGTACTCTTCTCAGCAAGGCCAGAAAGTTGGAAGGCTCTCCTCATTTCTTGAACAATTCAGATAGTGAGCTAAATAACAAAACGGAATACAAATATGGCTTCCACGCCAACTATTTTATCTTGCCTTAATTTTGTACGAATCGTCTCTGCATAGAACACAGATATGTCTTAGAGCTGGGGGATTCTGTATTTAGTTAATACTAATATTCTAGTTACAGCTTCCCTTTTGCTTTGTGAATGCATTGTGAAGCTTATAATGTTTCTCTATCTTTTCAGGTTCTTGCTGAGATTAGACCATACCTTGCTGGCACTGGGGGAGGGACACTGGAACTTGTTCAGATCAATGACTATGTTGTCAAAGTTCGGCTTACTGGACCGGCTGCAAAAGTCATGACTGTTCGTGTTGCCCTTACACAAAAGTTGAGGGACAAGATACCTTCCATTGCAGCTGTGCAGCTAATAGAATGAAGGATTCCATACTGAATTTAAACCAAACTAATGAACATGTACATTTCTCTCCAGAGATATATATATATTCAGTGTCCCTTATACAGGATTTAACGTTTGTCTCACTTTTACCCTGAAGATTTCAACCCATTGGGGCACAATTCATTATAACTATATATTTTTTTTTCACACTCACTTTATCCTTGTGTTCTTCAGAATTACCCAATTTTCATGTTTCATGTCTATAACATTCTTTCGACATTTACATTAAAATATCCTTGGAAAAAAATATTTGGTCTGATACTATACTTTCATCAAAATATCTAACAACTGATAATTAAACGTGAGTTTCTTTTTTTTTTCGTTGTGGCACAGATTTATCCACTAAAAGGTGTGGTGTCTTGAGAAGTTGAATTGTCTGGATGGTATGGTGACAACTGACAAGAGTCAGGGCATTTATATATTTATGAGTAAATACCCTTTCTGGCCCCTAACAAAAAACACGGACCCCATTTTGGTCACTGACAAAAAAAAGGTCTTTTTTAATCCATAAAAAAGACGAATAATGGTTGATTGGTGGACATTTTGATCCCTCACAAATTTTCAAAAGGTCCTTTTTAGTCCCATGAAAGGGACGAATAAGGGTCGGTTTTTTTGTCAGGGACCAAAATGAGGTCCGTGTTTTTTGTCATGGACCAGAAAGGGTACTTACTCTATATTTATTTGGCAGAACAAAAATAATGGATCTGCAGGGCCAGAATACAGAGTGTATAAGAGGAAATAATGAGACATAAGGAGGAAAAGAAAATAAGGAGGGGGAACTCCCAAAACTAGATTTTTTTAACCATTTATGGAAAGTTTCCTTCCTATTATTCATGGCCCTATTTCTCCACACTTTTCTCTCCATCCAAACATAAGATTCATGTTCATCTGGTGTCAAATGAGAAAGGGAAAAGGAATAGGAATGATAAATCTCTCTTTATTAACAGAAGTCACTTTTTTCCCCATTTATCAAACACAACTAAAAGCTCTCAACTTTTTCTATATTATCTTATTAGAAATATACGATCAGTTTCTTGCATTGGGAAAGGAATGTCGAAGGCAGTCAGATTGAATTCTGGTACTGGACCAGGTCAAGGGATTTCTCTCTGATTCATGCTATTAATATCGAGAACTACCAACATGTGATTGGTCCTGCGGAATGTAGCATTGGATTCCTTTAAGAGGTTTAGGGTTCGAGCTGCGGTAAAACCACTCGTAATCTGCCTTGTATGGAGCTACCACTGTTGGGAGGGTCGTCCTTGCCACTGCAGAACCCGGAGTGGTTACACACTTGCCACCATTTATATATCAAAAAAGAAAAAATTATCAAGAACTGATCACAAAGTTAAATATTATTGGTGAGAGTCAAAACAACTGAAATATTTCCTTAATCAATCGTAAAGCCATGTTCGACAATTTAATTTGATCACAAGAGAGGTTGAAGGATGAGGCCACCGTTCAACCTACCAACAAATCTTCTTCCAAATTGAGGAATTCGGGAAGGAAAGGAATGTTAATCGAGATAAAATTACAATTATGCCCTCTTGGTTTCACATAAGGTAACCAAGAGCAAGAACCTACATGAAAATTGTTTGGTCAGACAGTCTTCACTCAAACCCTAATGAGTCGGGCAACCTTGCCTGATGCTTCATCCATATTCACAACAATTTCCGAGATTTTTTTTCCCAATCATATATTTTCTTGCGTTTCATAATTATGGCAGATGATTTTTATGCATGTTCTCTGAATAGATTGTGTTTTTTTTTTTCAAGAAAAAATATGGTTTCTATACTAGTTTTTGGAAGCTTGACCGTGGTTACTAACAAACTATTATACATGTATCATGTATGTATCACTCTCTGCAATTATATAAAAAAAACTCTTCTTGTCCTGGTGCTAGTAGTCATCTTCCTCTTCATCTCTTGACCTAAAGAATCTCCTCACAACTGCAGCAGCAGCACCAAGAACCATAAACAGCACAATGGTATCAAACCCACCTCCAATGCCAACTGCTACACTGGGGCCTGGTGCGAAGAATGAAAATGGCGACACACCCCACCCACCATAGCCATAGCCGTAGCCGTAGCCACCAACCAAAGGTGGCGCCACAGGGGGATTCACATAGATGTTGGTCCTGCGGATCCAAGTTATTTTTCAGAAATCATACATGTAAGGCTAGTGTCTTTTTTCCTTCTTCTAATATGATCTTCAAATAATACTCCATGGAATAAATAAAATGAACTACAATTCAAAAATGGAATTAAATCATATACGGAAGAGTTTGGACCTTATCTAACTAAGAAGGCCACAGAAATTCTTGCAATATCTGATGTGGAAAATAACATTTTCATGACTGAGCAAGCTTCTACGTGGCCATATGAGATCAAAATAGCATATTTCTCAGAAATTATTGGAATATAGAAAGATAGATCAATGAACTGTAATGTCCTGCATTATTCTGATGATTTATGTATGTCACTTTTCTGAATTCATTTGCCTTCTAATATCCAAAACTATTCACTATATTCCTACTTGGTTCTCAAACTCAAAATTGGTCTAAGGCTAGAGAGATAAATGTCAGAACATATTACGACACACAATGTGATAACTGATAATCATACATGGGCACTTCAATTGTTATGATGTAGTGTCCCAAGCTAGCAAGATGGTACCCATGCTTTGTAGATTTACGACATTAAAAATGATAGCTTCAGCTCATTTGTGGACATGGTGGCATCATTCCCAGAAGCTAACCGAAAAAAGGTTAATGAACCGGGACAATTAACAACTTGAGTCTTGATACCAACAAAATGATAAAGTGAAAGTAGTCCAAAATATTAAGGAAGATCACTAAACAGATAGATTCACATTGACGAAGTTATTAATTGATTCTTTTACCTAGAGTTGTTGTTGATTCTGGGTGAGGAACGAGGAGCAGATGATCTGAAGGCCTGGCCACCAACTCTACCACCACCCTTGGCGGCTGAAGCATCATGAACTGACCCCAGTGTCAGCACTCCGGCAGCCACCGCGACTAGTGCCAGCTCAGCCAACTTGTTCTCTTTCTTCCTAACCACAACAATTAATTAATTCATCAACATACAAGAGCACAGAAGCACTACTTTTATCTCTATATTGCCAATCCGCCACGTAATTAACCTTACAATTATACGATTCCATTAAATTTCAAGTGAAAGCTAGCTTCCATTATATGAAAACGATAATCGGAAGAATTCAAGAAACAACACTGAGAAATTAAGCAGTGTCATTCATACTCCGGGAAAGAGGCACTTGAATCGAGATAACAGTGATGAAGAATTAGATGCAAACCTGGGGGAATCTGGTTCATCATGCTGAGAATAACTGCAAGAGATGAATTTGTGGGAGTAGGGTTTGTGGGGAAGGGGTATGAGGGCGTTGGCGAGGAAGCTTTGGCGAGACAACATATCAACGACGAGTTTTGCAGAGACTCCTGTTGTTTCCTCTGCAGCTTCAACGAATGAATTCAAGTTGAGTATTGTGTCTTCTTCACTCTGGATTAATGCAGAATGGCCAATCCATTTTCTGATCCTCAAGTTGCCACGTGGTGCCATAGAATTATATCAATCCATTTTTTTTCCCGGTCCAGATATTTTTTTTTCGATCCCCTGCTATTTTTGGGACTTATATTAAGGATTAGAAGGACTACAAAACACTTTTAGCATATTTCATTAGGAAAAAAAATAAATTTTATTAACTTGGTTTTAAGATTTATTTTTTTAAAAAAAATTGTACCTCTATTTAATATGATTGAAGACCCCAAAAGTCTAGTCTAAGAAAATTAAGAGGTAAGGGTAAAAAAACAAAAATGGAGAGGGAGAACTACCCAAAATGGATCTTAAATACATTATAAATAAAATCCAAACCCTTCTTTCTTTGTATTTTATATTTTATTCATTTTCTATTGGCTCCGCTCTGTTAACAAGTTTAGAATCTAAATGAATCCCTACTCGATTTTTTTTAGTCCCACATTTTTTATGGTGAATGAAATGAGAAATAAGTAGTACTACATTTTTATATTTTATGTATGGACTTTTCCGAGCATGCATGGTTGGTTTTTCCTTTTTGACAGATATTTATGGGGTTTAAACTTCTCATGTTGCATGAGAAGAAGAAGATTCCTACACACACATGAAATTGTGAGACCCACATATATATATAATGCTATATATATGTGTGGACCCTACCATTTCATGTGTGTGTGAAATGAGAATACACTTATCCCTACAACATGAGAAGTGTTTTTCCCTATATTTATATGCACAAAAGTAACAAAATTTAAAACTTTTGGGCCATTATATTAAAAAAAAAAAAGATTTGTGGGCTTGGGAGGCAAGCTGTTTCTTTGGCACAATTAAGCCCACTCTTGGAATATTTATTTTGTGGCCCAATTCGTCTTGCATTATATTTTTCACAAAACTTGTTTTAATTAATTTTAATTTGATATAACTAAAATTCATCTCAAAATACGAAAAGGGAGAATTACTATGAGCTCCTAAAACATAAATGTAATAACCAAAAATTTTCAATGACATTAACAAATTATTGGTTGAGATGGTAATAGGTCTTATCTATATAAAGAAGATAATATAAATTCGAATCCTTTACATTACTTTATATAAATGACAAAGTTATATAAATATGATGAGTTGTTTGTTAACAAACTGGCATATCTAACCCCTCATGATTTAATTAATTAATACACTTACATACATACATTCGCTCTCAACAATTGAGAATCTTTATTCTTGTTATAAAAATGAGAAAATATAAGAGATGAAATGAAAAGATGAAGAGAGAATTGTAGGAAAAGATAGAGTAATTTTTTATTTATTTAGATGTAACCTAAGTGCAGTACATTGTGCTCTATTTATAAACCCTCCACCGCAACCAAGAGTTACATAAAGTAAATGACAAATTTTAATTCTTATGAGTATACAAATTGTAACTTTTGAGTTATGGGCATGAAGACTTCTAAAGACTATTCATTGGAGAGGTTACATAGTGTAGAAAATGAAAAGCCACGAGTTGGGAGTTTATGGACATCCACCTCAATTAGTATTTTTACAACACTCTCCCTTGGATGTTTAAGAACAAATATTGTGGTTCATTAAAACCTTACTAGAAAACCCATTGAGACAAAAACCTAATGAAGGAAAAAGAGTACACAATAATGTTTACTCCTTCTGTTGACAACATCACTTTATGTCTTTGAGCCTATGCATTCCAATACCATGCACTAACTTCTTAAATGCTCTAGTTGGTAGTGTCTTGGTAAACAAATCTGCAAGGTTGTCACATGAACGAATTTGCTGAACATTTATGTCACCACTCTTTATAAGATCATGAGTGAAAAAGAATTTTGGAGAAATATGTTTTTTCTATCTCTTTTGATATACACTCCTTTCAATTAAGCTATATATGTTGTATTATCTTCATATAATATTATTGGAATCTTTTGTTCAGATTGATTGGATACTCGACTGGCCTCGTGAACAAAAATTATCTTTACATGATTTAATAAGGTAGCGGCTAAAGTCCGTTTTGTTGAGCACCAAGATATAGTTGTACCTCCACAAGTAAATAAATATCTTGATTGAGATCTACCATTGTGTGGATCTGATAAAAACCTTGCATCTGCATAACCAATCAATTGTAAATTTGCTAGAATAAAATAATCTCATATCATTTGTTCCTCGAAGATATCAGAATATGTATTTAATTATGTTTCAATGCCTTCTTGTTGGAGAAGAACTAAATCTTGCCAATAAATTCACAACAAATACAATATCCGGTTGTGTTGTATTGGCAAGATACATTAGTGCACCCACAACACTAAGATATGATACTTCTGGACTAAGAAGTTCTTCCATTTTCTCTTGAGGGTGAAAAAGTTCCTTCTTCTTATCAAACAATCTTATAACCATTGGAGTAAATAATGGATGTGCTTTATCCATATAGAATCATTTTAATATTTTTTCAACATAAGTTTATTGATGAAAGAGGATTCCATTTGCTAAATGCTCAATTTGGAGGCCAAGACAAAACTTTGTTCTTCCAAGATCCTTCATCTCAAATTCTCTCTTTAAACAATCAACATCTTTTTGAAGCTTTTCAAGAGTTCCAAGTATATTCAAATCATCCTCACGTACATCAATTATCACAAACTCTGACCCAATTTTTCTACTCACTACCAGACTAATTAAATACCTTAAAGTGATTGCATCTACCACAAGAGAATATGCCTCTTCATAATCAATGCTAGGTCTTTGTGAAAGTCCTTGTGCTACCAGTCGTGCTTTACATCTAACGACCTCATTTTTCTCATTTCATTTTTGTACAAATACCCATCTATATCTAATTGGCTTTGCACCATTTGGTATGTAGACTACCTGTCCAAAAACTCCACGTTTTGAGAGTGAATTTAACTTTTTCTTGAATTAAATCTTTCCATTTTGGCCAATCATTTCTATTTCTACATTCTTAAACTGACCTAGGTTCAAGATCCTCATTCTGATTAATTATTTCAACCGCAACATTATAAGAAAATGCATTGTCGATAACTATACTTTCTCGGTTCCATATTTTTCCTATAGTGACATAACTCATCGTGTTCAAGATCTCTTCATTATTTTCAGGTACTTGGACCTCTTCTGGGGTCTTTTGATTAGTTATGTTTGCCTCCTCAACTAGACCATCTTAGTTAATCGCTCCATTTTTCTTTTTAGGATTTTTATCTTTGGAACCAATCGCTCTACCACGTTTCAAGCGTGGCTTAGTTTCATTTGCAATTGATAATTGTCTTACTGGGAAATCAACTCTAATTGGAGCATTTTCAACTGGAATGTGAGATTTGGTAATTCTCTTAAGGTCAGTAAATGCATCTGGCAGTTGGTTTGCAATATTTTGCAAATGAATCATTTTTGAACTTCAAGCTCACATTGTTGTGTACGAGGATCTAAATGTGATAGTGAGAATGTTTTCGATGTAATTTCTTTATCCACCTGCGTATTATCTCCCCCTAATGTTGGGAAAATTGTCTCATCAAAATGGCAATCATCAAAACGTGTCGTAAATAAATCTTCAGTTGATGACTCTAAATATATACTTTATTATAGAAGGAGATTCATAACGACCATATATTCCTAAACTCCTTTAAGGTTCCATCTTTGTGCGTTGTGGTGGAGCAACAGGAACAAATACCGCACATTTTAAAATTCTAAGATGGGAAATATTTGGCTCCTAACCAAAAGCCAATTGTAATGGGGAGAATTCATGATAACTTGTTGGCCCGGTGTGTATAATTGCTACTGCATCTAAAATTGCATGCCCCTAAGCTGATATGGGAAGCTTTGTTCTTAAAAGCATTGGTCTAGCTATCAATTGGAGGTGTTTGATGAACGATTATGCTGGACCATTTTGAGTGTGGACATAATTAACAAATTTTTCTATTGTTATTCTAGTTGCCAAGCAATAATCATTAAAAGCTTGAGATGATGAAAACTTGCTAACATTATCAAGACGAACTGTCTTAATTGTGTGATCTAGAAACTGTGCTTTTAACCGAATTATTTGAGTGAGTGATCTAGCAAATGCTAAATTACGTGTTTACAACAAACACACATGAGGCCATCTTATAGATGCATCTATTAAAACCATTGTAATACCCGGATATTTATCTGGAATATTATAAATAAAAGTTGGATATTTCTGATAAGTGAAATTTCAATCTCCGGTCTTGTATAAATACAGTCTATTTTCTAAGTAGAATTTCTGTAAGAAATTAGGGAGTTTAAGGGCCAAAGTGCCAAAATGACCAAAATGCCCCTAGAAAGGGTAATTAACTTAGAAAATTTATGGAAAAATCCTAAAAGACAGTTAAATGACCAAGTGAGATAGGAGAGTATATAATCTCTAATTATTGTAATTTTATGAATTATGAAATTGGAGAAATTGTTGGAAAAATACTCAAAAAGAAGTAAAGACCAAAATACCCTTGTAATTATGGAATAATGCAAGAGGCATGAAAATACTAATGTTAATACAAGTGTATGAAGGTAATAAGGCATAGTAATTAAGAAAATTATCAACAGGTGATAATGAAGTAATTAAGTAATATTGGGCTAATTACTTAAGCATAAGCTAAGGAAAATTCAGTAATAATTATGTGAGGCTCAAAAATTAGTGGAAATTAGTTGAATATTAGTAAAAATGTATTTACTAATTAATTGGAAATTTTTATGAAAAATAGTTGGGTTTAGGTATTTTTAAGCCTAAATACAAGAATGGACCAATTAGAGAATTTTGGGGAATTTTTAATAAAAATTGAATTAAGTAATTAATTAAATAATTAAATAATTCATGAAAAAGATTTACAAATCCAAAAAAAGTGCCCAGCCGAAATATGACCAAAAATGAAGATAAGAGTGAAAATTTTAATATCATGATATTTTCACAATTGTAGCACATGTTTTATTATTTTAATATATAATTAAAGTGCATGAATAGTAATAAAAAATAGGAAACGGACCCTATCTAGAGATCTAGGAATAGGAATTCCAAAGTCAAGGTAGATTATTGATCGGTGGAATTTTATCTTCCGTTAAACTCTCCGGAAGTTAATTCAAGCCAATAGGGCTTTTTCCTAATAAGACGAAATAGGGAAATTCTGAGAAAGGGGCAGATAGCCAGGTTGGAAGTAAAGATTTCAAAATTAGAGTTGTGACAACTGAGAAAGAATTGGGAAATTTTATGGACATATTTGAAATCAGTGCATCTATGACTATAAGCTGGAACTTCCGGATTTTCGTTTCGAAACCGGACATGTTCGGACACGTTTTTCGAGAAACTTCGGCTGAACACGGAATGCCTTGTATGGAATCAAGGTTTAGATTAGAATAGACATTTCTAGTAAGTAAGAGGAGATCTTCAAAGTTAGTTAACCAGAATTTTGAGATTTCTCAGAAAGTACTGTGATTCGGACACCGATCGGAAACTTATCGGTAAGATGACTTCTTGAGGAAGTAAGTGACATCACCACCATGACATCATGGCTTTAAATGATGATGTCAGCTGCCAAGTGGCCCGGTGAGGATTGTGACATGTGGCAAAGTGCGATCCGTACCGATATCCGATATGAAAAAGTAGTGAATAGTGTCACATTTTCTTCTATAAATAGCCAAGTTTCCTCTTCATTTCTCACACCATTTTGAAGAGCAAAACCGATTCTAGAGAGAGGATTTTAGAGAGAGAAGCTCTTGGAAAAATTACAGTAAGCTCTGGGTAAGTTTTTCGGTACCGAGCTTTAAGCTTTCATAGTTCTTTCAATAGTTAGTAATGCTAGAGTAGTCTTTATTTTTATGATTGGATATCATATGGGAGGGCTATTTTAGTCATTATTTTTGAAAATCATAGTTGCGTCGAAGTTCTGGCAAAATTTCGGGAAGAAAATTTGTCGAGTAACGAAATCTGCCGCGAAATTCCGCCGATTAGGGGTAAAAGGGCAAAATGGTAATTTTTACCTAAAATGCCGATATTGTGTCAAATCACTAATGGAAGTGATATTACTCTTATAGGATATCAGAATCTCTGATTTGCTGCCGTCACGCTGCCGACGAACCGTTGTTTGAAGTTCACGTTTTTCCGTAAGAGTACGTTTTTCGCCGGTAGTACCTAACGTTGCCAACGAAGGTACGGACGCGTATCGTAACACTAATCTTGCACATCTTAAATACTTATATGTCAATGATATGTTCGTAGACCGTTATACTGACAGTTATACGGGTTATAGTTTTGATAACGCCGTTTTGTTTTCCTAGCGGCCGAGGACACGACTAATTATCGTGGCACCGGTGAATAGTGCAAGCTGTTGTTGTTATTTACCTTATGGGGCTTTACATATTGCTCGTGCTTATGTTTTGTCGGCATAATGATCATGCATCTCTAGTATGCTTGTGATATACTTGTTGTATTAGCTCTTGAATATCTCATTGGCCATATCTTGTGTTGTTTGGGTATGAGGTTAAATGCTACACCGAGATTCAATGCGTTGAATTGAATCTCACTGTAGCTTCGTGGTCGGGAGGACCACGGTTCGTGGATCGAGGCAAATACCCGAGTAGGCGTGCGGTGAAGATTTATCTATCTTATCGCTCTCTGTTTCTTTCTGTTATTTCCTTTCTAAACCTTAGGATTACTGTAATCATTACAATGTTACACAATGGTTGATGTTTTGGCTAAGAATCCAATTACTCTTTCGCTCTATTGCTTTACTCTGATTGTTTGTTTGAAAAAAAAAAAATTTCCGCATTTCAAACTTGGGATGTTACAACCATAAAATATCTAAATAGTCCACATGGTGGATGAATAGGCCCACGTATGTTCCGTTGGATACGCTCTAAAAAAATAGGGGGATTCAAGTCCAACTTTTGTTAAAGAAGTCTTGTAATTAATTTTCCTTGAGAACAAGTAGCACAAGAAAAATCCTTAAATTGAAGAATCTTCTGGCTCTTTAATGGATGTCCGTGTGAATTTTGAATAATTCTTCGCATCCTAGTTGAACTGAGATGGCCTAACCGATCATGTCAAACAATAAATATATTTTTATCAGCACGCTTCTAGTTTACTGTAACATTTGTTTCAATTGTACTAATAGTTGTATAGTACAAACTAGAATATAATGTTGGTAATTTTTCTAGGACACATTTTTCACAAAATCTAACAATCATTATTTGCAGATATTCCATATTCTTCTTATTTATAGTCTCAATATGATACCCATTTCGGCGGATATCCTTAAAAATCAATAAATTTTTATGAGACTTAGAGGAATAGAGAAAGCATCATTAATAGCAAATATGATTGCTCTTCTGGAGCATTCAATTAATTTTGTATTATCCGCTATGGTATTGATGCTTGCACTATTTATTGTTAGGTAAGAAATATTTTGTTATCTCTAAGTATGGTGTGTGTTGTAGTACTATCTATGAGACACATATCTTCATTCGTGTGTCCAATGATCGAAACATCCATAATCTTCAAGAAAAGAAAAGAAATGCATTAAAAAAATTCAAAATACATGATGAGAAATAGTGCCCTTATTACATATGAAAAGCGAAAATAAAAGCAAAGCATAAACTAATTCGGAAAAACCATAAATTAAAACTTTTTTTATTGTTCTTCCAATCAAACTCATATAATCATGATTCTAAAAAAAAAAACAGCCACCTTCAAGTGTGCCATAGCATCAAGGTCATTAATACCATCTAGTTTATTGACATCATCATTCTTCTGTGTCTCAACATTATCATCTTGAAAAATCAAATTTGCTTCCACATTATTCTCACTCTTTTTTGTGGAGGTTTGATAAAGTTTTGCTAGATGCTCATGCGTACGACAAGTATGTGACCAGTGCCCCTTCATACCACACCGATAATATTGATTCTCAACAACTTTTGAAGGACCACACTTGTTGTTTTTTCCCCTTCATTAATTATATATATATATATATATATATATTTATTTATTTATTTATTTATTTATTTATTTATTTGTGTGTGGGTATTAGCATTATAACTATTACATCTACCAGCACCATGATAACGGTAATTACCACGTCCCCTACCATTGTCGTGTCCACGTCCACGACCACTGCCGACTGTGACCATGAGCATGGTAATTATTACGTACACTTACATTCACTTTAGGGAATGGAGTAGATCTAGCAGGACGATTTTCATGATTTTTCATCAATAGCTCATTATTTTGTCTGGCTACCAAAATGCATGAGATTAATTCATAATACTTTTTGAAACCTTTCTCTTGATATTGCTGTTGAGAAGCATATTTGAAGCATGAAAGGTAGAAAAAAATTTCTCTAATAAGTCTTTATTAGTTATTTTCTCACCACATAATTTCAATTGAGAACTTATTTTGAAAACCGCTGAATTATATTCACTTACAGTCTTAAAATCTTGTAGCTTAAGGTGTATCCATTCGTAACGAGCTCGAGACAAAATCACTGTTGTTTTGGTGATCATCATACCTTTCCTTCAAATTATTCCACAATTCTAGTGGATCTGTCACCGTTAGGTATTTAGCTTTCAATCTTTCGTGGAGATAATGATGAAGAAAAATCATGGCCTTGGCCTTATCTTGACTAGTTGCTTCATTTCCTTGTAAAATTGTCCTTCAATTCTTAGACTGTTAGCATCTAGATGGATCTCATCATCTAAGACCTATGATAGATAATTCTTTCTTGTGATATCAAGAGCTCAAAACTTGAGTTTGGTAAGGTTGGCCATGATTCAAACTAAAAATAATGATAACAATTAGAATCATGATAAGATTGATAAAACATAAAGCACGTCATGAATTAAAACATCAGAATTCACAAATCATAATCAACAAACAACATATATAATTAAAGGAACAGAATTTCATGAGTAGCCAACATATAATTCAATAAACAATTTTTTTTTTTTTTAAATATTCTTCATATATTCATAAATAAACATTTTACCATTAAAATAATAAAATCATGAATAAATATACATATTTGAAGATAAATAACATATAGCATCATATATAAAGGAGAAAGGTAGAAAGAGGGATGGAGAATATAAATGATGTAGAGAGAGAGGAGGAAATTTTAGCAATATAAATTGTGTAAAGAATAAAATATAAATCCACAACCATATAGTTCACACTGTATAGTCCTATATAATACTATAATAAAATGACAATAATATATTAAAATGCAAATAAAAGTAAATTGAACAAATATAATAACAAAATTTAACATAACGATAGCAATAATAAAAGTAAAATGGAAAATAAATTAAATAATGAACAAATAAAATAAATAAACAAATGAATAATATAAATAAGAAACAAATAGAATAATACATGTGGTGATGAAAAAAAAAATGAAAAATATGAAAGGGGTAATTTAAAACACAACACAAATAAATAATAAAGTATCATAAACAATAAACAAATAAAGTGAAATGACTTAATAAAATGATATAACAACAAAAGTAAATGAAAAATACAATAACAATAAAATGAAATAAAATAATAATATATAAATATAAATAATAAAATGTAACTAAAATGAAATATAAATAAAATAACTATAAGAAATGAATTGGAAAAAGCCCATAAAAAACAACAAAACATATGAGAGATAACAAGTAAAAATACATAAATAAAACTGCGGATAACAGAGCGAAATAAAATAGAATGAAACGCTAGAAAGTTGTGCCAACAGAATATCAAAATGATAAACAAGTAAAACATAAATAAAACGAACTAGTAGAAAATATAAATAACAATAGAATATAAAATAAAGAAATATAAATGAAAAGAAAAGTAACAATAAACTCCAATCTCAGTCATCGAATCTGATGTATAAAATAATCAGTAAAAGGGTTTCTTTAATTCCATACAATGTCTCATATTATCCCAGATAGATTAAATAGATATACAATAAAAGAAGATAAAGGAAATGGTTGAACAACAATGAGGGGAAAAAAATATACCTTGGTTTGAGAATTGTGCTGACCACGTGTTATAAAAATAGAAAAATACAAAGATGAAATGAAAAGATGAAGAGAGAAGAATTATAGGAAAAGATAGAGCAATATTTTTATTTATGTAGGCAGTGGTGGACCCAGAAAAATATAGAAGGGAGGGCACAGTTGGTGGGGGATTCGGGGGTTCGGGGCGCGCCCAATTTTTTTTTGAAGGAAAGTTTTAAATGCATTCAAAAATAATAATAAATAAACAAGAAAAAAATATTTATGAAATCAAGTAAATACATGATGTGATAAGAGAGACAATTATTTTACAAACTCGTTATTTAGAAAAGCAATGCTAAGATCTGTTAGAAATAAATGCACTACATAAATAACAATGAAGGGTGGGTACTCAATAAGTTCAAGTACATATATTTTAATAAAAAAAGTATATTATAATAAAATAATTATAATGTCATCATTCTAAGCCTTATTTTTTGGAATTCCATCATAATTGCCTTATTATCAATGCTATCAAATATATCTTTTTTCAATATAAAGCACTAAACAATCATTCAACCATTCACCCCTCATTCCATTACAAAGTGTAGCCTTGATGTATTAAGGGTGAACACCTAATTTAAGGGTGCATAATATTCAAACATGTATTTTTTTTTTAATCCCAAATAATTGGGGGGCACTTGCCCCCCTAACCCTGTACCTAGGTCTGCTAATGTATGTAGGTACAATAAAAGTGTAGTACATAGTGCTTTATAGACCCTTCACAACCAGGAGTTACATAAAGTAAATGACAAACTTTAATCCTAATAAGTGCACAAATTGTAACATTTGAGTTATGAACATAAAGACTCCTAAAGACTATTCATTGGAGAGATTATGGAATCAAGAAAATGAAAGGCTAAAAGTCGGGAGTTCATGGACAACCACCTCAATTAATATTTTTACAACAACTCTTAATTATGTAGACTTTGTTTTGATGTTTGTTTGAATAAATTAGATTAAATTGTGAGTAATATTTAAAAACATAACATAAGAACCTTAATTAATTATTTGCCCAAAAATGTAAGACACATGTAAGGTCGATGACCTCTTGACAAAAAAACATGTTCATGAATTGTTGCTAAAATTAAAACACAGGTTAACAATAATAACAGTAAAAACTACAGTATGTACATATTTATTCCCATCCGAAAATCGTATCCAATAAAAAGTTCAAAATTCCTTCTTTCCATGATGTTATCTGCTCGCGTGCATAATTACACAGGCATATATATTATTTCTCTCATTAAAATGAAGAACAAAAACCGGCATGTTCATATAAATCATAAAGTGGATCTCTACAAGTTCAAAGAAAGATTCTTCCATACACTCAGCTTTGATTTAATGAAACAATGAAAAAAAAAACCAAAAGTCATAATTTTTAAGAGGGGTGGAGAACAAAGCTATATATATATATATATATATATATATAATTAATGTGATAACTAAATAATTAAGAATCATGGATATTGTGAAATATAGGAGAAGCAGAATAATATAATAAAGAAGAAACGAAATCAAAATGAATTGAGCTGGGCCAGACATTGCAGAATATTGACCTGCATTTGCAGACTCCTGACATAACTCTTAAACTCTGCAACCATTTCCTGGTCACTGCACATCTCTTCTCCTCCGGGCACCAATCTTCTTAGCCTCTTCATCGCCTCCTCCTCCTCATCACCACCACCGTCGTCTGTGGCGGCGGCTGTGGTGGTTGACGGTGAGGATGAAGAAGAGGAAGAGAGTAGTAGTTGATTATTATTATTGTGGAGACTTAGTTTGAGTTTGAGGGCGTTGGTCCATGCAGAAGCCTGATCAGCAGACAAAACAAGTGCCATGTCCACTTCGTACTTGACTTCCTTCTTTATTGAATCTCTACTCTCTTCATCTTCCTTTTTGTTATTTTCCTCCTTCATCTTCTTCAACGCCGGAACCAGATAGCTCAGGTACTTCCTCGCAAACGCTACTTCTTCTATTCTGTTTGGTTCCACACAGTAAACGCGTCTGCGTTTAACTGCCAAACCCTCCATTATTACACGCTGAAGAAGAAGGTGAGAGAGAGAAGAGGATGGAGATATGGGTGCAAAACAATGTTTTGAGTGTAGAGTGCTCTGCTTGAATCACAAAATATACAGTGGTGGATTATAAATATATATATAGACACTCGTCATGAAGCATGCTTATTTATAATGGCTCATTAATTAAGTCTAGCTATATATTTGAATGGAACAAAAACTCTCCCCAAGTTTGTTTTATAAGAAAAGAGAATGAATAAAACTATAATAAATGTTTCTTTATTAACCTAAATTAAACAAGACCTCAAAAAGCAAAATGTGCTTAAATTATCCAAAAAGTTAATTAGTTCTTTAATTACTTTACGAGTTAATGAAGATTGGAATCCAAATTAAGATAGCTTGACTCTCATTTGTAATCCAACGCACGATAGTAGAATTTAAATATTCAGAGACGACAATATATATATATATATATATATATATATATATATATATATATATATTGGAACAGTGCCACAAATAAAAATAACTATGATATCTTTTAAATTTGCTTGAGGTGTGTATATATATGTGGAGGCCAGCAGAAAATTATTGGGGGAGGGAGAGATAAGGAGGTAGCTAAGCTAGGTAGGTAGAATTATATGAACATGTTTTGCAAACAGACACAGAGACACACGCACAAGACACACAAACTTTAAAGAAGGTGAGAAGACTAGGTAGCTTAGGATTAGGAAGCTATATATGTAGAAGTGAATAATCCATGGCCATGAGGTTAACTACGTAGTAAGAAGAAAAATGTAATGAAGAGAGGGCACATGGAATCACATGCGTGTTGCCCCTTCCCATGTGCCACTACCCTCCAAGAAACACACACCCATTGCCCCCACAATTAATTCCCCTCACATGTCCTCTCTTTCTCTCTCTTCTTCTCTACGCATGTGTCTTTCTCTGTGTCTCTAATAACAGTGTGTGTGTGAGCGTGTCATCTTGTTCTTGTTGGTGTTCTTCTTCTTAGCTTTAGATCTGCATGTGGTACTGCTCTTTTGATTTAAGCTCAACCAGCTCATCATCATCCCAACTCTCATATATATGTACTAGTATACTTTAGTCCATAATATAGGATACTTTAACTAATTCACGAAAAACAAGAAATGACAGTTAACTCATTAAATATATTATAAATTGAATATTCTTTTTACTTTTATCCTTATTAGAAAATGTGTTTGAGAATTTAATGAGTGAGTAAAATTGAAAATGGTCATTAATTGTAGGGATACAACTGAAATTTTGGACCAAGTTATTTTCCTAGAAGCACTTTATATATTGTGGACCGGGGGGATATATATGTTGGTCCTCATACCATTTTGAACTTAAGACTAATTAATCGCTTTTGATATTGGAGCACATCAAAAGGTTTTTGACTCTCCCAACAAGTATGTTATTTAGGATTTGAATTTGTGTTCTCTTAATTAAAGGAGTGAAGTCACTACCACCTCAGCCCACAAAGTGTGTCTATATGTGTCTAACTTTTACAGGGTGTGTGTGTCACCTTCTTTTTGTTGTTGTTGTTCTTCTTCTTAGCTTTGGATATGTATGTGGTACTTCTCTTTTGATTTCAAACCAACCAGCTCATCATCATTAAGAGCTTGTTTGGATGATTTCTAAACCTAGGTTTTGGAAACAAATTAAAACCTAAGTTTTGCTTCCAGTTTGCCAAACACCCCTTTACCAGAAGCTATTATGCATCCAAAACCTAGGTTTTGGGAAAAACTATTTTTTTCATCTTTTTCTCTCTCCTTTGATATCATCAGTATTTTTTAGTAACCGTCAGTATCTGTAAGTATCTTCTTAGTACCCGTCAATACTTTGAAATATTTTTCCAAAATCAGTTAGTACCTTGAAATATTTTTTCAAGATCCTAAAATAAATTTTTAAGAATATGAAGTATTTTTTCACTATCCTTAAGTATATTTTTGGTACCCGTCAGTACCTTGAAATTTTTTTCAAGATCAATTATTACCCTGAAATATTTTTTCAATATCCTAAAATAAATTTTTAATACCATGAGAATTATTTTTTTAGTACCAGTCAGTATCCTTAAGTATCTTATTAGTACCGCCAGTACCCTGAAATATTTTTCCACGATCAGTCATTACGCTGAAATATTTTTTCAATATCCTAAAATAAATTTTTAAGACCATGGGGATTACTTTTTCAGTACCAATAAGTATCCTTATTATGAAATGTGATGTTAAAAATATTTAAAATACAACCTTATCCTTTATATTCAATATCATTATGCCAAAATATTTTTATATGTTAAACATATTTTTGTCTATACAATTTATTAATACATATATGTTTGATCTAATTTTTATCATGTTACATAATCTACTAATGGTAGAAATTTATTTTTGCTAACAATTTTATATAATTTTTGGTATTTATTATGAAATATAATGTTTATAATATTAAAATACAACCTTATCATTTATATGCAATTATATTAAAAGCCAATGTCCTTTTTGGTAAATTTGATCTTGAAAAAGCTATTATTATAACAATATCCAAACACTATCATTTTTCTCTAAAAACTATTCTCCAAAAGTCATTTTTACCTTGTAAATTCCAAAAGTTATTCTCTAAAAGCTAAATCCAAATGGCCCTAAGTATATAACTCCTATATCTATGCTCATTAGGGTTTTATCATGGGTGATCCCATTTTAAGGGAACCCTAGCAGCCATCCATTTCTAGCCCACACACACGCAGTTGCAAGGTTCCATAAATTCCACCGATCTTGACAGTTGAAACGCCAAAAAAAAAAAGGAGGAGGAGGAAGACACACATATACATACGTACTACAGGGAAAAAATGAAAATAAAAAAACAGATAGGGCCTACGTAGTTTTTATTTTTTTATAAGATGAATGATCTCTCCTTCGAGACTTAGAAGGCAAAAAATTCCTATCTCTCCTAATAAATACGCTTTCTAAAATTTGAACTTATGTTATCCTAGCTGAGGAACAGCTTGTTGGTAGGGCCGATGTGCGCCGACGTGCTCTGATGGATGATTAGAGAGAACAATGATGATAAGCCTTGGAAGTCGTAGAACCAAAGTCAAAATCTTGCTTCCATTCTCAAAAAGCTATACAATGACTTTTATTTATTCAACAATTTTTTTATATCTACGTCTATTATTCCATATCTCATTAATTAATGCCTTGATGAATACTAAATTACATGTATATATATTACATAAACATGTGTTTTTTTATGTATATTTGTAGGTATAATTGTTGATCAATATAACCAATATATAATCAAATTTATTATTATATTAACTATAGCACTATTCACAAATTATAAACAAACTGAAGAGGGAGTGTATATATAGCTTGGCTCAAAAGGCGTCTTGCTTTAAAAGCAGTAGGGACGTGTTGTGTCTTCAAAGTGCGAAACAAAAATAATTAAATGCCAAACCACCTTTTAAATTTGAGTGGGACAAGCATGCATGTGCTCCATCTCACAACTCAGATTATCATTACTTTAGTGTAACATTTTGCTCCTGATTTAATTTTGGTAGGTACACAGTTACTAATTATTTACTATATATATTACCTTAGTCGATGATGTTATATTCTGCCTGGCTCACCCACATTATGTAGTGAATGTGGACGCTAATATTCATTATTGCATGTATAAAAACTCTATCCTTTGTATACAAATGTCAGCTGATGAATAGTATATTTCATTTATAATATATTATTTTATTGAAAGTATTGTTACAATCTCAGATCTACTTGGACATTTACATTACAGTCAATCATTACGTATCATATAAGGTATTTTTGAGTGGCTATCTTATTGTGGGGGTCCTCATTCCATGTCAATGCTAAAAGGACATTTCAGTTCTTTTCCTTTTAAAAAAGAGAATAATTTAAATTTGATTTGCATGAAGACTCAAATAGACATAATATAATTCAGCATGTTCGTTACGTTTAACACAAAGCTGTGAAGTTGGCTAGCTTCTATAGTGAACACCAAGACAATGCAATCTAGCTAGCTGCAACTTGTAGTGCTTTTTGCTCAGCTCTTGTGGAGAAGTGCTCGAAAGTCTGGGTGTTACAAACCGTTCTACTTTGGCAATGATCTGCATATGGTTGGGAAGTACATATGGTTTTGAGTTTTAATTTTGTTTTGAGACTATGGATTTGTTGGTTTTTGTTTCTGACCTTTGCATAAGTTTTGGTTTGCTGGTTCCTGATAATATTTTGTTGGTTCGGTTGTTTTTGTATGGCTTACTGAATTTTGTAGTTGAGTCAAAGGCCTTGTAGCTAGTTTCATGAGAGCTTTTCTTTAAGTAAAAGGTGGTGGGTTTGTGTAACATCCCGTTTTCCAAAAGCAGTATAATTTTTTTTTTCATCAGAGTAGAGCATCGGAACAAGAGTGTAACTGATATATATATTCAAAATGCCCACTGGCTAGTTACAGAAACAGACAAGAACCGAGAGTTTTTAAAGTAAACAACAACAGAAGTGTTTCTTTGATTTCTACGCCGTGACAGCAAACGATAGTCTTCAGTCGAACCTCTAAGCTTGGTGCTTTCCTCTCTCCTCGGTCCTCAGTCCTCCTGACCCTGACGCTATGTTAAGAGCTGAGATCCGCACCGGATCTCAGGTAACGGTTAACCTCATATTCACATATACAGTATATAGACCACAGTCATTCACATTAACAAGATAATGAGATGTATCACACGGAGTGCATGTAGAAGTACCACACGGAGTGCATATAAATTTACCACATGGAGTGCATATAGATGTATCACACGGAGTGCATGTAAATGTATCACACGGAGTGCATGTATCCAAAAGCACATAACAACACTCGCAACATATCAACAGACCATCAACCACATATACACATACAATACTCATACTACATACCCGCATACAGTAAACATCAGAGTTAGTGTTACAGTACGCGAACGTACCTTCGTTGACGATATACGGTATTTCTGACGGAATACGGTACGACAGTTGGTCAGAACGTAATCAGGGATATCCCAGAGCTTCGCTGCAAACTTCCCCGGACTCCTCCTTCTCTCTTCTCTCTAGGAAATTTCGACTAGAGCTCTTGGTTTTGGATGTGAGAAATTATGAAGGTGAAGGTAGCTATTTATAGACTTTTCGGGTTACTATTCATGCTTTACTGCACGAATCCTGGACCGTAGGATTGCACTTTTGTAAAATGGCACATTATGGACCCTTGGATGCACCAAAACGTCCTTAAGCCCTTAGGTGGCACAAATTGATGTCATGCATGATGTCACAGACTTGTTTGAGAAGTCGTCTTACCGATAAGTTCCCTGTTCGGTGTCCTAATCGCGTAATCTTGTAAAATCTCAAAATCCGAAATCACAACTTTGAAGTTCTTTTCCTACTCATTAGAAATGTCCGGGTTAACTAAATTTTTGATCCCTTTCGTGTCTTCTCCGGTCCCGTTGAAGTTTTACGGAAAAACGTGCTTGCTTCGAACGAACTTCCGAAATCATCAACCTCTCGGGCAAAAATTCACCGATTCCAAATATGTCCAGATAATTATCAACTCATCCCTAGATGTTGAGTTATAATTTATTTTCTTCAAACTCCAATTCGTGACTATCCGCCTTTTCACATTACCCTATTTCGTCTTATTACCTAAGTATTCTACCGATCACGGAAATGACTTCTGAGACAACCCATTCCGAGATAAAATTATACTTGTCTCTAATATACTCTGACCTTCGAAACCTTGTTCATGGTTTTCTAGATAGGATTTAATCTCTATCCGTGGTTATTTATCCTATTTGCTTTTTCACAGAATATTCCATAGAATATTCCATTATATTATTATTTAATTTCAAAATCTTATCTCCTTATCCATATTGAGATTTTCAGTCCTTTTTTATTATTATTTTATTTATTTTCGTTTTTATTTAATTAATAATTATTTAATAATTTAATAATTTTATTATATAATTTTTTTACAAAATTTCCCTATTGGTCCATACTTGTCTTTAGGCTTAAAATTACTTATTTTCATATCTTTTTATTCATGTTTTCCCATTAATTAGAAAATATATTTTATGCTAATTTTAGCCATAAACCACTAATTATAGGGTTTTACATACTTATCTTTGGATTTTCCTTTGTTTAAGCCAAAATAATTAGCCAATAATTATTCAATTAATTACTCAATAATTGTCACTAATTTTCTTAATTATAATGACTCATTTTCTCACAACTTTTGCACTTACATTGGTATTTTATGCTTTACATAAAATATCTATAATCACGGGGTCAATAATGATCCCGGAATACTTTTTAATTTTTCCTCACTATTTTCCAAGGAAATAAATCCCAAAAATTGTCTAAATTAGAGACAACATACTCTCTAATTTTTAATAATTACTTTATTGCCTCTAAGGATTTTTCATAATTTCCTTAAGTCATTTTATGCTCCACAAGGGCATTTTGGTCATTTCTAACACATTGTTGATTTTTCCTAATTTCCAAGAAATTTTCCTTTAGAAAATAAGATAAATTTAACATTCTTTTTGAAACCTTATATTCACCTATTTTTAATAGGTATATTTTGATACGGATTTTTAGGGTATTACATTTCTCCCCCCGTTAAACAAAATTCCGTCCTCGAAATTTGCACTTCACTATCTAATCTCCGTACTATCTAAACATCGGACTATACGCGTTGGACCTTTACTTTGTCTGGCAGCCGCTCCTTTTGGTAATCGAGAATTCGCTTTGGTTTGACCGCAACGATCTTGTCATATCGTACTTTGATATATAGTGCTTTCCGTGGCTCCCATACACCGCGGTTAACACCACAGATACCAAAATGTCTCCATGGCTATACCATGGCAACACAAGATACTTTAAATGTTTCCATGGCGTCAACACACCATGATAACACAAGGTACCTCCCACTCAATGACATGATCATGGTTGATAGGGAAAAACTTTAAAGCCTATAACTCCGCAAGTATACGGGCCGTATCAAGTAATAAAGTGATAAGAAAAGTATCGTTCCCACGAGGACTTAGTATCACAAACTTTAGTTAGGCATTAATTTCACAATTTCGTTTAAGTTGAGAAAACTAGATTGAATTTAATTAAAAGAAAAGAAAATTGATAGAGAAAAACGCAGCTAGGGCATAGAATTCCCCTATGTTCCTCTAAGTATTTGAATTAAATCCCTGATTGATTATTATTCCCATGATTGACGATCAATTCTCTAAAATTAGACTAAGTCCCAATGTATTGACGCTACCTTAGTCCGTTATCTTTGAAAACAATCTAATGTCTTAGTATTGTTTGGAAAGATTATATAAACCAGAATTATGAGATCGCATAAACTCGTAAGCCTATGTCTAGGTCATGCAACTCTACGATGAATTAACGGTTCTAGTTAAATGCACCAACATCTCTATTGTCATACACCAACCTATGAACAATCTAAAAGGTGATCAATCTTTAAGAAAGCTTTAAGCAAAGATAATTCATTCAATCATGGTAAATAACGTTCAGTAGAGAATTCAAACAAATACTCAAATTTGCATTGGGTTCATCCTTGCCCTAACTACTAAAGAAGACTAGCCAAGCATGGCTAGGTTAACAAAATAAAAGAAAAAAGATGAAAATCAGAATTGTTCTTGCGTCCTTCTTTCTTTCTTCAGCCGTCTCGTCCTCCTCTTCTTCTTTCCTCTCTTCATATATATAGCCTACATATAACTTAGGCCGTGGGTAATTGATTCTCCTTTTCTTATTAAAAAGATATCTCATATCTTGTAATTTACTCCACCAGATTACGCAATTGATTTTGTTTCTATTTTTCTTTCTTGGGACCACCGAGATTGACTGATTGCATATCCTCTTAATTGCTTTTTCTACTTCTTTCCAAATCAACTAATATTTCCTGCAAAATATAATAGGAAATAAGTAGATTTTATGTCAATTGATTCTTTGATCCTAAGTTTGACTCAATGATGGAAAAGTATATAAAAGATAATTAAATAAGTATACAATAGTAATAAATTTAATCCAATATATATCTCAGAATTGATACTTATTTAATTATAAAATATGCACTTATCAATGGTCAAATATAATGACAAGAAAACATGAAATACGTCACGGAGGTGGTTCACGCATCGTACGATTCAATCGAATAGCTAACACCTAGTTCATTTAACACCTAGAGAAGATTTCATTTAAGAGAAATGGTACCTTGGACCCTCTCCGGAAGTTCTCTGTCCATTGTATCGGTCAGTGCGTACATTCGGCCTAGGTTCTGAGGCCTGAATCCCGCAGCTTTCTCAGGACAGTTCACACTAATGTGTCCTGGCTTCCGACAGCTGTAGCAAATCCGTTTCCCAATACAGTCATTACCAGGATGATACCTTCTGCAATTTGGACACTGTCGGATTTCCGGCGTTCGTGGGTTGTTCTGCTGCCCTGTTTGGAATGGCCTTTTGCTTTCTCTTTGGGAGTTATCCCATGGTGCCTCTCTTTTCCTTGAGAAATTTCTGTGGCTAGACTCGATACAACCTACGTTGCTGTCATTGGAGAATCTGGACTTCTGGAATTCTTTCAAATTCCGCTCAATCAGTCTACAAGCTTCCACAGTATGAGTTAATTCCTGGAATCGTTGAGACATCAGTCTCTCACCTATTTCGTACTTCAGCCCGTGAATCAGTATGTTCACCATACTGCTCTCATCATTGTTCTTTCGCAGGTGCGATGAGTATCGTGACAGATTGGTAAATCGGGCATAGTAGTCATTAAAGGACTCCTCTTGACCTTGTCGGATGTGGAGGAAGTCTGACTCTTTGGTCATTTGTACAGAGGGAGGAAAGTACTGCTCATTGAACTTTTCCAGAAACTTCTCCCATGTAACTGGACAGTAACGTGTTTGCAAAGTTGCCGCTATGACTTCCCACCATCGGTCTGCGTCTCCTTCTAGCTTGTAGATCGCCAGTTGAGCTTTACGATCATCCGGGCATTCAATTACCTTGAAGTTTTTCTCCAATCTTTTTAGCCAGTCCTCCGCCGAGTCTAGTTGACCTCGAAAAGTTGGTGGTTTCAGCTTGCAGAACTGTGTGACCCAATATTGTGTGGTCCGCACAATTCTCCCTTGTCGAGGGGGTAACTGCGATCTGTCAGACTCCTCAGCTTCCTCATTGTGCTCGTCACTTTGTTCGTTTTCTTCTTCCTCATTTTGTCGCTCTTCCTCAGCTTGACGTTCTTTTAATTGCCTTTGCCTTTCCTGCCTTTCAGCTAGGAGCTCATCTATCAGAGCCTTTATTCTTGCAGTGTCCTTCTCATCTCCTGCATTTCATTTTGCTCCGGTTGATTTGGTATTTCAGGTTCAGGTATCGGTCCTACTCGGGGTCCTCTACCTCGTCCTCTACCTCGGCCTCTGGGAGCTCCGGCTCCTCGTAAATTTGCCATGTTTCGTACTTTTTCCTTTATTAGGGAAAACGTTTAGATATACCAGGAAAACAACAGTTAGTATATCACCGATTTTATCACACTTAGTGTTTACACTACACACAGACTTTTTCACGCTGTACGCGGAGTTTATCACACTTAGTGTTTTACACTGCCAGTAACCAGACCCCGCAATATGTCAGAATCTCGTTGGATCTCTCTACTCAAAACGGGTACAGAGAAAATGATGAAGAGTGGATCTGATCCAGTCTTCAGAAGGGTACGGAGTTATCAGGGTTATCAGAGTTATCAGGGACTGATACTGGCATCGGTACCGGCGATGGATACACCGGCTCTGGGTTAGAGTGATGCACCGACAGAAAGTGGTACACCGGTTCAAGATGGTATACCGGTTCTGACTGGTACACCGAAATAAGGTGGTACACCGACCTGGGCTATATCAGTACTCATTTTCAAAACATGCTCTGTAAAAAGGCGTAGAGCCTAACTCCGTTCCTCAAACCAATTGGCCAGGTAAGTATCTATCATGGGGGCCTCACCGAGTTCACGGCGACTGATTGGCTTACCTAGATAGACTAGTAGCCTTGCCATCGGCACCAATGGTTTGTTTATAACATAGTTAGATCTATGCCAGGACAACTGCTCTGATACCAAAAATGTAACATCCCGTTTTCCAAAAGCAATATAAATTTTTTTTCATCAGAGTAGAGCATCGGAACAAGAGTGTAACTGATATATATATTCAAAATGCCCACTGGCTAGTTACGAAGCGACAAGAACCGAGAGTTTTTAAAGTAAACAACAACAGAAGTGTTTCTTTGATTCCTACGCCGTGACAGCAAACGATAGTCTTCAGTCGAACCTCTAAGCTTGGTGCTTCCCTCGGTCCTCCTGGCCCTGACGCTATGTTAAGAGCTGAGATCCGCACCGGATCTCAGGTAACGGTGATAAGTAGATATTTTATAATTAAATAAGGATAGATTCTGGGATATATTGAATTGAATTTATTAAGATTTTGTACTTATTTAATTATCTTTATTACTTATCTATCTTTTAATTAAATATAGGATAAAAGAATATCATAACAGAAAATCTATTGATATCTATCTATTATATATATATATATATATATATATATATATAGGGGTTATCGTTTGTCATGTCACTTGACATAAGGTTATGTCAAGTCACTCCAAAACTACGTCGTTTTGGGGTTAGAGGAATTAATGAACTCTCAAAACGACGCAGTTTTGGAGTGAGGGGAATTAATGAAGGATCTTTTGGTAAAATTCATATAATAAATACTAAATCAAAAATACAAAAGCACCCTCATTAATTTCCTTAACTCCCAAAACGACGTAGTTTTGGGCTCACTTGACATAATCTTATGTCAAGTGACATGACAAACGATAAACCCATATATATATATATATATATATATATATATATATATATATATATATTGTGCAGGAGATAAAGACGTGGAGATATTCAAGTTGGTGGACCCACGCATGAATAAGAATCGAAAAGGATATTAATATATCCTTTATACAAAAATAAAGGATGGAGATCAGGCCAAAAAAACGCATACGCAGAGTAATATATATTAAAACGCACACGACGCCTTGACACAGCGAGAACAGAAGAAAAACGAGAAAAGACGAACGAAACAACAGGGAATAATTGGAGAAAGACGCAGACTCCGTGAGGAAAATCAAAGAGGAGAACACCGTCGGAGAGGAGAAAACGGAGACGGAAGAACAAGTTTGATTTTCATCTTTTATTTTGTTAACCTAGCCATGTTTGGCTAGTTTCCTTTAGTAGTTAGGGCGAGGATGAACCCTATGTGAATTTAAAGTATTTATTTGGATTCTTATTTGATTATTGTTTTCTTGACTGAATGGATTACCTATGCTTAACGCTTTCTTAAAAGAGTGATCGCCTTTTAGATTGTTTATAGGTTAGTGTATGACAATAGAGATGTTGGTACATTTAACTAGAACCGTTAATTCATCGTAGAATTGCATGACTTAGACATAGGCTTACGAATTTATGCGATCTCATAATTCTGGTAAACAAATTGATTTTTCTAAACAATACTAAGACATTAGGTTGTTTTCAAAAATAACGAATTAAGGCAGCATCAAGACATTGAGACTTAGTCTAATTTTAGAGAATTGGTCGTCAGTCGTGAGAATAATAATCAATTAGGGACTTAATTCAAATACTTAGAGGAACATAGGGAATTCTATGCCCTAGCTGCGTTTTCTTTATTAATCATCTTTTCTAAACAACCGTTCTTGAGATCCTTAATCTTGAATGCTTTTCTTGATTAAATTCCTTAAAAATTCTGTTTGGTTACAAATCAACCCCTATTACTCATTGATCCAACTAAAGCTTAAATAACGAATTAGTGGTTGGAGTACTATTCCTCGTGGGACGATCTCTTTCTCACATACTTTATTACTTGTAACGATCGGTGCACTTGCCGAAGTCGCTGTCAAACGGTTAACCTCATATTCACATATACAGTATATAGACCACAGTCATTCACATTAACAGTATAACAGATGTATCACACGGAGTGCATATAGAAGTACCACACGGAGTGCATATAAATGTACCACACGGAGTGTATATAGATGTATCACACGGAGTGCATATAAATGTATCACACGGAGTGCATGTATCCAAAAGCACATAACAACACTCGCAACATATCAACAGACCATCAACCACATATACACATACAATACTCATACTACATACCCGCATACAGTAAACATCAGAGTTAGTGTTACAGTACGCGAACGTACCTTCGGAATACGGTACGACAGTTGGTCAGAACGTAATCAGGGATATCCCATAGCTTCGCTGCAAACTTCCCCGGACTCCTCCTTCTCTCTTCTCTCTAGGAAATTTCGACTAGAGCTCTTGGTTTTGGATGTGAGAAATTATGAAGGTGAAGGTAGCTATTTATAGACTTTTCGGGGTTACTATTCATGCTTTACCGCACGAATCTCGGACCGTAGGATTGCACTTTTGTAAAATGGCACATTATGGACCCTTGGATGCACCAAAACGTCCTTAAGCCCTTAGGTGGCACAAATTGATGTCATGCATGATGTCACAGACTTGTTTGAGAAGTCGTCTTACCGATAAGTTCCCTGTTCGGTGTCCTAATCGCGTAATCTTGTAAAATCTCAAAAATCCGAAATCACAACTTTGAAGTTCTTTTCCTACTCATTAGAAATGTCTGGGTTAACTAAATTTTTGATCCCTTTCAGGTCTTCTCTGGTCCTGCTGAAGTTTTACTAAAACGTGCTTGCATCGAACGAACTTCCGGAATCATCAATCTTCGGACAAAAATTCACTGATTCCAAATATGTCCAGATAATTATCAACTCATCCCTAGATGTTGAGTTATAATTTATTTTCTTCAAACTCCAATTCGTGACTATCTGCCTTTTTCACAGATTACCCTATTTCGTCTTATTACCTAAGTATTCTACCGATCACGGAAATGACTTCTGAGACAACCCATTCCGAGATAAAATTATACTTGTCTCTAATATACTCTGACCTTCGAAACCTTGTTCATGGTTTTCTAGATAGGATTTAATCTCTATCCTTGGTCATTTATCCTATTTGCTTTTTCACAGAATATTCCATAGAATATTCCTTTATATTATTATTTAATTTCAAAAATCTTATCTCCTTATCCATATTGAGATTTTCAGTCCTTTTTTATTATTATTTTATTTATTTTCGTTTTTATTTAATTAATAATTATTTAATAATTTAATAATTTTATTATATAATTTTTTTACAAAATTTCCCTATTGGTCCATACTTGTCTTTAGGCTTAAAATTACTTATTTTCATATCTTTTTATTCATGTTTTCCCATTAATTAGAAAATATATTTTATGCTAATTTTAGCCATAAACCACTAATTATAGGGTTTTACATACTTATCTTTGGATTTTCCTTTGTTTAAGCCCAAATAATTAGCCAATAATTATTCAATTAATTACTCAATAATTGTCACTAATTTTCTTAATTATAATGACTCATTTTCTCACAACTTTTGCACTTACATTGGTATTTTATGCTTTACATAAAATATCTATAATCACGGGGTCAATAATGATCCCGGAATACTTTTTAATTTTTCCCTCACTATTTTCCAAGGAAATAAATCCCAAAAATTGTCTAAATTAGAGACAACATACTCTCTAATTTTTAATAATTACTTTATTGCCTCTAAGGATTTTTCATAATTTCCTTAAGTCATTTTATGCTCCACAAGGGCATTTTGGTCATTTCTAACACATTGTTGATTTTTCCTAATTTCTAAGAAATTTTCCTTTAGAAAATAAGATAAATTTAACATTCTTTTTGAAACCACATATTCACCTATTTTCAATAGATATATTTTGATACAGATTTTTAGGGTATTACAGTTTGATTCCGCCTTTAACCTCAGGCCGTTAGTTCCTGCCCCTTCAATTGAAAAAAGAAAGAAAGAAAAGAACTATGTACTATGTAGTTGCTCGCTTTGTTGAATAAATTATACCCCTTTTCACACCCAAAAAAAATTAAAAATTGACCCTTGCTTAATTTGCAATGTTTTTTTTATTTATATTAAATGTGTTTTATTATTTATTTACTAGCTTAAAAAAACTTGTAAAAAGATAAGTTTAATTAGCATCGATCAAGTTAATATAACATATTTAAATTTAAACAAGTCATATTATTCATAAGACATCAATAGTACAACTTTTTTAAAAAAATTTATATTATATACATATATATAAAGCACAACATATCATGTCCAAAAAAACACCAAATATCCATGTGCAGTGATAATGTTACTGTAATATCCGGGGAAATTTAAGGGGTGGCATGGTTTAATTTGACCTGGAATTATATATATTTTTTTCCAATATCTATGAATTATGGACGTGCCTTGTGGGCATTGGATAATATTTTTAAAATTTAAGGTATGGAGAAAAAGGTCAATACAATGGACAGTACGTGTTTAAGCACATGCTAATTAATATATCAAACATATTATTTGATATATTATTCCAACCATAAAGATGCATAATAAACTTTTATATTATGTTTGATTTAACAGATAAAATAATGACAAACCACTTTATTTATGAACGTTATTCACTAATGTAACATTTGGTTCTGCCTCTATGCAATTTATAAAAGCATACTTTGTGTATAAGTAAATTTTACAAAATCTATTATTACATATGAGCTATATACAATGTAACTCATTTTAAATTTTATAGGGAGTCTTGTTTAATTAGTTTATTAAAATAATTATCAATATCTTAAAAAGAACTTTTAAATTCTTTGGGTTAATGTACAAATTTGCCCCATAAGTTTTTGTTAAGGAGCAATGTAGTTTTTTAGGTTCAATAATGTCTCAGAATTGTTAAAATGGAGTCATGTTGTCCTTTTTCGTTAAAAATTTAACGGTCGACATCAATTTTTTGATGACCAACATTAGTTTTTTAATAATATGAGACAACATTGCTACATTTTAAATTTTCTAGGGTGACATTGAGCTTGAAAAAACTTTCAAAGCAATATTGCTCTTCAGCGAAAACTTTTAAGACAAATTTTTGACTTAACCCAAAATCCTTCATGTGTAGTAGTTTAATTAAAATCATTTTTTGTTAAAAAAAAAAAAAAAAAGATTAAACAAGCAAACCTATATACATATTGTCATCACTTGGTTTCTCCACTATTCTTTACTTCACACAATCCATCCTTGTTTATTAAATTGTGCATATTAAATTTAAATTTTCTCAAATTTAATTCATTTAATATTCTATATGTGTGTATGTAATTCATTGTATTCAATTATATATATTTATAGTAAATTATACACCGGTCATAAATTATAAATAATATATGCAACTCATCTCTTAAAATTTCATCTAAAATATGCATAGTAAAACATATCAAGTCCCATCCTATTTTTGCACCTTTTAATTTCTAATAATGAACAAGGTATTGCATGTGAAATTTGAAAAAGAATACAATTTACTATGCATTTTATATTGATGATTGAGAAGGATGTTAAATTTATAAATTCAGATAATGATTATTCATTCTATTATATGGTTTCCTCAAAGTAATTATAGTGTGTGTATCCATAATTAAACTTGTCAAGCCTTGTGATGATTTTTAGGAAAGATGGTATCTTTTCAAATTCTACTATTGATAACTAACTAACTAGTTAAATCAACACATCCAGCTCAACTCGCTTTGTCCATTTAAAAATTTGAAAGTGAGGTCCTGACTTGTTGTCCATGATAAAGCAATTGCACGTGTTGACTTCATGACTACTTTTGATTTGATAATTCAACTATATATATATATATATTCCATTTCTTTCTTTTAATTTTCTCTATTTTCTTGAAGGAAAAAACAAAGAAAGAAGAAGAAGACAGGTAGGAGAAAATAAATAAAAAGAAGAAATGGTTGGATTTTGAGGGACAGGTGATGAGTGAAGTGGGGATTGGCTTGGCTTTTGTCTAATACCCTTAACTCCACTAATGTAATATGTGTGTCTCTCTATAAACTTATTATTTCCTTAAACCATATTTAATTTCTCCAAGAAGAGGCGGTTAATATAGATATACTTAAGAATAACTTCTACCTTTACTTAGATAAACCGTGTTTACCAATTCTCAGGCTTCACTCATCAGATAAAGAATAAATCATACTGTTCATGACTTATAAATAAAACAGCCTATTAAAAATTGCATATCACGTATAAATAATAAGTTAAATATTATACTACCTCCGGTCCTATCATATTCACAAGAATCCTTTAATGGTAGGAGTTTGAGCTAGTTGTATATATAGTCTAGATGGAATAAGATTGTTTTCTTGTTATAGGCATGTGCATTAACCTCAATTTGGGGTTTGCCTAATAAAATGATGGTTTGATAGATGAAGATTGGAACATAATTAAGGTGCAACAATGGACCCAGGCTTGATTGACTCAATATTCAAGCAATGATCTTATACTTTTTCATTTTTGAATGTGTGAGGCTTGTTTGGAAAGTAAAAGGAACAGCCATTGCTCTTGATCAAGAAATGAAAATTATATATAAAACGTACTCTCTGAACTTCATTATTTCTGCCGCAACATCAACAAATTGTGCAGCCTCTTAGAACTTAGATTCTGTTCTCAATTTTAATCATAGAGAACGTCTCAAGCACAGTGATATATGCTCAATTGACTTCCATAAACTTTTTTATTCTCCCACCTCAAAAAATCCTACTACATATGAAGTTCATCGTCATCATCTTCTTATCATTGTCAAGAAGAACACAGAGGACTTGGGAATAAAAACTCGAGAGCATCATATGAAAAAAGAAAAAAGAAAAACTGTAAACAGATTGGGAGACCTATTACAGAGACGTTAGATCTCTCTCCCTACTCTACCATCATGAAGTGGTGAGGTGTTAGGCCTTCTCTTCTTGTATTTGGCTTTTGAGGTATATATGCCTTTCAACCTCTGGCCCTTTTGCTATCTACATACATCCAAAGCTTATATATATATATATATAGCTGCTTTCTTAAACAGTATAGTGCTGCTGGATTGTGTCAATGTCCAGACCTTTCAGCTTAACCACTGACTCAACATGACCCTTAAGCGTGTGAAGCTCGCGAAGCCTGAAATCACAAGAAGAAAAAGAATTATATATAATGATTGTCGATTTGTTGTAGTAAACTATGATTAGAAAGAATCTCAGAAGACCATATATATTTACCTTGCAACTTCAGCCCGTCTCTTGGCTTGCTCGGCGAGCTCAGAGAGCTCTCTGTAGCTATTCTTGTCGTTGAAAATGCTAGAAGTTTCTGGAGGTTGAAGTCCATGGAGGGTCCTCTGAGCAAGTGCCCATTGAGCCTCCCTCTCTTCCTTTCCATAGTCTTTCTTGGTGGTGAAGGCAGTCTGTGATTTTGCATTTCACAACAAAAAATTTATCAAAAGGGTTGACAGAAAGTAACAAAAAGCTTCATTGGCAAGTTTGTCTTTCTATTAGAATAGCTTAAGCCTAATTTGATTAAACTCACAAGAACATTATATACCTTTAAATTTTTCACCAACTAGGCGATGTGAGACTTTTCTTAATATTCTAAATTCACGTACCTTATTTTCTAGCAGATTGTTCCAAGCCTTGCCACTAAGGATGTAACGGATAGCGAATTTCAAAAAGTCAAGTGGAATATAGAAGACAATGCTGTAGAGCCAGACCACTCCAGCCCAACCCCACCCAATTCCTTTGATCTTTGCAAATCCCCAGTCGGCATATACTGCTAAGAAGGTAGCAATCTGCAAGTCCATTAATTAAGCTCATAATTTGTTATTCCAACCTTTCTCTCATCTCAGCAAAGAAACATGTAAGTTCATAATGATCACTTCATATATATATATATCCTTACCAGCTGAGCAATAACGAAGGCACTCATTAAAAGCAATCCAGGGCGTTCAACATAGGACCAGCTACGAGAACGGGTCACAAATATAAGAGCCTGGCTCACTATACTGACTTGTAGGTACAGAGCAGACATCATTTCTTTTGGACTGTCATTTAGAGGTCTCACTTTGAATTTGTCCTGGGGATGATTCATTAGAAGTTGTTGTTATGTTATGAATTTGAGTCAAGAGGACTATAAAATTTTAGGTGTTGGTAGAGTATAATATGAACATCTGTTTTTTTCCTTACATGGAAGAAGTCAGTTTCTTTCATTGCCCAGAAAAATATGACAGTCATCAGAGCCAAGTAACCTCCAAGCACAACCCCAGTGGCAAAAATTTCTTTCAGTTTCCAACTATCAGGCAAAGGAGATGGCTTCACTCTGTCTTTTGAAATTGTCATGATTGTTCCTAGATAATAGAATGATACAGTTGATACATCAGATATCCATTTTCAATCAACAAAAGCACAATAAGGGACACAATGTGAAGAAGCCTATATATATTCCAAAGGTAGAATCTTTACCGTCATTTAGAATGGCAATAATCAAAACCATGAAAGGAGAGAAGTCAAATTTCCATATCAGTGCAATGAACATGAAGCCAAACTGCATTAATAAACAAAAAACGATTCAAACTGATGAGTTTCCACTCCCTATAATCAAGAATTATGCTTAACTATAGTTAATATTGTACAACTCTTGGTCCTTAATATAATATCCACTTCGTAGTTCAATTTCTTTATTAAAGTGGGTCTTATATTAAGGACTCGAGGTAGTAGCTTTTACTTACCACTATACGTATAGTGATGGAGACTGCATAGATCTGCAATCAATGCAAGTGACACAAATGTGTGAGGATAGTTTTGATTTTACAAGATAGAGATTGAGGAAGAAAGGGACAAAGAGGGACTAACAGTATAATTCTTCATTCTTTGGAAAATAGCTCTGCTAGTCAAGACAGCACTAATAATGACACTCAATCCAGGCTCAGTCAGGACAATATCAGAAGCACTCCTCGCAGCATCAGTTGCATCGGCAACTGCAATACCGATATCAGCCTTCTTCAAAGCAGGAGCATCATTGACACCATCACCAGTCATTCCACAAATGTGCTTCCTCTCTTGCAACTTCCTCACAATTTCATATTTGTGCTCTGTAAGTAACAGTAGTAATTAGATAATGTATATAAAGGTCAGGACCAGGACTAGCAAAATTGTTGAGAGAAAGTAGAAACAAGAATTTGTTTAAAAAGAGAATGAACCTGGAAATACTCCAGCAAATCCATCTGCCTTCTCAATCAATTCTTCAACAGGAAGTGATGCAATATTTTCATCTTTATGTTGACCAAGCAAGGAAGAAGATGGGTACATATTTGTTCCCATCCCAAGTCTCCTTCCAGTTTCTTTTGCTATGGCTAGTTGATCACCTAGAGGCCAAAAAGCAAAAATAAAAGATATCAGATTGAGAATATAAATGCATAATCCTGCATTATTACAAAAGATTACTCACCTGTAATCATCTTCACATTTACTCCAAGATGAAGAGCTCTTCTAATGGTTTCAGCACTGTCATGCCTAGGAGGGTCAAACAGTGACAACAACCCCACAAACTGCCATGGACCACCGGCGCTTTCCTTCGTTCTCTCGGGAACTTCCTGCGTAAATATGGCACAAGAGAACCGATCAGGAATTTGTTTGTTAGGTGAAATAAGTATATGCCAATAAAAACTAATAAAAAACCTGTCTTGCAACACCAAGTGAACGAAGTCCTCTCTCAGCAAACTTGTCAATAATAGCATGGACCTTCTTCTTAGCATCTTCCTTTAGGTTGCACAGGGTCATGATCTGTTGAGCAAAAACAAAAACATTAATGATATCAATCAAATAACCATAGTTTTTTCCCCTCAAACCACAAACTGAAACATCATCAGGTTACCTGCTCTGGAGCGCCTTTACTTGCCCGGTGCCAACTTCCATCAGCTTCAATGTAAGTCAAAGCAGTTCTCTTGTCAACAGGATTGAATGGGAAGAAATGCACCTCTCTAATCCCAGCCCTTGCCTGCCCATTTAGTTAGACATGTTAAAATACAATCATTCACATCAAACAGTTCTGGTTCTAATTACATAAGTTGAAGAGAGTTATATATATAGATATAGAAATACCTCTTTCGGGTCAGCGAGCGTTCCAACAATGGCAGCATCGATGGCATCCTGGTTTTCTGTTCTAGAAGCCCTGGCGGCGAGAAGCAGCACATGGTCCTTGTCCATACCCTTAACAAAGACCTCAATTAAGTTCCTGTCAACACTAAGCTTGTTAAGAGTGAGTGTCCCGGTCTTGTCACTGCAAAGAACATCCATACCGGCCATTTCTTCGATGGCGGTCATACGCTTAGTGATGGCGCCTTGCTGAGAAAGCTTATGAGAACCAATGGCCATTGTCACAGACAACACAGTAGGCATAGCAATGGGAATTCCTCCAATCAAAAGGACCAAGAGATTCTCAACACCATCTCTGTACTTTCTGCGTTGGATTGGGTACATGACTATGATCTCAGCCAACATTCCAACAGCAATGGAGCAAATACAGAAGTTACCAATTGCTGTGAGAACCTTCTGGAAATGGCCAACTTGGTTAGTACTGTCCACAAGGTGAGCCGCCTTCCCGAAGAACGTGTGGACACCGGTCGCGATAACCACAGCTTCTATTTCGCCTTGTTTGCAGGTGGAGCCAGAGAAGATTTCATCTCCTGGATTCTTTGTCACAGGAAGAGACTCTCCTGTTAGAGCAGATTGATCAATCTTCAACGGATCGCCCTCCAGAAGGCGAGCATCAGCCGGAATAATGTCACCTAGTTTCACACTTATGATGTCTCCAGGCACCAGAATTGCAGCTTCTTCCTCATTCCATTTACCATCTCTAAGAACCTATCAAAAGTGTAACGTTAATTAATATTGTTTACCTGATTGGATTAGATATGACATGTATTTTTTAAAGCACCATAATCATTTTCTTTAATTCCCTTGTTCCTCCCCTTTTTCATTTTTGTTGAGTGGCATCAATAGATTAATAGAGGTAAATTAAAAAAAAAATATTGATAAATATAAAAATTATGTCTTATATTCAGAAATAAGTTCAACTCTACAAATATGTCATAGCACCCAAAGAGTATCTTGTAATTCCTCAGAAGTATTGCATAGCAACTCAGTAGAAAGATGATACAAGAACACTTGTATTTATTTACCTTTGTCTTAGGAGCAAGGCTAGCCATAAGAGCAGCAGCAGCATTTCCAGCATTATTTTCTTCGATGAAACTGATAGTCGAGTTGATCACCAACAAACATATAATACCCACAAAGTCCTCCCAATCTGGGGGCCTTCCATCACCGTTTGCCAGAGCAATGGCCATAATTGCAGCAGCTTCCATAACCCATGACAGAGGATTCCACATGAACCCCAGAAACTTGAGGAATTTGCTTTCCTGTAACAGTTTTTTTTTTAAACCAGAGTTAGCTTCATCAATCAGTAGTGGCATGTACAAAAAGTATGTTTTGATTTATCAAACCTTCTTCTCTTCGAGTTTGTTGGGTCCAAATATCTGAAGCCGGTTGGCTCCTTCCTCTGAGCTCAAACCTTCCCTGGTACATTTCAATTGCTCAAACACTTCATCTACGGGAATACGTTCCTGTAAACAAGTAACATTGTTAGAAACATAAGGATTAATTTTTGCTTCCTTTCTAAACCTCCATTTGTATCTTCCTCCCCAAGAGAGAGTGTTCCAAAGACAGTGACACAAACACAAAACATCAGAGTCAGGGAAACTTGTGAGTTGTGACATATGATATACTTACTCCGGTTAGAACAAAACTATAAACTTAGTCATATATTTAGGAGGGTAACATATATGGTACGAGTACAACTCTGTTTCTGTTTCTGCTACATGATATGGCATAGTATTAGTATATGATACAACTCTGTTTCTGATATGTTTCTTCTCCACAGACTGCATCTATAGGATTTAACAGACAGTATCATACAATAACTTTTAATTATAAAGGAAGCCACTGATCACAGAATCAGACACAAAACATAGCATGGGGAAGGCTAATACTAAGAGTGCACCAAAATTTCCACTTCCAATCCAAAAAATTCACAACTTTAAAGAGCATAAATATATGATACTAGTGTTCAATGAAATTAGCTTATAGAATTTATTCTAGGCAAGAAATGAAATTAACATATTATTGTAAAATTGTTTTTGCAACAAAATTTCCACTTCCACTCCTAAAAAGCATCCGTCTTTTTTCCTTTTTTGGGTGGGATCATCATCTCATATAATACTTTTTATTTTTTATTTTAAAAAAAAAAAAAAAACTCTGGTGGCAGCCAAAGAGAGGCCCCTGTTTCAGAGTGACCACGTGTATATATCGGGCAAAAGCCATAAAAAAGGCGAGCCAGCCAATCACGAGCCGTTGACTATGGCGCCGGAGAGGATAGTTTGAGATGAGACATGACCACTCTCTCTCCGTGTGGTTGGAGAGCGTGTAATTCACGCGCAAAACCGATCCCGGCTTGGATAATAACCGTTTGGATAAATCGCAATCTCCCCGGGATGGAATGACCAAAATGTTAGTTAGTTCCAGCTGGGTATCCAAGAAAACTCGTGGGAACCCCGAAGGCAAAACGGAGAAATAAAAGTGTGGACCCTGTTTTGTCAGGCAGAGTCAGGACCGTTGAACGTGAGTGAGCGTCCCATGAAAGGACGGTTAATAATCAAGAGGCCCTTTCAAGGAATGAAAAGGCCATAGCTATTAGAGTACCGCGGCTTAAGTACTTGAAAATCCCATCTCCAAAGAGGTAATAATAAAAAGTTAGCTTTAATTAGAAGAATCCAAAGTTAAAATCACCACAACCCCAACCAATTATGGGTGAACTCTGTTTTTTGTTTTGAATCGGACTCTCACATGTTTGGGATCTAGCAGGGGAATTAACAGAAACGAACATGTTTGGCTGCAGGGAAAGTGATAAGTTTGGGGTATGAGTTGTGTGCTTAGAATTATTTATCCTAACATGTATAGCTATCTTTTTCCAGTCATGCTAATCTGATTATCATGTTTTGGTTCCTTATTTTTGTCCAGGATGAAAAACAATGTGATTAACCCATGGAAGAATTTACACAGAAAAAAAAAAGAGAGAGAGCGAGAGAGGATGTTTCAGAAACAGAACATGCTGATATTGATGTGATACAAAAGAGAAGTGAAGTTTTGTGTGGGTAAAAAGTAACAAGCAAAGAGCTATAAGTAGAAGAGAAGTGAATGAAGGATTGGTTGAAGAGATGATTAAAGGAAGATGTGGTTTGTTTGGCGAGTAAAAGCAGAGAAGAGATAGTAGAAAGCAGGGGAAGAGAAGAGACATACCAGATCAACAGCCTCGTTCTTGATCTCTTCAAGGCTGATAGCTTTGTCTCCACCCATGAGTGATCAAAACAGAGGGAAGATGAAAATGAAGAATATTGGAGGAGTGAAAAGGGAGAGGGATGTTTATATAATGCAAGAATGAAGACGAAGAAGAAGCAGGGGAGGTGGGGTCTGAGGAAAAGTGAGGATATGGGAAGGTGGAAGAAACAGAAACGCTGGCTTGTCCCTGCAAAATGGCTTCATATAGTAACATCCTAAGTCCGAATGCTGCCTCACCCATTAGACTCTCTCTCTCTCTCCCCCTCTCCCTCTCTTGTCGCCACTTCCCTACTTGCCACCCCATTTTTGACCTCATTTTTTACCATTCTTTTTAATTTAATTATAAAAACTTAATTACACGCCATCATTATCATGTCTAAATAGAGATTAATTCATTCTAAAAACTTATCCGGTCTTAAATGTAAAAGTTGTTGTTCTCAATAGTGATCTAATATTTGAGATTAGCCCCTTTTTATTATTCTCAATATACATTGTGTGTACTTTAGACCATTTGATTCAAACTATTGGTAGTATTCTTAACCATTATTTTTAGGTGCATTAAAAATGTCATGAACACTATTTTATATATCATATAGTATTTATAAATATTCTAACTATTTAATTAAGCATCTAAAAGCCTACCTAAGGTATAACCGTGGATAATACGCCTTCAATCTTAATATAATTATATGTGGTGTGAGACGCGATAATATATTCGATATATATTTGTTACGGACCTAGATAAGGCCCAATCACATGGAGGCCCAACCAAGGGTAGGCACATCAGATCCGTCATATCCGTAACCCTGGAGTATCTCAACTACCCCGGATATCTAGGAATACATCCGCATATGGATAGGCAGTTCGGATATTAGGCTGGAATCACGCCAAAGCCGCTCCAGGTAGGTCCTATAAATACCCAAGTAACAGCCTAAGGTACACACGCTCTAAACCTAGACTAATCTACATACTGTCACACTGAGCACACACCCCACTCCTTCGGCCAAGCGCCAGGTGGTGTTCAGTGATCCTCTCTCTGTCTGTGTGCTATCACATTGGTACCCAGATCGAGACACTTGATCCTATATCAAATCACCAGCCCATACACGCGGTGGACATCCGTGTTCTACCGAGCAGTGGCGCCGACCGTGGGGACGATAAATTTCGATTCCCTTGACCAATGAGGTTAACACCCGCAGTACAAGCCGAAGCGGTAGGAGATGGTTCGAACAACCGGAGAGCAACGTCAACCACCCCGGCAACCACGGCACACCGAGCGATCGACCAACCCTATCGGTGGCAATGAGCGGGACAATGAAGACCGGTTATCACAGCCAGAAGAGCGCCTCGAGGAACCTCGTGGCCCGAATCAAGATCAACCTGAAAAGGGGAACGAGTCCGAGACGGGTTCATCAGCAGCGCGGGGACATCGCCGTAAGCCACAGAGATCCAATCCAGTAGTAAGTCAGGAGACCCGGTCCAGAATCCGGACTTCCTTACACTCCATAACGGACAGCTCGCCATGATGAAACGCATCGAGAATATGGACAAACGCTATACTCTACAATTTCATCGCATTGACGAGCGGAACCGGAGAAGGGAACCTAAAAGCACCAGCTATGATCAGGATGACAAAACGTGGGAACCCGACCAGGAAGGTCATAGTTCCCGTCGGCAGAAGACAATAGACAATACAAAAAGGCGGCCTCCTCTACCAAAGAATCGCAAAGGGGAAGTCCTCCGGAGCGAAGGGTCGACCCGACATCCCCACACGATTCTCGTCAAGGAAGATATGCCGAGGCTAAAGCAGACAGCCCCTTTTCACCCAAAATCCTCGAGCACGATTCCCGGGAAAAGTGAACCTCACCGAGTTTAGTAAATACGACGGTTCGCAGGATCCCACAACTCATGTGGACGACTTTCAGATGATCATGATGTGCCGAGGCCTCGGAGAACCAATCATAAGTAGGGTTTTCGCCACAACACTAAAGGGCCGCCCTAAAGTGGTTACTAACCCCGCCTCCGTGGTCGATAACTAAATTTGATGACTTGGCAAAGGTTTTCGAGTTACAATTCGTAACTAGTAAGAAATAGACCGAAGTCTCAATATACCTTATCCAAAATCGAGGCAACGGCCGGCGAATTACTCCAAAGCTATTTGGATCGTTTTAATCATGCGGCCCCGCAAGTCCGAAATTAAAGGAGGAAGTGCACGCCCACCTCCCGGCCGATGGCTCGGACGATTCGAGCCGACTCCTGAATCATTTTTCAAAGAGCCGGCTAAGAGCTTAAAGGACTTCATGACAAGGTCGAAGAAATATCTTGAGGTGGAACAAATGCGCCAAGCGAATGCGCGAAGGGACCGGACAAGAACACCCCGCCAAGGGATAAAATCCATCCGACGGTCGCAAGCAAGACCGCCGCGGAAAGGAAGTGATAATAAGCAATATAAACCAAGGACAGACTTGAAGAATAAATTTGACTATTATACCCCCTCAATGTTCCCGGTCCCAGCTTTGGAGGAAGTCTGAAGACAGCGGATTTCCCGACACGGAGTTCGATTGCAACGTTATTAGCGGAGCCTTCGGAGGAGGAGGAGATACGCCGAGCCAACGGAGAAAATATCTAAGGGAAGTTCTTTCAATAAGGGACCGACCAAAGTTTAAAGAAGAGTCACACATGACCGACAAAATTGAACGACCTCAGCTCATGTTCACAAAAGAGGACTTGGCCGACGTACTCCCCGGCCATCAAGACGGCCTCGTGATCACTGGAACCCTGGTCAACTGCCGAGTCAAGAGGATATTTATAGACTCAGGGAGCTCGGCAGACATCATCATATGGGATGCCTTCAAGAGAATGAATCTCGACCGGGAGGATCGAAGCCATGCCAAACCACTCTCGTAGGATTTAATGGCGAATTATCCCTCCAAAGGGATATATAGACCTCCGACTCACCCTTGGAACGAAGGAAGGTTTCAAATCCGAGCGAGTAAGATTTATTGTGGCCGACTTCCCTCCCCTTACAACATCATCACGGGAAGACCAACAATCCACAATTGGGACATTTGGTGTCTACTAAGCATCGAAGATAAAAATGATAGGCAATAGCAACCAAGTCGTTACCGTCAAGGGTGATCGAAAGAGTCCAGCAAGTGTTACAACGAGACAATCAACGTAAAAGCAAGATCCGGAACAACGGATCCAGAGCACAAAAAGACCCAAGAACCGATCAATATGATCGAATTAGACCTACGAGAAGAAAAGGGGACACCTCGGCGGAACCGAAGGAGAGGTAGAAGATTTCGTACTTGGTATCAATCCAAACCATAGTACGAAAGTAGGCGGGGCCTTGACCCCGACTGCGATTGAGGATGGAAGAGTTTTTGGCCCACAATTGAGACGTTTTCGCATGGAGCGCGGCCGACGTGCCTGGTATAAACCCCAATTTCTGCTATCATAAATTGGCCATACGGCCGGGGTCAACCCCGGTAGCCCAGAAGAAAAGAGCGAGGGCCCCAGATAGGCAGGTAGCGCTGAACCAACACGTGGACGAACTATTGGAGGCCGGTTTCATCAGGGAGATACAATATACCACGTGGCTTTCCAACGTGGTGATGGTTTCAAAACCAAATGGCAAATGGAGAGTATGCACCGACTATACCGACTGAACAAAGCATGCCCTAAAGACGCCTATCCAATGCCGAACATTGATCGGCTCGTAGATAACTCATCCGGCTATCAACTTCTGTCGTTCATGGACGCGTATTCTGGTTACAACCAAATCGCCATGCACCCCGATGACCAAGAAGCCACTTCCTTCATAACGGAGAAGGGAAATTACTGCTACAACGTCATGCCGTTCGGCTTGAAAAATGCCGGGGCAACCTACCAGAGGATGATGAATAAGGTTTTCGAGAACCAGATAGGCCATAACATCGAGGTCTATATCGACGACATGATTGTCAAATCATGTGACCCCAATGACCACATCCGAGATCTGGAGCAAACATTTAGCAAGTTAAGGGCGCATCAGATTCGGCTGAACCCTGCAAAATGTGCGTTCGGAGTACCGGCAGGAAAATTCCTCGGTTTCTTGCTTACCCCGAGGAATCGAGGCGAACCCCGATAAGTGTAAGGCCGTATTAGACATGCAGCCCCCAGAACAAGAAGGAGGTCCAGCAGTTGACGGGCCGTTTGGCGCGTTAACAGATTTCGCCCAAATCGGCGAAAGCGCCTTGCCTTTCTTCAAATTACTTAAAAAGGACACGACAGAAATTGGACCCTGAGTGTGACGCCGCATTCTCAAAGATTAAGCAATGTTTGGCCACTCCGCCGCCTTATCGAAACCACGGCTGGCGAAACCCTCTTCCTCTACTTATCGGTTGGGAAAGAAGCGGTGAGCTCGGTCTGGTTCGGGAAGGAAAGAATGGCCAAGAACCAATATACTTCGTCAGAAAGCTTTACAAAGCTCGGAGCTAAGATATCGAAGTTGGAGAAATTGGCTTTCGCCATAATAATGACGGCACGCAGATGCGCCCGTACTTCCAAGCTCACAAGATAACGGTTCGAACCACCAACCCATTCGACAGTACTCCATAAGCCGGACTGGCAGACGAATGATCGGTTGGGCTATTGAGTTATCCGAATTCGACATCACATACGAAGCACGACATGCTATTAAGTCACAAGCTCTCGCGGATTTCCTCGAGAGAACTAACTCCAATTAATGAAGACCCGGCAACATCGACCTGGAAAGTATATGTCGACGGTTCGTCCCACTCAAAAGGAAGCGGAGCGGAATAATCATAGAGAGCCCCGAAGGAGTGACGATCGAACACTCCCTACAACTAGATTTCCCGACGTCAAACAATCAGGCCGAATATGAGGCGCCCGCCGCCCAGATAGATGGGACATATCAGGCTAAAGGGCCTCTAATGGCCAAGTATCTTAGCAAAGTCAAGAATATCCAGGCCGAGTTCGAAGAAGTAAAGGTTACCCATATACCAAGAGGGGAAAATGTCCGAGCAGACATACTCTCCAAACTGGCTAGCACTAAAGGGACGACCAACCACAGAACCGTCATACAACAAAAGATGGAAGAGCCGACCTGCGTAATGGTCATATCCGATGCCACCGATTGGAGGAAGCCGCTCGAGGACTACATTGAGAGGGGAATTATTCCCCTTGGAACCGCGAATGCCCAAAAACTGATACGGGAAGCCGCGGTATACACAATGATAGACGATCAGCTTTACCGAAAAGGCTTGCATACACCGATGTTAAGGTGCCTGGGCACTCACGAAAGTAGATATGTCCTCGCCGAGACCCATGGAGGGATTAACGGGCAACATATGGGTGCAAAAGCATTAGCGAGAAAGGCACTTAGGGCCGGGTACTACTGGCCCACCATGCAGGCGGACGCAAGCGAATTTGTGAAGGCATGTGATAGTTGCCAGAAACACGCCAAAATCATTTGGTCCCCTCCATCGACATGGAATATATCTCGCCCCATGGCCTTTCTTTAAATGGGGAATGGATCTACTCGGTCCATTTAAACCGGCCCCGGACAACTTCGATGGCTAATCGTGGCGGTGGACTACTTTACCAAGTGGATTGAGGCCGAACCGCTCGCCACCATCACATCGGCTAGGGTCCGCGCTTCATCCAACAGAATATCTTCTCCCGCTTCGAATCCCGGCCGAGATAGTGACAGACAATGGCACTCAGTTCACGGACAGGAACTTCCAGGAAATGATAGTGGACCTCGGCATCACACATCATTTTGCATCAGTCGAACACCCACAATCAAATGGACAGGCAGAAGCGGCAAACAAGGTAATCCTCGATGGACTTCGGAAAAAGATGCAAGAGGCCGGCACTTGCTGGGTCGAACAGCTTTATAACGTCTTATGGGAGTTCGCACAACTATCCAATCAGCTACCCAAGAGACGCCTTTCCGCATGACATACGGATGCGAAGCCATGATCCCGGTCGAAGTTGGTCGGCCATCTTGGAGAAGGCTCGAACCACGGAGGAAGGAGAACCGTCGAATTCAAGGGCATTGGCAACCGAGATGGAGCTGGTAGATGAAGTCAGAACCACGGCCCATTGCCGAGACATAGCAGCCAAGCAACTGATGGCGGCGAAACACAATAGAAAGGTCAAACCCGGGGCATTTGACCGGGCGACTGGTCCTAAGAAGGGCCGACATCGGTAACAAGAACGCCCGGGACGGCAAGCTCGCCGCAAATTGGGAAGGACCGTGCCGAGTCAAGGAGAAGTTGGAAAAAGGAGCGTATGTTCTCGAAACACTGACAAGAAAATCCGTCAAGAGGACATGGAATGGCGACAAGTTAAGGGCCTACTATAGTTAGGGCCCGATCCACGGCCAGGATGCCACAACGGACACCCGAGTGTCCGAGTTAAGTTTTGATTTATTATTTCAAGCTTATTTTGGTTTCATCATTTCCCTTCGCAAACTTTCCTTTCATTGTCGGCTTTATAAAGCTAATCATCTATTGAATAAATAAATGGTTTATTGACCAAATGTTCAATTTTAAGAGGGTCAAAATGATTCGTCAAATAAGCAGACAGACACCGAGGTCTATACACCCGGTAAATATTTTGATGCATCGAAATTGACACCTAAGTAAGAAGGTGAATGGTCATAACGGACCTTGATCAGGTCCACATGGTCAAGGAATACGACTCCGAACCTCGTAGCGCGGTATATATAGACACCCCTACTCATGCACCTGGTTTCTGACACCAGAAGAGTACTAAGCGGACTCTAATTCTTAAAAAGACCCTGGCCCGGTCTAAAAACTATCCCATGTGAACTATACGCATGAAGGTAAAAGTACGTAACGAGCTACTTAATTGAATGTTCATTCATAAAGTTGAAAGTTCGGAGGTACAATATACAATCGGCATCAAAAGCCGAAAACAAAGAAAGCAAAAAGAAAAAGACAACAAAGCTAAGGGGCCCTCGCCCGCGGCGGCCTCGTCGCCATTAGGTCCGGCCCGGATGCGGCCTCTTCCGCGGCTTGCTCACCGCTGCTCACTTCGGCATCAGAAGCCGACCTATCTTCAGGAGATAAAGGCGGAGGAATAAGAACACCATCTTGGAAGCGGGAGCCAGGTTGCCTCGGACTTGCTGCAACTGCGTACATAACTCGCTACGTTGCTGCGTAAGCCGTTTGACCGCATCCATAGACATAGTGTGGGAGGACTTCAGTTCCCTCAGATTAGCTTCGGCTTCGACCAGACGAGAGTTGGCATCGGCCAATTTATGATTAACCTCCGCCAGGGGATTCACGGGTGCGCCTCAGTCGGCATGGGCTTGCGTCGGCGCTGGTGGGTCGACAGAAGATCCTCGCCGGCTTTGTCAGCGGCAGCTTGGGAACTTTTAAGTTTCGTCTTCAGCTCCTCCCTTTCAGCCTCAACCTTCTCTTTCTCTTCCGCCATTTGTTTCACCTTTTGCTCAGCCGACTCTAAATTTTCCTTCGGCGTTCGGGACTCGAAGCTCGAGCATAATAACCATGGAGATGCGGCCAGGCCGAGATAAACCAAGAGCCCTGCCAAGATGACCGGACATATTCTGGAGTTCATGAAGGTCCTCGTCTGAAAGAGGTTGAGGAGACAAAAGCCGACGTGGTGAAAAGAATGCCATGTCGATCCCCTCAGAAACGTCCTCACTCCAGGCCTGGCTCCGCTTGAAGCCACTTGGTCGAGGTACGGTAGCCGATGGGCGCAAAGGAGAAACAGAATCAGAGACGAGAACCTGTTTCGCCTTTTCCAAGGATGGAGGAGATGGGTCGGAACATGGAGATGTTCGGCGGCAGTAGAGACTGGCGTAGAAGAAGGTACTACCTCCGCCTCGGCTATCAAGGACGGAGAAGAAGAAGGTAACACTTCGGGAGCGATCGAAGCGGTAGCGGTCGAATCCCGACCTTGGCCTCTTCGACGCGAAGGCTTTGGGATCATAGAAGGCTGCGGGAGCTCGCTTCCTAGAAGGCTCGGCACTGGACGTTTCTGGGAGCTTTCTCTCGGCTTCCCAACAGCCGGCAATGTATACTCAAGATAATCGGGGTTCGATTCATAGCAACTTGACCTGTTACAGAAGCATAAATCTAATGTCAGATGCTAGTTAGATAACAAAAGGCAGGCAGAAAAAAGAATTAAGTAGCAATAAAGCCATACTGGAGGCCGAGCCGGATGACTCACTGGCCTTCTTAATATAGAAGGCCGCTCTCTTGACACCATGTTCGGCAACGTAAGACACCAGCCGAGCGGCATACTCTCTCTCGTCTTCAGAAAGGTCTTTTAACGAGAATTGGTAGGTGGAAGAAGAGAAGTGATGGTGCTCGGAGGACCAATAAAGGGAAGCGCCATTCAACGCCGGACCCTCGGCGGCTTTCAAAACCAGGCACTTCCCGGGGATAGCAACAACTTTGAAGAAAGAGTTTTTGAAATGCTTAAAGGAGTCTGAGAAAGAATTCATGAGTTTCCGGTCCGCCTCGGCACGAAGAGAAGTTAGCCCTTTCGAGAGAGGCGGTTCCCTACCCGACCGAGGGGTGAAAGGGGAGAAAAATGAAGGAATAAGGCGGCGGTACACGGAATAGCGGGTTCCATTGTCCCGCATAGATAGGCGAACGCCGCCAGATAAGCCCACCCGTTCGGGTGAAGGCGAGAAGGAGCCGATGAAGGTAGTGTAGGACGGACATTTGGAACCCGGTAAACGGAAGCGAATACCGAGCGGGTCATATAATCCCGATAGAAAAGAAAGAAATTAGGAGAGCCTGGTTCCCGAGTGGCACAGATCGGCTCATCCTCCTCGGGGGGGGGGGAAAGACGACATCCCGATGACCCCGGAGATCCCACTTTATCCATATCCGTCTTGGTCATCAGCGAACGTATGGTTAGCATTTCGCTAGTCACCCGGGGATACTTGGAACGCAGGCCGGTGAAGGACTATCGGAGTCCGCCTCCGTTTCGGAAGCTAAAGACGAGGGAAGACGTAGACTCCATTTACCTACAACAAAATGAAATAAAACTAAAGTCGAACTAGGCGAGAATACCCGATGACGACAAATCTGAGAAAGGAAGACCCTTGAAGTCTGGCACGGGCTCAGCTAACGAATTATGCCGACACGAGCCCAGGATGACCTCGGCCATACGGTCTTGCCCACTCGCAATAAGAGAAGAGCTCTCGGCAACACAATCCCAACAGGGACCGTGATAGCCAGCTGGTAACGACCCCGACTCGGACGGACGATGCGTTTGGTAGGCGCTTATCGGCTCGGCTAAAAGAGGCTCAGATACTGATAAACTAGGAAAATCTGGCCTAATAAGGCCAGGTCGATTGACCAGGTCCAGAACCACAGTGAGGCCTCCCGGCGCTTCGCGCACCCGACTGACCACGGAGGGCTAAAGACCGTTTCTCCTCCTCGGATAAGGAGGTCCCTAGCGACCAATAACTAAAAAGGGATAACGCTCACGAAGCACCTCATCGTCGTTAGGATCTAAAGGCCGATGAGAAGACGAAGAATGTTTTCCCTATCCATCAAGAGCTCAAACCTATACAACCAACATAAGGGTAAGAAGGAGGGGGAAACAACTAAGAACAGACACTCAAAATGACAAAACCTATGGGTTCGATAGCTCTACTCATAAACACTCCGCCCAGAAAACCCAGAATACAGAAGCACACCAGCAAAGAAAAGGGGAAGAGGGAGAATTAAAATGCTAGAACAATATAAAAGGATAAAATACCTGAATACGCGAACCTTGCGAGAAAATCGACACGGCGAAGGTAGATGAACAACTCCGAACAAGAAAGAAACTTTGATTCTTTGAGTATTCGAGACTTTGGAAGTTAAGAACAGAATTCTGACTTTGCGCGGAAGAATTCCCGTGTGTGGGGAGAGTGAGCGAATTGAAAAAGTTGGCAAAAGAGAAATGCCGGCGGAGTTATATCGAGAGGAAAGAAGGAGGGAAATTCAAAACGAAAGAAACCCAACCGACGAGGGTAACCACGACTTTTCACCCCAAAAGGCTGAGAAGACGTGTAACGTACCACCAGAGCATTAAATGCGCACGAAATTCGGGGGCGGCGGACACGAGGATCAAAGCACCTCCCCAATCTCAGGATGACAGGTGTCATAGGCAATCATGGCAGCATCAGAGGAGGTTTCCCAAGAGTCACACCGAGGAAGTAACAACGGCCCCGGAGCTTCAATGACGAGCCTTGGTGCCGGTATCCTGCCTCGGTCAGATTGAGTGCAGTCTTGATTCACATCATCTCACGCTTGTAGCTCGGCGGTCCAAACCACGGCACTCTCCTCGGATGTCGGCCACGGCCAACCGCCCGCAAACCACAAGGCGCCAGCACGACATCGCATTAGAGATTGAGGGACACCCCGGCTCATCGACCCTCGAACCGTTACTACGTACCCCGGGGAAATGAACTCAACAAATCCTAGCCCGACGCAGACGTCAGGAAATGGGTAACACCTCGGACTACATTTATAAAAACAGCATATACCCGTGGTCCAAAACCTTGAACTACCGGGTGGGGGCAAATGCATTACGGACCTAGATAAGGCCCAATCACATGGAGGCCCAACCAAGGGTAGGCACATCGGATCCGTCATATCCGTAACCACGGAGTATCTCAACTACCCCGGATATCTAGGAATACATCCGCATATGGATAGGCGGTTCGGATATTAGGCACGGAATCACGCCAAAGCCGCTCCGGTAGGTCCTATAAATACCCAAGCAACAGCCTAAGGTACACACGCTCTAAACCTAGACTAATCTACATACTGTCACACTGAGCACACACCCCACTCCTTCGGCCAAGCGCCAGGTTGTGTTCAGTGATCCTCTCTCTGTCTGTGTGCTATCACATTGGTACCCAGATCGAGACACTTGATCCTATATCAAATCACCAGCCCATACACGCGGCTGGACATCTGTGTTCTACTCCAGAACAATATTATTAAAAGGTCAAAACTTATATTTAAAGAATAGTACTCCCTCCTCCGGTCCTTTGATTTTAGTCATAAATATAAGTCATATTTTTTTATATCTATCAATCTTTTTTAAAATTTTCCCTTATTGATGCTCTCTTAACAATAATTAAGGAAGATAAAGAATTAAACAAGATAATTTAGGGTATTTAAAAATATATATGTTATATTAACTAACTTAATTAATCTAATCAAATTAGATAAATATAACTTATAATCCAATTAAAAAAAGATTATCTTGATGTGGGGATGGTGCCTTGGGGTTCAAAAACCGGGACGCCTAGTGGCCCAACTTTTATCACATGCTAATGCTGTAGGTCTATAATAACGAACTTAATACCTCTCGTTTTTTGGTTCAATTAGTAAAGGAGTCGGACTTCCTCAACTCAAGGGAGGGGATTTGATCCCTGCGTTGGTCAAGGCGCTGGGGGAGGCATCCTAGGGATCTAGGAAGCGGTGGTCGCCGGTGGTGGTGGTGGTGGCCGGTGGCTGGCCGGTGGTGGTGGCCGTCGGCGGCTGGCCGCCGGTGGTGGTGGTGGGGGGTTGGGGGTTTTTATTTTTTATTTAAAATTAAGGCTAAAAGGGTAATTTCACACGAATTTACATATCCCTTATAGGTCTTTGGTACCTCTCAGTCTTTTTATAAATTCAACAGACTTCTAGGAGTTTTGCAATTTCAAAAGGTATTTATTTGAAATTCTCCCTCTATATATATACACACACATTCCCTTAAATAAATAATGAATGGAAAATAAAAATTACATGGGGTGCAAATTGAGGGATAAGAAATGTGAAGACGTAAGAGGGACATAATAATAGAGGCCACCTGGCGGAAGATAAGACATGTCACTTTCATATGATTCAATGATTCATTCATACATGACATAATAATAATGGTATAGCGACCCCTATCTCCTTCTCATTAGATTGTAAAGAAATATATTGATATTTCAAGAATATCTTATAGGTTTTGACTTTCAGTTATTTGTTTCCTAATCTTTATTCACAACTCACAAGTCATTTTAAACTTGATATCACTCAAATTTCATACCCTTTATATTATAAGAAAAAGTAAATATTTTGATCGTTATAATCTTAATTAAATTATAACTCAGTCTTTACACTTTAATTTGGTGCAATTTAGTCTCTTTAGTCTTTAATTTTCATTCGGTTGTAATCTAATCCCTAAATTTTGACTCACTAAAATTCAGTTTCTATGGTATTAATTATTTTATAATTTATAATCTACCTTTATTAAATATATGATTTAATTTTTCTAACAAATATGATTAAATTAATTATAAAATTGTTCGGACCGAGTTTTTGTGAATCAAAGTTCAATGACTGAGTTACAATCGAGGTAAAACTATAGAGACTGAGTTGTATCGAGGCAAAGTGTGGGGATTGAGTTACAATTGAGTCAAAATTATATATACTAAAATTTAATTTTTCCTAATTATAAAATGATTTTCTGATTTTACTTGAATATCAAATAAATAGATAAATAGAAGTAAATTCTACCATTCCATACATAATCCCCCTTTTTGAACAGTAATCTTCCTCTCTTTTCTGAATGTATAATAATTATATTATTCGCCAATCATTTTTGAAAAAAAAAAAGGGACACCTTTTATTGACCAATTATATGACTATTACCAGGCCAATTTTATTTCAAATTCTATTCGGTATTCATAATCATCACTTCCCCAGTTAATATTCTATTAAAAACTTCAAATTGGCAAATGTCAAAGATTCTACGTACTCACCAACTCACATCTCATGCTTTTTTCTTTTTTTTGACCTGAACATCTCATTCTTCATGTCTTCATTTAATTACTCAATATTAAAAATCTATACAAAAATAACATTTTGTTGTTGTTGTGATAATTGAAAGCATTCTGCTTAATATTATATTATCATCTCAATATGCACCGTACATCTTTTTAGCGTTTAGCGGTAGTAAAAAGCAATTTTTGTGTTCATTCAATTCATCAATTCAATAAGAGACGTTTGAATTACATAGATAATGACATAGAATATATAGAATTCGTGGCACTAGCTGCTATAAAGGCGAAATATTTTTTGCTCTTTAAAAGTCTTTTAATTATTTAAAAAAAAAGGGTACATTTAGTCTCCCTAATTTACTATCATCAACTTTCGATCACAAGCAGGGGCGGAGTAGGGGTGTTAGGGGTGGCCCGTCCCTCCTAAAATTACAGAAGTCGACCCAAAATTTTAGAAAATTGTATTTTAGTCTTATAAAAAAAATTTCACTTTAGTTCCTAGTACAAGTTTAATGGAGGGACTAAAATGAAAATATTGAAATATATATGAGGCTAAAATATAATTTTCTAAAATTTTGGGTCAAATTCTATAATTTTCTCCCCCTAATTTCAAATGTTGACTCTAATATGTTCTTTTTTGTAATTTTCGCCCCTCCTAATTTAAAATCCTGGCTCCACCCCTGATCACAAGTGGGTCAATAGTAAAATCCAAACCCATATTCTTATTTGCCTCAAATATATAGTACGATCATTATCAAATTAAGTTCATTTTTTCTTAACCCTTATTGATGTTGATCGATATCAAAATCTGTACAGACTTGGATATATGTTTCCCTTGAATGCCTTTCTTTTGTCTCTAGTTTAATTTTAATCCTTGAGTACAATTGGATCAACGTTGAAATCTAACTTCAGTACCAAAAATTTGAATTTGTCATGAAACTATGGACAATATAGGACCATTATATTGCATTTTATATTATGAAAAATTATTCTAAGCTCCCATAAAATATTCTAAAATGCCTTTAAATTATTAAATTATTGTAAAGTATTATGGGTCTTAACTATAAATAAGTTCTAGTATCTATTTATTAAAATACCCTTATTTAAAAACAAAAAAATCCCTCCCTCATCCCATGATTGTCGGGTTAAGTTTCTTTCTTCATCTTTTTCTCATTATCCCTCATAATCTCTAAATCATATGCGTCCAATTAATACAATACGACTTTAACTTTTCTCTTATTTTTCTAATCAATGACTCATATGGGCTGATAAGAGAAAATAAGAAAAAAGATTAGGAGATGATATCTTTTCATGATGGTCCGTGTTAGAGCCCCGGACGACAAGTTTAAAATGTTGGTAAAAGGAGTCGTAGGAATTAAATCATCAAAAGGACAAACAACCATTGAATCACTTACGCATCTTAATGTTAAAATGTAGGGATAAGGTGTAAAAAAACCCATGTGGTTTTTCTAAAAGTGCACCAAACACCAAATTTTTTTTTTTTTTTTTGTGAAAAAGTAACTATATAGTTACAAAAGTGGAGCAAAAATACTCATTGACTGTTAGTTTGACTTTTTTGTGCTTTTTGGCTGACATGGACGATCACTCAGCTAAATTTCATTTCATATGGCAATAAAGAACTGGAGAAAATTACAGAAAATGACATAGATATTTTGGAAATTACAATTCAACCATTCTCTCCAATTCCCTTCTCTCTCTCAATCTCAATCCTACCCATTGGGCCGCCCATCACCGCCTCCTCACTGTCATTGCCGCCTTTCTGTAATTTTCAAAACTATTTTGGCCCTTTTCTGTAATTTTCTCTAGTTCTCCACTGCCAAATGGGATGAAATTTAGCTGAATCATCGTCCATGTCAGCCTTAAAAATACAAAAAAGTCAAACTAACAGTCAATGTGTATTTTTGCTCCACTTTTGTAACCACATAGTCCCTTTTGCATTTTTTTTTTTAAAAAAAGCACTTGGTGTTGGGTGCCCTCTTGAAAAAACCACATGTTAGAGCCCCTGCTGCCAACGACAAGTTTAAAATGTTGGTAAAAGGAGTTGTAGGAATTAAATCATCAAAAGGACAAGCAACCATTGAATCACTTACGCATCTTAATGTTAAAATGTAGGGTTAATGTGTAAAAATATCCATGTGGTTTTCCCAAAAGTGCACCCAGCAACACCAAATGTTTTTTTGTTTGTGAAAAAGTAACTATATAGTTACAAAAGTGGAGTTAAAATACTCATTGATTGTTATTTTGACTTTTTTGTATTTTTTGGCTGACATGGACGATGACTCAGCTAAATTTCATTTCATATGGCAATAAAGAACTGGAGAAAATTACAGAAAATGACATAGATATTTTGGAAATTACAATTCAACCCTTTTCTCTCCAATTCCCTTCTCTCTCTCAATCCCAATCTTACCCATTGGGCCGCCCATCACCGCCTCCTCACTGTCATTGCCGCCTTTCTGTAATTTTCAAAACTATCTTGGCCCTTTTCTGTAATTTTCTCTAGTTCTCCACTGCCAAATGGGATGAAATTTAGCTGAATTATCGTCCATGTCAACCTTAAAAATACAAAAAAGTCAAACTAACAGTCAATGTGTATTTTTGCTCCACTTTTGTAACCACATAGTCCCTTTTGCATTTAAAAAAAAAAAAACACTTGGTGTTGGGTGCCCTCTTGAAAAAACCACATATATATTTTTGCACCTTAACCCTATAATGTAAATTACTATTTTATGCATGGAAAATCAATTCTTCAACTCTTACAATTTCACTTGATTTTTAATCAAGTTTTATAATTTTTTCTTTTTTTTATTTGGTGTTTACAGTTTCCCCAATTTCACATCTAAGATGGCTTAGCCTTCCCTCTCTCTCTCTATATATATATATATAGAGTCAATAATTGTTTTGATGATTATTGGAATTAGTTTCTTTACACATTTGTATTCAGTTGACGACGTCGCCATCATATTAAGAGTTTTTTTTCTTTTCTTTCTCCTTCTAACGTGGTTTGATCAATAATGTTGACATGTTGCTTATTACAAATAAGCTAGATGATGAGGAAGGCAAGCACGCACGCACGCACGCACCGTTTAACAATCAAAATGCTTCATTTTCTTTGTTCATTGTACTTGGAAAATTAAATATTTTAATACGCTCCTTTCAATTTCTCTCTAAATTAATCTGAAATTTTCAACTCTTTTCCCCAAATGACCATGAAATCTTCCGTTTTCAGGTAATGAACAAAGAAAATAAAAACATTTTAAACTATGCATGCGTGCTTGCCTTCCCTCATCATCCAAGCTAGCTTTATAATATAATAGCAGCATACCAACATTATTGATCAAACTCATCATTAAAAAAACATTTAATTTGACTGCCAGGTCATCAACTGATCGATACAGGCGTGTAAAGAAATTAATTCCAATAATGGTCAAGACAATTATTATATATAATATATACACACACATACATACATACAAATATTATTCAAAATTATTATATGGATGAATCATGGTTCTCTTGAATAAATAATAAGGAATCTTTAATCACTACATGATCACTGTTAGTGTTGAACCAAATACATTGTTTTGCCACCAGTGACAAAAGTCAACTAGGAATGGAGATATTGGAGGCTTCTTGGATGCGGCAAGAGCGAGATACTCAGCGTTTGGTGAGAGAAGGTAATACTACCTTCAGTCTTAATTATAAAATAGTTAACTTTTTTTTTTAGAAACGTTAAGGAAGTTAAATAAGTTATTTAATCATTTTATATGTTGTTTACAATGGCGGACCCACGTTGATGATTGGGGGGCAAATGCCCCCCTTGAATTTTTTTTTTTTAATTTTATTTTAAAATACATATTTTCCTATAATAAGAGTACAGCGAAGGGTTAAGAAAAAAGGCGTACTAACCAGCTATCAAAGAAGACATTATCTTGAACCAACGCAATTAAAGGGCCAAACGACACTCAGGGGCAGACCCATGTTGTAGAGAAGGAAGCACTTGAATTTGGGATTTTTTTTTTTTTTTGTAAAATTAATATATGTTTGAATGATTGTCCACCCTTAAATTAAGTGTCCCCCTTTAATACATCAAGACTGCAATTCGTAATGGGATGAGGGATGAATAATTGAATAATGGTTTAGTGTCTTATATTGTAAAAAGATGTATTTGATAGCATTGATAATAAGACAATTATGATGGAATTCTAAAAAATAAGGCCTAGAAGGATGACATTATAATTATTTTTATTGTAATATACTTTTTTTATTAAAATATATGTACTTGAACTTATTGAGTGTCCACCCTTCATTGTAATTTATGTAGCTGCAATTCTAACAGCACTTAGCCTTACTTTTTAAAATGACAGGTTTGTAAAATAATTGTCTCTCTTATTACATCATCAGTATTCACTTGATTTCATAAATATTTTTTTATATATTTTTTTTCTTGTTTATATTCTTTTGTTTTTTAATGCATTTAAAACTTTCCTTAAAAAAAATTCGGGGCGAACCCCCAAATCCCCCCACCAATTGTGCTCCCCCTTCTGTAATTTTCTGGGTTTGCCACTGGTTGTTTATATTTAGATTATATATTAGTTTATTAGTCAAACTAATTAGTTTGAAGAAAAAAATAAAAATAGTCTAAAGTAATTTAATTAACTTTCTTAATCTCTCTAAAAAAATTAACTATATATATGTCTTATAATTAAGACTAGAGGGAGTAATATTTTTAGCTAGAAAGGTTGGCGTCAGTTTTCGTCTCTCATAACAAGTGTGCTTCTCTAAATTAAAACTTATATAGGTTAAAGTCAATTGCATACGTAACATATATCTTGGTTTTTGGTGGGTTTGTCTTCACTCTTCACGGTATACAACAACTTCAATAATAATCACTTGGGGAAGGAAGTGTCCGGTGAACGTACAAACCTGATGCTTTAATTTTGTAATATTTTAATTTGATTTTATGTTTGTTGCGTTGTTAATTGTTGTTGTCAGATTTACATGCTTACCTATCTTGATTCTAATGCATCATGGTTTCACATGTTCATCCCGTGAATTTCAAAACCCTACAGGGAAAGTTATCGTGCCCTAGCTAATTTGGATTTGGTTATGGTTTATTTTCCTTCCCATTCTCTTCTTCATCTCAGCTGTTGGATTGAAATCTCAACAGTTCAGATGTTATGATTTATAAAAATATTATTTTTAAATATATTAGATCTGAACCGTTGAGATTTCAATTTAATAATTGAGATTAAGAAGAGAAATGGATCATAGTCAAATCCGTCTATGTGTTTTTTCGTTGTCTTTTTATTTTTCTTGCTTACTTTCTTTGTAGGTTTACCTTTTATGATTCATGTTGACTTACTTCGCTAGCTAGCTCAGGGTTATCTCGTTTTATTTCAATGAAATTGACTGTTTTTATAAATTAATGTTGGATTTTTTTTTAAAATGAAATAAGATTGAGTCTAATTCATATAAGTCAAACAAAAAAAAAATTATATATTACCTCTTGTCCTAATTATAAGAGTTAGTTGACTTTTTTTTTTGAGAGATTAAGGAAGCTAAATAAGTTACTTAATCATTTCATATGTTGTGTATTCTTATATTATATATTAGTTTATTAGTCAAACTAATAAGTTTGAAGAAAAAAATAAAAATAAAAATACTTTAAAGTAATTTAATAAGCTTCCTTAATCTCTCCAAAAAGGTCAACTAACTCTTATAATTAGGACCCGAGGGAGTAACTATGTATTGCGTCTCAGTCTACTAGAATAAATAAATAATTTATTGGATAATTCAATTAGAACAACATTGTGTTCTCTTCAATATTGCGTCAATGCTACGTTAGAAACGCATCATTAATTTCATAATCTAATCAGTTTTTTTTCCTTCCCCTTTTCATCCTTTCTCCATCAAATTTGGTATGAGAAATTATAAACATTATTAGATAAATAAATAAATAGGACCAACATGTTTCTGAAAAAAACGAAGAATTAATCGTACAAATACCAGGGAATGGACCACTAAAACAAATTTTAATATCTTCAAATTAATTACTTAATTGAATTTTCTGACATATCAAAGACAAATATCCGAGGGGAAAATGACAAAAAAAGGTAAAAGATAAATAAGCATGTGGAATTTCAATAATTTTAAATGGATTGATTTAAAATTTTGAAATGTTAGAAAAATTGAGAAACTATATAACTATCCCTAATTTTTTAAATAAAAAACCACCAACCACTTTGCCGGCCGTCAATGAACTGCGTGCAACAACGGTTGTTCGAGCTCTGATGACCTTGTCGGCGACCGGCCGTTGGAGCTCTTGCGGTGGTGATTGGTGACCGGAGCTTTGACAATCTAATATATTTTTTTAAAATTTCTTAAACAAAAGTTGTCAATATAAATACTTGAGTTGTTAATAATGATACTACAGTTTTAAACGACGGATTTATATATGTGTGTGTGTATTTCTCAGGCAAAAGTTGTCAATATTAATACTTGAGTTGTTAATAGCGATACTAAAGTTGTAAATAGGGTATTTGTTGAATATTTCCTAATAACTTTTATCGGAGTTCTGACCGCTAATATTTTTATATTGGATTTCTTAGGCTAAAATTGTTAATATAGATACTGAGTTATTAGCAATACTAAAGTTATAAACGGGGTATTTGTTGAAATAGTGATACTAAAGTTTTAAATGGGTATTTGTTATTGAATTAGCGATACTAAAGTTGTAAAAGGGGTATTTGTTGAATTAAATAAATACCCGTTTACAACTTTAGTATCCCTATTAACAACTTTTGCATGATAAATTGGAGGAAAAAAAAATATAAGGCCGTTGGAGCTCCAGTCACTAGTCACTAGGGCTTCGGTGGCCCAAAGCTCCGATGATGGCTGCCACCGCCGGAGCTCTGGTGAGACGCAAGGGGTTTGAGGATTTTTTATTTTAAAAAAAATTATGAATAGTTAGGTAATTTCTAAAGTTTTGCAATATTTCAAAATTTTAAATCAGTCCCTTTAAAATTTAATATACTTATTTATCTTTTACCAATCTTAATTGGTATTTTTCTGTGTTTATTAAAATATTCGGCGGCCTTCCATGTGCGCTTAGCCCAGCACATACACCACAATTAGTTTTTTAAAAATTAAATCACTTATTTCTCTCAAGAGATTAATTAGTACAGTTAAAAATTAGTTTAATTTACATAATATAGGGAATACTTTAATTTCTTTGTTTTTAAGTAATAGTCATTTAAAATAGTAAAACACGGTTAAATGACTCAAATGGCAATAACCTAATATCTTCATGCATATAAATGAAAGAATAGCTCAACTACATTTGACTACAATATTTGTGTACGAACTTTTTATTTATTTTACATATGTCGTCTTTCCATCTAATAACAAAAATTATTAATGAATATAATTAAACTTTCAAGTAATATTTATTTGAAATGGAGAAAATATTAAATAAAATTGCTGCAAAATAAAATTGAAACTCATCCAACAAAGTTTTAGGGACAAGAATATTTGTCTAAAAATATATAATATATAAAGATTGATATTGAGGGATGACAAAACCTTTTATTAGGTAATATATGGGTAAAGGATTTTTTCAGTCACTGGAGATAGAGTATCTCCAGTGACCCCAAAACTACGTCGTTTTGGATTAATGAAGGGGTGTTTCTGTAATTTTGTTTATTTTTTAATCATATAAATTTTACCGAAACACCCTTCATTAATTCACCTAAAATTACTAACATACCCTTCATTAATTCAAAACGACGTAATTTTGGGGTCACTGGAGATAACTCTATCTCCCGTGACTGGAGAAATACTTTTTCCGTAATATATTTGATTTACATATTATTGTATAATATTAAGAAAATTCTCAACACGGCAAAAATATATTTGTGAGAGTTTTTCTCATTTGATACGTTACTTAACCTAAATTTGAATTACTTGAAATTCAATCAACATAATTTTAAACAATGGATGGTTGGCCAAAATAATAAAGAAAATTATAATAATACTTGAAAGTAAATCAGCACTTACGTTGGTTTCTTGATTATAAACTCCTACAATTCAGTTTGACTGTGTTCAGTTGCTTCTGGAGCAACTAATTAATTATGAAACTTGGTCCACAGTAGGCCTATTAAATAATGTTGCATTGGTAGACTATATTATTTGATTAATACAAACATAAATGTTTTATTAAAATTTTCGAGTATGTGATTAATAAAATAGATTTATTTCTAAGACTATGCAGTATATTTAATTTTATTTTGTTGGAAATTAACTATGGTGTTATATTATATACCATGAATTTCAACTTAACAGACAATAATGGCACTATTATTATATTATAACCTTGACTTGTCTATCCAATGTGATCCCTATGATGTGAAAAGCGGCAGGCTTTATTTTTTTTAATTATTAATTGATTAACCCCTTTTGTTATTTTTATATAATAAATTATGATAAATAAATTGTATTCGTTATAGTTTGAGAAGCTAACTTGTTTCTTGCACAAGTGAACAATCAGTTTTTTTGTTTTTAATATATGAAGCTGTTATCTCATCTTGTTCTGATAAAAAATAAATTTAAATATTATTATGAGTTTGCGTCATATATAGTTGAAATTATGAGTTTTTTTGTCTTTAATTAAAATCACCTAGTAAATTTATTATATTGATATTTGAATGTATACTACTCTGATCCTTGATAAAAGTCATCTTCTAAGGTTTCTATATATGGTCATAAATATAAGTCTTCTTCTTCTTCTTTTTAAACAAATTCCCTTGGTAATTTATTGGAGAGAGATTATTTAAGAAAGAATTAAAAAGTAATTAAGATGCATTAATTTTAATTGGAGGGTAATTTTGGAAAGTAGTAATAATTTCTGACCATTTCAATAATGATAAAAACTAGTTTTAACACATTTTCTTAATCCATGCGAAATAGTTACAGGTACCTTATATTAAATGCCGGAGTGGTACAATTTTACCCCTAGTTTATTGTTCTACAGACCATTATTTTATTGAAAATGTATATATTAAACAAAGGTAAAATTGAAAAATTATTGAATTTTAAGACATAATTAATAAAATTTAAGATTTTTTTTTTTTTTTTAGTTATAATGAAACATGTTAAAAATGTCTTGTAGATAGATAGAGGAAGTGAGGGATGGTTATGTGGAGGAATGAGTTTGGTTGCTCATCACCCACATTTAGGGCATTCAGATTTAATTATTTTTTATTTTTATTTATTTAAAAATTATTTTAATAGATATAAAATTTAAAATAAAGATGATTTCTTAACCGTCATTTTTTTTTAAAAAAGAAATTTTTATTTAAAAATCATTAGTTGAAAATATTAATTCTAAACTACTAAAACCAATGTTATTAAAATCAGACCGGTCACTGAACCGACCAGAGTACTAGGTCAATGGGTCATACCAGAGTCAAAACGGAGCTAACCTGGGGCCAAACTGGTGATAAAGTGAATATTTCAGGATTATTAATATGAAATAATAATAATAAAAAATCAATTTTAAAAAATAGCGAAACGGTTTGACCCCTAGATCGGACCAATTTCTATGCCGAATCAACCTGTCTAGGTTTAATTACACTGAGTAAAACCATATTTGAACAGCGTAAATCTCATCACATAATGCTCATGAGTATGATGAGGACCCAAACTAGGTCCAAGGGATGGTGTTCGGTGGCCTAAATAAAGAAGCTAGTGGGTGTGGTGCAGCTCATTAAATGACACATACATCTTGCCATTGGGTGGTCCCTTCTCAATGCTTCATGTCTCGTGTAAATGCAATTATGCATGTATAAACCGTTTTATCATTATTCCCTTCACTTTAACATTTCCACTTTCTTCTATATAATTGTTTCCCACTCCATATATTATCACTTGTGTGTGTATTATATTAGATAAATACAAACTCACACACCATATAAGCATGTTCACCTACGATCCAAGGGTAGGATGAAATCTCCCTTCTCCTAGGTGATACCGATATTGGGCAGGACGAGCCGTTTATTACCCTCAGGCGTTAACCTAGGCACCTAGGAGCTAGGATACCTCTCCCAGCGCCTTGACCAACTCCAGGATCGAACCCCCCCTTTTGGTGAAAGTGTCCAACCCCTTTGCCAGTTAAGCCCAAGGATAAGAAGTAGAGATTAAAAATTATATTAGCCCTGGGAGGTACTCCCTCCGTCCCTAATTATAGGAGCAAATTACCAGAATTTGGGGAGATTAATGAAGGAAGTTAAATTAGTTAATTATGTGTATTTTCCAAAAATAGCCCTCTGAAATTTTTTAATTATTGCAGAACAACATGCCACTGACTCATGAAATTTGTAGTTCCTAAAACCACCGAATCTCATATTAACAAACCAAGAAATTACGACGACTTACAGCTTTTAACTAAGAAAAACAGAGTAAGTTGTTTAATTTGAAATATTAAATTGAAATGTTTAATTTACGAGTTCAATTTAATAATTCACAAGTCTCTAATATTTATTTACAACTCCTGAGCAAAAAAATATTTATTTACAACAAAAATTCTACAATAAAGTTGTTGCCAGTGACTAGGTGGCAATTGATCGCGGCCAAAGGTGGCTTTGAAAATAAGAGAGAGAAATGTGGTTATTTAATAATAATTAGAAATTCATAATTAGTCACCTTGGCCTAATTAGTAATTTGTTAAATAGGGGTATTATAGGAAAAAAATGACAAAAGTTAAAACTTGCTCTTATAATTAGAATCAAAACCAACTCTAAAATTTACTCCTATAATTAGGGATGGAGGGAGTAATACACACACATGGGCCTTTTGGAGATAGTGGTTCAATGGCCAATTTTGGCACCGGTGATGATGGTCCAACAATTAGTTCTGATGTTAGTGACGGTGGTGATGGTGGTTTTACAATTAGTGAGAGAGAGAGAGAGAGGGATAATTTTATCATTTCACTTATGTAAAAAATACACCTAGGTATCAAGAGACGTGTCATGATCCATTTCTTAAATTTCTGAGATCATTTGTCAATATCTTTCTATTTCTTTTTAATACATAAAAACTTAAGTGAATTGAGTTTCAGGGTTCATCATAGTCGTGGTTGACCGAAATTGGAACGTGGAAGTCCGACTCATCAGTAGACGGATTAATGCTGCTGCAGACCAGCTCGCGAAGTCAGGTCTATCGTCTATGCCCGGTTTCCAGGTGGTTTCACAGTCAGATATGGTTCTCGCAAGTTTGCTGGATGCTGATAAGTGTTAGATTATTATAAGATGCGTTTTGTTATATATATATATATATATATACACTTCCAAATTCAAAGAACGCTTATAGAAATATTTATAGATTATCAATCAATAAGGTAATTTGAAGGAGTTAAGAGCTAGCTAGATGGGTAAAGAGCTATGAAATAGAGATGAAATTGTTATTGTCCCTAATATGAACTCCGCATTTACACACTTTTCAAAAAGTCAACCATTCAGTCCAAATTAATGATGTTGTAAAAAAATATAATAATTACTGTCTAGTTTACATGCCAACAAGTAACAAATCTTTTGAGAAACTTAGGAAGGAAATTCACATCAGACTTAAATCATGGGGGACACACATATATTTCTTATTGCTTGGTACTATTTAGTTAATTACGAATGTCAATTTATTTAAATCACTTTTTTATTCTCATAAGCAATTGATTGAAGGTCTCTTCATGCGGGCGTACATGTATTTGGTATTGGACTATTGGATGGTAGTGCAATTTCTCTGAAGATAAAGTTTTTTTAGCAGAAGAACTAGTAGCATACGACTCTATGATTTAATTAATTTAAATAATTAATTCATGTTCATACGTATGATTGATTGGTAATATATGAAAATTATGGTCAATTAGGTTATAATTCTTTTATGTACAACTTTGAATGTTATTAATTTATCCATTTTTTTTTTCTTTCAACGTCCCATTTCCATCCCCGCAACACTATCGATCTTTTTCCACTTGTCAATTATATTCCTTAAAATATTCCTAATTTCACTATAGACCTAAAGTTTAATAATGCAAAAGGGAAAATGAGTTCTAATTAATTATTAATTAATACATATAATATGCATTAGCCAACAAAGCCATGTTAATCAAATATGTATTTGATTATTTGGGTCTAAAACTTCATTCATTTCCAGGAAATTAAGCATTCATTTCTTCATGAAATTTTCAAACTCTTCTCATCTAAAATGAAGTTAGGACGAAATTGTTATGGTTGACTATCTATAAGAGAAAGGAAAAAAAATCTCTTGTGCCCAAGATATACCTACCTTAAACTTCTAAACCACAAGATCATCATATTTTTGCTTATACTATTTGATACTACTTCCGGTCCTAATTATAAGATTGAGTTGACTTTTTTTTGGATAGATTAAGGAAGCTAAATAAGTTACTTAATCATATCATATGTTGTATCCTAGATATACCTTAAACTTCTAAACCACAAGATTATCAATTTATCATATGTTATGTATCCTTAGATCATATATTAGTTTATCACTTAAACTAATTAGTTTGGAGAAAAAATAAAAATAATCTAAAATAATTTAATTAGCTTCCTGAATTTCTCTAAAAAAATCAACTTAATCTTATAATTATGACCGAAGAGAGTATTAGTGTACAATTGAAAAGAAAGGGGGTCTCGTATAAAGATAAATTGGACTAGGAAAAAAAAAATCCTAAGTCTGAAATTAAAATTTATTTTTCTGGTATAATTAAGTAATTGTGTTGGATCAATAGATGACATCAAGTTTGTTTACACATTTTCTTAGATTTAATTAAAAAAAGAAGGCAAAATGAACCATCTTGAGTCTATTACTTCTTAAGGCCTAACAACAATTATATACCACAGCTGATATTTGGTTAATTTTAGTCACGTTGAAGACCAACATGCTTAAAGCTATAAATGACTTGATGTCTAATTAGGTGAAATCATATATATGGAGGAAGATCCAAGTGGATCAAATGACTTAGTGGTTAACCATATTTATGTTGAAGATGGAATTGGGCTCTCATGAGGAAATTATCATCTATAGAAAATAAAGGAAAAGGTATATGTATTTGTGAGAGCAAGTTTATATTAGAATAATGCTACATTTTGTTTAGTCAACTATAATACTAGTAGTTTTTTTTTTTTTTGGGGGGGGGGGGGGCATAGTCAACAAACATAATTGAGTAATGATGATAGTTGATTATTCATTGTGGACATGTAAGACTTAAAAGAAATAGATACTCCATTTCTATTTATTTTTAAGATTCAAATAATCAAATTGACTGATTTAAGAAGGGTTAAGGACCAAAAATACCAACGAACTATTGGGCCAGGACCATCCAGCACAACAAACTATTTTTTGGACCAAAAATACCAACAAACATTTTAAAGAGGAGCGCTCAGCACAACGCCATTAACACCGTTAACAAAAAGTTAACCTCCGTTATCTAAGGTGCAGCTTGGCCAACGAACTCTTATTCCAGGAGCGGCCAAAGACAAAATTCTAAATTTTACTAAATTAAATAATTTTTTCTCAATTGTCATTATTCAAAACTACTTGTATAGATATCTATGGACAAAAATTATTCATTATTTAATTTTTTTAAAATTATAATTTGCTAAAATAAACAAAAGTTTTAATTAAAAATATAATTATATGATTTAAATAAAACTCAAGGTGTTTTATATTCTTTTTTTTCGATTTTGCCGTTAACTTAATATCATTATATTCAAGATAGATAATGTATAGTTGGGAATAAGTTATACGGCAATCGACACAATTGAGCTTTAAGAACTACTAACCTAAATTTCTTGCTATAATTTAAAGAGGGAAACAAATTATACTTATAAATTTAGATTAATAAGACTTATATTTAGAAATAAAATAAAAATAAAAATCATGATAGAGTAAAAATACATACATAAATTTACTCTAATTTATTTGATTAATAAGTTCACTTTTACATATTTTACTCTAATTCGCTCATATCATTTATCATACATTCTTTTTCTCATAAAAATTATTATTTTATTTTAGAAGAAATTTATGTGAGTTTTATTATAAAAATAAATCATATAATTTTTTGTTTAACATATATAATAAGGGGTTTATTCTTCTCATGTTGCATGAGAAGAAGAAGATTCCTACACACACATGAAATGGTGGGACCCATACATATATATAATGCTAATTATATATATGTGTGGGTCCCACCATTTCATGTGTGTGTGACATGAGAAAACACTTCTCCTACAACATGAGAAGTGTTTTTCCCATATAATAAATTATAAAACACCTTGAGTTTTATTTAAATCATATAATTATATTTTTAATTAAAAATTTTGTTTATTTTAGCAAATTATAATTTTGACAAAATTAAAGAATGAATAATTTTTGTCCATAGATATCTATACAAGTAGTTTTGAATAATGACTTTTTGTTAACGGTGTTAATGGCGTTGTGCTGAGCGCTCCTCTTTAAAATGTTTGTTGGTATTTTTGGTCCAAAAAATAGTTTGATGTGCTGGGTGGTCCTGGCCCAATAGTTCGTTGGTATTTTTGGTCCTTAACCCATTTAAGAAAATAGTTAAAACTAGTTGCAAGTAATAAATATGTAGGAAATACAAATGATGATAATTGATTATTCATTGAACTCACATCTATGGGCCTAATGATATACTCTCTATTCTATGATCTTTAATATAAGACATATTTATCTAATTTAATTAAATTAAAAAAGTTAGTTAAATTAGTTAACATGACAAGTATTTTCTAGAGCACTTAAGTCTCTATATTAAAGACTCCTTCAATCCTAAATATAAGACAAAGTTTATAATATAAACTGCACTACAAATTTTATTCTATATTTAAGATTGGATGTAGTATAACTTATTAGACCTATAGAATTATATTAACAACAACGCAACTAAAACAAACTTTGAGCAGCAAAATGGCAATCCTGACACTACCCATTTCATGTTTGTCATTAAATAAGAAAAGGAACCAATTATTTTTTTGTTCTTTCAATTTACTCCCTCTGGTCCTAATTATAGGAGCTATTTAACCGATTTTGGGGGGATTAAGGAGATGAGTTAAATTAATTAATTTTACTCATTTTCCTAAAATGTCCTTATATAAATTTAAAATGACATAAGTAAAAGTGAATTACAACCCCGCCACATATATCTCCAACCAATTTTCCTTTCCACACGTTTTTTAATTGAAATAATGGTCTTGCTATATAAACATATATGTGTGTGTATATATGTGTATACATATAGATCTATCTACATACATACATAGATACACACACATATATATATAGACACACACACACGATCTATCTACATACATACATACATACCTAGATACACACACATATATATATCTACACATATATATATTGACACACACAAATACAAATATACATATATATGTACACACACATATGTATATATATATAAAAATGCTCCTAATAATAAGTATAAGTAGGGGTATTATAGGAAAAAATTGACAAAATTTAAAACTTGCTCTTATAATTAGGACTAAAATCAACTCCAAAATGTGCTCCTATAATTAGGACCGGAGGGAGTAGGTAAAAGATATAACACTAATATATCAAACAAAATGGCATGCATTATTCCCTTTTGGGCTTAGGAAGAGGCGCATTTAGTTGGCCCAAATTTGTGGGTAAATGCACAAAATTAAAAAAAGAATATACAAATTTCAAGAAAAGTGAAATAAAAGTCTGCTGATATGTTGTCCACAGGAGGAGACTGCACAAAAATGGATGATATGATTTGTAGAATGGAATTCAAGCATGTCTTCCACTATAAAAAGGTTGTGAGCCAAATTCAACCTAAGATTGCATTATTAATTCATTATCATTATTGCATATTAGAATATTTATTCAGAGAATCATTATCATATACAAAATAATATTCTCAAACAATGCAAAGATTGTGAGTAAAGAGAAGTTAGAAATATTGAATGATTTGATGGGGTTGTAAAGGAGTTTGAAGGTGATTGATTGTATTGTGCCCACTCTTTTCTGTCTCCCTCATCTCCTATTCTTCTTCTCTCATTATCTTTCAAACTTTGAATATTCTTAATGATTTAATTATAAGTATGTAGTTTATTAATAATTAATTAATTCGTGATACTAACATGGGTTGAATCTAATGAAAGGGGTTGGTCTCTCACGATGTGACGAACTAATATTTGAATTATTACTAAGAGGTAGTGTCTTGGACAGGATTATCTATAATAGAAGGATAGTTATACCTAACAAAAAAAATAATTAATTAATGTTTATTGGTAAAGAGATTGGACTAGAAGGGCATGAATAAGGAGGGGTGATGAAAATGATGCATTAATAATATGATGAGTTAATAATGGAATGAGATATAGTATGATCTTAGAGGAAAGTGTAAAGCACATAATGTTCACTTTTTCTTTCGAGTGATCTCTCTTTTTCTGGTTTTGTTTGTCTTTATCAATCAGATATGCCTCTTTCTCTACATCCTCATCTAATGCCCCATTCAATTCAATTGTGCCTTTTTGTTTTAGGGGGAAAAAAAGCCATTAGTATCAATCTCTACATCCTCATCTTCATTTTTAAGCTATAAATTCATGTGTGTTTAGATCAACTTTTAGAGAATAGCTTCTATAATTTAGGAGGTAAGTATGTGAGAAGAGTTTTATCTCAACTTGCAGAAAATGGCTTCTAAAACCACGGTTTCAGTGTTTGTTTGCCAACTATTTTTGAATGAGTGAATATTTTTTTATTTTTGTCCAAAAAAATTAAGGGGAAAAAACTCAACCAACTATCTAAGATTGTAGACAAGCAATGCATCTTGCTTATGTTTATTTGTATTGAATTGTATATAAGGAGGGATCTAGGGTCAGGAGGACAATTCAATTTTTGACTTGTCATAGTTGAAAAGATTCTTGTTATGATGATTATGATTAAGTTTTAATCAAATTAGGATTGCTCAGTAGTTGAAGTTCACAGAATTTATTTGAACATATGTTTTTGTTTTCATGTTTATAATAATATTTCAAAATGAAATATGATATAAGATCAATGAATTAAAGTAGGAATTAGTAAGATGACGCTTCAAGGAAAGGAAATGATGAAGTCATTGACGTGCCGTTTCCTTCATACATAAACCTTAAAATGGAAGAATTGACCTTTCCATCATAAAATTAAAGCAAAGTCATAAATAACAAAGACAATAATTTAGCAGTCTCAGTAGTTGAAAATTTTGGTTTGTCTTCTGTTTATAAGTTAAGTCATTTTTACTTCTTCTTCTTACTATCCATAGTTTTGACTTTTAAGATTGCCCAGCACCCAAAACAAATTCTGATACAAGAAACAATATAAAACACTTTAGATACTAGTAATTTCAAAACAAATTTTAACAGTTATGTCATTTATAAATCAATCATAATAATTCATTATTCATTCCTCAATTTTATGCAAAACCCACAAATCCATACTAAGTGAGGGCAGTTACATCAATAGCACCATACCATTATACTCTATCAACAACCAAATCCTTAGGTTATTAGCTGAAAGGTCCTAGCCCGTTCAATGACTTCACTGAATGTTCCCTTTGACACCTGATTATTTTAAACACAATGGGTATGGGTATATTGTAAGCTTTCATCCATAGTTTCTCTTGACCAATTTGGTGCCCCACTCAAAATGGACTTGGGTCATAGTTCACCAATGATGGACTTAAATATAGCCCAAAAAATGTTCAATATTGAGGTTTCATGGATGGGAAGAGAAGAACCTCCTGTTTATCCAAAAGCATTAAAGACCTGTAAGTAGTGAGTGATTGCAGAGACAAATGTTCAATCCAGAGGTTTCATAGGATGGGAAGAGAAACAAGTACCTTAATATTCTGTGAATCAGTCAGCAACATGGCCAGCCGATCAATGCCCACGCCCCAACCACTAGTTGGAGGCAAACCGTACTCCAAAGCCGTGCAAAATGTTTCATCCAACACCATTGCTTAATCGTCACCTGATTGCCGATCCTGAAAATAAAAAAGGACAGCTTAGTACATAAGGCTCTCACCAGATGGGGTTTTGGAAGAAATAGATGTAACCCTGTTGTTTATATTTGAACCTATGACCTCTAGGTCATATAAAAGCAACCTTACCGTTGCTTATGTCAAGACATTCTGAACAGATAATCCTGTACAAGGCATTACTACTATATCATATGTCAATACCTTGAGCTGTTCAGCGAATCGCTGGCGTTGTACTTCTGGGTCATTCAATTCAGTATATGCATCGCATAGCTGAAAAGTAAAGAGTAATATGATGCATTAATTGTATTGCCACTAACATGTTGAGTTCAAAATTATTCACCAAAAGCTCATAGACTAACTTCATTAACATGAAATTCTAAACGCTCAGCGAGACCAGGTTTTGATCTGTGCCACTTTGCCAGAGGACTCATTATTTCTGGACTGTTTATGATGAAAGCAGGATTCACACACGTTTCGTCCAAGAAGTGCCCCACAAGCTACAAAATGATAAACAAAACATCACATAAGAATTATAAGATACATGTATGAATTAAGCGTCACATAAAAGTGGATTCTTCAGCATCAAGACATAAAACTATCCCTTAGACACATGTAAAATGCAACTGAGGCTTAATGTCAGTATGAAAATTTTGTCCAGAAAGGGAATTGTGAAATCTACATTCATGCAAAAATGACAAGGAGATTACTTTATCCAATAAACGAGCTGTTGTTTCAGGTGGAGGGCATTTGATGTCAAACTTTAAACATGCATCCTTCAGATACTTATTAGCTTCCTCACTGGAGAAGTCTTTGGGAATACTTAGACATGCCATCTTCTCCAACTCCTCTATCATGTCAATCCTTCTGTAAACATCACGATGAATCAATTCATAAAAAAAATGGGTAAAGTAGCGTCCAACACCCTGATTTTATCTTCCAGTAGTATCCAGCATCCTGATATTATTTTCTTAGTATATCATGTACTCCCTAATGTTATTTTTCAATTACAACCACGACTCTAATCTTATTTTTAGTTTAAGGTATTGGATGCACTATAAATAAGATCAGGGAGCCGGAATCACTAGAAAAAATAGCAGTTGGGAAATAATATCAAGATGCTAGATGCTACTTTACCCTAAAAAAATACAATTTATTGCCACAATTGTTCACCATCAATATACAAGACTTACCTGAAAGGTGGAGTAAAATCAATCTCAATTGGATCTTTATCTATCCCATTTGCATGGTATTTGATTTTATAGCTTCCCTTTGTAAGTTCCTTAACCAGACCTATTCCAAGGTTTTAACGTCAGGAGACCAACCAGGTACCTCGAAAACAATGACCCGAGGTACGAATCAACAAAATCTTACCACTCAACATTTGCTCTGTAATCTCCATTAAGTCATTATAGTCTGCATAAGCCATATAGAACTCACATGTAGTGAACTCAGGGTTGTGCGTCAAATCGATTCCCTCATTTCTAAACTGCTTTCCAATTTCATAAACGCGGTCCAAACCACCACCAACTAGCTCCTTGAGATAGAGTTCAGGCGCAATTCGCATAAACAATCTCATGTTAAGCTCATTGTGATGAGTTACAAATGGACGGGCCGCTGCTCCACCAGCAATCATGTTCACCATTGGTGTTTCAACCTTGAAGAATAAGGCAAAGCAGGTAAATTAACAGCAAATGGAAGTTGGCTTGACCACACTAAGAGTGAAAAGTGAAAACAAAGCTCGAAGAAATTAAGGTCATTGAGGAACCTCCTAATGTAAGAAATAATTTTACTCCTGGTCTTGAATATATCTCGAACCTCATTATTCAGCATCAAATCCAAATGGCGTAGTCGATATCTTGTTTCCTATAAAATATATTCAAATTACTATGAAGCCACCTGACAAGGATGATTTTCTGACCATGCGTATGGCACATAATGGAGATAAAAGAACAAAGCAAAAATTCACCTGATCCTTTAAAATGTAGGATTCAGGATTCCTGGGATTTCCAGGTGTCCACACGTTTCTGCAAATCATTAAAGAAATAATGATGTTCATATATGTGAACCTCAGAAACATAAAAGATCCAAGGAAATTATATTCACCTTTAAATTTGCATTATCAGCAGCAGATGCAGATTTTTGCCTTGGAATCATATGGAGACAATAGGACAACAATATAATAGTCTTGGGGAAAATACTTAGTTCTCCCTTCTTACATTTCCCTGGAATACAAAAAAAAAAAAAGGAAAGAATGAGAATTTTTATTCAGAGTCAAATCAGGCTAAGTGAATTGTAATTTTTTTTTATTTAAAAAAAAAAGGCAACACAGGAAAAATAAGCCTTTCTACAAGCATCTATTCCTCTTTGTTAAGCACAAGACAAATATCATGTCATTCCATGTTTGCTAAATGGGAAATGCTTTAAGTGAAATTGTTGCACTTGACATGATTTTGAAGAGGTCTTAACAGTAAGCTCAAGCATATAAGAAGGAATGTCAGGGAATTACAAGGCATGAACGAGGCCATCTCATGTTAATGAAGAAAGAAAATTAATAGGAAACCATCATCAGAATATTCCTTTACATTGAAATAAAAAGGGCAATTCACTGAATTTATACCTCAAAATTAAGGAAATCAATAACCCAAAAAGAAAAACAAATTACTGGAGCAAAGTGAAAGAAACCTGGAAAGCCAGTGACACCAATAATATCACCACGCTTCACATTAGAAAGGAACTTGAAAAATTCTGCCTCATCCATGTCAGAGTTCCTGCAACACAGTAATTCGACTGTTATAGTCTTATTAAAGAGAGAGGGGGAGAGAGAATCCTAGAAAAAAAAAGCAGAACATATGAATAAGAAAATTGCCTACCAATTGAATTAAAAATAGAAACTCCATCAACTAAAAGATCATGATGCAAGCAGCAGCAGAGAGAAGAAGAAAATTGCAGGGACTAAAACTCTAATGTAATTAAATAGCCAATTTTTTTTATCTAAATTTAGAAGAATAGTTACTATCAGCACACCGTAGCACCACCAACTAGCTTTATTGATCTATTGTCTAATGTCTAATTTAATAGAAAAACAAATGCCAAGAATGATTGCATTGACATAAGAACTATGTTAAGAAATAAAAATATGATTGTCCTAATTGAAACACTTCTACTTAAACCAACAAGAGGCTTGATACAGTGTACATGTCCTGAAGAGTGAGAAATGTATGACCGAACTTCAATGACACATAACTCTATATTAGATCTTATATTAAGGACCTGAGGAAGTATCATTTAACATGTGAAGTGGTAGTAAAGAAGCTAGCTTGCATGGTCCAACAACATATCAGGCAACTGAAAATTACACATCAATGTTAACACATACTCCTCTAGTCCTATTTATAAGTTATTTCCAACATGTTTCATCAGAACTAAGGAAAACCTTAAACCTCAAACCTCATTAACTCTGCCTTAAAATTTAACAACTTTCGAACTTTGGCCCTGTTTAACATTACCCAATGCCTGATAAAAAGTCTAATCAATAATAAATGAAGGATAAAATTACACATTCAAATGAAAATGAAGTGACTTGTAAATAGAGCCAAAAAAAACTTCCCCTCTCTCTTGTAGAGTACATTCAGAAATTAAAGATGGCTATCAAGAATTCATTATCTTATGCCTTTTTCACTTCTCAAAATATTTGATCTTAAGTAAAAGGTAAATAACGTTACATGCCTTGCATCAGCCATAACCTGGACCTTGGAACCACCACCATGCAGATCATAAAAGACTAGCTTTGCCCCTGAAGGCCGTTTCTGCATGATTCGTCCTGGAAATGCACAATATGTGGAATCATTACATAAAGCATAAAAGATGCATAAGAAAATGACAATGAAAACAAAATAGTCATTACCAGCCAAAGACACAGAGATGTCCTCAAGATGCTCCCCATTGTCCATTCTCCCATATTTATCAATGTGCTCACTAATAGACACAGACACAACAAATTTGTGTGGATAAGGGTTTTTCCCTTGAGCTTTCTCAGCTGCAAGATACTTCAGCCGATTCTCTAGGTATTGCTGCCGCGAAAGCAAAATCAACGTTTCAATGTTTCATTATATGATAGTTCATTTGGAAATACCTTAGTGACAAGACAAGAAATTTACCGTTGGGTCCACACATCTTCATCATCAGCAGATGCAGCTTTATTAGATTGGGAACTCTTCATTTTAGCTGCCTGAAAATACAACACAAAGAGTAAGATGCCTTGATTAGCTGAGGCACACTCACATGATATTCTGGAATGTCTACGGAAAAAAGAGAGAGAGAAAGTCTTTTTATTAATCCCCACTCCTTAAAGGAAAAACCTTTGAAAAGTGAAAATGGTTAATATGGCGTAAAATCGCCCAGAAAACTGCGAAACAGAAAGTAAAATCATCAAGAAGCAGATAACAGCTTTTTGACGTTTTAGAAAAAGCAGTACCTTCTTTCCTCTTCCCTCTGCTTGTGCTCCAAGGTAAAGCTCTACTACATTTGACTAAAATTTGTGTGTGTTGTATTTCCACAATAACAACAATTATTAATGAATAAAATTATCAAAGCATTGAACGATGAGGTGATGTATAGTGGATAATTCGTATTTATGCTCAGGGATGTGTCTGTGTTTAATACCAGTACCTGGAAGGCTGGAACAGAATTAATTATAATAGAAGGACACGCTTAGCAAAAAAGATTATCAAAACATTCATAAGTTGAACTGTATGCTTTATTCTAGGCCGCAAATTAAATATATAAAAATCCTCACTATTTTTATGGATTGAATCAATATCTATCAAAAAACTAAGACGCTCAAGAGTCACCTTTAACAATAGTGGTTCAATGGTTAAGTTTTTATGGAGTCGTTGAACTCAACTGAAACCAAACACCTCCTTAAGTCTTGGTTTAAGTTAAAAGTTGCAATTCAACCCTCCGTAAATATGATGATATGAGAGGTGTGTTTCTTACTAATTGTACTTAATTAATTATGAATGTACTTTGTTTAAGTGACTTTTCCATTCCCATAATCAATTAATTGAAGGGCCCTTCATGCCTTTGTCTATTTAGTATTGGTATTTTTCTTTTATAATAAAATTTTAGGAGAGGGGTTGGGTTCACTCACAGTCTAAGGGTAGGGCGTTATGGCTTTGCTTCCCAGGGCATACAGGACTAAGAGTACATATGTCTCCACCTCAACCTGAGTTTCCACAAGTTCACATTACCTAGAATGCTTCCCCCAGCGCCTTGACCAACTCTAAGATCGAACCCCCTCTCTTTGGTGAGAGTGTCTAACCCCTTTACCAATTGAGCCTAAGGACGGACGAGGGGTTTAATTGATAATGATGAAGTTCAGAACTAGTGGCAGCTTTAAGATTCAGTTAATTAATTCACATTCATACATATGATTGATTGGTAATTTATGCAAAATTTGGTCAATCCAATTCCTAACATATTCCAATATTCACAATGCCAAACCTAAATATGAAAGAGAAATTGAGTTTTAATTAATTAATCCTTATTATATTCATTAGCCAACAAAGCCATGTCAATCAAAACCATTTTTTGATGTCTTTGATTATTTGGGATAGAAACGTCATTCATTTTCAAGCAAGGTAATTAAAAAAATGATGCTAGATCATTCATTGTGGACATAGAAAACTTAAAAAGAAACAAATATATATTAAATAGAACTTATAGGACATAAAGAATTGTAACGTGGAGTGGTTAATTAACCAAATGTCAGGCTCTCTTTTTTCCTTTAATTTTTTTAATTTAACATTATTGTTATAAGATAATGCTAATGTATTAAATAAAATGGCATGCATTTCCTTTTGGGCCTAGTAAAAGGTGCATTTAGCTGGTCCAAATTTGTGGGTCCTCCTCTTATATTTGAAAATGGACAAAATTAATGAATCCAATAAATAAATAAATAAAGTATGATGAAAGGGTTGTCCATAAGAGGAGCCTGCGCAAATGAATTATATAGTTTGTAGAATGGAATTCAAACACGGCTTCCACTATTAAAAGATTTGTGAGGATGGATCCTCATCCAAATTCAACCTAAGATTGCATTAATTATTTATTGTCATTATTACAATTATTCCTTCAACTTATTTATAAGCCAGATAGGAAAAAGGTTTTTTTTTTTTTTTTTGGTCTTATTTATTCATAAGTTGTCATTAGAATTTTCACATCAATGTTCGATTAATCGAAAGTATATATATTAAATAGGGGTCAAATTTGAAAAAAAAAAAAACAACAACAACAGAAGAATTTTGGAGGCTCAAAGCCATGATTTTGTAAATCAAATACTCCTTTGATTCTTAATATAAGACAAATTTATTTAATTTGATTAGATTTAGGAAGTTGGTTAAGTTACTAATATGAAATTATATTTTCTAAAACACCCTAGTCGCCTTCTTTAATTCTCTCATTCTCTCTCCTCCTTGATTATTGTTGAAGGAGTATCAATAGAGGTAAATTAGGGAAATATGAAAACCATATATTATATCTAATGTCAATATCAATTCTCCAAATATATCTTATATTAAGAACTAGAGAGATTAGTACATAAACGTCCATAAACCAACACCTAGTCGTTTCCTCATCTCACTCACATTCTCACTAGCAAATTTGACAAGAATGACTATCCTTAAATTTATCAGATTTTTAGCCTGAAAGTTTTCACTGATGAATATTGGGTATCCAAAAGTATTTTTTGGAGTAATGTCACCCTGAAAGTTTACAAAACGTAGCAATGTCGCCCTGCCGTCCTATAAAGTTAAGTTTGACTGTTAAATCAGTCAAACATCCCACATGGCACACACATCATCTCCACGTCAGCGAGTGAGTATGCTGAATCATCTCTCTTTTCCTCTCTTCCTCATTGACTCTCTGGGGAAAAAAAAAACGTTTGTTCCCTGATCCTTCAATCCCTCACCCCCACCCACAACGAAGAAGCCCACTCTCACCGTCATACTCTTGCTTCGGATCTCGGACCTTTCGGCAAAGCCACGATTGTTGACACTTTCATCGGTGCCTTGGTCCTCTCCTTGATTGCTGCCATGTACAAGCAGACCTGAGCAACAAGGATGAAGCAGAAGGAGAAATTGTGAGCCTTGTCAACCTTGCTTGTTTCCGGTGATTGGAGCTGACGAGGAAGTTCTTATGTTAAGAAACATTGAAAAGCGAAGTTTATTTTTATATTTCAGATTATTATTTTTTCCCCTTGTGATGAAGCTATTGGTGGTAGTTTTTTGTTTTTGTTTTTTATATATAAAATTTTATGAAAGGGGTTGGGCTCACCCACAGTCTAAGAGCAAGGCGCTTGGAACCCAGTTCATAGGACATACTGAGTTAGAGAGTACACATGTCTTCACCTCCTCCCAGTATTTCCACTGCTTCGTAGACCCCTAATGTCTCTCCCAGCGCATTGACTAACTCCAGGATCGAACCCCCTCCCTTTAAGTGAGAAAGTCTGACCCCTTCGGGGTAGCTATTGGTGGTAGTTAGCTTGAGAGGAATAGGGAAATCTGATTTAGGATCAAAGAAATGGGGCCAAGGGCATGGAAGAGAGCTCAAAAAGAGGGGTTTAATTTGTAAGATTGTTGATATTGCATAGAGACGTTGATCTGCCATTGCCGATGGATTTCAACATGTAATGCTATGAGGAATTCTTTAAGGAATCAAAGGCTATTGTATAATCCAACAAAAATAACAGTGCCATTTTTTCAGATTTGAGTTGGGAAAATAATTGAGGTGCATGCCATGGCCATGCCACCTCAGTAAAATTGATGAACAAACGTGACCGCTTGGGTCTGTTAGGGTCAGGGTGATATTATTACATTTTGATGATTTCCAAAACAAAATTGCTCCAAAAAAAGCCTTTTGAATATTCAGTGCTCCTAAATAGAAATTTAGGGAGCAAAAATAATACTTATCCCAATTTACTTTTTTTAAAAAAAAATTATGATATTCCTAACTTGCCATACTCTAAAATTATCACAATATAAAAGAATTAAATACATGTCGACTTATTGCAATTGAAGATGTAAGATTTTTTTTAAAAAATAATTCTACCATATCTTTATTCTATAATAGAACCAAATATAGCTTTAAACTGTATAATTGGATGAAGAGGAGTATCTCATTTAACAATGAGTCAATGGCAGGATCTTTTCACTCTATTGAACCTATATTGTATTATTAGGCTAGACTAGTGTCGGTTGGCATTGGAAGCCAGCTGACATTAACTACTACTCCCTCTAGTCCTAATTATAAGATAATATTTGGGGGTTCATTTTGGTTCTAATTATAAGACAACATTCTAATTTTTGTCAATTACTTCCTAAAATACCCCTATTTTGTTCTCTCAAGTGTATTTGATTTTTTGTGAGTATATATATGTCGGTACGTAAATTCTTCCAATCAATGAAACTTTCAAATTGTTGGATTTTAATTTGTTTATCAATCAACTGACATTAATTTGTGTCAATATATATGTACACACACATGTGCGTGTGTGTCTACACACATATATATAGATACACACACACGTGTATGTGTGTGTTTGTCTGTGAGAGTGCGTATGTATATATATGTGTGTGTCTGTATATGTGCATGTCTGTCAAAATATGCGTGTGTGTATGTGTGCATGTGTCTGTATATATGCATGTGTAAATATATGTGTGCGTGTGTGCATACATACATACATGTGTGTACACACACATGTATATATAGTAATATCATTATTTTAATTAGAAAGTGTGTAGAAAGAAAAATTATAGGTCGGAAAGGTATAAGGTAGGGACTATTGATTTACTATTACTTATATCATTTAAAATTTATATAAGGGCATTTTAGGAAAAAGAGTAAAATTAACTAATTTAACTTCTCTCCTTAATCTTCCCAAAATCGGTTAAATATGTCCTATAATTAGGACCGGAGGGAGTACATTACTATGAAATTTCAAAAAAAACTCAATGATAAGTGATTAGTATAAGCCAAATATCATTTACAACCCAGAAACTTGTCATTACATATTACTTACTCTCTAGTTGTTATTGAACTTTTATGTGATTCAATCCTCCTTGACACATCATAACAATTCCCCATGTTATTCTATGACCCCAAAAAATTGTGACTTCAGCATCATGGAAGTAAAAACCATGAAATATATCTGGCTCAAAAGAAGGAAAAAGCCCAGTAATATGTTCTATTCAAATATGACCTCCATAAGAAAGAAGACTAAATTATACTCTCACTATCCTTAATATAAGATATATTTGAGAAGTTAAAAAATAATCTAAAATATAAGACAGTTTACATATTTGTCCAAAAAAAAATTCCTAAGTAATATGTTCTATTCAAATATGACCTCCATAAGAAAGAAGACTAAATTATACTCTCCCTATCCTTAATATAAGATATATTTGAGAAGTTAAAAATAATCTAAAATATAAGACAGTTTACTATTTGTCCAAAAAAAAATTCCTAAGTAATATGTTCTATTCAAATATGACCTCCATAAGAAAGAAGACTAAATTATACTCTCCCTATCCTTAATATAAGATATATTTGAGAAGTTAAAAATAATCTAAAATATAAGACAGTCTACATATTTGTCCAAAAAAAATTACTAATTTACCCCTATTAAGCTCCCTTAACAATAATCATTCAAAAGAGGGAATGAAGGAATTGAGGAAGATAACTAAAGTATTTTAGAAAATATATATCATTGTAACAGACACAAGTTCTTGGCAGAATCACACCTCAAAAACTAGTTGTTGGAGTTGAGAATCTCAATGCCTTATAAGGCCTCTCTTTCAAAGAAACCCACCTGATGTAGGACTCGTTATAGTCATATTAATTAACTCAACTAACTTCCTTAATCTAATCAAATTAAGTAAATATGTCTTAAATTTAAAGACAAAGACAAGTAGTAACATGTTAACAAGCATGAGCATAACTAAAACACGCTTTGTATCAATAAATTAAACTTCAAAATGGCAACGACAAGTAATTTCTCGTTCTAGTTGTGAATCAGAGTATCGCTCCTTAGCCAACACAGCTTCTGAGCTCAGCTGAATAAAATCTCTGCTTACTGAATTAAGTCTGAATTAGCAAAGAACACCAATCATATGGTGTGATAATACAAGTGCAACAGCTCTAGCTTCGAATCCAGTCCACCATGCAAGAACTAAACATATAGAGATTGACATTCATTTTGTAAGAGATCAAGTCTTTACTAAATCTCTTCAAGTTCAGTATGTTCCCACTGACTCACAAGTGGCTGATTGCCTAACCAAGTCGTTACATCAAGCACGATTCTGTTTGCTTCGTGATAAGTTGGGAGTCACTGTTTCTCCAGGAAAAAGGCCTCAACAAAATCAAATCCTTGCAACAGTCAGCTCGCAAGGGAAGAAGAAGAAGAGGGTTCCGTTTGAAGGAGGGAGTTAGAAATAATAATCCCATGTATTATTTGTAAATGAATATTTTATTTTAGAATAGCCCTTAGGGACACTTGTCACTGTATTATTGGAACTCTATTCTATAAATAGTAACATACAGGTGCAAGGCATTTACGGCTTGACCTATTTTCTCTCAAAACTTATCTTCAATTAATTGAATGGCCCTTCATGCCTTTGTCTATTTGGTATTGGTATTTTTTTTTTATAATAAAATTTTAAGAGATGGGTTGGGTTCACTCACAGTCTAAGGGTAGGGTTCTATGGCTTTGCTTCCCAGGGCATACAGGACTAAGAGTACATATGTCTCCACCTCAACCTGAGTTTCCACAAGTTCACATCACCTAAAATACCTCCCCCAGCGCATTGACCAACTCTAGGATCGAATCCCCTCTCTTTGGTGAGAGTGTCCAACCCCTTTATCAATTGAGGCTAAGAACGAGGAGTTTAATTGACAATGATGAAGTTCCTATGAAGGTGAGTTTTTTGGGCTGCAGAACTAGTGGCAGCATACGTTTTTAAGATTCAGTTAATTAATTCACATTCATACATATGATTGATTGGTAATTTATGCAAAATTTGGTCAATCCAATTCCTAACATATTCCAATATTCACAATGCCAAACCTAAATATGAAAGAGAAATTGAGTTTTAATTAATTAATCCTTATTATATTCATTAGCCAACAAAGCCATGTCAATCAAAACCATTTTTTGATGTCTTTGATTATTTGGGATAGAAACGTCATTCATTTTCAAGCAAGGTAATTAAAAAAATGATGCTAGATCATTCATTGTGGACATAGAAAACTTAAAAAGAAACAAATATATATTAAATAGAACTTATAGGACATAAAGAATTGTAACGTGGAGTGGTTAATTAACCAAATGTCAGGCTCTCTTTTTTCCTTTAATTTTTTTAATTTAACATTATTGTTATAAGATAATGCTAATGTATTAAATAAAATGGCATGCATTTCCTTTTGGGCCTAGTAAAAGGTGCATTTAGCTGGTCCAAATTTGTGGGTCCTCCTCTTATATTTGAAAATGGACAAAATTAATGAATCCAATAAATAAATAAATAAAGTATGATGAAAGGGTTGTCCATAAGAGGAGCCTGCGCAAATGAATTATATAGTTTGTAGAATGGAATTCAAACACGGCTTCCACTATTAAAAGATTTGTGAGGATGGATCCTCATCCAAATTCAACCTAAGATTGCATTAATTATTTATTGTCATTATTACAATTATTCCTTCAACTTATTTATAAGCCAGATAGGAAAAAGGTTTTTTTTTTTTTTGGTCTTATTTATTCATAAGTTGTCATTAGAATTTTCACATCAATGTTCGATTAATCGAAAGTATATATATTAAATAGGGGTCAAATTTGAAAAAAAAAAAACAACAACAACAACAGAAGAATTTTGGAGGCTCAAAGCCATGATTTTGTAAATCAAATACTCCTTTGATTCTTAATATAAGACAAATTTATTTAATTTGATTAGATTTAGGAAGTTGGTTAAGTTACTAATATGAAATTATATTTTCTAAAACACCCTAGTCGCCTTCTTTAATTCTCTCATTCTCTCTCCTCCTTGATTATTGTTGAAGGAGTATCAATAGAGGTAAATTAGGGAAATATGAAAACCATATATTATATCTAATGTCAATATCAATTCTCCAAATATATCTTATATTAAGAACTAGAGAGATTAGTACATAAACGTCCATAAACCAACACCTAGTCGTTTCCTCATCTCACTCACATTCTCACTAGCAAATTTGACAAGAATGACTATCCTTAAATTTATCAGATTTTTAGCCTGAAAGTTTTCACTGATGAATATTGGGTATCCAAAAGTATTTTTTGGAGTAATGTCACCCTGAAAGTTTACAAAACGTAGCAATGTCGCCTCGCCGTCCTATAAAGTTAAGTTTGACTGTTAAATCAGTCAAACATCCCACATGGCACACACATCATCTCCACGTCAGCGAGTGAGTATGCTGAATCATCTCTCTTTCCTCTCTTCCTCATTGACTCTCTGGGGAAAAAAACGTTTGTTCCCTGATCCTTCAATCCCTCACCCCCACCCACAACGAAGAAGCCCACTCTCACCGTCATACTCTTGCTTCGGATCTCGGACCTTTCGGCAAAGCCACGATTGTTGACACTTTCATCGGTGCCTTGGTCCTCTCCTTGATTGCTGCCATGTACAAGCAGACCTGAGCAACAAGGATGAAGCAGAAGGAGAAATTGTGAGCCTTGTCAACCTTGCTTGTTTCCGGTGATTGGAGCTGACGAGGAAGTTCTTATGTTAAGAAACATTGAAAAGCGAAGTTTATTTTTATATTTCAGATTATTATTTTTTCCCCTTGTGATGAAGCTATTGGTGGTAGTTTTTTGTTTTTGTTTTTTATATATAAAATTTTATGAAAGGGGTTGGACTCACCCACAGTCTAAGAGCAAGGCGCTTGGAACCCAGTTCATAGGACATACTGAGTTAGAGAGTACACATGTCTTCACCTCTTCCCAGTATTTCCACTGCTTCGTAGACCCCTAATGTCTCTCCCAGCGCATTGACTAACTCCAGGATCGAACCCCCTCCCTTTAAGTGAGAAAGTCTGACCCTTCGGGGTAGCTATTGGTGGTAGTTAGCTTGAGAGGAATAGGGAAATCTGATTTAGGATCAAAGAAATGGGGCCAAGGGCATGGAAGAGAGCTCAAAAAGAGGGGTTCAATTTGTAAGATTGTTGATATTGCATAGAGACGTTGATCTGCCATTGCCGATGGATTTCAACATGTAATGCTATGAGGAATTCTTTAAGGAATCAAAGGCTATTGTATAATCCAACAAAAATAACAGTGCCATTTTTTTCAGATTTGAGTTGGGAAAATAATTGAGGTGCATGCCATGGCCATGCCACCTCAGTAAAATTGATGAACAAACGTGACCGCTTGGGTCTGTTAGGGTCAGGGTGATATTATTACATTTTGATGATTTCCAAAACAAAATTGCTCCAAAAAAAAAAAAAACCTTTTGAATATTCAGTGCTCCTAAATGGAAATTTATGGAACAAAAATAATACTTATCCCAATTTACTTTTTTAAAAAAATAAATATAGCTTTAAACTGTATAATTGGATGAAGAGGAGTATCTCATTTAACAATAAGTCAATAGCAGGATCTTTTCACTCTATTGAACCTATATTGTATTATTAGGCTAGACTAGTGTCGGTTGGCATTGGAAGCTAGCTGACATTAACTACTACATTACTATGAAATTTCAAAAAAGTGATTTAGTTGTCAAAAAATCTCAATGACAAGTGATTAGTATAAGCCAAATATCATTTACAACTCAGAAACTTGTCATTACATATTACTTACTCTCTAGTTGTTATTGAACTTTTATGTGATTAAATCCTCCCTTGACACATCATAATAATTCCCCATGTTATTCTATGACCCCAAAAAAATTGTGACTTCAGCATCATGGAAGTAAAAACCATGAAATATCTCTGGCTCAAAAAAAGGGAAAAGCCCAGTAATATGTTCTATTCAAATATGACCTCCATAAGAAAGAAGACTAAATTATACTCCCCCTATCTTTAATATAAGATATATTTGAGAAGTTAATAATGATCTAAAATATAAGACAGTTAACATATTTGTCAAATTTTTTTTTTTTTTCTAATTTACCCCTGTTAAGCTCCCTTACCAATAATCATTCAAAAGAAAAAATGAAGGAATTGAGGAAGATGACTAAAGTATTTTAGAAAATATATATCATTGTAACGGACACAAGTTCTTGGCAGAATCACACCTCAAAAAATAGTTGTTGGAGTTGAGAATCTCAATGCCTTATAAGGCCTCTCTTTCAAAGAAACTCACCTGATGTAGGACTCGTTATAGTCATATTAATTAACTCAACTAACTTCCTTAATCTAATCAAATTAAGTAGTTATGTCTTAAATTTAAAGACAAAGACAAATAGTAACATGTTAACAAGCATGAGCATAACTAAAACACGCTTTGTATCAATAAATTAAACTTCAAAATGGCAACGACAAGTAATTTACAAATCTTACATTCTTTGAAATTCTCCAAAAATTTGGGCTGCCCCTGTATATGAATCTAGATAAATAATAGCCAACATCACTTCTCATTCCTCATTTTCATTTCTCCTACTTCTGTCCCCATCATTTTCTTCGGCTTCGATTCCCAGACAAAAGCCAAGACTGAAACCACAAGGAAAAAGGTATCCAGTGGATAAGCATTCTGTAGCGTGAAATCCTTACTTCAGTGGCAGTAAAAGCTACTAAAGAAAGAAGCACAAACCTTTAGAATGTCTATTCTTGAGGTTTCATGGCAGGGAAGAGAAGAACCTCCTGTTTACCCAAAAACATTAAAGACTGTAAGCAATGAGTGATAGAAAAGGAGGAGGAGAGGGGAGACAGAGAGAGAGAGAGAGACAATAACCTTAATATTCTGTGAATCAGTCAGCAACATGGTCAGCCGATCAATGCCCAAACCCCAACCACCAGTTGGTGGCAAACCGTACTCCAAAGCCGTACAAAACGTTTCATCCAATGCCATTGCTTCATCATCGCCAGATTGCCGATCCTGAAATTCAAAGCACACATTTTGAATAAACTGCCAGACATTATAGACAGACATTTCTGTACAAGATAGTAGTATAACATATCTAACAATACCTTGAGCTGTTCAGCAAATCGCTGGCGTTGTACTACTGGGTCATTCAATTCAGTGTATGCATTGCATAGCTGAAAAGTAAAGAGTAATAAGAAGCATTAATTGTATTGCAGCTAAAACGTCCATTTCAAAATTATTCACCAAAAGATCATAAGACTAACTTCGTGTTTATTAATAAACAATTCAAAACGCTCAGTGAGGCCAGGCTTTGATCTGTGCCACTTTGCCAAAGGACTCATTATCTCTGGATGGTTTATGATGAATGCCGGATTCACACATGTTTCCTCCAAGAAGTGCCCAACAAGCTACAATATGATAGACATAGCATCAAATAAGAATTAAGATACAGTTCAAGATGGATAAAGATAAACAGAACATTGTGTATAGGTAAAAAACACAAATAAGCAATAACACTATAACAGAGTAGACAGAAGTTTCCAATCTCACATGGACTCGTTAATGTCACAATTCTAACCTAAGAGAAGCTATGCAATAAAATTATTATATTTTAAAGGCAACAACCACTTGTTTCACAGACCAAAAAGTAAAATACACAAATACACTTTTATCCTCCTATTTTTGTTTCCTTTTCTTGGTGGCAGGAAAGAATGTATTAACTACTTTTGGACGAATATCTAACCTATATCATCTTCAGATCCAAAATATAGTAGAAGAAATATTGTTTCCAATATTTGAATTCTGATCATGTTCTTTAACTGTGGATTCATCAGCAATAAGACATAAAACTAGCCATTAGACACATAAAATGCAACTGATGTTCAAAGTCAGTAAGTAATTTTGCCAGAAAGGGAATTGTCAAATAAACATTCAGGCAACAATGACATGGAGATTACTTTATCCAATAGACGAGTTGTTGTTTCAGGTGGAGGGCATTTGATGTCAAACTTTAAGCATGCGTCCTTCAGATATTTATTAGCTTCCTCACTGGATATGTCCTTGGGAATACTTAGGCCTGCCATCTTCTCCAACTCCTCTATCATGTCAATCCTTCTGTAAATATAAAAAATGAATCAATTAATAAAAACACAATTTATTGCCACAATTATCCACCATCAATACAAGACTTACCTAAAAGGCGGAGTAAAGTCAATCTCAATTGGATCCTTATCTATCCCATTCGCATGGTATTTGATTTTATAGCTTCCCTTTGTTAGTTCCTTAACCATACCTATTTTAAGGTTTCCATGTCAGGAGATCAACAAGGTGACTTGAAGAGAATGTTCCAAAATAGATATCAACAAAATCTTACCACTCAACATTTGCTCTGTAATCTCCATTATGTCATTATAGTCTGCATAAGCCATATAGAACTCACATGTAGTGAACTCCGGGTTGTGCGTCAAATCTATTCCCTCATTTCTAAACTGCTTTCCAATTTCATAAACACGGTCCAAACCACCAACAACTAGCTCCTTCAGATAGAGTTCAGGCGCAATTCGCATAAACAATCTCATGTTAAGTTCATTGTGATGAGTTACAAATGGGCGGGCTGCTGCTCCACCAGCAATCATGTTCATCATTGGTGTTTCAACCTTGAAGAGGAAGGCAAAACGCAGGTAAGTAAAAGAGGGAAAAACAGCACAAGGAACTTGGCCTAACTGCCTAAGCCCACTAAGAGTGAAAACATACCTCCAAGAAATCAAGGTCATTGAGGAACCTCCTAATGTAAGAAATAATTTTACTCCTGGTCTTGAATATTTCTCGAACCTCGTTATTCAGCATCAAATCCAAATGGCGTAGTCGGTACCTTGTTTCCTACAAAAAATATAAAATATATTTAGATTACTGTGCAGCCCTCTATACAATTGTAAAGGGGGTTTTTTTTTTGGGGGTGGATGATTTCCTGACCACGAATATGGCACATAAAGGAGATAAACAAAGCAGGAACGTCAAAAAAAAATAAGAAAAAATCACCTGATCCTTTAAAATGTAGGCTTCAGGATTCCTGGGATTTCCAGGTGTCCACACTTGTTTCTGCACATCATTAAAGAAATATGTTAATATATCTGGACCTCAGAAGCATTTAAAGATAAAGGAAATTATATTCACCTTCAAATTTGCATTATCAGCAGCAGCTGCAGATTTTTGCCTTGGCATCATATGGAGGCAATGGGACAACAATATAAAAGTCTTGGGGAAAATACTTAGTTCTCCCTTCTTACTTTTCCCTGGAATACAAAAAAAGGAAAGAATAGGAATTTATTCAGAGTGCAATCAGCTTAAGTGAATTTTAATTTTAAGAAAAACAACACAGAAAAAATAAGCCTTGCCACAAGCATCTATTTCTCCTTGTTAAGGAGAAGTACAGCTAACGTGCCATTCCATGTTTTCTAAATAGCAAATGCTTTACAATAGCTGCACTTGACATGATTTTGCAGTTGTCTTAACAGTAAGGCTCAAGCATAACCTTCCTATTCTTTGATTGACACCATTTACTTCATTTAAAATACGCTATTTAAAATGTAATTACAAGGCATCCTCCAAATACTCCTTCGCTCTTAGTTCTGTCCCTATGTGACGTGTCTTAACAGTAAGGCTCAAGCATAACCTTCCTATTCTTTGATTGACACCATTTACTTCATTTAAAATACGCTATTTAAAATGTAATTACAAGGCATCCTCCAAATACTCCTTCGCTCTTAGTTCTGTCCCTATGTGACGTACCAAGACAATTTCAATAACAGCAAAAGCTTCTCTCCTCAGAGACTATATAACTAGGGGGAGGATAAAGAGTATGAGAATTTTATGATAAAACAAAAACTACATTTAAAAAAGGGAATTTTACTGAATTTATACCTCAATTAAGGAAATCAGTAACCTAAAACAACAAAGAAATTACCCCTCCACCCTCAAAAAAAAACCACAGAAACCAAAACAAAACAAGATATACTGGAACTGGGGCAAACTAAAAGACATTTTATCCCAAACCTGGAAAGCCAGTGATACCAACAATATCACCACGCTTCACATTAGAATGGAACTTGGAAAATTCAGCCTCATCCATGTCAGAGTTCCTGCACCACAGAAATATTGACAGTGTAAGTCCTGTCAAAGATATAAAATATTAAGAGAGGGAGAGAGAATCATAGAGACTGAGAGAGAAAAACAGAACCAACAAATATGAAAATTGTCCTCCACATGAAGTAAAAAGGAAACTCTGTCAACTAAAAGATTAAGCAGTAGCAGTAGCAGTAGAGAGAAGAAAACTGCAGGGACTAAAATTCTAACGTAATTAGATAGTCAATTTTTTTTATCTAAATTTAGAAAAATAGTAACTATTATTGAGACAGCACCATACCACCACCTAGTTGCTTTATTGATCTATACTCTAATGTCTAATTTACCAATGGCCTTATAACCTAATAGCATGAGAGCTCCCTTTTAAGAAGGAGGTTGCGGGTTCGATCCTGGTTGTAAATTCAGGCCGATTGCCTGCCCCTTTAATTCAAAAAAAAAAAAATTACCAGAGAAACAACTCCTAAGAAGAATTGCATTGACATAAAAAATATTTAAGAAAAAAAATACGATTGTCCTAGTTGAAAGACTACTACTCAAACTGACGAGGCTTAATACAGTTTACATGTCGTAAAGAGTCAGATGTGCATGACCAAACTTCCAGGACATATAACTACATTTTTCCCACAAAACACCATTTAACATCTGCAGTGGTAGTAAAGAAGCTAGCTCACATGGTCCAACAACATATCAAGCAAATGAAACACATCAATGTTAAAGAGTTTTTTCCGCTGATAGGTAAGGGAACTAAACCCTTGACATGAAGGACGCATCAATTTTTAACAAGATGAGCCATTAACAAAAGCGTTTAGAAATCAAGGATGGCCATCAAGAATTCACTATCCTATGCCCTTTTCACTTTTCATATTTGATCTTAAATAAAGGGAAAAACGTTACATGCCTTGCATCAGCCATAACCTGGACCTTGGAACCACCACCATGCAGATCATAGAAGACTAGCTTTGCCCCTGAAGATCTTTTCTGCATGATTCGTCCTGGAAATGCAGAATATGTAGAATCGTTACATAAAGCATAAAAGACGCATGAGAAAATGACAAAGAAAACAAAAATGTCAATACCAGCCAAAGACACAGAGACGTCCTCAAGATGCTCCCCATTGCCCATTCCCCCATATTTATCAATGTACTCATTCATAGACAGAGACACACAAAATTTGTGTGGATAAGGGTTTTTTCCTTCAACCTTCTCAGTTGCAAGATACTTCAGCCGATTCTCTAGGTATTGCTGCCGGGAAAACAAATCAAGATTTCATAAGATAGTACATCTGGAAATACCGTAGAGGCAAGAGCAGAACTTTACCGTCGGGTCCATATCTTCATCATCTGCAGATGCGGCTTTATTAGATTGGGCACTTTGCATTTCAGCTGCCTGAAAATACAACATTCGTATGTCCTACTTAGCTGGTACAATATTAAAATGCAGAGGAATAATCACATAAAATTCTGGCATATCTAAGAGGGGAAAAAAAAAACTTTTTATCAATCCCCATCTCGTAAAGGAAAAACTTTTTAAAGGGTTATATGGCAATATCACAAAGGAAACGGATAATCCATATCTATTGTAAGACAAGTCTATAAATTCTGTTAAAGCATCTATTCAAATCCAGAAGTAGAGAACAGCTTTCAGGAGTTATGGTACCTTCTTGGCCTTCTCCTCCTCCTTGCGCTTTCTTTCCTCTTCCCTCTGCTTGTTCTTGAGTTCCCGCTTCAATGCACTGTGAGGAAAGCCACAAAATTACATCAAGCAAGACGATAAATCAGAATTACGAGAAGATACGGTTCAGTAGCACTTACTTTTTGCTAACCGTTTCACCCGAAGAGGGAACCGGTTGCTCCGACGAGGTTGACATTGTGTACCAAAACTGTTCTGGTAGACGCCGATACTGAAGATCCGTTACAGCTGACAACTAGGGTTCAAGTAGAAACCAGTTATCAAAACGTCAATTTTATATAGTGCTCGCTTAGTCGCTTGGAAGCCTCCGAAGCACTTACAAATTAATTTTAAATCACTTCCAAAAAAAAAAATAGTCCCATTGCACACAAGGCACATAATGGATCAGGATATTGCATTAAAATATTTATTGAGGGAAAAAATTTAAAATCTTGTTCATTTTTAGTATGTATTAGAAATTTAACTGCGGAAGAAAAAAAATTATTAAACATAATAATAAATAAAGTCTACTAATTGTTTATAAAAGAATGGGTAAAAAACCCCCAAATTTGCTAGCCAAAAACATAGAAACTAACAACTTACAATCAGAAATTGTTTTATAAATTACGCTCACAATTCTATGTTGGTATGTTTTTTTATAGGAATTGTGTGATGTGAAATACGCTTATAATTTGTGTGTTGTTATGTTGTTGAGTAGTATTTGAGAAGTGCTTTTGAAACTAAAAAAAAAAAAAAATCAATGGTCAACAAAATTTACTTGGTGATCAAATAACCTAACGTGGTTTTCGTGGCTTAAAGCACTTCTTTTTCTTTTCTTTTATTTTTTGACTTGGGGACCAAGAAAATTTCTTCCATGAAGCATCAATGCTTCAACTTATTGGGGGGAATGTACGTCATTTTAAGTCAGATAGGCACCCAAAAATATTTTAAGTAGATAAAAAAACATGAAATATAATAATTTGCAAATATTAGTAAATCAAATCATATTAGGATGCAGTTAATAAATATTAGCACATTTTATCATATCAGAAGAATATTAGTAAATGGGAAAAACACTTCTCATGTTGTAGGAGAATTGTATTCTCATGTTACACACACATGAAATGGTGGGACTCACATATATATATATAATTCACTATATATATATGTGTGGGTCCCACCGTTTCATGTGTGTAGGAATCTTTTCCTTCGGCTATGTTTGGTTCGACAGAGGGAAGGGAAAGGGGGGGATTTTAATGGAGGGAAGGGGAAGGGAGGGATTTTAAAAATACCTTGTTTGGATTGATCAGAAGGAAGGCGAGGGGAGAGATTTTAATATATCCTTGTTTGGTTTAGGAGGGGAGGGGAGGGAAATTTTTTTGACATTGACAATTGTACCCTTATATTATAAGAAGGGTTTTAATATTACATTGTTTGGTTCAGGAGGGGAGGGGAGGGAATTATCTTCACTTATAGAGTTATAGACAACTTTTTTTATATTATAATTGAGTTACATTTTCTGAGCATCCTTTATAATCATTAGCACAAAAAAATAACAATGTAACCATGATCTGCATTCGTTACCAATTTAAAAATAACAATAAGTTTTTCTATCAAAAACATAACAATGAAGTTTAGCAAAAATATCATATATAATAAACACTGTTAGAGGATGGAGTGTAAAAATAAAATATATATGCATTTTGTTAAATGGGTAAAAAATGTTCTTCATACCAAAATAAAACCAAACATTGTCATTTACCAAAATGAGAAGTTCTTCACACCAAAATATGAATAGTGGCATCCAATTCCATCACAAAGCAAATTAAAATAATGTGGCATCAAAATTTAACAAAAGACATCCATCATAGGTAAAATAAAATATCCTCAAATTTATTTTCTAAGCAAAGAGCTAATCTAATCCCTAAAAACCATTTGCATAATGACTCTATCACAAATTCTTCCTCTTCATCATCCATCTAACAAATAAACAATATTATCCCAAATTAATTAGCGCACAGACTCGTAGAGCAGTAGAACAGTTCAGCAATAGGTAATTAGGTAGGTATTAAGTTTGTTTCATAGTTGGTGTGCCTAATAATGTTCTGTTTTCTCAATATATTTTCTGCATTATAATGTTCTGTTTTCTCAATATATTTTCTGCATTATATTTTCTGCAATAATGTTGGAGACCAGAAAAAAAAAAAAAAGGATTGAAATAGGCACAATGGAAGCCCAGGTAAAAGGCGGAAGTAATAACTTTTTTTTTTTCCGGGATGATTACTTTACCATCTATCAGCAACCAACAGCATAGTGGGGTTAATGATGAACTCAGTTTCACTATCAAACCAACGAGAGGTTTTCTGAGCAAAAAAAAAAAAACGAGAGGTTTTGTGCAATGCATCACTATATTACAATTAATATTATATCATTAACCTAAGTATTTTGACTATATTCATGTTACATGAACAAAATCAGAAGTGACATCTGAAGAACAAATCAACTCACAAAATGAAACAGAACCAAGCTTTTTTAACCAAAACAAAAGGCCACCGGAAGGAATTGCAGAGACAGAATTGCAGATACAGATTTGAAGAATCAAAATTGCAGAAACAGATTTGCGAGAATGGATTGTTTCATAATAATTTCAAAATTAACAGGGACGAGAGACACTCACCGGAAGGAAATCGACAACTTCGATCGTGCTCTCCGTCGAAATCGTTTCCGTCTTCGATCGGACGAGAGAATGGATTGAGCTGGCTTGCCGAATAGTTTCTGTGAGAGTGTGAGTTTCTGCGAGGGTGAGCATCATCGATTACATATATAAGGGCTTGAGGGTATTTCTGGTATTAAAGCAAAAGACTAGGGACATTTTTGTCCTGTCAGACACCAATTTTTATAAATCCCTCCGAATCCATCCGATTTGGGGGGGAACGTTTTTTAGGGAAGTGAGGGGGAAATTTTAAAAAATTTCCCCTTCCCCCTAAAAAAATATCATTTGCCAAACAAAGGAAGGGAGCTAAAATCCCTCCATCCTCCCCCCCTCCCCTCCGATCCCCTCAAACCAAACAAAGCTATGCAACATGAGAAGTTTAAACCCCTTAGTAAATATCAAGAAATCCTGTTATATCAAACTATAAAATTATCTAGAAGATCGATTTAAATTTTAAAAGTACTTCCCAATAACAACTGCATCATAAATTCTTAAGATTACTCCCTCACTACCCATTTAATATTTTATAAAAAAATATTTTTTTATTACAATTTTAAATTATCATGATTAAAATTAAAAAAAATATTTATTTATTTTCCAGTAATATGATATTTTATTAATAAAATATTAAATCTTAATGACTTGAGTTTCAATCAAATTGCTGAGATAAGTCAGGAGGAGAAGTGAATGAGAGGGAAGGCAAGTCCCTCCATTAGTCACTCTCAAACGTCCTCACTCATGCCATCAAGACCTCTTCAAGTGAGGCTGATTTTGCAATCCTCAATTTCACCATCTTCATTCATTCTCTACTCTTTCTTTCTTTTATCAGGGTTGAGAATCAGGGCCGGCTCTTGAAGGATCAGGACTTAACAAACTTGTTTGATAGGAGGGGAGGGGAGAGAAAGTGAGAGGGGAAAAAAATTCTGAATTGAATTTAGAAAAATAAGAAAATTTCTTTATTTTTTGTCTTATATATTCAATTTCTTTTTTAATCCAACTTAAAGTATTTCCCTTCCACTCCAAATCCCTCATACCAAATAAACCCTAAATTTTAGATCAATGCCATCCCCATACATTCAAAATTGGTCCAGGAGCAAAATCTCAGCTCCAACCTTTTCTCTTTATCTCACAAGAATTCTACAAGCTAAGTGGACATGTGTCATTACTCGAACAATTCTCACCATATGCTTTCAAGACAACTAGTATCTTATCTTTTTTTTTTTTGCTCGGAACAACTAGTATCTTATCAATATGTGCTTTTCCTCATTTCACCGGAGGACACCTGATGACATTCGAGATTATCTTATGGAGTTAAAAGCTTAATATTTTATACTCCCTCCGTCCTAATTATAGGAGTAAATTTTGGAGTTAGTTTTGGTCCTAATTATAAGAGCAAGTTTTAACTTTTGTCAATTTTTTCCCATAATACCCCTATTTATACTTATTATTAGGAGCATTTATATATGTGTGTAATATGTATATCTGTGTTTATGTGTGTCAATATATATATGTGTAGATATATATATATGTGTGTGTGAACCACACACAACATATATAAACATATATATGTGTGTGTGTGTATAAGCATATATATGTGTGTGTGTTGTCAATTTTTTCCTATAATACCCCTATTTATACTTATTATTAGGAGCATTTATATATATGTATATGTGTGTGTGTGTCTATGTATGTATGTATGTATGTATGTATGTATGTATGTATGTATGTATGTATGTATGTATGTATGTATACGTGTGTGTGTGTGTGTTTTGTCAATTTTTTCCTATAATACCCCTATTTATACTTATTATTAGGAGCATTTATATATATGTGTGTACATATATATGTATATCTGTGTTTATGTGTGTCAATATATATATGTGTAGATATATATATGTGTTATATATGTGTAGATATGTGTGTGTACATATATATGTATATATGTGTTTATGTGTGTCCAGTGGCGGAGCCACACTAGTTTTCATGTGGGCAAGTGCACCCACAAACATTTTAGAATATATATATATATTGTGAGGGAATATTACTAGAGCTTCCTGAGTAGTGTAACTGGTTATCATGTCAGTCTTTTAAAGGAAGGTCCCCAGTTCGAATCTGGCCTCAAACAGTCTTCTTAATTATATTTTACTTTCTCCTTTGTACCCACAAACTCTAAAACCTGGCTCCGCCACTGTGTGTGTCAATATATATATGTGTAGATATATATATGTGTGTGTTATATATGTGTAGATATATATATGTGCGCGTGTGTGTAGATAGATATATATGTATACACATGGCTATATAAAAAGCAACTAATATACATATATACTAAATTAATATGTCATGGATGTCTAACGTAAGGCAAATTAGAAACACTTATAATTAGGGCAACTTGTGTCATTTTAAATTTACATAAGGACATTTTAGGAAAATGAGTAAAATTAACTAATTTAACTCCTCTCCTTAATTCTCCCAAAATTGGTTAAATTGCTCCTATAATTAGGACCGGAGGGAGTATTATTAACTAATGGTTCCATTGGTCGGAGGCGACGAAGTTGACATAGTTGAGGTGCCTGTGCAATTTTAATACAGTAATATCAATATTATTAGGAATTTAACTGAAAGAACAATAATTATTTAAAAATAAGAGTAAATCAAGTCTACTACTTGAATATGAAATAAACGGTTTAGGTTGAGAATTTGAGAAGTGATTTTTTGAAATCTAAAAATATCAATGTTAGAACTAATTTAATTTCATGTATGGAAGGAGCATCAAATATATTTTTTTGAATTAAAAAATAAATTTTTTATACATATTTCAAGGTTCTCTTATTAGAAATTAAAATTAAGTCAACTAAATATTACATTTACTTATCAATAAATATTATATTTATTATATATGTACGTCCCCGAGGCACGCAATATATTTAGTTATTAACCCAAAAATATGCTTTTGTTTTCCGGATTTATTTTCTCTCCACATAGGTCTCTCATTGAGCAAGAAAGAATAAATAATAGGCAAGCATGAATTAAAAAATCTAGATTTTATCATCACGTCAGCTGTATTTATAACCTCCTAATTTCAAATAGGGATGCCAAGCCTCTTCCCTGCATAGGCAGAGTTTGTTTAAGAAATGCATAACTCTGCAAATTTCCAACACTTACAATTATGCATCTTAACCAACAGAATCGATATTGGTCAGTGACAATCACAAATGGTAGACACCATATAAACAACTTATTCTGAAATCCACAAATGCTGCTTGGTTCTCATCTAACCAGAGGAATGAGGAAGTATTCTGCATAAAATAACTGCAATAATGAAAACAGTATTAGAAAAAGTACTTCAACACACAAATGAAAAGGGATGGATCAACCCTACAAAGAAGAAGAAAAACAAACAGAACACGTTATATAATCTAAATCAAGCCACTCCCTACATTCTAAGAGGTCAGCAGACAACATAAGTAACCCGATATCCAGACAGTGCTACATATATGAAACAGAGATTCAAGGACCGGAGTAAAATTTTGACAGACCCTAGAAAGCAGATAAACGGTCAAGTATGATTCTTAGATAGGCCTTGTTTACTATTAGAGGGACAATCCAATTCAGTCAAGGAATAAGTGTGATTAAGGGTATATCATTAACACTATATTTGGATAAGTGAGGGGAAAACAAGGGAGGGGATATTAGGAAGGAAAACTTCCAAAAATGGTAAAAAATAAAAATTGGGGGTCCCCTCAAAGTTTTCTTTCTCTTCTAATTTTCTCTGCATCCAAACATAAGGTAAAACTTATCCTTTGCAGACAAAATCTATTTGAGATCTTTTCAGCTACAATAAGCCAGGTTGAAGTTCGTTTTTCACTTCTCGGCCTTTCTGCTAATGAATAATTAGCTATTTCAATATAGAGCATCCTATACTGAGGAGAAAATTTAATTATTGGAGTATATTCTTGTAAATTTAATTATTTGAGCAGATTCTTGTGATTCACAAATGAGGGTGAGTGATCCCAAGGACTGAATTTTCTGAAATTTTTTGCCTCCAAAGTTCTGTTAAGACTTTCATGTGCAGTGATTTGTCTTATAAAAAAATTGTAAAAAATTGTGAAAGATTTAACAGAACTTCAGATACACGATGTACCGCTGAGCAGTCAGAATTGGTAGTCAGTAAAGGAATTGATTTGATCCGTATTAGCTCTATAACAAACAATAAGCTACAACTACAAACATGATCTAACTAAATTTCACTACTTCAGATATGATATGTGGATAAACTTTTAGTTAAAGTGAATTCTACTTTCGCGAAATGTGCTTTTGTTTTGTTTGGGATATGTTGATTACATGAGAGAGAAATATAATTCTTCATTAATCTCTTAATCTAAAAGAGTACATATAGGCCTTTATATAGACAAACCTAGAGTTAACCCTAGAATCTCATAAAATCTAATTAAATCAAAATCAATCAAACTGATTGAGATATAATAGGAAATATCATAAGATATGATATACCTATATCTAATATAATAATAAGATAATAACTACTCTAAATAATCCATAATAAATGCATAATATTCTCACACTCCCCCTCAAGTTGAATCATAGATGTTAATCATATCCAACTTGCTTATACAACTTTATACTATTGACACTCCCCCTTAAGCTTGTACTTCTTGAGTCTCAGAGGCCTATTTAGAGAGCAGTAGATACTCGACTACGTTGGGAGACAGGCAACGGTTCAACAGGCAGCGGTTGCGACCAGTCGTCGGACGAGTTGAGGACGACAGGACCAATCGTCAGCAGTTGAGAGGCACTATAACAGAGGAACTACCACCATTGACGATGAGAGGCTCGACGACGATGAAAACGTCGAAGAGGATGGGTCTTTGATGAAGAACTGTGCCGAAAACAGTTGAGACGACGGGACCAATCGTCGGACGAGTTGTGGACGACGGGACCAGTTGTCGGACTCGATGAAGAACTGTGCCAAAAACATTACTAGGGTTGAATATTTTTAACTCTCCAAAATCAAAAAACGCACAAACCAGAGCCAAACGAAGTCAAAAAACCGTACCGAATGAAGTGACCCAATCACCAAACGCATGTGAATGAACCTGAAACCACCACGTTGGTACCGGAACGAAGATTCGATGCCAGAGAACAAAACCACAGCCTGAACAAAGTGTCCACTGTCGGAAATTGATCGAACCACAGTGGTTTGGCCGATCGGACGACGGCTCTCTCTGCCTGTTTCAGACGAAGCACTCAGCCAGAAAATCGAACTCAAACGCAAACTCAGGGAACTAGGGCGGAAACCCTAGCTTTGATACCATATTGATAACATGAGAGAGAAATATAATTCTTCATTAATCTCTTAATCTGAAAGAGTACATATAGGGCTTTATATAGGCAAACCTAGAGCTAACCCTAGAATCTCATAAAATCTAATTAAATCAAAATCAATCAAACTAATTGAGATATAATAGGAAATATCCTAAGATATGATATACCTATATCTAATATAATAATAAGATAATAACTACTCTAAATAATCCATAATAAATGTATAAAATTCTTCATTAATCTCTTAATCTGAAAGAGTACATATATAGGGCTTTATATAGGCAAACCTAGAGCTAACCCTAGAATCTCATAAAATCTAATTAAATCAAAATCAATCAAACTAATTGAGATATAATAGGAAATATCCTAAGATATGATATACCTATATCTAATATAATAATAAGATAATAACTACTCTAAATAATCCATAATAAATGTATAATATTCTCACAGGATACATAAGTTTGGAATTGGAAAAATTATATAGTAGTTAATTCTAAATATTTTGTTTTTGATTGAGCTCAATGTCTTTGTATGATCCATGTAGCCGACTCCTCCTACTGTGATAAGGCTACTATGACAAGACTTTGTTGATATTGTATTATAGTAGTTAATTCTAAAAAAATCCATTTTATGGTGTTGAGAGCAACAAGTTTGGAAATTATCCACTTCCAAGCTTGATGTCGGGCTACGAGCTCCACTTCCATCTCTGCTTGTGACACATCATATCCAAATATCATGGCTTCAGGCCTCTAATCGCTGCAGCAAAAATCCTAGATGGAGGCTGGGTATTCAGACTCAATGCTGCACCGGGAGACCAAATCTGTCTACTACTTTCTTCATACCTTTCACCTCTGCTCTTCTCCTCCTTCTTTGTTGCCATAGACCCCTTCGCTGGTTGTTGAAGAGGTTGTCTCTCATCAGCACCACGATATTGATTGTACCTACTTCTTATCTCATACCGCCTATAGCTCCTTTTATCCTCATGGTGTAATGGCAACGTTCCATCATCAAATATCTCACTGAAGTTAGTGGATGATGGTTTATCTTTATCCCTTGATCTGCTCAGTGATCGCAAATTATAAGATTTCACATTTTTTGTCTCTTCATGACTAGTATTTGTCTTGTAAGGTTTATTGTTCTGAACAGTAGTTCGAGAATTCTGATCCTTCTTTGAGAACTGCACAGAAGCCTCTCGTGCGCCGGTTATGGCCATACTCAGTGTTGATGATCCGTCTGCTTCAGAAGATGCCTTCAAATTAGGAGAAGACACAGAGATGCAGCCTGGCTGCAATGAAAATGAATCATGCAAATCCGGAAGTGGAAACTTCGCTGGAAGTAGACTTGTAACAGGGGAAAGACCTCTAACTACAGCTTCATATATCTTCTTTTCCAAGTTATAAACACCTTGAAATCCTCTCATCTCAAATGGAGTCAACAACTTCTGTGGGTACTCACATAGCCAGCAATAATTAGTTTGAGCTTCTAGCCTAACGCTTTCAGGGACCATATCCCAGCAGGCTAGCTCTTCCTGTCTTAAGCAGCCAACAACGTCAACACAACCCAAAAGCCTTGAAGTTGGATAATGCTCTGGAAATTTAATATCAGTTATTCCATTGACTGCATAAATCTCCCTGTAGAAGTATTCCATTGCCTTGATGGTAGACTCGTCAGGAACTTTACTGGCAGCATGAATCCAAAGACGACCTCTGATTGGAGCAGGCCATGACCTTCCCTCAATGCGCTTGATCCCGTGAACGAGCAGAGAAGCCCAGGGTTGATGCATAGTCAGACATGGGTTCTTATAATTCCCAGAATTATTACCTCTCATTGTTTGCAACTCTGCACTCGAATTTCCAATTAGCACTCGTAGAAAATAAATAAACTAGTAGGCGAAACGCGGACGATGATGGTACCAGGTACCACGTACCAGAGTCTCGTTTTATTTGGCCTTCAGACTTACAATGTGTAATTTTGCGATGAGTTGCGTGCACAGATACTGAAGCATCAGTCGCTGCTGTTGATTCGCCGGTCAGAAATTGGCCTCTTAGCTATGTTTACTAAAATGGGAGATGGAAAGTCGACGCCGGAGAGGATAGCGCCCGCGAAACGACTTGACACGCGCCGGGGCGAGAATTAACGGCGAGACAGAGGCGGCACGTGAGCCTCACGAGCTGAACGAACAGGCAATAGGAACACGAGAGAACTATTGAACTAGAGGGAAGAATAGGGCTTTTGAATATTCTTGAATAAGAGAGACTACTTATATGCCTTTATATAGGCGAGCTAACCCCAAAATCTATATTGAAACATTTCGGCAAATAAAAAGATAGATATTAAAATAAGATATCCATATTATCTATTGGAGATGTTAAACAAGGGTATTTATCTATGATTTATTAGATTTATCATTTTAATATTTGCAGAATATCTAGATTATCCCATAATTATTTTCATTATTTTAGCATTTATTCAGATTTTAGATACAGTTATGAGTTTTTCTCAAAAACGCACCCAACGCTAAATATATATGTTTTTGAAAGACAAAAATAACTATGAAATGCAAAAGTCACGGTTTTCGTTAGTTGCTGATGACAGTGGGTAGTTTTGCCATTATTATGTCGGCTGGAGTCATTGTTTCTTTGAACTTTGTATACGTGGCAGTGGGGTCTGAAATTGTCCATTAACACTCCCAAAGATTTCTTCACTCAATTCCCATCCCATGATGTTCGCATTTAAATTCAAACTCAAAATCACTTGATCGTTGACGCAGCAACCGCATTTGATGTTATCTGGAGCGAAGGAGGATTTGGGAGCTCTGGCTATGTTGGTAGACGGCGTGAAGAAGCTCTAGAGTCCTAAAACGTCACCTGGATCTTCTCTTAGCACGACCCAGATTGATAGTGCGCTCGATTTTCTCACTCTCACTGACTGGGTGTATGAATCTTGCGGGTCGGTGTCTTTTACGAGTTTGGAGCACCCAAAGTTCATAGCTTTCCTCAACCAAGTGGGTTTGCCAACTATTTCTCGCAGAGAATTGACAGGTGCTAGATTGGATGCCAAATTCGAGGAAGCCAAGGTAGAATCGGAGGTGCGAATTAAAGATGCACTGTTCTTTCAAATTGCTCCTGGTGGGTAGAAACCCAAGAAATATTAATTTGTGCATTAATCTTCCCAATGGGACCAGTTTGTACAGGAGGGCGGTGTTTGTGATCAATCCTTTTTAAGTACGCAGAGGAGGTGTTGTGGGAGACAATCAATGGCATTTGCGAGAATGTTGTGCAACAGTGTGTAGGGATAGTTGCGGACAAGTTCAAGGCCAAGGCTTTGAAAAACTTGGAGATTTAAAATCAAGGGATGGTAAGCCTTTCTTATCAGATTCAAGGCTTTAATAGGCACTTGATTCTCTGATCACATGAAAGTTAAACGGAGCAGTTTCAAGATTTTACCATGACGCTGAAGCAGAAGCCGGTGATGACGGAGTTCTCGACGGAGACGGCAGTGAGTTGGATTGTGCCGATCAACATGACCGTCAAGGAGCTGAGTGATGGTGCCGAGGTATTGAGAAATGGAGGTGAAAATGGGGGGACCCGCGAGGTACAGAGCCTCTTGGACTCGGAAGCGGCTTTGGTCCGATGCAAAGGACCGTCCGCGTGACTTGGACTCAATGAAGAATTGAGTGAAGAAATTGGGAGTGTTAATGGACAATTTCTGAACCCCACTGCCACGTATACATAGGTCAAAGGAGCAATAACTACAGCTGGCACAATAATAACAAAACTAACGCTTGTTATCAGCAACTAACGAAAACTGTGATTTTTACACCTAGTTTAAAAAAAAAAAAAAGTGTTGGGTGCACTTTTAAGAAAAAGTCAAGAGTTAAATTGCGATTCCTTGTACCATCAAGCAAATATTCAAAAGCAACATGTACCAAGGGGGGAGGGATAGTCAAACAAAAGGAAATTTTACCTTCCAGATAAACATGTAGAATGATGTTATGGCAGCTTTGCTCTCCACATCCAAGGATTTGGCCCGATACCAGAGGATTGAAGCTAGAATGGCATGCCCGAGACCCTAGTAATCCATTGAAAGTGAATTTCAAGCTTCAGCGAAATGTTCAATGTAAACGACACAATATGTATATTTATGGAGCATCCTAAGCTTTGTCCAATCACGAGAATTAATGCCTCCTAGCCTAGGAAGGCTCACTTTGCTTTTGACAATAAAATTAATATTGTAAAAGGGTGAAGTGTGAAGTTGGGATGTTATGGAACAGAATTGCTTTATCATGGACATGTTTCCAGACTTCTAATATAAATATTCCACAATAAAAGTTGACATACATTTGGTGTCTGTTTCATCAGTGAAACTTTTGCGTGGTCTATATAGGCGTTGGAATTTTTTATTATTTAAAAATGTTAGCAAAAGAAGGTTAAAAGAAGGAGAAGAAAATTAAAAAAAAATATAAAGCTCGAAAAGAGAAGGCCAGTGCAAGCATAATAAATCATAAAAGGCCAGAGGAAAACATTATAAGGTTGAATTCATAGCAAATCAATTTTCGAAAACGTGTTTGTCAAAATCCTACTTCTAATTCCCTAGACAGAAATATCACGAGTGCTTTACCGTAATAATTTTGCTCCAGAGACAAGGAGATGCAGCTCCCACCAAGAGGGCAACTCCATAAGCCATTTCAAGAAGTGAAACACAAATCCAGAATACCTGGAAAATATTATTTGGAGCACATCAGGGAATAAAAGCGGGAACAAGCAAATCCAATGACATGTTGAAGTTTAGCCACAAACCCGTTTTTGACCCAAACGTACTGAAAAAGATCGGATGCCAAATACTTTATCGCCTTCAATGTCTGGTATATCCTATAAAACTCAGTGCAAGGTTTAACATCAGATGCACATCTCCAACCAAAAATGCGATGATGAGAACGAATAAATAGTTTACGAGGTAAAAAGTTTTTACCTTGAATAATGCTATAACTACAGAGAAGAAGCTCATGAATCCAGTCGCAAAAATCAGTGGTCTTGAAAATAGAGCTGGCCTCTTGAAGACATGGGTCTACACTTATTGTCAAACGTGTTAGTGACTCCAAAAGACTATTTTGATTCGAAAGATTGACTTGTTATGTTGTTATATCTTAATGCAGAAACTTGAATTTGACCAAGAGAATAATAAGTAGCAAGGATCAAACTTTAAATCATTTCGTCCAGAGGTGTGAAAAGTTTCAGTTCAAAAGCTTACATTATTACAGAAAAATCACTACATATTCTAGTGAGCGTATTATAGTTTATTGTCATATGGTCAGGCCTAAAATCAGTTTGTTCTCAAGTGATTTAAGCTGTGTCAAACTGTCAATGAATGTCACTACGATTTGGTCAGTTACTGCTTAACAATCCTATGATAATTTGTATACCTTGTCAAATGCATTTTTCATTCGTATATTGAATATTTTCAAGGCGGCGTTTTGAGGCTATTATTGAAATTAAGTGAAAATTTTCACAGGATTATTTTGATTAGAATATGACAAAAGATATCAGTAATATAAAACTTTCAACCTTGAAATCACTCATCATCTTAATTTTCACAGGATTATTTTGATTAGAATATGACAAAAGATACCACAGGATATATAAGTGGTCATCAAGAAAAAAAGGAAACAAAATCAGATATTTTGGGCCCAACCATAGTAAACTACAATTCACCCTAGTTGTATAATGTTTTGACCGTGACCAAAGGACCTCGTACTTCTTCTCAGGTGGGCTCTGGATTGGAAGACTCCAGACGTACCAATAAGACTGTTAATAATGCTACTACCGTTAACTTAGGATACCCTGCTTATGTCTTTCCAGTTTCTTCTTCTCACCCTATCTATGAGGACCAGATGGTGAAAGAGGGATCAGTTCAAATAGGATTATGATTCATAAATATAATTAAGCACACTCACAATAACTTGGGATTTTTTTAAAATGATTTGCGGAGTATGGTCTGTTGTTGCTGTTTAAAAAGCTAAGGCATTCATTCACATTCAGAACTATTTGTCTTTGAAGTGCAGAATTAGGTAGGACAAAACCTGTATATGGAGAAAAAATGCAAGTTGAACAATTACTGCCCGAACAGCCAGGATGCAAATTGCTGCAATCACTGCAAATCTCTTCCATCTCAACATGGGCAACTGAAATTTTCCAAGAGCCATAAAGTTATTAAACGAACGCAACCAACATCTGATAAAACTTTCAAAGATAAGCATCACATAAATCGAGTGTTTTCAAATGCAGATAATGCATTTGTTTGCCCACGGATTTTTAATTGAGCTTACTTTAAATAATTGAATTACTTGCCATCTATCAAGTCCCAGTCCTTTATTATAAAATAGAGTCATCACATAATTTTAACTCTTATATTTCACATGAAACTGTCAAAGATTTTCCCTCAAAAGTAAAAAAAGGAAAAATGATGATAGTTAAACAAGCCGTGAATTTTGAAGGAATATTCAAGTCTGATCAAATGCATGAAAATTAAGAACATTCTAACAAGATTGGTCCCTAAGTTATGACAGAAAATAAAAAACCAAACAATCTGAGTGGACTCACATTGATTGAATAAGCAGTCCCTAGAACAAAACTGATAAAAAGAGCCCAGAACAAAGGCCATGAGCCTACAACCCACCCAAGCCAGAAACTCTGCAAATAATGAATTACAAGCCACTTACCAGTCAGTCAATAAAGCATATCCAGCACAATATATTCAGAAAAGGGCAAAAAGCACAAGCATCTAAGAAAAAAGAATTTCTACATAAGAGAGAACAAAGAAGTGTCTAAAGAGCAAGGTCATAAAGAGAAGGATAAAGACAAAAATTGAAGAGCTGATTAAAACAAAGAGAACAGATCAGAATTACCTCTAATATGCAGGACATCAGGCATGAGACAAGCAACAGGTCATATTTATCATGTAGGAAATTTATTTTCATTTTCCAAACTAGAACAAAAATTAATTATGGATGCCAAACAAGTATGCAATGTGTGTGTATGAGTTTAAAAAAATACTTGACAGGGAGCAAAGGTTGTTCATTAATCCTATGAGATATAGTCGTAAAAAGCACACAGCTGACCAGGCACAAACATATAAAAAACCTCCTCTAATATGCCAGATATCAGACATGATAAAAAAAAGCAATAGGTTATATTTATCATGATGGAAACTTGATTTAATTTTTCAAACTAAAACAAATATTAAGGATAGATATCAGACCACTATGCATACAAAATATGTTTTAAAGAAAATATCAATTAATCAGGAACAAAGATAATTCTTCACTAATTCTAAAATTAGTTTCTACAAATAAGGAGGAAGATAAAACAGGAGAAATAAAGTGCACCCAAGTAACAATAAAGAACCATTCTATATCTTGTACCAGAACTGAAAAAGATGCAACAATCGCAGCGCCAGTTGTAAAGGAATACTCCCCAGATGCCAGTGGAAGATATGGCTTGTTAATCTACAACAAATATATACAAGTCAATAAATTTGAACTCCCAAAACGAAAATTCACATTATACAAATTATTTCCTTTAGTAACTTTCAAACCTTGTCTATTTCAATATCAGATAACTGATTTAAACCAACAATGTAAATATTCATAAAGAGGGCAGCCACCACAGCCTGGCACATAAAAATTAATGCGTTAATTGACTTATGTGAAAGAGAAATTCATCATTTTAAAACAATAAACTCATTAGCTTCCTTGCCTGCAATACTCCAGTGAAAAATAATGGAGATAAATCTGATAACTTCTTGACTGCAAGGAGGGATACGGAAAGTATGCTTAATGCCTGTTAAAACACAAAAAGTGAGCACCTCTAAAAATTCAGCGGAGCAACTTTGCCACTAAATTACAGAATAGGCTCATAATTGAATTGGATTGATCACATATTTAAGTTTACATGTTTCAGAAATTATATTAAAAAAGTTTCAACTTAACTGTGCCAATAACTGTGTGTGGCCTGGAAAACCTGTAAAAAGCATCTAAGGCTCCAGTGACAGTGTGCCAAAGGTTTTTTGGATCATAAGCTCCAGGTTCAGATTCAAAAGATTGTTCAGAGGCTGCATTCACAACATATTTTCTGTCACTTTCTGGACATGCATACCCTCCTCCCATGCCTTTGTTATTATTCTGATGGAACCTTGTGATCTGGTTATCATTTTGGATCTTCCAAGCCTTTTGCCAAGAAGCTATTCTAACGTAAGAACCTAGAGTAACAGCTGTTGAAGTTAGAACACAGAAGTAGTATCCATTGAAGGACTACATTTAAAAATTATTTATCAATTTAAAGTGATGTCCAAACTTTTGGTAAGGCCACAACCTTACGATTCCACAGCATGTGGTTCTCAAAAAGACTACAAGAGAATCAATTATTGCAAATGGTAGAGTAAGTTCCCAAAATTCTTTCACATTTTATATAAAGTCACACACATAAGAAAAGAGTGACGAGCCACAAGTTAATTATAAACTCTCCCACCACAGTTCAGGTAAGCTGAGAGGGGGATTTTGATGCCGATGCTCATGGGTGAAGTGTAATTTGAGCACAGTAAAAGGGAAGCTTTATTATGGAAAATGTGTGCTCCCTAACATCCATTTCATAAAATGATGAGGAATTACATTAAGATCAACGCTTAACTCAAACAAATTTGAGTTCTAATGATCCCACTGCAGAACTGGTGTCCTTCCTCTGCCAATGTAAAGTTACACAACAACCATGTGTCTAGTGATGAGGAATTTTCAACATTCCTAATTATTCCTACTTATGTTCCTTTTCTATTATTATAATCTCAAACTTTTCATTTAGCTAATTTACTTCGTCCCATCATTTGTCATTATTCCCAATTCTTTGTATGGCTAAGCATCAATTATTTCCCCAGACAAGGTGGAAATTCCCTTTTGACTAAGCGTGGGATGGCATAATTAATCACAATGTAGAAGGGGCAAGAAATACAAATAGGAAAAAGAAGGTTAAGGTGCAAATCTACCCCAAAAGTTTTCGCCGAAGAGCAACGTTACTCTAGAAGTTTTTTCAAGTTCAATGTCACCTCAAAAGTTTTAAAACTTAGTTGCCCTATCCATTAAAAAACTAATGTGGAAGTTAAAAAATTGACATTGACCGTTAAATTTTTAACGAAAATGGGCAATATTGTTCCATTTTAACACTTCCGGAAAAATATTAAACCTAAAAAAACTTCCGGATTAACATTGCTCCACAGCATAAGCTTCCTAGGCGAATTCGCACCATAACCAAAAAAACTTAACAAAACTTCAAGAACGAAAATTAATGGAATGGAGAAATGGGACGAAAGGGATTGAAGTCACAGAGATTTTACGCAAATGTGAATTTTCTTACCCTCCCTCTCCTCCTACCATTTACACTACAACATCAAACAGATTAATAACTAAATCCTACTCACACAGCGGATTTAAGGATACTATTGAGAGCCAAAAACTCTACTACATATCAAACATAATGCAGCAAAAAAGAGGAACGACATATAAGCATACTTGCATAACAGCTCTTCGTGAAACCTTTACTCCTCCAGCCACTTCTACCTAGCAAGAATTCCCTGAATTAGTAAGTAAATGCCCACAAAAAAAAAAAAAAAGAGTATGCATAATAATCTAAGATTTAAATCCATAATAATCTTCTACTCTCAAACGAGGTCGATTTGATAAACATGCGGAACAAAAACCAGGAAATGAAAAATCAGCGGCCTAGAAGTTCAAATTCGGACGTTTTAGAAGTTCCGGCGGCAGTTCCCGCGGCCATCCTTTCCCTTGTAGCAACAACAAGGTTCTGGACCTCACCAATTTGAACTCGGAACCAGAAACTAGCAATACTCAATGAAAAGAAGAAGTACCAGAGGTAATCACAGAAGCTTTAGGAAAAGAACCAAGGAGCAAAGAATCCATGGAGTTGATCTTTCTTCAGTCTTGCGAAGGAAGGGGCCGGAGCTTCAGTTTATTGTTACTGAAGCTGCGAAGCTATAATAGCATTCAACGCGTTGAAATTGAACTTGAAATCCCTTTCAGCATTTTAATGCACACAGAGAGAGGTAGTTCTCTAATTGAATTCATCACGGAACTGTTCTTACAGTGGGGACAAAATTCTTCGGACGGAAAAGGGCCCTTTGTCGAATTGTAGATTTGTAGGGGTGTGAGCTCACTTCTTCAACAAACTCGCCCTCCAGGAGACTGTGGGCCACGTGCGAAAAACTCTGAACAGTTTTCCTCCAGAAGAGACGTATGGCACCAGAAAATGCAATGCCATGCAATTATTTAGAATCTCTTGTCAATTTTTTTTTTTTGTAAGGAACCATTTCTGTCCATATCTCACATGATTACAAATATCCTACTGTATGACATATGAAAAATATTTGGGTTAAGACTTGTGAGCCCCCTAAAGTGGCTTCCCCCTCCTAGTGGCTGCTGGGTCAAACTTAATATAGATGTTGTAAGCAATGGCGGACCCAGAAAATTATGGGAGGGGATTCGGGGGCAGCGTCCCTGAAAATTTTTTTTTAAGAAAAGTTTTAAATACATTAAAAAACAAAAGAATATAAACAAGAAAAAAATATTTATAAAATCAAGTGAATATTGATGATGTAATAAAAGAGGAAATTATTTTACAAACATCATTTAGAAAAGTAAGGCTACATCTTGTTAGAAATGCATTACATAAATTACAATGAAGAGTGGACACTCAATAAGTTCAAGTACATATATTTTAATAAAAAAAGTATATTATATTATAATAAAAATAATTACAATGTCATCCTTCTAGGCCTTATGTTTTAGAATTCTATCATAATTACCTTATTATCAATGCTATCAAATACGAAGTGTAATCTTGATATATTAATGGTGGACATTTAATTTAAGGGTGGATAATCATTCAAACATGTATTAATTCAAGGAAAGTAGATAAATAATGCTAATGCTAATGAAAATTTGAAACCATTATATTCAAGTTATTAATTCTAATTCCATTAACTTGTTTTTTTTTTTTTTTTTAGAAAAATCTCAAATTTTTGGGGGGTAAGTTACATACCTAGGTCCGCCCTTGGGTGTAAGGTCAGCTACCTCGGGTCAAGCAGGTTGTGGAGGAGTTCTCAGGAATTCACAAGGGGAGTGGCTATCGGGCTTTTCAAAAAAACTGGGTCAATGTGGAGTATATGAAGCAGAGGAATGGGCTATTTTACTGGGTATGAAATCGGTGTGGGTGGAAGGTTTTCGCAGAGTTATTGTGGAATCAGATTCCAAGGCCTTAATTGATAATCTAGTGAAGAGCAGTATAGAACCAAATAGCAGCTTGGTTTTTCTACAGCTGCGAGATTTTCTTTTAGACAGTTGGGAGGTTAAGTTACAATTCACTCCCCGTAATCAAAATACTTCAGCTAATGCTTTAGCTAAAGAAGGACTTACTAGGTCCTCTTCTTGGTGTGTTTGTCCAAACCACCTAAGATCAGTGCTTTCTAGCGATTGTCTTGGTCCCCTCCCTAGTTATAGTGATTATCTTGGTCCCCTCTCTAGTTATTCTAATACTACCTCTAGTCCTAATTATACTAGCTAGTTGACTTTCTTTGAAGAGATTAAGGAAACAAAATAAGTTATTTAATCATTTTATATGTTGTGTATCCTTAGATTATATATTAGTTTATTGGTTAAACTAATTAGTTTGAAGAAAAAAATAAAAATACTCTAAAGTAATTTAATTAGCTTCATTAATCTCTCCAAAAAAGTCAACTAGCTCTTATAATTAGGACTGGAGGGAGTATATGATAGCTGAACGCCTCTCTTTTTTACCCAAAAAAAAAAACTTACAAATGGTAATAATTGGGTCCTATAAATATAATGTAGGCTGGAATTAGACCATACACACACACATGAAAAAAACTTAGTTAGAAGAGGCAAAGCAATTAGCGATGATAGAAGTGATTTATTTTCAATCTAACTTTTACAAAAGTAAGACATGACAAAAGTTAGATTGTAAATATGATTTATGTTTTGGATAGCGATGACAGAAGTGAATTTTTTCCAAATTGGTTCTTATTTAGAAAAACTTTTAAAAAGTCAGTTGAGATAGAAAATAACTAAAAAGATATCAATCTTATTGAATAATACACACACATATATACATTAGTTGTATAATTCATTTATACATAATTTTCTCGTTAATCTTAATATAACAATAGTCACCCATATAAAAATTAATATTAATGATGCATAAACTCAATATTAAATACAGGCTAAGAAAAAATCAGAAGCCACCGTAAGAAACTAGAAACCAAGTTTTTTTGGCTTCTCCTGGATCCCAAACACCCCAAAATTTACTCTCTTTTTCCCATGGCGTTTACCCCTTTACTGGGTTCTATTTTAGGCTTAGCGACGCGATGACAAAGCGTGGGCCCAACAAGGTTTTCTACATTTTCTCTGCCATCTTTTTCGTGCAAACTCAAATCACTTCAATGATTTTTTGTCTTTTTTTTCAATAAACATAAGGGAAAATTATTTTCAGGGCTCTTTTAACACTGACAATTTTAAAAAAGGCCCCAAAATTCTGATAATCCAAAAAAAAAAACCAGGGCCTTTTTGGGTTTTTCAGAATCTTGGGTGAGTTGTTAACGTGATTGATATAGTTGTTAACGGGGTACTGATATAGTTGTTAAATGTACTGATTTAGTTGTTAGCAAAATGTTGTTAACGTGGCTGATTTAGTTGTTAAAGACCTACATGTTAACAACTATATCAGCCCCGTTAACAACTCACCCAAGATTCTGAAAATCTCAGAAAAGGCCCTAAGACTTTTTTTGGGATTATCAGAATCTTGGGGCCTTTTTTGATATTGTTAGTTTTAAAAGGGCCCTGAAAATGATTTTCCCTAAATATTATGTCAACTCTTCACTATTTACTCTTATTGTTCCTTTAAATCCTAACATGTATTATTATACAGCATTACTGGTACTAATCTTATTACAGTTCAATTTTTTTTTTTTTCATTTCGGAAAGTTTTTCTCCATTTTAAAACACTTAGCTCATATTTTACATATATGGCTCTATCATTTTTACCGTCATTTTGTATAATTAATCACAAATTTCTGAACTTTCTGATCTGATCTCATTTTTAACCTCAGCTACTTTTAACTTACATCTTATCAAGACTATAGGGGACAACCCTTTGACTTCAAGGCTATTTTCCATAACTTAAATCTAGAGTTATATTTTTATTTTGACTCAGCATATCGTCAGAAAAGCATGCACTTAGAGATATATATATATATATATATATATATATATATATATATATATATATATATATATATATATATTTTTTTTTTTTTTTTTTTTTGCACGAGCTTAGAACATTTAAAATAAAGTAAAACAAAAATTGACAAACACTTAAATATCAAATTTATTATGCCGAACTTCATGCAAGTTTGTTGTCATCCCATTATCAATTTAAAATATCAAAATTATTTAGAGACGTGTTTTCCAGAAAGTATTAGCATGTGTAAGCCCTTTCTAGATTTGTCGGCATGAATGTAAAGCCAAAAATTCCTTCAAAATTTCAAACAGGTTAGGTTTCTTTCAAGACAACAAAAAAAAAATAAAAAATCAGAATAAGTGCATCTTTGTCCCTATAATGAACGGATTTTTATTTCTTCTTCTATATCATTGTCTTCTAAAACTCTCTTTTCATTTGTAATCATAAAGTGAGGGTGTACCCCTCGTCTTTGGGCTCAACTGGCAAAGAGGTCGGACACTCTCACCACAGGGAAAGGGTTCGATCCTGGAGTTGGTCAAGATGCTGGGGGAGACATCCAGGAGCAAAGTTATAGCACTCTGCCCTTAGACTGTGGGTGAATCCAACCCCTTTCATAAAATTTTTATAGAAAAAAAAAAGTGAGCGTGTCATTTGTTTAGTACTTTAAATTAAGAATTTGGTTGAAATTAATTAAAAGTAATAAATATGTAAGAAATGTATTTTCTTTTTGTCACACATGCCCGTATTAATAGAGGCTGAGTGAGAGTGAATGAGTGAGGAAATATTATAATTAATGCAAATACATATAATTGTTGGCAACAAAAAATACAAAAACGTATAATTTTTTTTTTCCTAAAAAATTTTTAGGAAAGGGGTTGGGCTCACCCACAATCCAAGGGCAGGGCGCTTGGAGCCCAGTCCGCAGGGCATACTAGACAGAGAGTACACATGCCTCCACCTCTATCAGCATTTCCACTGCTTCCCAGACCCCTAGGATACCTTCCCAGAACCAAACGTATAATTAATTAAGAGTAAAAAATGTAACAAAAAAGTGCATTGAAATTTTGCGCGTCATCAATGTCTAACTTATGAAAAGGATCATATCTATTCAGAAAAGAAAACTGTAACTAATAAAAGGAGTGTAGGATGATCAACGAGGTTGGTACAAGTAGTAAGCGGCTTGTATCGCTTAAGTAAAGTCTTGATTTCGAGCTTCATGAATACAAAAAAGCTCGACTAGGAGACTCACTCACCATAGCTAAGTGCATAACTCAGGTTGGATCTAGATCAATCAGGGCGAAACTCTGGATATCGGATGGGCAAAAAAAAAAAAAAGTGTGTAGGATGACAAAGTGCAAAAATACCCTTACACAGGGATGCCTCTAATGTCCAAAAATCCTAAAGGCACGTTCCTCAAGGTCATGTCTGGATCTTCCAAGAGAAGGGTAAAAATGTCAAAGCCTTTGAGTTGGAGTTTCAAATTTTACAAATGAGAGTTGGTTTTCATTGGTGGGGCCTTCAGTATCAATAGGATAATATTCTAGCAGAAGGCAAAGTTAACTTCCAGTACCTCAGTTTCTACTTTGACTCGATACAACTCAATCTCTATAATTTTGACTTAGTTATAAGTTATAACTCCATTATTGAATTTTGACTCACTAAAACTTTATCCCTGACATTTATTATAGATATGTTTTTATTTTCAAAAACATAAGGAATGAATCATAAAATTGTTAACACTACATAAACTGAGTCGCAGTGAGTCAAAATTTAGAGACTGAGTTACATCAAGTCAAATGTAAGTATTGAGTTAGAACTACAAGGACCAAGAGATTAATTTCTAGTATGCAGAAAGAGCAAAAGCTGTATTTTATGACTAAGCTGATACCATCCACAAGAATTTTAAAAAATCAAGGATTGCGAAGACTGATGTATTTGTATCAGCCAAGTCATAACTCTAAACTCTCCCTAATGCGAGAAGCTAGCCGTTTCACAGATCTATCATCAAAGGAGCTATCAATCTCCTTGATCTTAGACACAAAGTCCATGGCTTCTTTAAATTTCCTAGCTTTACAATAACCATCAACAACAATCTTATAAGTCAGCTCATTTGGCCTGCAATTGTGCTTAATCATATACCTAATAACTTCATCAACATCGGCAAACGATCCCTGGCCTGCATAGCCTGCCAAGAAAGTGTTGTACGTGAAGATGCACGGTCGAATTCCTCTAGAGGTCATCTCTGAGAGAAGCCTAATAGCCTCCTGCATAAGTCCTTGTCTGCAGAATCCCTTAATGACAGTGTTGTAAGACACAAGATCTGGCTCCTGACCAGATTTTTGAATTCCCCTGAGCACTTCTTCTGCCTTCCAACAATCACCCTCTCGCGCATATAGGTCCAATAAGCTGTTATAGGTGATGAGATTCGGCTGTAAGCCGCTTTGACGAATAAGATGAAACATCTCATGGGCTCTTGTGTACATCTTGTTTCGGACAAACATAGAGAGCATTGAGTTAATTAGAAACAAATCAAGTTTGTATCCATTCTTCTGCAGTTGCTCAAATGCCCTCTCCATTCCTTTAAGCTCTCTGCACTTGAAGTTTACAATTACAAGGGTTCTCAAAAGCATCCAACTAGGAAAAACATGACCATCGTAGATTTGATGTTCAATCTTCTCTATCCCTCTGACATTTCCACCCTTGGAGTAACACTGGAGCATTAATGAGATTGAGGTTTCATTAGGCTTGAAACCCTTATTCCCCATATCCAGAATAACAGATTCTGCTGCTTTCCAATCGCCTCGACGAGCTAGAGCATTCAGTAGAGCATTATAAGTTGCCACGCATGGAGTAAATCCTGCTTTAACCATTTCCCCATACATCTTGGCGGCGTCGATTTCAGACCCACACCGACCATATGCGCTAATTAACGTGTTGAATGTATCTCTGTCAGGCTCGAATCCACAGTTTTTCATTTCCCTCAAAACCTGGTTAACATATTCTTGCTTACCTTTCTCACCACACACAGCAAGCAGGGTGTTCCATGTAATTCGATTTGGAGGACATCCGTTTAATTTCATATCACACAGAATATTTAGCATATCTTCTGATATTGATTTCTTGCCTAGAATGGCAAGAACTGAATTGTAAGTACATACATTGGGAACACAGCCTAACTCCTTCATCTGGTTGAACAACTTTAGAGCCTTGTCCTCCTCTCCTGCCTTACCATAGGCATTTATTACAGTTGTATAAGTGACCGCATTTGGCATAACTCCTTTACGGGTCATCTTATCTATAAAAGCAGCCCCTTCATCATAAAATCCAGCTCTCACATATGCTGCCACAACCTCATTGTAAGTAAAAGAATCAGGTGTGCAATTATTATCCTCCATTTCTTTTAAGATGCTCAGGGCTTCAGCGTAAATCCCAGCCTTTCCAAATACTTGCAGCAGAGAATTATATGTAACAGTTCCTGGTGTATATCCATTCAATTTTAAGTCAGCAAAAAATTTTCTTGCTTCATCAAGCAAGCCTTCTCTGCCACAAGCCGAAATAACCGTGCTGCAGGTAAATTCATCAAACTCTAGTCCTTTACTTTTCATCTCATCCAAGAGGTCCAAGATTGCATCCCATGAACGACCCATCTTGCCATAAACATCAAGCATGACATTGTAAGTAACCAAAGTTGGAGAAATACCAGCCTCCTTCATTTTCTCAAAGACACCAATAGCTCGTTTATACTTGCCAGTTCGAGCATATGCATGAAGAATTGTTGTACAGGCCCGGACATCAAGTGAGTATTCTTCAAGAGGAATAATATCAAACAGCTTAGATGCGATTGAATGCTGTGATTCCCTCCCCAGAATTCTAACCATGGTTTCAACAGCATGATTGTCTACCCTCATATTTTCAGAGTTCAATTGAAATGAAAACCATTCAAACAACAAAAGCGCTCGTTCCCAATTACCAGAAAGGTCTAATGCTTTTAAGAGGCTAGATAAATCAACCTCAAGCAGCTCAAGCTTCGCAGAGTTAAAGAAATCATTTAAACCATTAAAGGGTTTCTCAACAATCGAATTGAGCATCAACTTACCCATAGGAGACAAAAATTCAAGAGTGCCATCACCTTCAGTCGGAACCTCGGTTTCATCGCCATCAATACGCCTCACGGAAGACGAAGTCGGTTTCTTCTTCTGGGTCTGTAGAGATAATTCGGCTGAATCGAGGGGAATCTGAAGAGAAGCAAAGGGGGGATTACTAGGCTGAGCAGAACTCGAAAGCTTGGGCTTGTTAGTGGTTATGGGATTTGCAGAGAGGTGTTGAAGAAGCGAATCCAAATGAATAGACGAAGGAGAAGAAGATTGAGGAGGTGGTGGTGGCGGTGCTGGTGGAAGAAGCGTTGAACTGAATTTCAAAGTGGAATTTGAGTGTGTTGGTCTGTTTGGCTGTACAGGGAGTACAGGTCTAATGGGGAAGAGAGTACCCTCCATTATTATTACAGAACGCAATAGCAACAGAAGAAGAAGAAGACGAGTGGGTTAGCAGGGAATGTGAACGAGAAAGAAAGACATGGAAAAAAGAGTATTTTTTAAAGAAGGGATAATTCGGTGTGAATGGTGATTGTTGAAGATGATATGTGGATGAAGAAGATGGGGTCTCAAACTTTAGATGCCCAAGCGCCCCCGCTTGCAAACTTTTTTCAATTTTTTTTTTTTTTTTAATGTTGGAGCCCTCAAACTTTTTTTGAAAAAATAGAAATAACAATTTATTGTTTAGGGAAAATTGAGAAAAGCCATCCATTAAAAATTTTATCAATGAAAATCACCTAAATCAGAGTATTGCTACAATGTACTCCCTTCGGTCCTAATTATAAGACATATTTAACCGATTTTGGAGGGATTAATGATATAGGTTAAATTAGTTAATTTTACTTATTTTCCTAAAATGACCTTATATAAATTTTGCACTTCAATTATCTAGTTGATATCACATAATCCCTCATTCATATCAATAGGGATATTTTAGAAAGAAATTGACAAAAATGAGAATGTTGTCCTATAATTAGGACCAAAACAAACTCTCAAATATTGTCCTATAATTAGGAGCGGAGGGAGTATTATTGTATTTGTATATTAGGCTTATTAATATTAAAAATCTATTAGGTCTTTTTCACAAATAAAATTTTCAATAAAGGCTTTTTTCCCAATTTTCCCTTACTTTAATTATAAAACAAGTCCATCACTCGTGCATGCACGGGAGCTGTGCGTGTAGATGAAATGAAAAACCTAAAAGAGATATTAGATTTTAAAATATTTTAAATTTCAAATATTAAACTAAACACACATTTAAAACCTGGGATTTACTGCGGAGAAAGAAAACTTAAACCAAATCAACAAAGGAGAATGAACTATTGATTATATAGACAATACACATGGACCAATCACCAAGTAGCTAACACTATTAAAGATATATATTGATGATAATTTTTTTGCAAAATACAAGCGGCACAGATCTTGAATTTTTATTTTATGCAACCTTTTTTATTCTTTCAACTAATTTTGAAAATTATATATACTAGACTATAAGATTATTGACTGCAAACTAGATTTGGGAAAATATTAAGAAAGAGAAAAAATATCAAAAAAGTTTCAACCTCAAATTCTCTATCAAAAAAGTTCCTAAGGACTTTTTTTATATTAATTACAAAATTTCAATATTAAAAAAGTTTTGTTGGTTTTTCATGTTGTAAGAATGACTTTTCTTGTTGTTAAAATTTCTCTATGAAAATATTGTTGTCAAAATGGTTTTTCATGTTATCAAAATGGTTTTTCCTGTTGCTAAAAATTTTCCAGGTTTTTAAAATTCTACATGTCGGAGGAAAAACTTTGGAAAAATTTTACAACAGAAAAGTTATTTTGACAACATAAAAAGCCATTATTACAACAATATTTTTATAATAAAATTTTAACAACAGGAAAAGTCATTTTAACAACATAAAAAATCATTTTAACAACGAGACTTTTTTGTTATTAGAATTACGTAATTAATATAAAAAAAAGATAGGGGATTTAGGATTGAAACTTTTTTTTATATTTTTTCTCTTCTTTGAGACCTTACTGATATTTTCCCATTAGACTTTGAAACCTATGTTTTACATGAAATATGAAGTAAGCCTAGGCTTATGAATATGATGTAAATCTTAGAATTTCTTAAGAATATTTTTAACATTCTTTTGCCTAACTAATCTAATATTTTTGCCCGAATTCTAATTCTAATAAACATCTAGCATTAGGGGGTTGTTTTCATTCTAACATTTGAGTCAGATTATAAATCATATCTAGGAATTTTAAAGTCGACAAATAAAAAATTGCTATTTACCAATGCTTTTAAAATTTTAAAATATAATATGTTGGGACGGATAAGAGAAAAAAGATAGAAAAATACTGTCAAAATATATAAAAGACAAATAGGGGTGTTGAATTTCAATAATTCTAAATGGATTGATTTGAAATCTTAAAATGTTGAAAAATGTGGGAAATTACATAATTACCCTTATTTATTTATTTATTTTAAGAAGATCCTCAAAACCCCTTGTTGGTCGCCAGAGCTCTAGTAACCTTGTTGGCGCTTTGGCAGTCTAATATATATATAGTAAAGGTAATTAATACGGATACTTAAGTAGTTAATAGCGATACTAAAGTAGTAAATAAGATATTTGTTGAACATTTCTTAATAATTACTTTTGTTTTCCTATTAACTACTCAAGTTTTATATTGACTACTTAGTTTCGGTAATGACTACTTTATCTAGTTACCAACAAAGTTTGTAATATATTTTTTGAATTTCCAAAAAAATAAAGAGTAGTGAATACCAAAACAAAAGTAGTTATTAGAAGTTATTTAGCAGAAAGGACCCTATTTAGATTTAGTATTGACTACTTAGTTTTTGTATTGACTATTCTGATTTCCCTATTAAATACTCTTATTTTGGAAATTAAAAAAATATATTAAGAACTTTGTCTTTATTCAGACAAAGTTAATATCAAAATTAAAGTAATTAATAGGAAAACAAAAGTAGTTGTTATGGAATAAAATATTAGGCCTATATCCCATATATGACCCAACAAGGAGCATATTGCATATCGGGATCTGCCTGTCATAAAGGAGGATCCAATCATATCAATCATAGTAAAGAGGCCGATATGGTTGTTGGGATATGTAGGCCGAGGTTAATGAGACCGATATGATCTGATCTCGAATCAATCATATTAATGAGGTCGATATGATTCCATCTAAGGTACACTCTATAAATAGGAGTTAAACCCTAAAGGTACACATCATCTTCTAAGCTCTCTCTCAATTGCATATACTGCACACAGAGCACACACACCACCCCCTTTGGCTAAACGCCTCCAGTGTCATCGAACTACGTGGACTTTGATCACTCTTCAGGGTACGTAGGCCCTAGGTATCGCACCTAGGTCAAGTCCCTGTGCTTTGTGATCTCTAATCCTCTCGGGTATCTCATCCATAGATACTTGGGGGAGAGCTATTTGATCCTATATCCGCATACTAGCCCACCTAGGGTTAGGGATCTATGTTCTTATGACAAAACAGTAGTTATTAGGAAATGTTCAATAAATATCATGTTTATTATTTTAGCATCGCTATTAACTACTCAAGCATCTATATTGACTACTTTTACCTAAGAAATTCAAAAAAAAAAAAAAAGACCATTGGAGCTATGGTGACTGCTCCAGCAACCGATCGTCAATAAGGTCACTATAGTTTCGTTGACGGGCAATCGATAGAGATGGAAATAGGTCAGGTCATGCCAGACTTTGTGTAATACCCGGATAGTTATCTGGCATATTATAAATAAAAGTTGGATAATTATGATAAGTGAAAATTCAATCTCCAGTCTTGTATAATTATAGCATATTTTCTAGGTAGAATTTCTACAAGAAATTAGGGAATTTAAGGGCCAAAGAGCCAAGATGACCAAAATGCCCCTGGAAAGGGTAATCAACTTAGGAAATTATGGGAAAAATACCAAAAGGCAGTAAAATGACCAAGTGAATTAGGAGAGTATATTATCCATAATTATGGTAATTTAATAAAATATGAACTTGGGAAAATTGTATGAGAGTGTTCAAAAAGTAGTAAAAGACCAAAATACCTTTGTAATTATGGAATAATGTTAGAGGTATGAAAATACTAATGTAAATACATGAGTATGAAGATAATGAGACATTGTAATTAAGAAAATTATCAAGTTATGATAATTAAGTAATTAAGTAATATTGGGCTAATTACTTAAGCATAAGTGAAGGAAATTCACAAATAATTATATGAAACCCTAAAATTGGTGGTTTTTGTTTTAAAATTAGTAAAAATGTATTTACTAATTAATTGGAAATTTTATGAAAAATAGTTGAGTTTAGGTATTTTTAGGCCTAAATACAAGAATGGACCAATTAGGTAATTTTGTGAAATTTTTAGAAAAAGTAAATAAATAAATCATTAAATAATTAAATAAATTAAAAAATAAATATTTAGTAAAAAAATAAAAAAGGGCCAGCCGAAAATTCAAGGCAAAATAAAAGAAAAAAAAATGAAAAATGAAAGAAGAACAACTTGGCAACTTGCACATATAATAATAATATAATTTAATTAAAGCAAAAATTATGAATAGTAATATTTAAATTAGGAAACGGATCCTATCTAGAGATCTAGGAATAGGAATCCCAAGGTCAAGGTAAAATATTGATCAGTGAGTTTTTACCTTTAAGTGACCTCTTCCTAAGTTAATTCCGAAGCCGTTTGTGCATTTTCCTAATAAAACAAAATAGGGAAAAATGCATATAGGCATAATTTTGGAAAAGAGGAAAATAAATTCTAACTCAACATTTAGGAATGGGTTTGAATTTATTTTGACATATTTGGAATCAGTGAATTTTTCTGAAGAAGTTGGCATTCTCGAAATGCGTTCAAACCGGACGCGATCGGACACGTTTGAGGAAACTTCAACTGGACTGTTGAAGGCCTATATGGAATCAAAATAAAGGTTGACTTGGACATTTCTACTAAGTGAGAACATGTTTGCGAAGTTGTAAATCCAGAATTTTGAGATTTTTCCGAAATCACGCGAATCGGGTACCGATCGGGGAAAACGGTTAGACTAGGGCATAAAGCAAGCCTAGTCACAATTTTGGACCAACCAAGGGCTGCCACATCACCCATGGATGTCGGCCAAGGGGTGAAAATGAAGGGCAAAAAGTTTGGTGAAAAGTTGGACCAAAAGGGTAGAAACAACTTTGATTATTCCATTTGTATCCTTTTGAAAAATGCCAACCATGTCCCTAAAATCCTCTATAAATAGCCAAGAGCTCTTCACATTTTCTTCACACCAAAATCCTCTTCCTTTGGCCGAAATCCTAGGGAGAGAAAGTAGAGAGAGAAGCTCTGGGGAAGTTCGCCGAAGTCTTCAACGGGTAAGTCTTTCGGTCTTTAGTTTTTAGTCTTTAGTTCAATAGTTAGTAAGGCTAGGGTAGTCTTTATTTTTATGATTTGGGTATCATATGGGAGGGCTATTTTAGTCTTTATTTTCAAGAATCATAAATGCGTCGAAGTTCTGGCGAAATTTTGGGAAGAAAATAGCCTATGTAGCGGAAGCGCCGCGAAATTCCGCCAAGTAGGGGTATAGGGGCAAAATGGTAATTTTTACCTAAAATGCCGCTTATAATGTCAAATTACTAATGGAAGTGACATTATTCTCATAGGATATCTGAAACGTTGATTCTGCTGCCGTTACGCCGCCCGACGTGCGTTGTAGGATTCTTGCACGTTTCTCCGTAGAGTACGTTTTCACGGTAGTACCTAACGTTGCCAACGAAGGTACGGACGCGCATCGTAACACTAATCTTGTGCTTCTTAAATGCATATATGTCAATGATATGTTCGTAGACCGTTATACGACAGTTATACGGGTTATAGTTTTGATAACACCGTTTTGTTTTCCTAGCGAGGACACGACTAATTATCGTGGCACCGGTGAATAGTGCAGTCGTTATTGTTGTTTTACATTGTGGGGCTTTCATACTGCTTATTGCTTATGTTTGTCGGCATAATGATCATGCATCGCTATATGCTTTTGTAGTGATATACCGTTGTATTAGCTCTAGAAGTATCTCGTTGTCCGTATACCGTATTGTTTGGGTATGAGGTTAACTGTTACCTGAGATTCAATATGGTGAATTGAATCTCAGCTGTAGCTTCAGGGTCGGGTGGACCACAGATCGTGAATCGAGGCAAATACCCGGAGTAGGCATGCAGCTGAAGACTGTTTCTATCTTTATCGCTTTACGCATTCCTTTCCGCTTTCTGTTTCTTTCTGTTGTTCCTTTCTAAACCATAGGACTACTGTAATCTATACAATGTTACACAATGGTTGATGTTTTGGCTAAGAATCCAAATGTTCTTTCGCTCTATTGCTCCACTCTGATTGTTTGTTTGAAAAAAATTTTCCGCATTTCAAACATGGGATGTTACATTTTATGGTATCAGAGCAATTTTTCTGGCAAGTGTTTAACTATGTTACCACTGACGCTTTGGTGCCGAAGGCAAGGCTAGTCTACGTGGGTGTGCCAATCAGTCACCGCTAACCCGGTGAGGCCCCCATGGTAGACACTTACCTGGCCATTCTGTTCGGATAACGGAGTTAGATTCTTAAGCCTTTTAACTTTGAGCACATTTTTGAAAATGAGTATTGATAAGGCCATTGGTGTAATGTGTAGTGATGAACAGGGACGAAGAGCCCGTCCTAGACCCATTCTACAACTATTACGGGATGTGGAGACGTCCTGCTCGGAGATCCATTCCTCCGTTAGCACTCGCACCCTCGAATAACCCATCCTTACCGACCACGGAAGAAGAAGATCCTATCGAGGAAGAGTCGGATTCCTACAAAGCGCAACTGAATGATTCTGAATCCACAAACCATTCTGAACCTGTCCCACCCTGGAGTCCAGACCACAGTGAACTGTTCCCTTATGATCCAAACTATGAGAATACTGACCCCACTGCTTTCAGTCACTACTACAGTGAATCAGAACCCTTTTATCACCCGGCTTCGGGGAACTCGAACCCGATCTCAACTCGTATGACCTAGTGATAGAGGACCAAATTGATCCAGAAGCCCTACTTCAACTCACACCTCGCTTGGTGATAACTTTAACTACCCCGAGATCCAACTTCTTGACGATGAGGTAGCCGAACCTCGACGACTATCATTACGTCCTAGACGATGATACACCATTAATCATTCGTTTAGAACACTACCTTGTCAAGTAGAGAACTACGCCCACGATACTCAAAGCAAATATCTGATGTTTCTAAGCCTGATTGGAAATTATCAAGCCAATTGTGACCAACATGCACCCGCAGCTTGGATTCGTTCCACTTTGTACTTCTTTCCTTGTACCCTTTTGGGCAAGGATTATCAACGAGCTCACTGGACGACGGACCCATTCTTGGAGTTAGAATTCACCTACGCTATTTGAAGTGCTTGGTTCGTGCGTACATGTGAAAGGAAAAGCATCAATACAAGGAAGTCGTGGATTGTAGAAACTAGGAAGTTTGGGTTGTATCTCCAAGTACTTTGGAATATTGTAAATACGTTTGAATAAGGAGATTGTACAAGAAGACTTGTATTAGGATTAGAATGACCAATATGTATTAACCTTATGAAATGAATATATGTGAATATATGTTTGGTGTGCAAATTGTTGTGCCATTTCTAATGTTTACATATTTTGTCATAATTATTTAAAGGAAAAAGAATAAAACATGGCGATACTAAGAGGTGCCGTGCACCAAGAGGCCGAGGCCGTGGTCGAGGCCGAGTAGAGGAAGAGGCGAGATGACCTCGGGATGAAAGAAACAATGAACCGAATCAACCCTGACGTGATGAAATTGAAGAAATGCGTAGAACTCTACAGAACAAAGAGTTCGATTGATACTCTTCTGGCAAGACAGAACCAACAGGACCAGGAGGCACAAAGACAATTGGAAGCACGACAACAGGAAGAGGAGCGAGAAAATGAAGAAGAAAATAACTACAATGATGAAGAAGAATATGATGACAATGATGAAGAGCCTGAAGGGTCTGACAGATCCCAATCACCACCCAGGCACGGACAAAGAGAAAGGACTATCAAAACCGGGTAAACCAAGCTTCGCAAGTTGAAACCACCGGTTTCCGAGGGAGGAGTGAGCTAGCCGAGGATTGGCTTCGAGTCTTGAGAAGATTTTGAAGTCATGGAATGCCCCGGAAATCGAATGGCCCGCTTAGAAATTTACAAGCTTGAGGGAGATGCTCACGAGATGGTGGAAGAGCGTTTCCACAACTCGCCTACCCCGTTACGTGGGAGATGTTCCTTGAGCAGATTCAATGAACAAGACTTTCCTCCATCAACACAGTAATTAAAGAAGAAGAATTCTGCAGATCAAGCAAGGAGCTGAGGAGTCTTTCGACGACTACTTCGCCCGTTTTACCAACTTGTCGCGGTATTCATCATACCTGAAAATCTACAAGAATGAGAGCTGGAAGGCTAACCGACTGGTAACCGGGCTGAAATATGATATAAGGGCAAGGTTAGTGTCTCAGCAATTTCCAAAGATGGCCAAAGCAGTGGAATCCTGCAGGATGACAGAGCGCAACTTGAAGGAATTGCGCAAATCCCGAGCCGTGAAGGAAATAATTCAAGTCGCGGTGGTTCCAACCGCGGAGGTTCCTCACGTAAGAGGAAGGCACCTTGGAACAACAACCGTGGTGGAAACAAGAGACCCTACCAACCGGGCAACAAAATTACCCTGCATACCGGGATCCCGGACGTGTCCTAAATGTAAGAAGTACCATCCAGGAGCCAACTGTGATGGGAAACAAGTCTGTTTCAGGTGTCAGAAGCCTGGACACATTAGCCGGGATTGCCCCGAGAAGACTGCAGAGGCGAGACCTCAGAACACTGGCCGAATCTTTGCATTGACAAACACAGAGGCCAAGAAGTCCCCAGAGATGGTTCAAGGTACCATCTATCTCAATGGAAATCTACTTGAAGCATTGTATGACTCGGGTGCTAGTCACTCGTTTATTTCCTATGATTGTGCAAGTCGTTTAGGATTGCATGCCCGTAGATTGCCATTTGATCTTGTTGTATCTACACCGTTGGGTGTAAAGTCTTTAGCTCCTGTGGTGAATGATTTTCCTGATGTGTTTCCGGAGGATCTTACTGAGTTACCTCCTATCCGAGAAGTGGAGTTCAACATTGACTTGATGCCTGGCACAGGATCAATATCCAAGGCGCCGTATCGTATGGCTCCTAACGAGATGCAGGAGTTGAAGAAGCAGTTGGAAGAGCTTTTGAAGAAGGGGTTCATTCGACCTAGCGTTTCACCGTGGGGAGCCCCAGTGCTTTTTGTAAAGAAGAAAGATGGAAGTTTCCGACTCCGGCGGAGTTGCAGTTGATCCTAGCAAAGTGGAAGCAGTTCTGGACTGGAAACGGCCAGAGACTGTGACGGAGATCCGTAGTTTTCTTGGTCTGGCGGGATACTACCGCAGATTTATACGGGACTTCTCGCGTCTTGCCCTACCATTGACAAAGCTTACGAGGAAGAATCAACCCTTTATATGGGGAGATGATTGTGAGGAGAGCTTTCAGAGTCTGAGGGAGAGGTTGACTACAGCACCGGTATTGATTATCCCCAATCCCGATGAGACCTATGTTGTCTACAGTGATGCCAGTGGGCAAGGATTGGGATGTGTCCTAATGCAGCAGGGCAGGGTGGTGGCCTATGCCTCTCGTCAGCTGAAACCTCACGAGTTAAACTATCCTACACACGATCTAGAGCTGGCGGCTATCGTGTTCGCTTTGAAGATATGGAGGCATTACACGTGCGGTGTAACCGTAGAAGTGTATTGTGACCACAAGAGTCCGAAATACTTGTTCGATCAACGAGAACTCAACATGAGACAACGTCGTTGGATGGAGCTGATTAAAGATTATACCCCGGAAATCAAGTATCATCCGGTAAAGCAAACGTTGTTGCCGATGCTCTTAGTAGAAAGACGGTGCAGTGTATCATACATGATGATACAGAGAGCAAACCTTTGGAAGATTTCGAGATCCGAATCTATCCAACCAAATCTGCATGGGTCGGCATGCACCACCCGATGCCTATCTTGCTACACTTCTTGCAAGTCAAGGGAGTATGATCGAGAGATGAAGTGGAAAAAGCTCGAAGCAAGATGATTGGGCTATCGAGACTCGTGAGAAGATTTCTCGAGGTGAGACCCAAGACTATGACCTATCACGTAGTGGTTTGGTCGTATAAGCAATGAGTTTACATACCACCAGTTGATGAATTAAGGCGGACGATAATGGATGAGGCTCATAAGAGTAAGTACACTCTACATCCAGGCATGGTCAAGATGTATCAAAGTATGAAATCTGAACTGTGGTGGCCCGGAATGAAGAAAGATGTAACCGATTACGTGGCCAAGTGCTTGACCTGTCAGAAAGTGAAGATTGAGCACCGTCGACCCCCTGGTCTTTTGCAAGGACTAGAGCTGCCGTAATGGAAATGGGAGAACATAACCATGGATTTTGTGGTAGGTCTGCCCAAAATCAGAAATCATGACACAATTTGGGTAGTTGTTGACAGATTAACCAAGTCAAGACACTTTATTCCCATCAAGATCCACTATTCTCGGAACGATTGGCGGAGATTTATATCAAAGAGATAGTGAGATTACATGGTGTTCCTAAGAGCATTGTCTCCGATCGTGATACACGATTCAAATCCCGTTTCGGCAAGCATTACATGAAGGTATGGGGACTAAGCTAAGGTTCGAGTTCGGCTTATCACCCACAAACCGACGGTCAATCTGAAAGAACCATACGTACGCCGGAGGATATGCCGCGAGCATGTGCCCTGGATTTCAAAGGAAGTTGGGATCAACATCTTTCGCTAGCTGAATTTGCATATAACAACAGTTATCATGCTAGTATACAAATGGCCCCGTTCGAGGCATTGTATGGGCGGAAGTGTCAATCACCATTGTGCAGGACAGATTCGTCTGAAAAGCAATTACTTGGGCCGGATATGCTTGAGCAAACCTCTGAGCAGATCGCACCGATCAAGAAGAGACTCCTAGCAGGACATAGTAGGCAGAAGAGCTATGCTGACAAAAGGAGGAGACCTCTAACGTTTTATGTCGGCGACCATGTATTTCTAAAGTTATCCCCAGTAACTGGTGTCGGCAGGGACGCTCAAGAGGAAGAAACTCACCACGGTACGTTGGACCATTCGAAATTTTGGCTAAGCGCGAGAAGTAGCTTATCGCTAGCTTTACCCCGAACCCGAGTAATCTCCACGACGTTTTTCACGTGTCACAATTGAAGAAATACCAACCCGACCATGATCATGTCATCGAGTACGAGGATGTTGAAGTACGGCATGATAATACCTTCATCGTTGAGCCGTAATGCATCATTGATCATAAGGAGAAACGGCTCAGAAATAAGACTATTCTAATAGTGAAGGTGGTCTGGAAGGGTTTAACACCCGAAGAGGCAACATGGGAAACTGAGAGTGACATGAAGGAGAAGTACCCAGAGTTCATGGCCCGAAGTTTAGTTAGTATAGATTAAATTTCGAGGGCGAAATTTTGTGTAAGGGGGGGAGAAATGTAATACCCGGATATTTATCTGGCATATTATAAATAAAAGTTGGATAATTCTGATAAGTGAAAATTCAATCTCCAGTCTTGTATAATTATAGCATATTTTCTAGGTAGAATTTCTACAAGAAATTAGGGAATTTAAGGGCCAAAGAGCCAAAATGACCAAAATGCCCCTGGAAAGGGTAATCAACTTAGGAAATTATGGGAAAAATACCAAAAGGCAGTAAAATGACCAAGTGAATTAGGAGAGTATATTATCCATAATTATGGTAATTTAATAAAATATGAACTTGGGAAAATTGTATAAGAGTGTTCAAAAAGTAGTAAAAAGACCAAAATACCTTTGTAATTATGGAATAATGTTAGAGGTATGAAAATACTAATGTAAATACATGAGTATGAAGATAATGAGACATTGTAATTAAGAAAATTATCAAGTTATGATAATTAAGTAATTAAGTAATATTGGGCTAATTACTTAAGCATAAGTGAAGGAAATTCACAAATAATTATATGAAACCCTAAAATTGGTGGTTTTTGTTTTAAAATTAGTAAAAATGTATTTACTAATTAATTGGAAATTTTTATGAAAAATAGTTGAGTTTAGGTATTTTTAGGCCTAAATACAAGAATGGACCAATTAGGTAATTTTGTGAAATTTTTGGAAAAAGTAAATAAATAAATCATTAAATAATTAAATAAATTAAAAAATAAATATTTAGTAAAAAAATAAAAAAGGGCCAGCCGAAAATTCAAGGCAAAATAAAAGAAAAAAAAATGAAAATGAAAGAAGAACAACTTGGCAACTTGCACATATAATAATAATATAATTTAATTAAAGCAAAAATTATGAATAGTAATATTTAAATTAGGAAACGGATCCTATCTAGAGATCTAGGAATAGGAATCCCAAGCTCAAGGTAAAATATTGATCAGTGAGTTTTTACCTTTAAGTGACCTCTTCCGGAAGTTAATTCCGAGGTCGTTTGTGCATTTTCCTAATAAAACAAAATAGGGAAAAATGCATATAGGCATAATTTTGGAAAAAGAGGAAAATAAATTCTAACTCAACATTTAGGAATGGGTTTGAATTTATTTTGACATATTTGGAATCAGTGAATTTTTCTGAAGAAGTTGGCATTCTCAGAAATGCGTTCTGAAACCGGACGCGATCGGACACGTTTTCGAGGAAACTTCAACCTGGATCGTTGAAGGCCTATATGGAATCAAAATAAAGGTTGACTTGGACATTTCTACTAAGTGAGAACATGTTTGCAAAGTTGTAAATCCAGAATTTTGAGATTTTTCCGAAATCACGCGAATCGGGTACCGATCGGGGAAAACGGTTAGACTAGGGCATAAAGCAAGCCTAGTCACCATTTTGGACCAACCAAGGGCTGCCACATCACCCATGGATGTCGGCCAAGGGGTGAAAATGAAGGGCAAAAGTTTGGTGAAAAGTTGGACCAAAAGGGTAGAAACAACTTTGATTATTCCATTTGTATCCTTTGAAAAATGCCAACCATGTCCCTAAAATCCTCTATAAATAGCCAAGAGCTCTTCACATTTTCTTCACACCAAAATCCTCTTCCTTTGGCCGAAATCCTAGGGAGAGAAAGTAGAGAGAGAAGCTCTGGGGGAAGTTCTGCCGAAGTCTTCAACGGGTAAGTCTTTCGGTCTTTAGTTTTTAGTCTTTAGTTCAATAGTTAGTAAGGCTAGGGTAGTCTTTATTTTTATGATTTGGGTATCATATGGGAGGGATATTTTAGTCTTTATTTTCAAGAATCATAAATGCGTCGAAGTTCTGGCGAAATTTTGGGAAGAAAATAGCCTATGTAAGGGGCCGGCGAAATTCCGCCAAGTAGGGGTATAGGGGCAAAATGGTAATTTTTACCTAAAATGCCAGTTATAATGTCAAATTACTAATGGAAGTGACATTATTCTCATAGGATATCTGAAACGTTGATTCCGCCGCCGTTACGCCCGACCCGCCGTGTAGGATTCTTGCACGTTTCTCCGTAGAAAGTACGTTTTCCACGGTAGTACCTAACGTTGCCAACGAAGGTACGGACGCGCATCGTAACACTAATCTTGTGCTTCTTAAATGCATATATGTCAATGATATGTTCGTAGACCGTTATACGCACAGCTATACGGGTTATAGTTTTGATAACACCGTTTTGTTTTCCTAGCGGCGAGAACACGACTAATTATCGTGGCACCGGTGAATAGTGCAGCTGTTATTGTTGTTTTACATTGTGGGGCTTTCATACTGCTTATTGCTTATGTTTGTCGGCATAATGATCATGCATCTCTATATGCTTTTGTAGTGATATACCGTTGTATTAGCTCTAGAAGTATCTCGTTGTTCGTATACCGTATTGTTTGGGTATGATGTTTCTTTCTGTTGCTCCTTTCTAAACCATAGGACTACTGTAATCTATACAATGTTACACAATGGTTGATGTTTTGGCTAAGAATCCAAATGTTCTTTCGCTCTATTGCTCCACTCTGATTGTTTGTTTGAAAAAAAAAAAATTTCCGCATTTCAAACATGGGATGTTACACTTTGACTAAATAGGCCTGAGTCTGTAATGGGGTAAAAGACTTGAGCCTGGGCCTGAGCCTGAATACAGGCATTTTTTTAGGTTCAGGTCTGAGCCTTCATAAGGCCTGGTTGAGCCTGAAGCCTTTTTAAAGGCTTACTTACAATGTAAACCTTTAAAAGGGCCTCATATTACAGGCCTTAAAGGCCATAATTAACTAATATAATAATAGGGGCAATACTATAATTAACTAATTATACTTGAAATTAGAATATAAGAATAAAAAAATTAAATATTTTGTTATTTATATGATATAAATATAATTATTTTTATTTTTATTAAATATGTAAACAGGCTAGGCCTGAAGGCTTATAGGCCAGGCTTTAACAAAAAAAGCCTAGCCTATTTACACATTCAAGCCTTTAAATAGGCCTTGGCCTGACCTTTTTAACAAACAGGCCAGGCCATACCAGGCCCTAAACAAGGCAGGCCATAGGTCGCCTGATAGGGGCCTGACCTATTGCCACCCTGAGCTGCTGAAAGTAAGGGGTTTGAGATTTTAAAAAAAAACGAAGGGTAATTATGTAAATTTTTCATATTTGTTAATATTTCAAAATTCTAAATGGGTCCATTTACAATTATTGAAATTCAACACTCTTATTTGTCTTTTATATTTTTTTTTTATTAATCCACCGGTATCCAACTCTACTAACAAACAACTAGTCTTATTTGCGAGAATATACACCCACAATGGGGGAACATTGCTACCACCATGTAATTATTGTGACAGTATACCTAGATTCGAACACGAGACCACTAATTAGGCTGGAAAAATCTACAGCCAATTGATCCAAGCAAGTCTTTTATATATTTTGACAGTATTTTTCTGTCTTTTTCCCAACGAAATATAATATGCAATTATGCATTGGGTTCTTTTTTTTGGTACCATTGAAATTTTAAAAAAGCTTTCAAAATATAAAAGGAAAAAATTGTTGAAAATTCCTTATTACAAATTTTATTGACAAAATAACTAAGGACCGAGGCCTTGGAGTGAGAGCAACTCATATTCAGTGTGTGCAACATTTTTTTAGCTATATGCCAATGTCATTCATTTTGCATATAATTGATGACATATTATACATAGTTGAAAAAATGTTGCATCTATTAAAAATACATTGCACCTAAATTTTTTAAACAAATTTCACGTATTTTTAGACAATAAATTTTGTGATACCATCTCCGGTGGTTAATCTAAGATTCACTTTAATATAATATTTGCGTAATTGTCTAGTGGAATCTAAGAAAATGTGAAGTTATGAGGTCATCTAGATTGTTGGCTCTATTCCTCAGACTAATTTTTTAAATAGGGATTTATTCCCAATTTCAAAGAAAATCTAAAGAAAGATATAAGAAAAAACTTAAAATATTTAGAAAAAATCCCAATAAAATACATTTAAAATATCAAAATGACTATTCAATGACTCCAATATCACCATTTCCATATCAGTCTTGAGATATCAATTTGGAATTTCATGATGTTGCTAATTTACTTAGGCCTCGTTTGGTCAAGGAACACTGGGGGTAGGAAACGGAAAATGTCGATTTTCCATCGAGCACGACTGTTTGGTTCACATTTTCACAGGAAAACATTTTTTGGCGATGGGCCATTTTCCCTTATATATGGGAAAATCAGTTTCCACCTATTTTGGTAGGCACCCATTTTCCGGCAGATGGAGAAGACCAACCTACATTTATCAGTGCCGAGCCTTCCGTCTGTACGAGCAGCACCTTGTGCGGTGTTGACAACGACATCAAGATCGATAACACCATGGTAATGTATGTGTCCTGCTTGTCCATGGAAAGTTTTGAAGAAGGCGACGGTGATGATGGCGGAGAGAGAAGATGACGGTGAAGAAGGAAAAAGACTCAGACGCAGACGCCTGCCAGAAATTTTTCCGATCAGAGAGGATGAGATTTTTCCGTATTGTGAGAATGAAAGGAGAAGACACTTTGATTTAGGTAAGGATGCGAGATTTGAGTTTGAGTGTGCACACTTAAAAATTGAGTGTGCACTGTTAGAGTAGGTTTTAAATAATATTTTATTTTTTAGGGGTAAAATGGTATTTTACCTAATTTCCCAACCTAAGTTTCTTCCAACCAAACAAAATTTTCCTATCAACTCATTTTCTTTTCCAGTACAAACTAAACATATCGAGGCAAAATATTTTTCGTTGCATTCTGTTCTTTTCATTTTTATTCCTACCTTTTCTTCAATCCAAATGAGGCCTTATATTCCCTTTTATTTACTCATACTCTCTCTCTCTCGTCATCTAGTTTTTTGGTTACAAGTGGCAAGCCTAAGCTTGAGATTCAAAATACAAACCACATAAGACTAAGAACTAAATTCATCCCCAACAGACATTATGTCGAGTATGAACCGAGTTCTACATCATGGGTGCACCGCTGTGACTATCCTTAACTGAATATCTTCTACATGCGCTTCTTTTGCCAAAATATCTACACATTCAATAGCCTCCCTGTTTGAATGGGACAAAACAACCTGCCAATCTCCATACAATAGTTGACGTGTGGCCTCTATTTCAGCTTTAAAAGGTTTCTCGTCATCTATCAAATTTTGATTAAAGACACTGTTTAAGCCTTCATATCCCACATCTACCCATCCTCTCGCCCTCCTCCTTTTTCTTTCCTCTCTCTCACTCAATACCTTTTCTCTCTACCAAGAAGAGGCATAATAAGAAACCCTATGTTAGTGTTGGAAATTATGCCCTAGGGGCAAGTCATTGTACTTTAAACGCTTATGTTATTTAAAGTATTTCTCCGTTTAGTTATCATTTCATTTGCATGTTTATAGTGATAATTGTATCCTTGGATGTATCTTATAGATTATCCTAAATGTCCCTAGTCGATCAACAACGCGGGAGCGAAGATGAAATAAGACCAGTGTGACTTTGATGACGTATGGAAATATGAATTAAAGTCATAGGCACTTGTAAGAGTACAAGGTACTGGGTCGACCCACTATGAGAAAGCTGCATGAATTAAGTCATAAGCTTTTCTCATGTATAACCACGTCACAACGCCCTTTGACCTAAGATCATCATGGATTCCTACATGAGAGTCGCTGATTTTTGACTTAGTCAAAAGTCACCTTTGACCGGGTGATGATAAAGGCTTCGATTGGGATCAGTGGTTTTCATGCAGAGGAATGTGAACGGTCAAGATGAAATTTGTCCCTCACATTTGTAGAGAGATAATATTGGGCCCTCGATAAGTGAGTCTGAGAAATGTATGGTCATACTACGATGGAAAGGAGTTTCCATTTCAATTATTAGACTACTCAAGAATCGAGAAAGTAATGGTCAGGAACAGGAGGATGACACTATCCATGCTTCATCATTGACCAAATTATCGCGTGACAAAAGGGACGTGACATGGTTGTATGATAAGTAGTATCGTATCATTGATCCCCATATGAGTTGGGTAGTCGCAAAGTCTTGCTAGAGGCCGCTTGCGACTTGTGGGATGGTACAGTATTGGCCCGCTGCCAATCTTATGTGGGCTTGCAGGGTCGCACACAAGAATAGCCCAACACGAGCAATAGTGTCCAGATTCATTGAATCTTAAATATGTCTAAGATTTAATGAATATAACGTTTAATCTAGTGTGTGTGTGTATGTGTATATAAATTTGAAATTAAATAATAATGATATTACTAATATAGATTATAATATTATTATATAATATTTGTTTTGTATTTAATTTATTTGATAAATTAAATAACTGAAACAAATAGAGATATTGTATCTCAGATTTAATTTTCGAAAGAGATATAGTATCTTAGATTTAATTTAAATTGAGATATAGTATCTTAGATTTAATTAAATAAATAGATAGCATATCTTAGATTTAATTTATAAAGATAAATTAAATCGACAGGCTTTTATTTTAGATTAAAATAAATAGATTAAATTAGATCTGTTGGATAGATTTAATTAATGTTATTTTAATCTAAAATTTGAATTCAAGATTAATTGAGATTAATTTTGAATATTTTAATATGACCCAATTAGGGTTTTAGAAACTCTATAAGAGATATTAATCTAGTCGTATTAAAATAATGAACTGACGAGCCGCGAAAAACCCTAGAGAGAAAAGACGTGAGATGCAAAGTAAGAAGGCGCTAGTATGCTGCCGTACGTGTTGGAGAGTTGTTCGGTGTGGATACTGGTAGAGGGAGTGGATTCGTAGAGTCGGCTCCTAGAGATTGATCGAGCAAGAACGTGTTAGCCCACGAGTTTGCAAAGGACGCATACAAGTTCGTATAGGTACGATTTTTCTAATGAACCCGATTTAAACACCGTTGATAGATCCTCTTTAGGATTCGTAAAATTTTTAATGGATGAAATCTTTCCACTGTGTGTACGGATCCTAACAATTAGACCTTCTTCTCATCCTCTGTTGTCCCCTCCTCCTCCAACGTCATCTTCAAGTAAACAGAAAGAAGCAAGCCCTTGAATGACTCAAGGCAACCTCTAGTTCTTCCTTCAAGCACAAAGGGAATCCCAAGGTTGCTTGCGGCGACACGACGTCCACTACCATTCTATAAAGGAAAGAGCCAGGTGTGAAGATATTTCAAGTCTTGGTCTTGACAAAGTTCTCATCAATTTGAACAATGCACACAAATATAATAATGTAATTACCAACAACAAGGTAATCTCAAACACTAACTGCTTCCCTTTAAACAAAATATAAGTCTTACAATTCAGTTGAAAACAATACCAAAAATGGTTTTGTAAGTTCAGGGGAAAAATGTATTGTGAATATCTTGATTAATCTTGCACAAATGAGAGTATATATATATACATGAGAGGGGAGCCTTGGCATTTATGACTCTTAATGATAATTTCTAAATCTAATCCTTGATTTCTAGTGATCTTAATTGATTACACAATAATCCTAATTGATTAATTACAATATATTTCTTAACACTCCTTTTTAAGTTGGAGTGTAGATGCTAATTAAGCCAAACTTGTTACAAATAGGGATGAGCAAAAAACCTGGTGGTCTAGGAAGCCCAATCCTATGAAAAAAATTTGGCTCAAAACAATATTGGGCAAACAAGACCAGACTAGCCTTCTCGGGCCAGGACAGACCGGACTTTGGGCCAAGGCCTCAGACCCTTAGTCTAGTCTGGCCCAAATATTGTTTTTAATTTATTTCATTGTTGTTCAATATTGTTAGAGATTATTACGGATTTATGATTGGGTTTTAATGTTTTGTGATGTGTTTTATATGATTATAGATATTTTATGGTCTTATTAGGTTCAAATATTATCTCTCAAAGAAGGAAAAACAAATAGGTCCAAGACTGGTCTAGACAGTTCACTGGACTGGTCTGTGTTAGCACTGGTTGACACCCAAAAGGGGTGAATTGGGTGTATGACAAAAATCTAGGAACTTTGAAAATCTTTTCGCATCTTAATAAAAGCAGTTCGTATGACAATAATGAGTTATAAAATGATAGTCAGACATTCAAACATATATGTTGGAAATATAGAAGTTTAAGGAAGAGAATATGCAAACTGTGATTTATTCTGGTTCAGCTCAATCCACAATGACTTACGTCCAGTCCCCAGGCTCCTTTTGAGATTTTCAATTCACTATCTTCTTGTTTAATACGGGCACAAGAGAAGCCTCTACAATCCCACAAGTTTAGCCAAGCACTTGTGCAACATTTCACAAATCTCTCACCGAGATACTCCCCCTTACACACCGTAAGGATACAACCTTTATGATCAAGGATTACAATCAATATTCTCTCTCAAAAGTGTATAAATGAACACTGAAGTACATTACAAATTATCTCACTCTCTATAGTAAGCTATATAAACATTGAGAAAACAGAGAGCGTATGAGGTAGGAATCAGAGTGTTTGCATTTTGACGGTGAAGTTGTAAGCTATCGTCATTGGCTTCGTCGATGCATTCCTTGGTGTTCTATCTTGAATGAGTCTCTATTTATAGTTTATGGAGGTCATATGACCATTGAGCACATTCTTCAATTGAGTATCTTAGAATATAACTGTTGGAAGTAGTCGTTGAAGCTTCTGTGCTTTTCCTCTGTTTTGAATGCCATTTAACTTCGTTAAAATGACCATTGTGATGTTTCATTTTTTCTATTATAAATATATGAAACTTTCTATTAAACACATATAAGAGTTGTTGGCAGAATCGATGTTTGGTTGTTTTCGCTTTGCTTCAACACAAAATCCATTTGGTCTGCTATGGGATTGCTTAGGTTAGGTCCCTTTCGCTTTCACAAGAGTGAGTGTCTCAGAAGATGATCATTTGACTTGCTCTAAATTGCATTCCTTGTGTGCTCTGTTTTTCTGCTACGCATTTAATGTTTTGACATAATTCTTGCTTTTTGAGGATTTGCACGTAATCCTTTTGCTAATCATATGAAACTCACTAACAAACATGTTTAAAAGCATTTAGGATATCAATGAGTAATAATCAAATGTTATGGAATGATAATCATATATTTTGAATTTACAAAGGTGAAGAAGACAAAGTATTGAAGGAACTGAAATAACATTACTCGAGTAAGAACTTTCTTTACTCGAGTAGCATGCTTGAGTAACACATTGTCATACTTGAGTAACCCTTAATCGTTTTACAAAGGAAGCTAAGAGGGAGACACAGAGAAGTTCAACATATAAGCTTACTCGAGTAAGCATATACCCTTGCCCAAGTAGTATGCTCGAGCATAGCCTCTTCATACTCGAGTAACAATCCTGAAGGAGCATAAAGTATAGTGAATAAAACGAACTTGCTCGAGTAAAGCTTCTTTTATGCTCGAGCAGTGTACTCGAGTAAAGCTTCTTGGCATACTTGAGCAACAACCTGAAAAGCAAAAGGTTAGTTATAAAAAACACTCATGCTCAAGCACAAAGTTTCTTTGCTCAAGTAATATTCTCGAGTAACAAATATTTGTGCTCGAGTAAATTGCAAGATTATCATGACCAAACTCAAGTGCTCGAGTAACCTTCCTCCTTGCTCGAGTATTGTGCTCGAGTAAGGCAATTCCATGCTTGAGTAACATTCAGAAACTTATCAGTGCATAGATCAAGCATGTGTACTCAATTGATCTTATGCAAAGATCAATTTCCAAAATCCAATGACTTCCAAAATGCAACAACATTAGCAGCACGAGGGTCAAACTTCAGTAAGCATAACGTCTTAAATATAGCTCCAAATTTGATAAAGGACCTATGCCCAAAAATCTCTTTAAGTCTTCTTTCCAATGAAAATCTAATCAAATCCAAACTCATTGTATTCTAACCGTTATGATCAAATTAATGACAACTGTTCTGGACTAGCGTTTTTGCAATGTCCTAATTTGACTGTGAACTTCACAAAATCATATCTCTCCCAGTTGATCTATTTTTTATATGATCTTGATGTTTTTGAAAAGGTATTTGAGTCTAGTTTCATATTCCACCAGTTTCAGCTCATTTGGATGTGTAGTTTGTGAGATATACCCAAATTACCGAAGTTGTGTTTGCTGTGTGGCGTGAATTGCAATGGCTATTTTGAAATAGCATATCTATTTCATTTGAACTCCTTTAGGCTTGATTTTGGTGTCAAAATGATGCATTGAGAGTTTAGTTCTATATGAAATTGGTTTCACCTCAATTGGATATCTGGTTTAGGAGATATCATTGAATAACTAGACTTCGCTCAAGTAAAACGCTGAACAGGGACAAACAGAGTGGCTGGAACACACATCATGCTCGAGTAACTTAGTGGATGCTTGAGTAATGAAATTATGTGCTTGAGCATGATGGAAAATTGTAGCAAAAATGTTGTAGCTAACTACTATTCATCTTGAAGCTTGATCTTGCTTATTTTAACTTTAAATTGAGCCATTCCAACTTCTGTTTGATCATAGAGACTTGAATATTGATATTCTCATAATATTTGACATGTTTTTCTTTATTCAATCTCCTCTCTTGATCATTCTCTATAATTCAACTACATTAAACAAAGTAGTTAGTCAATATAGGACATAAATAAATTATGTAAACTTTTCTCTCTTAATAATGACATCTATATTGGACATCATCAAAACTAATCATATTCAACGGTCTGGCCAAGCCCGAGCTCGAGCTGGTGCTAGACCAGACCGAACTTCGGGGTATCTTGTACAACCGGAGGTACTATCTAAACCAGACCTCGGGTTGAGGCTAAACTCGGTCTGGTCTGGTCCATGATCAACCATAATTACAAAGATAGTTAACACGAATCTCATTTAAGGCCTTAGTTAGAAGATCACTCAATTGGTCGTTAGACCTTAAATGCCATGTAGAAATGAAGTTCTCTTTGATCTTATCGCGTACAAAGAAACAATAGATCTTAATATGTTTGGTACATTCATGAAACATAAAGTTGGAGGCTACATGTAAAGTATCTTTATTATCACATCACAGCTTCGCGGGCAATGACGTGACAAAACCAACCTTCATTAATTAATAAATCTACACAATTTCCTGTACTGACTAAGTCATGGCTCTATACTCAGCCTCTGCACTAGACAGAGATATCACATCATACTTCTTGCTTCTCCAATACACCAAACTTCCACTCACAAATACTCAATACCCTGTGGTGGATCTCCTGGTAGCTTTTGACCCCACACGATCTGCATCACAAAAACATTCGATCTCGATATGGTCATGATTTGTATAAAGTATACCACAACCAAGTGAACCCTTCAAGTAATGTAAGACATGCTCTAAGGCTTCTTACTGATCAACGATCGGTGCTATCATGAATTGGTCAAGCACACTAACTGGAAATGTCACATCAGGGCGAGTCACTGTAAGGTAGTTCAATTTCCTGATCAATCTATAGTATCTTTCAGGATATGCAAATGGTTTGATCTTCTATGGATCAATCTTTTTTCTCACATCCTGAGGTAGCTCATCAAAAGGTACTTCGTCATCAATGTCCAAAAAAGGATTATGAATCATGGGAAATCCATTCTTTTAACGTATCAATAACATATTTCCTTTGTGTCAAGAGGATACCTTCCTTTCTTCTCATAACCTTTATTCCAAGAAAGTATTTTAACGGACCCAAATTATTCGTTTGAAAATGAAAATTAAGAAAGGCCTTGAGTGATAAGATTCCTGATGTATTGGTACCTGTGATCACAATGTCATTAACATATACTACTAAGAGAATCATACTTGCATTTGTCTGCTGATAAAGCATAGAGTGATCGCACTTACTTTGATTTAGACCAAATTTTTTAACCACAGAGTTAAACTAGTCAAACCAAGCACAATGACTCTGCTTTAAATCATATAAAGACATATGAAAGTGACATACCTTCCCACGCTCCCCTTGAGCAACAAAACTAGGTGATTGCTCCATGTAAACTTCCTCAATAAGACCATTATTTAAAAAAGCATTTTTAACATCCAATTAATGAAGATCCCAACCATAAGTGGCCGCCATAGAAATGAAGAGGCGAACATAGGACAATTTTGCTATAGGGTAGAAGGTTTTTGAATAGTCAACACTGTAGGTTTGAGCATATCCTTAACAACAAGTCGAGCTTTCAAACGCTCTAAGGTACCATCACCTTTTGTTTTTACCGTGTACACCCACATACATCCAATATCCTTCTTTCCATGAGGTAAATCAACGAGAGTCTAGGTACTTGCCTTATCAGGGGCCATCATTTCTTCTTCCATCACAACACGCTAACCGGGATAGGCCAAGGCTTGGTGGAGAGTAGTGAGAATCGTGATAGAGTCTAAGGATGCTATGAAGGAATGGGATGGAGGAGGTGGGTGGTTTAGGAAACAAATAAATAAATATGATAGACACAATTATGTTTACCTTTGCATAAGGCAATGGGCAAGTCATTAGAAGTATTAAAAGTATCAAGCACTGTTTCTGGTTCAAGGTCAAGTTCAGTAGCAAGAACCGAGAGGACTTGCTTCGGATTAGACGCCGAAACGAGCATTGGTGGGCCATGAACATGATCGACTACATTATTTTTCCTGAGACGTTTCTTATAAACATGATTAGCAGGTGCCGGAATAGAAGCTTGCACTAGTGGCAAGTGAGCCTGATACACTAAGAGATCATCAAGATCATATGCCTTGTCAGAGGATTGAGGCGGAGAAGATGAAGGAAATAACAAAGTCGACTCATGGAAGGTGACATCTGTAGACACAAGATAACGACGAAGAGTAGGAGAGAAACACCGATTACCTTTTTGAACCCATAATATCGAAGAAAGACATACTTGAGAGACTTTGGATAAAGTTTTGTAATAGTGGGAAGAACATCTCGAACAAAATAGACACACCCAAAGATTTTTGGATCAATAGGAAATAAGGGGTTGGAAGGAAATAGAGTCGTATACGGAGTGTCACCATTGAGGACAAGAAAGGGCATACGGATGATAAGAAAACACACAGCAGACACAACATCAGCCAAAAAAGGTTTGGGAACATTCATTTGAAACATTAGAGCTCAAGTGACTTCTAATAAGCGTTGGTTCTTATGTTCTTCAATACCATTTTTAACCGGTGTATCTACACAAGATCTCTAATGAAGCATGACATACTGGCAACATATAGTTTTGAAATTGGACAAAGAAATATTCTTTAGCATTGTAACTCCGTAATGTTTACAAATATACACCAAACTGAGTTTTAATTTAAGTACAAAAATTGTAAAAGTGAGAGAATAACTCAGAACGATTTTTCATTAATTAAAGCCAGGTGGTACGGGAAAAGTCATCAATAAAAGTAACTAAGTACTTTAAACTAGTTTTGGACTCGACATAACATGGACCCCAAACATCAGAATAGACTAAATCAAAATGAGATGCAACTCGTTCATTACTTGAGGTGCCAAATAAATACAATGATGTTTAATAAACTGACACGACTCACATTCTAAAGAAGACAAATGATGAAACTAAGGATACATTCTCTTCAAAGAAGACAAAGACACATGACTCAAAATGAATGTCAAAAGGAGATGAACTTGATCTTGCTAGGAACTTGCTCTTTTAAAACTCTTTTTGTTTGTTTTTTATTTTCAATCTTATATAGTACATTTTAGGGAAAATCTTAAGAATTCCACTTGAATTTCAAAATATCAAATAAGTGATTTCTTAACAAAAAGAGTTATCAGTTGCTTTACTGTTCTTGTTAATCGCATTATTGTTATTGTTAACCGAATTTTAAAGTTCAAGTGATATTTTTTGTCATTTTCCCTACATTTTATTGAGTTCGATCCATTTTTTTTAAAAAAAATCTTTTTCTTACATTTCATCAACACTTGAACATTAGTATTTCAAAACTTTTCAACTTACTATAACATATATGACGTAGACAAAGATTTATTGTCTTGTTTTAAATCACATCAAATAATATTATAAATATAAGACATAGTTAACTTTTTTTGGAGAGATTAAAGAAAATAAATAAGTTACTTAATCATTGTTGTGTATCCTAAAATCATCTATAAGTTTATAAGTTAAAAAATAGTTTGGAGAAAAAAATGAAAAATATAAATACTTTAAAGTAATTTAATTAATTCCTTTAAAAAAATCAATTTTGTCTTATATTTAGTACATGAAAGAGTAATATTTTTTTGTAATATTTTATTCCACTTTAATATATGTGCTATTACACACATTATCTTATATATTCTTTGTTTTGATTTGATTTGATTTTTTGTCATATTAATATATAAACGTATTGATAGATACTAATAATTTTTTTGCCAAAGTATTAATACTAATAATGTTTTATATTAATGATGCTATTGCATGTTTAGAAAACACCCAAATCGTGGTTTCAAAAACCTTTTTTTTTTTTGGTAAATCAAGATAAAATTTCTCTTACTTACTTATCTCTTAAATCAAAAAATCTATTTTTTGAAAGCTAATCCAACATAGAATATATAGAAAATATGTGTCTTCGAATAGTTTTTTAATTGTTAAAAAGAAGAATATTGTTTTTTAAAATTAAATATCCCTTTAATTATCCTTTTGTCGGAACCCAACATATCTAGTTCATTGCTAAGAGTGGTAAGAAGACCGATCGTCCGATCTCCAGATCTTTACGAGAAACCAATGGCGGTTGTCGTGTTGGGTGTGCGACTGCACACATGTAAATAACAAATATCCCCTTCTTTCTCTCCCAAAAATCTCATTCTCAGCCAAATTTCGAAACTTTTGCTCACCACTCGTTTTATACCTCTGAACCCTTTCCCTAACCTCTCTCTCTATCTCTGCGTTTTTGCTCCATCTTGTTTCCATTCATGGGTTGAACTTGTTTTCCCCTTCTTCTTCGAGCCACATGGAGTGGGACAGCAATTCGGATCTAAGCAGCGACGATGAGGAGACCTTCGCGCTCAACGATGGTGGCCCACTTCCCTTCCCGGTGGAGAACTTGCTCCAAACGACTCCCTGTGGGTTCATCGTCACTGATGCGCTCGAGCCTGACCACCCTATTATTTATGTCAATACTGTGTTCGAGATGGTCACTGGGTATCGGGCGGAGGAAGTACTTGGTCGCAACTGGTTAGTTTTTGAGCTCGTACTAATTTTACTCAATTGCTTTTCCTTTGGCCTTGGCTGTTGATAATAGGGAAAGAGTTCTGGAGGCACATTTTGCTGGGGTTGATTGGCGTTTGGTGTCTATTCTTGGATTTGGATTGTTACTTTTTTTGGTTTGATGTCCGGAGATGCAATTTCATGCTAAATTTGCGGGTTGGTCTTGTTTAGATCAGGTGTTTGGGTTAGGCCTGGCCAACTACAGGTTTCTGGCTCAAAACCCTAGACCCTCTTATTAAGTGTCGGAGGACGTTGACAATTATGCTATTCCCCCTTTATTGCCACAGGTTTCTGGCTTGGGGTGGTGTTCCATGAATCACTACTTTCCTGGGAACATGTTGAGCCAAACATTTTAACAGTTTGATGACAGGAAGGAGGTTTATTTTCCTTTCGGGTGTGGGACATGTTGCCCTTGTTAGGCTTGTCTGTAAATTATAGTTATTGGGAGATAGGTCATCATAATAGTTAGGATGAAAATTAATGCCACTAAAGCAAGTTTGGGGAAATTCATGTATATGGTATTCCGTTCTATCTTTGCAAGTCTGGGTGATGATTCCCACACCCGGCTTTCAGTTGATTTGTTGATTGAGGAGTCCTCTCTTCTGGTTCTTTATCCCTGCTTGTATTGATTTCCTACCTTGTTTAATGATTTCCTGTTTCTTAGTACCCTTCCGCAAAGTCCGAGCCCCATTTGTTTTTGTTCCTGACCTTGTGGTTCTCAATTATTGGAATTTGACCTAGGGAACCGTAATGATATAGAAATCTGTGTTTTGATTTCTATTATTGACTCAAATGACTTTATAGTTTTCCTGATGTTCTGGATTTGCACTTTAAACTTATAATCCTTGTATTCATATTCCCATAGATTTTTTATGCTAGGTTAATCTCCATCTATGTTTAAGGTTTTTATTAGAATAGCTGCAATTAATAGTATTAGTATCAATGAATTGCAAAGGGTCGTTGACCACATAAGCCCCTGTCTCCAGGCTTTTATGCCATGTATTAGGATGTTCCCTAACTGCCAATCATCTTTCTGCACCGTGATGTTTCCAGGCAATTGTGGAGAGAATTGTTTGGAAATTTCTAATGATCAGGGGATTTGCCTCTCATCTAGTCAGCACATCTATCTTAATTTTCACATGAAATGATTACCACAATTGGGCTGTGTCACAGTTGATGCTATATTTTTAGACTGCTCTTCTGAAAGGAACTTCAGCCTTTAATTCCATATCTAGTGCTATATTTTTTTAGCATCTTGTTTATCAATTTTTTATGAAAAGAATGCTTGGTAATTATATTTGTGTGAGATCAAATTTCTATGCTTCACAACTGCTTTTAAGTGAATGTAAAATTCATCAGCGTTTTCCTTTTCCTGGAGTCTGTAGGCTTCTGTTTGAATGGAAAATGTGTTTTATGCATACTCCTCTTGCAATGTTTTATCTATTAGAAAGGAAGAAGTCTTTCTCATCCTGTGATTTGTTACGAGATGAAATCCTGGGCGTTGTAGATTTTGATGGCGTAATATTTTTGAGCTTTATTCTACATCCTGGCTTTTGATTTCATTAAAAGGAAGTTTTCCTTTTATTATTAATTATTTTGGCGAGGATTTGTTTTATTTTTTGTATTCAGAATTATGATATTATTATTGATTCTGAATACGACAGAGTTCTTTCTCTTGTTAGATTTGTTAGGGCCAGCATTTGTGCATTTTTCTGTCGAGCTCTCTGCTTTTGATTACTTGACACTGAATATTAATGAATAATTAGATATGTTATTACCTATAATCCTGTTTCTCTTTCAAACTTCATTTCCATTTGTGATGCATTTTTATCTTTGCCCTTTTTAACCATGAGTATGGTTTATTAATGTGTTGATCCCTATACGTATGTTGAATTCTAAATAGGTCTGTACACATTGGAAACTTGTTATTCAACCTTCATAGCTTTATTTTTTTCACATCGAGTTCCAAAATTAGTAGTGCATCAATGTAGATCACCCATGTGGCAAAATGGTAGATAGATTGAGATAACTAAATTTGGTATGAGAATCTTAATTGGGAATAAAAGAGAAGAATATTACTCTGATCGAAAGTGACAGTAAGGATCTTACTATGACGTTAGGGTCAGCCTGTGTTCTATAGAATAAGTAAGGATCTCACAAATTCTATAAAAGCAGCCCAGGAGAATCTCCACTACTGAATTTACTTTCTGAAATATTCGATGATCTTATTGATAGGTTAAGAGCCAATAAATAGGAGTAGTTTTACCGAGAGAGACTCTAATACGAAATTCAAATAGATAATCAATAATCTAAATCCTAACAACCAAATCTATCTAGTTGTGATATTCCACTTATTTCCTAAAGATAATAATAGAAGAAATATCTAATAAGATATTCCTCTTATTTCCTAATTCCTAAAGATAATAATAGAAGATAATAAAAACAGATTCGATTAAATAAAGGATAATAATAGATAATCAAAACAGATTCGATCAATAAATTAATCCCTAATTTATCCTAATAAATTAAACTATAGCGAGTTGGATCGCTATCACAAATAATCTTTTGTTTCATCTGTAAACACTTATATACTCTGTTCCCTATAGTTTAACTGAGTTCTTGTGTAGGTCCTTATATTCTTTTGAAGTTTGTAATTATGTTTTTATAATTTTATTATAAGCCGCTTGGCTAAGGATTGATTCAGGTTTGATAGCCATGATGGGAAATGCATTTTAATTTATCTCCTTACTGCAAGAGCGGTTTGATTATATGTTGTGACGCTCTTCCTATTGGTCTTTAGCTCTATGAAATTTCAGATTTGGGAAGTACCATAGTGATTTGAAATATACGTATCAATTTCAAGTTATTCAGACCTGGAATGGTAGATATTAAGAAGCTCACCTTGGTGTTGGGTTTATGGAATCCCATAATAGGTAAATTGGAGGTCCAATACTCCAATGCCAAAATGTGATATTATTGTGGGGGCTAAGAGTTTTGACATTTTAGCTAGGAATAACAGGGTTAAATAATTAAAAATCAGAGCGAAATTGGTGATTTGATATTAATATTGGGACAGTTTACAGACCAAAAGATGACTAATTTGGGCCAATTTGAAGGCCATACTGGCATGAATGCTTGTGCAGAAATAGACTCTACATAAATAATTTGGACCTCACAAGGAAGAGCCGACTTTCTGAGTGAAATGATAAATTGATCACCCAAAATTAAACACATCACTTTAATATTTCAAGACATACTGTTTTCTTATACTTACTGCCTTATCCAAGAGACTTGGGCGCATGTTATTATCTCATTATGCAATGAGAGTTTCCGGATATTAAGAAAGCTGTTTGGGGAACCCAAACAGTAATATTCTTGGAAAAATAAGAATGAGGTGCATCTGAGCTGCACTGTGCTGGGTGTTAATTTTTTCAAGTAGATTGAGTCTTCAGTTGAATCCAATGGCAGTATCTCAGTAAATACCAATTGGTAATGTTACCTAGAGGATGAGCCTTAGCGCAAGGGTAAGGTTATTGCCATGTGACCTGGAGGCCATAGGTTCAAATCCTAAAAACAGCCTCTCCAATTGTAGGGTTAAGGTTGCGTATATCAATCCCTCCCAAGACCCCACCTGGTGGGAGCTTTGTGCACTGGGCTGCCTTTTTTTTTTTTTTAAATTGTGTTGGCAAAAGAAATTGTAACGTTATTGGCTGTGTACACTCAATGAGAATGAGGTTATAGAGCGAGATCTATTGGTTAATAATATAGCTGGTTTTTGATAGAGCACAATGGCGTCGTGCAATTCATGTAGCCGATCTCACCTAGTGGGATAAGGCTTTGTTGTTGTAGTAGTATTGTTTCTGTACACTTAGTACAAATTATGGCTTTCATGTCTAGTTGTCTATAGCTAATGCATGAAGTATTCAGAACAATGGCATTTAAGTTTTTATCTTTGTGTGTGTGTATAAAATTGTATATCTATAAGGATGGGGAGACCAAGAAGGACATTTAAGGAAGCTATCTACTGAATCTATTGATAAATGATACATTGGAAGAGTTGGTTGCTGATAGAGCACACTAATGTTATATGATTCATTTAGCCGACCTCACTTGATGGGATAATGCTTCTTATAGTAGTAATTGTTGTATGTCTTATGGATGGGTGATATAGGGGTTGATATCTGTCTATAGTTACCTACTTACCTTGTCATGTGCTTCGTGATTAAGGATAAAACCTTGCGTTTGGAAGTTAAAAGAGATGGATCCAATCTCTTTATAGTTCTTGTGAGAATTTCTTATGCTTCTTTTCATTGATTTGCTGTGATGGGTGAGGATTTTCAAAATAATAATTTTCCTGGTTGGGAGCTCTTGAGGGCTTATATATCTTAGTGAACTGACAGTTCATGTTCACAGACATATCTTAATTTCTCTGCATGTTAGTTTCTAAGTTCTGATGTTCTTTGTGAAGTGAAAAGGGTATTCTGAACTGATTTGTATATGATAAATAAATCCTTGGCATCATTTGCTCACTTGAGTCTCTAAAAAATAAGTGCTGCTAATTGAATGCGGCTTTATTTTAATCATTTCCAAATGTTTTGCAGCCGATTCCTGCAGTGTCGTGGTCCATTTGCTAAAAGAAGGCATCCGTTGGTGGACTCTGCTGTAGTTTCAGAAATTAGGAGATGTCTTGATGAAGGGATTGAGTTCCAAGGTGAGTTATTGAACTTTAGGAAAGATGGATCTCCACTGATGAACAGATTGCGGCTGACACCTATATATGGAGATGATGAGACTATAACACATGTAATTGGAATCCAGTTCTTCACAGAGGCAAATATTGATCTTGGTCCTGTTCTGGGTCCTGCATTGAAGGAATCTGCCAAGTCAGCTGATCAATTTCGTAGTGTTCTTTCAGCATTGAGTCCTCTTCAAGTTGGGGACCGTAATGTATTACGTGGAGTTTGTGGGATTCAGCAATTGAGTGATGAGGTAATATCTCTCAAGATACTTGCCCGCCTAACTCCAAGAGACATTGCTTCTGTTGGCTCTGTCAGCAGGCGATTTTATGAACTGACAAAAAATGAAAATCTTTGGAGAATGGTGTGTCAAAATGCATGGGGTAGTGAAACTACACGTGTTTTAGAGACTGTGCCTGGTGCAAGGAGACTGGGATGGGTTCGACTGGCAAGGGAGTTGACTACTCTTGAAGTAGCAGCATGGAGGAAGCTGACTGTTGGAGGTGCTGTCGAACCCTCACGCTGTAACTTTAGTGCCTGTGCAGTTGGTAATAGGGTTGTCTTATTTGGTGGTGAAGGGGTTAACATGCAGCCTATGAATGACACCTTTGTGCTAGATCTAAGCTCGAAAAATCCAGAGTGGCAACACGTCCAGGTGAGTTCTCCTCCTCCTGGTCGTTGGGGCCACACAATTTCCTGTGTGAATAGTTCTAATTTGGTTGTATTTGGAGGCTGTGGAAGGCAGGGCTTGCTCAATGATGTGTTTGTGCTGGACCTGGATGCCAAACCTCCTACTTGGCGCGAAATATCTGGATTGGCACCTCCGCTTCCAAGATCATGGCACAGCTCCTGTACTCTTGATGGTACCAAGTTGATAGTTTCTGGTGGCTGTGCAGATTCTGGAGTACTTTTGAGTGACACATTCCTCCTTGATCTGTCTATGGAGAAACCAGTCTGGAGAGAGATACCTGTGGCATGGACTCCGCCTTGTCGTCTGGGTCACACTCTGTCTGTTTATGGTGGTAGGAAAATATTAATGTTTGGAGGACTTGCTAAGAGTGGGCCCCTGCGGTTCCGTTCTAGTGATGTATTCACCATGGACTTGAGTGAGGAGGAACCATGTTGGAGATGTGTAACTGGGAGTGGGATGCCCGGTGCTGGGAATCCTGGGGGCATAGCTCCCCCTCCTAGACTTGATCATGTCGCGGTTAGTCTCCCAGGTGGGAGAATCCTGATATTTGGTGGATCTGTTGCGGGTCTTCACTCTGCCTCCCAGCTTTACATCCTGGATCCAACCGAAGAGAAACCTACATGGAGAATCCTGAACGTACCCGGGCGCCCTCCTAGGTTTGCTTGGGGACACAGCACATGTGTTGTTGGAGGTACAAGAGCTATTGTACTGGGTGGTCAAACTGGAGAGGAATGGATGCTAGGCGAGCTCCATGAGCTTTCTCTGGCAAGTTCTGTAAATTAGATATTCAGTGAATGGACAAATTGCTAGCTGTAAATGAAGGGAATATACCACGATGCTCTATTCAGAAAAAAAAAAAAAATTTGTGAAATGAAATCACTATGAGCATCGGTTGGCGGCTAAAAGGTTGGTTTGGTCACTGATGACTTTGGCAGGCAAATGCTCTGGTCAGAACTTTTGTATTAAGTTGTGTGCTCAAATGCATTTTTTCATGTAAGGTTGAACCGGTTCTGGCGAGAGAAACTTTTGAATGAGTGACATGAGACTTTGCCCTTCAGTTCGCACAATGAATTATTCTTCCTGAATAGATTGTTAGTGTCTGATAACAAAGTAGGTAGCTTTATTAGGGTAGCTTCTGACTTCATTTAACGTGTCTGGTTCCTGTTTAAATCCTGTAATTTGTAATGTGAAGACAAAAGGAGAAAAAAGAAGTTGCATGTTCATAGGAACGTAATTGGGTCTATTGTATGAAATAAAAGTTTCTACATTGTATTGTCAGCTGCGAATTTGGTGGTGGATGGCTCAGGGTTGGACTTCTTAGTGCAGCTCTGGAAAATTGTTGCAGCTTAACATCAAGTTATGGTTTCAATATGTGTATAAATAATTTGGAACTCTAATTTTTTGTTTACCTTTATTGTTTACCCCCTTCAAATTGTCAAACCATTTGGACTTTCATTGCAGTGCATTGATTTGATTTTCTGCCCGCCTAAAAGTAGTTTGATTATTATTAATTTTTTTTACCCAACATGTTTAGAGGTATATAATTTATATTTTTCATACAGATTGTCTGAATAGTCTCAAATCTCATTCGTGCAGGTCGGACACCATATTGTAGGATTTGCATAAACTGTGAAACCGATCTTTAATCTATATACTCTTCATAAATGATAACTAGTACTACTACCTTCAGTCCTGCACTACAAAAATGTTCCTATAAATAATTAGGATCGAAGAGAACACTATTTAATTATATTATGTTATATAGTATGAGACTCAGGATAATTAGATTTATTTTTTTATTTTTTGTGGGTGAAATATAAATGGAAGCTTGAGGCTTGGATTCTTATTACTGCTTTGGTGCCTGTAAAATGTAAAGGCTTTCTTTGTCAAAATAAAAAGAAATATAGGGGTTTAAACTTCTCATGTTGCATGAGAAGAAGAAGATTTCTACACACACATGAAATAGTGTGACCCACATATATATATAATGCTCATTATATATATATATATGTGGGTCTCATCATTTCATGTGTGTGTGACATGAGAAAACACTTCTCCTACAACACGAGAAGTGTTTTTCCCATAAATATATCATAAAATATCTCACTAACTTTTTCAAAGATTGCTTTTGAAAGGATGCTTTCATTTTCTTGTACTTTTCCTCTTTTTTCGGTTCTCTGGGGCCTGCCTTTCTGTTTCACATTTAAACTGTTTATTATTTAACTTAAGAAGCATATCCCTAATTAATCTCCTTTGTATTAAAAAAAAATCGCTTATTAATCATTATATATTCCCTCTTTAAATTTATAAAGCGACGCCTACATTTATAAGCACCAATATTTAATACTGAAAGTGGCATTAAACGACATACAACCTCCGATCCTTTAATATATGACAAAGTTTGTAGTATAATTTGTATTATAAATTTTATCCTATATTTAGGATCGGGTATTTGAAGTTTTTTTTAGATTGGATCCAATTACATCTATTTATTGATGATGGATTTATTTTCACAATTAGTAAAATAAATTTATTAAAACATCTTTTCACGTGTTGAAGAAAGTTGTAGGAAAGCAGGCTTACAATGTGCATCTTTCACTTTCTTTTTAACTTTGTTTTGTCCTACTTCCAAGTTCTCTAAAGATGCCTTTATTCTCAGAGAAGCAAATCATAAGTTATAGATTCTACGCTCTAAGGTCCAAGCTACCATTTCAATTTTCATTTTCCAAAATTATGATGATAATGATAGAAAACCATATAGGTATGCTATAAATTAGTCTTCCAGAATCACATTAATTAACCCTCCAAAATCGTCTCTAATGAATTTATGGGCCAACAATAGGTGACAACTGAAAAAAAAAGAGAGAGGAAAATAACAAACTTTAAATATTATTGAAAAATCTGTAAATCCCCTGCCATTTAATTATGAGCTGGCAGAAACATTGAAATTATGGGAGTCAACAAAATAATACATATATACACTCACAAGTCACAAAGATTAATACTACATACTTCCTTCCTCTTTAAGATCTACTTTGTACATACAAAATATATCTTAGTATAAAATAATCAATTTGTGGGATCATATTATGTATGAAGTTTTAAGATTTTTTTTTTTTTTTGTCATCACTTAATGCATCATTCATGATTTAAGATATATAAAAAAAGAGTAAATACCCTTTCTGGTCCCTGACAAAAAATACGGACCCATTTTGGTCATTGACAAAAAAAAACCCCTTATTTGTCCTTTTTATGGGACCAAAAAGGACCTTTTAGAAATTTTGAGGGATCAAAAATCAAAATGTCTACCAATCGACCTTTATTCATTCTTTTTATGAACTAAAAAGGACATTTTTTTTGTTAGGGACCCCATTCTATTTTTTTTTCAGGGACCAGAAAGGGTATTTACTCATAAAAAAAAAGTGCGCTTCATGATACACACGGTTACTGGTTAAGTATGTCATTTTAATTAATTTATATGGGTAAAAATTTCCAACAAAGGTTGGTATTATTAGCTCAAAATCAAAAGGTTTTGAATCCAAATTTTACCAATGTAATGATTTTATTGGTGGATGATATGTAAATACCTCTATGAGTACTTTTTGAGTTCGGAAGTATGTTTTAACCATCGTGAGTCCTATAACAAAACTTACCTAAATTTTTATTTATATAAAAGTAAAAGTTGCAACAAAGGTTCATTGCTCATAAATCACAAGCTCGTGAGTTGAAATTTTGACACTGAGGACCCGTTTGTTATAAAGAAAGTTTGGGGAGGGAAAGGAACTTTGGAGGAGGGAAATGAAAGGAAAGGAAGATTTGAAAGATGAGGGAAGATGGCTTGAGTTGTTTGGTAGGAAGAAAATGAAGAGGGAAAGTTGGTAAATGTAACATCCCGACTTTTCACAAGCAGTATAATTTTTTTTTTTTTGAAACATCATTTCAAAATCATCAGAGTAGAGCATTTGAGCGGAAAAGTAACTGATATATATATTCAAAATGCCCACTGGCTAGTTACATAAACGGTATAGTAACCGAGAGTTCCAAAAACCGACCCTGACGCTATATTGAGAGCTGAGATCCGCACCGGATCTCAGGTAACGGTTAACCTCATGTATACAGACACACATATGGTTACACAACAACAACATATAAACCACACCCAACCATTGCACATGTAACGCTCCCAAGATGCGATATATCGCTCCCAAAGATTTATAGATGTATCGCTCCCAAGATTATAATTGTATCGCTCCCACCTTACAGATATATCGCTCCCAAAGATGCATACGCTTATCTTCTAACATAATATGCATCCCAACAACACCCCACATATACACACCATACACACATCACATACATACCATATACAGCATACTATATCCATCAGATTAGTGTTACAGTACGCGGACGTACATACTTCCGTAAACCGAACAGAATGGCCAGGTAAGTGTCTATCATGGGGGCCTCACCGAGTTCACGGCGACTGATTGGCTTACCCACATAGACTAGCCTTTCCTTCGGCACCAAACTGTTCTAACATATTTGTATTCAATAAACATACCATAACAATACACATAGAACATATATGCATACCATAAACATAAGAGTTAATGTTACAGTACGCGGACGTACCTTCGTTGACGGTAGATGGCACTTCCGTCGGAAATCGTACTTTTCTACGGAAAAAACGTGAAAACGTCCAATAGCGGCACTTCGGCAGCAGAACGGCAGATTAGGATTTCGACGTCCTATAGGAGTAATATCACTTTCATTAGTGATTTGGCATTATAACGGCATTTTAGGTAAAAATTACCATTTTGCCCTTCTACCCCTAATCGGCGGAATTTCGCCAAAGATTTCGTTACTCGACAAATTTTCTCCCGAAATTTTGCCAGAACTTCGACGCAACTATGATTTTCAAAAATAATGACTAAAATAGCCCTCCCATATGATACCCAATCATACTTGAAAATTTAAAGGCTATTCTAACATTACTACCCCTATTTTTGAAAGAGCTATAAAAACTACAACTTTTCAGCGACTCGATCCCTACTATGTTTACACCTCTCGCATATTTTTCAACGCAAACAAGGCTCTAAAACATTTGTAGGAATCTTGTCACCTACTTTCTAAATCTAACTAACAATTCTACTAACTACTAAACTAAAAACTAAAGATCGAAAGACTTACCCGTTGAAGACTTTCCGGACAATTCTGCAGGGCTTCGCTGCACAACTCCCCCAGAGCTCCTTTCTCTTCTTTCTCAGCCAAAAATTTCGGCCAAGAGAAGGAAGAAAAAGGTGTGAGAATTATGAAGGAGGGGGTATTTATAGGGTTTTGAAGGGACAAGGTGGGAATTTCCAAAATTGTTCACTTTATGCCCTGGCCTACCGATTTTCCCAATCGGTCCCCGTTTCGCGTAATCTCGGAAAATCTCAAAATTCTAAATCCATAGCTTTGAAGATCTTCTATTTCTCGTCAACAATATCTAATTTAACTTAAATTTCGGTCTCTTACAGGGTTCCAACAGTCACCGACGGTCCTAAGCATTTAAACTCGTTTTTAGAGACATCAATCTCTTCAGAAAAATTCACTGATTCCAAATATGTCCTTATAAATTCAAACTCATTCCTAGATATTGAGTTAGAATTTATTTTCTTCATTTCCAAAAATATGCCTATATGCATTTTTCCCTATTTTGTTTTATTAGGAAAATGCACAAACGACTTCTAATTAATTTCCGGAAGAGGTCACTTGAAGGTAAAAACTCACCGATCAATATTTTACCTTGACCTTGGAATTCCTATTCCTGGTTCTCTAGATAGGATCCGTTTCCTAATTTATAAATCACTATTCACACTTTTTACTTTAATTAATTATATTAATATTTAAATGTCAACTTGCACAACTTGTCTATTATTCCATTTTCATTTTCATTTTTTTTTTATTTCGTTTTTTCCCCTTTTATTTTCTGCACTTTTATTTTTTAATTAATTATTTAATTAATTAAATAATTATTTTTACACAATTTCTCACAACATTTTCCTATTGGTCAATTCTTGCATTTAGGCTTAAAAATACCTAAACTCATCCTTTTTCCTTCAAATTTTCCAATTAATTAACCAATATATTTATGCTAATTTTTAGCCATTTATCACTAATTTTGGAGCTTTACATAATTATCTCCGAATTTTCTATACTTGTGCTTAAGTAATTTGCTAATAAATACTTAATCACTCAGTTATCACTGCTTAGTAATTTTATTAATTAGAATACCACATTACCTCTTAACCTTTGCTTTAACATGAGATTTTTCATGCATTCTCGCATTATTCTGCATTTTTCCATAATCGCAAGGGTATTATGGTCATTTCCTTACTTTTTGAGTATTCTTCTTCAATTTCTCCAAGTTTGTAATTTATTAAATTACCAAAATTAGAGATATACTCTCTCTCAATTTAAATAATTATTTCATTGCCCTTTAGGATTTTTCACCATTTTCCTAAGTTATTTACTCTTCCAGGGGTATTTTGGTCATTTTGGCACTTTGGCCCTTAAATTCCCTAATTCAAATTTCGGGGTATTACATTTCTCCCCCCGTTAAACAAAATTTCGTCCTCGAAATTTGTACCCATCCCACTATACTTTGTACTAACTAGACTCCGTCTTACTCGGACTCTGGGCTATACGCGTTGGATCTTCACTTTGTCTGTCTGCTGCTCCTCCTGGTGATCGAGAATTCGCTTTGATTTGACTACTACGATCTTGTCATATTGTACCTTGATATATGATGTTTCCCCGTGGTTCCCATACACCGCGGTTAACACAAGATTACCAAAATGTCTCCATGGTTCCCATACACCATGACAACATAAGATACCTCCTACTCAATGACATGATCACGGTAGAAAAATAACGAGGAAATGCGGAATACGTCACGAAGATGGTTCACGTATCATACGATTTAGTTGAATAACTAACACATAGTTAACGTACAGAGAAAAATTCCTTACTAAGAGAGATAGTACCTTGGACTCTCTCCGGAAGTTCTCTGTCCATGGTATCGGTTAGCGCGTACATTCGGCCCGGGTTCTGTGGCTTGAATCCCGCAGCTTTCTCAGGGCAGTTCGGGGCAATGTGTCCTGGTTTCTGACATCTGTAGCAAACTCGTTTCTCCGTACCTTTCTCAGGACAATTTGTAATAATGTGTCCCGGCTTCCGACATCCGAAACAAACCCTTTTGTTAAAACACTCACCGGATGGTACTTCCCGCATTCAAGACATGGTCGGGACTCCATCATTCTTGAGTTGTTCTGCTCAAACTGAAATGGCCTCTTGCTTTCTCTTTGAGAGTCATCCCATGGTGCTTCTCTCTTTCGTGAGGAATTTCCACGGCTACCCTCGCTTTGATCGGCACGGCTACCATTGTGATTCCGTGACTTACGTAACTCCTTCAGTTGCGCTCAGTCATCCGGCAAGATTCTACCGCTTGAGCCATTTTTGGAAATTGTTGCGATACTAGCCTCGCCCTTATATCATATTTCAGTCCAGTCACTAATCGGTTTGCCTTCCAGCTTTCATTCACGTTGCTTTTCAGATATGAAGAATAACGAGACAGTTGGTGAAACGAGCGAAGTAGTCGTCGAATGATTCTTCATTTCCTGCTGGACTGCAGAAATTCTTCCTCCTTAATCACCGCACCGAGGGAGGAAAATATCGCTCGTTGAACTGCTCCAAGAATGTTTCCTGTAACAGTGCCTTGAAGGGTTGTGGAAACACTCTTCCACCATCTATGTGCGTCCCCTTCCAAACTTATAAATTGCCGGTGAGCTTTCCAGGTCCTCCGGCATTCCATCACTTCAAATATCTTGTCTAAGCTCATCATCCAATCCTCCGCCAATTCGTTCTTCCCCGAAAAGTAGGTGGCTTGAGCTTGCAAAACTGTGTGACCCAATGTTGTGTGGTCTGCACAGCTCTCCCTTGTCGTGGAGGTGACTGGGACCTATCAGATTCCTCAGCTTCCTCATCGTACTCGTCACTTTGCTCGTTTTCTTCTTCTTCTTCATCATTATGCTCTTCCTCATTCTGTCGTCTTTCTAGTTGTCTCTCAGCTTCTTGGTCTTGTCTATTCTGTCTTTCCAGAGTGTATCTATGAGAGCCCGCTGTTCTTGCAAGGTTCTCCTCATCTCCCGCATCTCATTCTCGCTCCGGTTGGTCAGTACCGGATTTACCCGAGGTCGTCTACCTCGTCCTCCACCTCGGCCCCTACCTCGGCCTCTCGGGAGCTCCGGCTCCTCTCAAATTTGCCATGTCTCGTGCTTTTACCTTTATTAGGGAAAACGTTAGTTATATAAAGAAAGCAATTTTCCTATCGCAGATTCTACCGCATCGTATCTATACCGCATATAGACTCTATCACTTTAGTATTCACATTGCTCCCAGCTTTTACCGCACTTACTACAAACGAATACACTCCCGCAAAATCTCCCCCTGATCAGAATTTCATTGATTTGGTCTACTCGAAGCGGGTACGGATTTCGTATCGGGAGTTCCTCTACATGAGTCAAATGCCGCATGTACTATCTTTATTGGTCTCGGAGTTTCATCCGGCGTGACCCGGCTCCGCGTATGAGCTCGTGCTAGAATAGAATTAACGTCCGCATAAACCGGCAGCTTATCGAGTGATGCACCGACAGAGGGTGGTACATCGGTTCAGGATGGTATACCAGTACAGACTGGTACACCGAGGTAAAATGGTACACCGACTCGAGCCTATATCGGTACTTATTTTCAAAATATGCTCTAAATTTTTTAAAAGGCTTAGAACCTAACTCCGTTAACCGAACAGAATGGCCAGGTAAGTGTTTACCATGGGGGCCTCACCGAGTTCACGGCGACTGATTGGCATACCCACGTAAGCTAGCCTTGCCTTCGGCACCAAACTGTCCGTAATAACTTTGTCAGATCCATGCCAGGACTACTGCTCTGATACCAAATGTAACATCCCGACTTTTCACAAGCAGTATAATTTTTTTTTTTTTGAAACATCATTTCAAAATCATCAGAGTAGAGCATTTGAGCGGAAAAGTAACTGCGGATCCTCGAACCTGCTGCTTCCCTCTCTCCTCATTCCTCGGTCCTTCCGACCCTGACGCTATATTGAGAGCTGAGATCCGCACCGGATCTCAGGTAACGGTTAACCTCATGTATACAGACACACATATGGTTACACAACAACAACATATAAACCACACCCAACCATTGCACATGTAACGCTCCCAAAGATGCGATATATCGCTCCCAAAGATTTATAGATGTATCGCTCCCAAGATTATAATTGTATCGCTCCCGGCCTTACAGATATATCGCTCCCAAGATGCATACAGTTATCTTCTAACATAATATGCATCCCAACAACACCCCACATATACACACCATACACACATCACATACATACCATATACAGCATACTATATCCATCAGATTAGTGTTACAGTACGCGGACGTACATACTTCCGTAAACCGAACAGAATGGCCAGGTAAGTGTCTATCATGGGGCCTCACCGAGTTCACGGCGGCGATTGGCTTACCCACATAGACTAGCCTTTCCTTCGCACCAAACTGTTCTAACATATTTGTATTCAATAAACATACCATAACAATACACATAGAACATATATGCATACCATAAACATAAGAGTTAATGTTACAGTACGCGGACGTACCTTCGTTGACGGTAGATGGCACTTCCGTCGGAAATCGTACTTTTCTACGGAAAAACGTGAAAACGTCCAATAGCGGCACTTCGGCAGCGTAACGGCAGCAGATTAGGATTTCTGACGTCCTATAGGAGTAATATCACTTTCATTAGTGATTTGGCATTATAATTGGCATTTTAGGTAAAAATTACCATTTTGCCCTTCTACCCCTAATCGGCGGAATTTCGCCAGCACTTCGTTTTTTTCAACGCAAACAAGGCTCTAAAACATTTGTAGGAATCTTGTCACCTACTTTCTAAATCTAACTAACAATTCTACTAACTACTAAACTAAAAACTAAAGATCGAAAGACTTACCCGTTGAAGACTTTCCGGACAATTCTGCAGGGCTTCGCTGCACAACTCCCCCAGAGCTCCTTTCTCTTCTTTCTCAGCCAAAAATTTCGGCCAAGAGAAGGAAGAAAAAGGTGTGAGAATTATGAAGGAGGGGGGGGTATTTATAGGGTTTTGAAGGGACAAGGTGGGAATTTCCAAAATTGTTCACTTTATGCCCTGGCCTACCGATTTCCCCAATCGGTCCCCGTTTCGCGTAATCTCGGAAAATCTCAAAATTCTAAATCCATAGCTTTGAAGATCTTCTATTTCTCGTCAACAATATCTAATTTAACTTAAATTTCGGTCTCTTACAGGGTTCCAACAGTCAGTCTGAAGTTCCTCGAAAAACGTGTCCGTACGGGTCCGGTTACGAAACTCGTTTTTAGAGACATCAATCTCTTCAGAAAAATTCACTGATTCCAAATATGTCCTTATAAATTCAAACTCATTCCTAGATATTGAGTTAGAATTTATTTTCTTCATTTCCAAAAATATGCCTATATGCATTTTTCCCTATTTTGTTTTATTAGGAAAATGCACAAACGACTTCTAATTAATTTCCTAAGAGGTCACTTGAAGGTAAAAACTCACCGATCAATATTTTACCTTGACCTTGGAATTCCTATTCCTGGTTCTCTAGATAGGATCCGTTTCCTAATTTATAAATCACTATTCACACTTTTTACTTTAATTAATTATATTAATATTTAAATGTCAACTTGCACAACTTGTCTATTATTCCATTTTCATTTTCATTTTTTTTTATTTCGTTTTTTCCCCTTTTATTTTCTGCACTTTTATTTTTTAATTAATTATTTAATTAATTATTTAATTAATTAAATAATTATTTTTACACAATTTCTCACAACATTTTCCTATTGGTCAATTCTTGCATTTAGGCTTAAAAATACCTAAACTCATCCTTTTTCCTTCAAATTTTCCAATTAATTAACCAATATATTTATGCTAATTTTTAGCCATTTATCACTAATTTTGGAGCTTTACATAATTATCTCCGAATTTTCTATACTTGTGCTTAAGTAATTTGCTAATAAATACTTAATCACTCAGTTATCACTGCTTAGTAATTTTATTAATTAGAATACCACATTACCTCTTAACCTTTGCTTTAACATGAGATTTTTCATGCATTCTCGCATTATTCTGCATTTTTCCATAATCGCAAGGGTATTATGGTCATTTCCTTACTTTTTGAGTATTCTTCTTCAATTTCTCCAAGTTTGTAATTTATTAAATTACCAAAATTAGAGATATACTCTCTCTCAATTTAAATAATTATTTCATTGCCCTTTAGGATTTTTCACCATTTTCCTAAGTTATTTACTCTTCCCAGGGGTATTTTGGTCATTTTGGCACTTTGGCCCTTAAATTCCCTAATTCAAATTTCGGGGTATTACAGTAAAAAATTAGGAAATGTCTATTTTACCCTCAAAAGAAATTAATTCAAAATAAAAAAAAAATATTTTTTTTCTAAAATATATTTTAAAAAATATATTATTGTTAAGTTCGAACTTTTGAAGAAAAAATTTCGCCAAATTTGAACTTTCCGCCAAATTTGAACTTTCCCGCCAAGTTTGAACTTTCCCGCCAAGTTCGAACTTCCCGTCAAATTTGAATTTCAGGGGTAAATCTGTCAAAAACCATCTTCCAGGAAGATGACAGCTTTCCTTCCATTTTCGGATGGAAAGCACTTTCCCTCAAATGATGGAAGATGGACCCTCACTGGAAGATGCTGACTGGACTTTCTGTGTAACAAACAACCAAAATCCATGGGAAGATTGGGATCTTCCCTTTCCCTCCCCAAGCTTTCTTTGTAACAAACGGGTCCTGAGAATTCTGTCTGTAAATGATTTATAAATACATTTTACCTCTGGTTTTTGATATAAGAGTTACTTGAGGATTGAATTTGATTTTAAATATAACATTTTAATCCATTTTGTTTCCCAAATTATAATTGTTTTTCAAAGTATCTTTCTATTGTACATGTTAAGGAGTTACTAATAAGTATAATATTTTAGAAAAAAGTAAGACATATTTATTAAAAAAAAAACTAATATAACAATTTTTTAATGTAACATGAGCAGAAATGGGCAATTATGGAATTCCATGGAAAAGGAAATTATGAATTTCCAAACTTACCCTTAAAGTGGGGACAGCGAATGGACGAACAAATGCAAACCAGGTTGGAAGGGAAGACAACGATCCCCGACTTGGAATACCGTGTTCCGTAGTGTATACAGTTCAGTGTGACTACCTTCTCTTCTCAGTTCTTACTTCGGCTTCGTCTTTCCCTATCTCAATTCCAAAATCTCTTTTGATTCTCCGTCAATCTCAATCGTTCAATCAAACAATGCCTATCAACAAGGAATCTATTCCCCCTCCTGTCATTGGCAAAATCGGGCCTTACACTGTTTTCATGACGCCGCCTTCTACCCCCAAGCCCTCCGACGCTGCCACCTTCGACTCCCCCAAGAAGATCTCACCGCCTCCAGTTCAGCCTCCGCCACAGGTCTTTCACAAGCCCTCTGTTGATGCTGCTTCCGTCTCGGGCCTTTTCAAGAATGCGGTTACTAAGGTGCAGACTGGTATGTTGTCGTACTGGAAATGAGTTGAACTTATCTTGGAATGTTCAACCATTTTTGCTTTATTTTGCACAGTTATTAGCTATTTTGTCTTTCCTTCATAGTTTTTACCGTTCTTACAATTTTTGCATACATTTTGTTTTTGGGTCTCCCAAGACATTATTTTGGCTCTTTTTTGCTGTTAATTATGTTACATATGTGCTGTATTGCTGCTTATAGTTCAGTCCTAACTGTAATTCAGTCCGAGTGTTGAATATCTGAGTTCTTTTCCCTTTTTTGGTATGAAAATAGTTAAATTAAGTGACTATTTTGTTACCCATTCATTCTTCAAGATTTATTAGTAAAGGAAACCATCGATTCTGTCTTATCAGGTTCTTTTGTAGAATTCGTGAAAACGAACACCACAGGAGATTGTGTAATTGAGTATTGTTTTGGGAACAAGAACACTAAATGCGTTGCTTTTGGGTTTTCACTAATTAAAAAATGTGCAAATGAATATATTGCCCATTATTGAGTTTTAGTGATGATTTCGGGCCTTATTACATGACAATAGATACATCATTTTGATTGATTCTCTTGTTCAATTTTGACAGTGCACTCAAGTTTGGATGATCATTTAGCACGCTGGTTTGGCTTGAACCAATCTAAGTACCAATGGGCGCTTGATGATTATTATGAGAGCAAGGGAATGGTAAGCAATTCATTGTATGCTTAATTTCTAAAATACCAGTGTTCAAAATCGAAGCAAGCTTTTTCCAATAGTATGCAAGTCTTTGAAATTTGGATATTCTTCTTTTATTGCCTTGTTTCAAAGTGCTGAGCAGTGAAACTAATCTTGCCATTGCGGTACTGAAAATGTAAGAGTCTGTTGCTACAGATGATTGAATGACGGTCGTGGGGCTATAAAGGGTGGGCAGGGAGATACAGTATATACTTTGTCCCTCTTGCAATACTCTGCAGCCCCCTTGTAATAATCTGGAGCTCATTTAGAGGAGCTTCTCAAAGTTGTCTCTCTGCTTGCTGTAGGTGAAAAGGTGGTCATAGAGTTCATGATGGGTTTTAAGTTTCAGTATTGGAAAAGAGGGCATAGCCCAGGCTATTAAGCTTACAATTGAATGGGTTTGTCATCTAAAGTTTCACAAACGAAAAGATAATAGAGGAAGGGTATATAAACCATTGTCAAACAACCATGGCTTGTAAATGGTCCCTGCATCTTGCTTTGATTCAACTCATCATTGTGGTTTATTAACCATTGATTCATATGATTTGGCTTAGTGACATGATTTTACTAGGTCATTACTGCCATCATATTTTGTTTTTTTGAATTATATAGAGGCTTATTCGCTGCAGGAGAAGGGGGATATAAAAGCAAAAGAAATATCAAGCAAAGTACGGGGTGCTTAACATGCATTGGCGAGCTGGTAATGTCTCTACTGCTGAGTATTTGATTTCCTTAAAACATGTGCCCTCCATAACCTGTGGTTGGTACTTGGTGTTGGTGTAGATGATTTACAGAATGTGAGATTTGAAAATTCTCATTTTGAGTATATTTATTATACATTCTCCCCTAAATGTGCAGCAGAACAAGAGGGTCTGGCACGTCTGAGTTTTTTGACCGACTGCTATCGCTATGGTTTTTTTGGGTTGTTTTCCAACTCCAAAAGCCGAGCGTGATCCATGTACTCTTATTATCAAGTAATATCAAAGTCAGACTTAATTGTTCTTTTATCTTTACTTAGAAACCTCTAATCTAAGGTCGAGTTGTGTACCTAGAAATGTTGATGTATTTGTAATCATGAGAAAAAAAAAGACCAATATTTGCCTTCTAAGGTTGGCAATGTTATCTAATGCATTTTTTTATTTATGGTTTATGATTGCAAAATACTCCATCCGGTTCTTAATATATAACATATTTAGAGAGTTGATGTTGGTTCTATATATATTTGTCATATTTGTTAATATTTTCTTAATTTACCCCTATTGATGATTCCTCAGCAATAATCAAAGAGGAGATGGAAGGAGAAAATTAAAGAAGATGATTAGGATATTTTAGAAAATACATATTATGTTAAATAATTTAAATTATTGAAACTAATTAAAATAGGCAAATATGTCTTATATTAAGGACCTTTGCTCGTTCACGACTAAGCTAGTTTCTCTCTGTTCATAGTTATTAAGGATATGATATTTTCTCTTCTTTTTGGGTGAGATGTTATTTTCTAATAGCTGGAATTTGGCCAAGTCAGACTCTGCGAACCTTAATAAGAGTTTTCACAGTGGATGACGAGTGGGTATCTGTTAACACAAGGTGAGGTGGAGATGGAGGAATCTAGGGGGGGTTACGGCAAAGTCAGGATTTGGTGATCGTAAGATTCCTTCTTCCATGTTCTTCCCATGAAGAGTGGTAGGAGGAAAGAAAGGTTGTTTTTGAAGGTAAGATACATTGAAAGAAACATAATTATTTGGTTGGGGGACATCGTTTGTACTCCATACTGTTCAAAGAGTACCCCACAGATTTATTTGACATCTTTATGATCGAGTTTCTCAGGAATTGAATTATTATAAACAGACAAGTGCATTGAAAATTATAGGGGTCATAAGATAGGGAGAATGATATTTGTGTACGTTATAAGATTTTACCCCCCAAAATTTAAAAAGTTAGGAACTAATCATTACAATTAAAGGAGAATCAAATCCGCAATTTTTCACTTATAATGGAATTTTTGTGATCTAACTTCCTATTGCCAATAAGGGATTAGCTGCACCACCAAACATTTGGATCAATTGGTAGGGGTTGTTCCAGCTTAATCAGAGGTCTCGAGTTTAAGTTTTGTGAATACAACAGTATTTGATTGTAGAGCTTTCTATTCTTATGGTCATTTCTGGCTTGATCTGGACTAGTTTGATTTTGAAAATCCTCTGAAGTAAAAGAAGGTAGGTCCAAAATATGAAATGCTCAGAAAAAGGAAAAGAAAAAAAGAGAGAGATTACTTTCCTACTGCAAACAAGGGATGGGGCTTGGCCTAAACTTTCTTCTTTTGAAAAAGAAGAGTAGAAGGTTGGGATAATATCTCAAGTTGGGTCAGGCTGGGGCGAAACTTTTGATTAAACTTTCGTCTTCTTCTTCTTTTTTTTGGGCTAAGCACATTATATTTTTTTTATTGGAGGCAACCCTCTTAAAATTTAGAGGCACCACCCTTTGTTCTTGGGCTCAACTGGTAAAGGGATCAGACACTCTCACCAAGGGAGGAGGTTCGATCCTGGAGTTTTAACGCCTGAGGGTAATAGACGGCTCGCCCTACCCAACATTGGTATCACCTAAGAGAAATAGAGATTTCGCCCTGTCCTTGGATCGTGGGTGAACCCAACCCCTTTCCTAAAATTTTTATAGCAAAAAAAAAAAAAAAAAAAAAACTTAGAGGCACCATTGGACCCGAAATATGGACATATCTTCAAAATTTGATTTAAACTTGTATTTTTGTACGTCATAATTATTCTTAATTGAATGATCGCTTCAAATTCGAATTTTCTTAATATGCAGAAATAAAATAGGATAACTGATTTAGTAATCTTCAAAAGAAATAGAATACATTCATATTAAAAGCAAAATTTATGCATCCGCTTCAATCCCTACAAAAATGGAATGCCTTTATAATGCCTTTCGAATTGACCTGATACAACTCCAATTTCTAATTAAGTTGGACACAAACAACTCCTTAATCGAACCAAGTGCTTGGTGTAGTAAATGCATAGCATTTCGTATCCCACAAAATGCAAAATATAAAATAATTAGAATAATCAGTATCTGCATTATACTGCATAGGGACATTTAAGCAAAATCAAAGAAATATAGTAAAATAAGAAAATAGGATTGTTCTTTGCCAACCCAAAAACATAAAGAATATTGTTTAAAAGCGTAATCTTACTATCATATTAATTAATCTTATAAAAATAAAAAATCATTAAAAACAAATTTTAGTTGTCTTATTTTAAATCATTCTACGTTGTTGTATAGCTAAATACGTGGGAAATAAAATGTGGTGCCGTGTTACCACCCATCTTCACAGTAGCGAATACTGTGACTGATTTTGGGCTTGTTGCTGATGCAGCGATTGGGAAAAATATTCACAAAACTGTCATTCTCATCTTCAATCTGTATATCAACTCTTTTTCCTACAAGTGATAAGTGGTTTATGTCGCTTAAGTAAGATTTCGAGTTCAAGCCTTGTGAATGTAGAAAAGTCTTGTTGGGAGGCTCTCCCACCATAGCCAGGTGCACAACGCCGGTTGGATCCGGATTAGTAGAGTGAAACTCTGGATACCAGATGGGCAACTAAAAAAAAATCTTCAATCTGTATCACTGATGAACCTTAGAAAATCAAGAGAGAAAAAGGGAAATTAGAGCTAGAATGTATAACTCTTGGATAAGGCAATATTTCTCAATAATATTTTGACTAAAGTATACTTTTAGTTTTTTAAGTTTACATGATATATATTTTTGACCTCTTAACTTTATAAAGTATACTTTTGATCCTATAATTTTAACAGCATTAATATTGTTAACGGAATAACGCTAACGTAACAAATTCAAGAAATGATTGTGTAAAATTAAGTGATAACGATGTAATTAAATACTATTAATATTAAATTTAAAATATGTATTAATTAACAAATCTAAAAATCTAATGAAGCAGTCAATATCAAAACCTCGATTACATCTTTGTATTAAACAAATTTAGTTTAATAATCTAAATAGCAAAAACTTGATTTCATTTGTAGCAATTTGTCAATTTATTTTTGTTTAATATATTATTTAAAAAAGTTAAAGCTTAAATATATTTTGTCAATTGTACCGTTATCATTTGAGTTTGTTGTGCTAACAATTTTCGTTAACAATGTTAAAAATGTAGGATCAAAATTATATTTTATAAAGTTAAAGGGAAGAAGAATTAAAGGAGTAATAATATAATTTATCTTAGGCTGTCTGCAAAGTGAGTCACCAGAAACCATTGATCCATCATCCCCTACTTGAACTCCAAAAACGATGGAAGCTTCTCTGTTGCAATGTTCAGTTCGGTCACCAATTTATTAGAGAGGAAATTATGTGTTGATCAATTAGGATCAACACTGATTTCGCTTAGAGTGTTTCTTGAACCTTCATAGTGGTAGCCAAAGTTTTACCGAGAAACGCTTGCAAAGAGATTTCGGCTAAAGAGTCGGTCATCGGGTTCTCTTCTTTGTTAACTGCCTCTTCTGAATCGTCAGTGATCTCCATTAATTTCAAAGAAGACGAATTATTACAACGGTGACCGGAGAGAATTTTCCCCCACACGGAAAGCACAATTCCTTATTCCTCTTGATTTGGCGTTTAGTTTCCAAGATTCCCGAAGGAAATGCCGTTACTGGCTGATTTGAAAATCCCGAAGCTTTAGTTTCGCGCCAATTTGTTTTTTGTTTTTTTATCCCTTTAATTGCTCCGTCTTCGAACTGTACCGTTGCGGCAAATACTTGGCCTCAAATTCTAAGGCTAGACTCGCGGCCTTGTAAACTATTCTGGGTTTCTGAATCTTCACATCTGATTTCAAATCATCATCCAATCCATTGATAAAAACCGACAGTAAGCAATGCTCAGGCCACCCTTGCACACGAGACTATCGGGGCATGAACTCTTTACTATACTCCTCCACAGTTCCAGTTTGCTTTATATCGCATAGGAATATATATATCTGGGTTCTAGAATTCCGTGGGTCCGAACTGTTCTTGGAAAATTTGAATCAATTCCTCCCAATAACATATATTTCGGCTTGAAGAAACCCAGGTAAATACATCAAGTGCTTTTCCTTCTAAGTTTATTGCAGCCACCTCTACTTTCAATTCTTCAAGGGTTTGGTAATAGCGGAAGTATTTGTCCGCTTTCATAACCCAACCTCTGGGATCACCGCGCTTGAATTTTGGAAAATCAACTTTGGTTTGTGGTCGTTTGTTTGGTTTCTTGTGCCACCAGGGGGTGTCAATGTCTGAATCGTCAAATTCCTCACAGTCCTTCTGAATTTCCTGATCAATTACTATGGCATGTTGCTTCTTCTTCTTCAACTCCTTGATTTCAGCATCGAGGCTCTGTATTTTGTTCACTATGAACTATGAAGGATAATTGCTGTGGCAATCCTTCAGGAGTAGTCGTTATTTCAGTTTCATGGGGCTTCGAAGATTCTGCCTCCTGATTTGGTATTGCAGAATCAGAGGATTGTTGCTTCTTTCTGTTATTTCCCATAACACCACAATGGTCCAGAGCCTTATTTACAGGCATAACCGAGACTCGCTTCATCAAAGGATAGACTATTAAGAAAAAGTAACTGCCTTACCGCTCGAAGAAGAAAGATCTAACCAAGGAACTCCTAGCAGCCAGAGAACAACAAAAAGTATTGCCTATTTGCCTATATAGAGAAAGGACAGTACAGCTACTTCTTATTCCTTCCTATACCTATAGTCGAAGGGGCTTCCCATGAATACTATCCTTTTTCTTATTCCTTAAAGAATCAAGGAGAATCAGAAGACCCTCCTCCGTTCAGAGGGGAAACTTTCCAAAGAACTCTGGAAATAAAGATAGGGAAAAACACTTCTCATGTTGTAGGAGAAGTGTTTTCTCATGTCACACACACATGAAATGGTGGGACCCACATATATATATAATTAGCATTATATATATATATGTGGGTCCCATCATTTCATGTGTGTGTAGGAATCTTCTTCTTCTCATGCGACATGAGAAGTTTAAACCCATAAAGATAACCCCCTAGAAAGAAAAGCTGATACCAAAATGATGGAACTTAGGAAATTAAGAGGGAAAAAGGGAAATTAGAGCCAAAATGTGTAACTCTAGGACAAGACAATATTTCTGAATAATACTTTTCATAATCCATAATGAGTTTTACAACGCCCTTATATAAACTTCCAACTTAGTAACTAACTTAGATAGGATAAGTATTTCTCTGCATAACTGACTTAAACTGCTAACATAGATATGAAACCATAATTGACTACCCTATAAACTTCTTCTAAGTTTCTAAACCGCACATTATCTTCTGGAGTAAACCAGAAGCGGTTGTGGGGTTCTATCAATCACTCAATAACAATTTCTGGTATGTTCACTTGATCATCGCAGCTTATCTTCCTGGATTCTTTGCTGCATTGTTGATTCCCACACTTCTCTGTACTAGGAATGGTCACTTCACAAGAGACATTGCTGCAGAATTCTTCACCACAACCAGTTTCCTTTCCAAGTAGTGGCTCGTTCTTATTATTATCCTCTATGAACAACCCATATTTGGGTTTATTGAGTACTTTTCTGTTGTTGTTATTGTGTTTTTTCTCGTTCAGAAGTAACATGCTGTTGAGAATCACAAGCAAGCAGGTTCCAACATCAGTCAAAACGGCGAGCCAAATTAGTGGGTATCCTGCTAGAGCCAAAGCTAGGACCAAAGCCTTTGTGACAATGGAGAAAACAACATTTTGAACTAGCTTTCTGAAAGTTGTTCTTGCAAGATGAATGGCTTCAGGTATCTTCCTGATGTCGTTTGACATGAGAATGACGTGGCCTGTCTCTACTGCAAGAGCTGAACCTGAGATTCCCATTGAGATGCCCACATCAGCTGTGGCTAATGCTGGAGCATCATTTATACCGTCTCCAATCATGGCTGTAAGCCCATCTTTCTTAAAATTCTCTATGATCACTGCCTTTTCATGTGGTAGAAGCTCAGCATGAACTAAGTCTAGAGCATGATTCAGCTAAAAGAAGAAGGTGAACCATTAGGTTAATATATATTTACAGTAAAGTAGGGTTAGGAGTAGCTAAGATGAGGATATTGAGATGAATGTGCAGTCACATACGATGAAAATTTGAAGTGGCATTTATTGAAGAAAAAATGGTAGAAAATCATGTGAGGTAGTCCAAACATGTACAAAGAAGGCCATTGAATGCATTGATGAAAATGGTAGACCAAGCAATATGGAGTCATTTGAAATTTGAAGGGTTAATACCGTCCTTGGTCCCTTAAGTTTATCCTCATTTTGGTTTTGGTTCTTCAAGTTTGAAACCATTGGTTTTTGTCCCTCTAGGGCAAAATGGTCCAGGTTTTAATTGATTTATAGGGACTATGTTTTAAACGAAATGAAACTTGAGGGAACAAAACCTATGGTTTGAAACTTTAGGGACTAAAACCAAAATGAGAGAAAACTTGAGAAACCAAAGATTATATTAACCCCAATTTTGAAAATGGGCAGAGGAAGACCGAAAAGAACACATCCATGTAGCTAATCCCGCTTAGTAAGATAAGGCTTGTTGTTGTAAGGATGTTGTAGAGTAAGTCACACTATCAATAAGCCAAATGTAGATTACTATAGGAATACCTGAGTCTGAACAAGTGTAGCAGCATGAGTGCTATCTCCTGTCAGCATTGCCAATTTCACGCCTAATGACTTGAGCTCTTCAATTGCCTCTAAAGCTCCAGATCTGCATGTATCTGATAGGCTGAACATTCCAACTAGTCTTGGTCCACAGCATATATAACCATTTCTTTCTTCCTTGGTTAGAAACTCTGATCTCAACGTTTGAATTGATCAATGACATAAATTTATAATATGAACTTCTATAAGAAACAGTGGTTAAAGGTTTAAAGACAGTGTTATTAGTACCACTTTCACAGCCAGCTCTCACACATATTTTCCTGTTGCCAATGTAGACTTCTTTCCCATCGATTTTTCCGGAAACTCCTTCGCCTGGAAAATTCTGAAAATCCTCCACATTTTCAGGGATTGGTTTGATACCTTGTATCCTTCCATATTCCAAAAGTGCAGCTGCCATAGGGTGACTTGATTTACTCTCAATGCTAGTAACCCTAAAAATGTTTTTCAATTAAGAGGTTCTTAGATAGACGAGATTGATAAAAACTAGATAGACTAAATAAGCATGAATATACTATATGCTTTTTCAAGAGGTCTTAATGACAACTATAACCAATTACTCCCCCGTCCTTAATATAAGACATATTTAGGGAGTTGATCTTTTTCTAAATATAAGACATATTTTTCATATTTACCCTTATTGATGCTCCCTCAATAATAATCAAGAGGAGAGGGAAGGGGGGAATTAAGGAGGATGATTAGAATTTTTTAGAAAATACATGTCATATTACCTAACTTAACTAACTTCCTCAATCTAATAAAATTAGGTAGATGTGTGTATATATTTTCCATGTCCAATGTATTAACATATATGATAGGATCAGCGGATTTAAGAGTAGGGAAAGGGAATAGAGAAAAGAATCTAGAGTTAGAGATTAACTCCAGCCAACACAACACCTTTCTGGAATATTACTTCATTCATAATCCTTAAAACACACAATACATGTATATAAGAAGACTTGCCTAAATAACTACATAACTGCCTAACACATAACTGCTGAATAGATAATCATGTAACAACTACCCCTAATAACTACTCTTCCTTATCTTCTTACGTCTAGAGTAAACTAATAGAGGGCAGTTAACATTGTCCCTATCATTCCTATCATATATGTGCCCGATTAGTTGGAGTACTTGCCAGTAAAGTAACAGTTGAATGCTAATATCATATCCAACAGTAGAAAAATCTGTGACAGTGAACTGCCCTTTTGTCAATGTGCCTGTCTTATCAAAAGCCAGAACCTTAATCCCAGCAAGTGCTTCTACATAATCTCCACCTTTAAGAAGCAATCCACTTGTGGCAGCTTTTGTGAGGGAACAGAAGATTGTAACTGGTGTGGAGAGGATAAGAGCACAAGGGCATGCACTTACTAAAACCACAATAGCCATGTGACACCAATACTTAATGTTGGGAACTCTTAATGCTATGGGAATCACAGCAACACCAACTGATATCAAGAAAACCCCTGCAATTTAGCTTGAAAATCAGTGAAAATGCTTTCAGAATGGTTGGTCAGTGGACTATGATGCTGTATCATATTAGATATGGACTAGAATTAAATTAAGTTTCATAGGTTTTTGTTGCTAGGTTCTCAAATAGTAACATGATAAGTGGAGGAAATTTTTGTTGACAATCCTATTGTTGAGCTCTGAAAATTAAGTACTCATGTTGTTTTTATTGGAGAAGGTAAAGATCAGTTAAAATGGTCTCCGGCAGCCTATTGAACTTGTGGCTTGCAGGTGAAAGTATTTAGCTTTCACTCGTCAAATCACGAGTTTGAAGCAGCAGGAAGAATCAGAAAGTGATTTTTGGCATGATATTAGAACTTCTATGATGAAATGATTATATCTAAGGAGTTCAAATCCATGCTAACGGGTATTATGACTGGGGCCTTAAAGGGCTTTGGGATGAGTGGATGTCTTATAGTTTATACTAATCCATTTATCATGTAGCTAAAATCAAATACTATTTAAGTATCTTCTTAAGATTTTGAGTTGAAGTAATATTCTAATATATACATAGGTCTCTAGCTAATTTCTGGACTAAAACTTGAAACCAGAAGTTCACAGACCAGGTACATAGTACTTCGCACTGGTATCTATGAATCTTTGAGCTCTGGATTTTCTGCCATGAGCCTCTTGAACAAGCTTTGTCATTCTTGCCACTGCTGTGTCTGTTGCCAATGCAGTTGTTTTCACACTGATATAACCTAGAAAGAAAGAAATAAGTTCAAACTTAAGACAAAGAATTGCTCTAAGAGAAGAAGCTAAAAAGGGAATCCAAAAAAAAAAAAGATACTTAACCATTTAGATTAATAGTGCCAGCCCAAACAGTTGAACCTAACTCTTTGGTGACAGGGAATGACTCTCCTGTCAACATTTTTTCGTCCACTTCACATTTCCCTTCGACGACAATACCATCAAGAGGAATAGCATCACCAGCCTTGACTGAAAGGACAGTGTTTATCTTAACTTCATTGACATCAACTTGTTCCCCTGTCTCAGCAATAATGGCCCTTTGAGGAGCCATGTTTGATAAAGAGGACATGGTGGCCATAGCCTGTGAATTGAAAAAAGGTATATTACGTTGAGAACTTAGCCTGTTCATATTTCATGTGAGAGTGAAGATATTAAATTAGTTTGAGATCTAAAACTAAGAATATAGTGAAATTCTCAGCTGGAGTCACCTCCAATTAAGAGTAACAGAAGAAATAATTGGATTCTGCTAACTTTCTTCTAAAACTCCTTAGATAGAATGTTTGAAGATTTTTATCACGTTCATTGAAAAACAAGCCAGGTGGAAAATTTGCATAACTTAGAACAGTCCAAATAGACACTTCTTATCTTCACATCAGAAATTTAAATTACATTTACACACACTCAGATCAAACCTTGTAACTGGCTACTGTCTCCAGCCATTGAGCAATGGAGAATAGGAAGGTTATGATTCCAGCTTCCCAAAAATCTCCCAAAGCAAGAGTACCAAACACTGCAACACATAATACACTTTCTTATACTTTCTATGGTGAATAATGTATAGAGTGTCCAATCAAAATATAATCCAAACAAAGAAAATAATTACCTGACAATAGAACAAGAATGTTGATATCAAGAGAGAGATTCCTGATCGAAGCTATGCCTCTTAATAGAATTCTAGGGGAGCCAATAACAACAGCACCAATAGCAAAGTATTCCAAAGGTTGATAAACATACTTCAAAAAAGAAAGTGCAAGTAACAAGCCACAAGCCAAAGTACTTGGTGCTGGCCATTTCGTTTCATGTTTAGTCTCTCCTTCTGGTTTCAAACTAGCTTCAAGCCTTGCCATGTTCAGTGCATCAGCTGATCAAGAAAAATTTGAATGGAAAAAAGGAATATAACCTTCGAAATTATTAAGAATCCTAGGAGCATGGATAGATTCTGAAGTCAAAACTTTTGTTAGCAGAACTCATGATGAAGGATGTTTCATGGATATATCAAACTATCTAATTTGAAGGATATAAGAATAGTATTATGGTACTCACTGATTTGTGACTCAGAGATTAGATCAAGATCATGGATTACGGTGGCGGTTCGGGTCGGGAGCATGACTGAAATCTCCTTAACTCCATGAAGACCCTTCAGAATCTTTTCAATCAGAGCAACCTCTGAATTACAACACATTCCCAGCACTTCATAGTTGCTTTTCTTCAAACCATTAGCCATATTTGCTCTCTGTATATTCCCTGAAGGGATAAATATAACAGAAAACAACACCAAGATCGTTGGAACGAAGTCAAACAAAACCCAGAAGAGAGAAGAAACTAAGAAAGTGAAGTTTTAATATAGTGCAGTTAAACCTCAAATGTTTTGTTTTCGCCTTGTTTTTTTTAGGCAACATATTCTTAGCCCTTGTTTTGGTCTTTTACAAATTGATGTGGTTCAATCAATTACTGAAGTTTGAATTTTTTATTCGTTGCTTGTTTTTCTATACTTCATTGTCTAGCAATATCTTCGTGGATAGAATAGAATAATTGCAAAAGTAACATATGACTAAGACTAAGTCATTGATGTGAAATCCAATCTTAAGGATATGATTATAGGTTAAAGTGCAAAAATACCTATGAACAATCAAAATAGAAGGAAAATTGCGAGCATTATTAAATTTAACCTAACACCGTTACTTTTTGTAGTAGGGCCCACATTTTTTTTGCATGTGCATATGTAACGATGTTAAGTTAAATTTAATGGTTTAGCCATTTTTGCTCTCATTTTGAATATTCATAGGTATTTGTATATTTGAGAAAAGTATATGGTGCAGGATGTTCTTTTGCTAAAAGTTTTACAGGTCCTTTTACACTTTAATCCTATCTTTTATTGGTCATATCTGTGAGGATGTAGAACTATACCAAGTTCTTACACTTATTAAACAAAGCGCATCTTTTTCGTTGACTCGTTTGAGGGGGAAAAACAAGGTCAGATCTAAAAATGTTTTTCTCAAATAATTTATGAAGAAATATATAAATCAACAACCACAGTTTGTTCAGAACATGTGTTAGTATGAGTGAGGAGATTTAGTGTTCACTGCTTCTATTGTTTGAACAAGATTGCGTAAATAGATTGCCAGGAACAGAATGCAAAATTATAAAGACATTGTTCGATAATTTATCAAATTATGAGTTTATGTAGGATTAAAACAACTGATCATTTAAGAGAAGTGATAGTAGCATATGGGACATGCAAATTAATGGAGGTTGCAAATTCTTGGGCTCCACATGCTTCTTTTAGTTTTTTAGTTTCTACTTTCTAGCTATATTTCTGGATCATGAGTTTCCTGTGTTGACATTATAGTTCTCTGGGTCTATATATTAGACAACACGCTAAGAAAATTTTTAACCTTCATTAGCTATACTTTAAAATTCAATCACTTTCTAACTTTATCCCTACTTAATATACATTATACTCCATGAGAATAAAGTCAATACAATAATAAATGAAAGGTAAAATTGTACATTCATATGAAAAATTTCTCACTCTATCCTATAAATAGGACCAAAAAAAATCTTCTCTATCTACCTTCTATATAAGATCAGAGGAGTATAGACTATCGATGAACATTTACATGTTTCCAATGTTTTTTTTTTTTTGTCTTATTGGTATATCAGAAATAGAACTAATTACTCTCTCCAATCCTAAATATAAGACAAAGTAAAGTTTTTCAGAGAGATTAAGAAAGCTAATTAAATTATTTTAAAATATTTATATTTGTCATTTTTTCTCCAAACTATTTTTCCTAACTTATAAACTGATATATAATCTAATGATACACAATGTAAGATATGATTAAATAACTTATTTAGCTTATTTAATTTCTCAAAAAAGAAAAAAACAACTCTATCTTATATTTAGAATCAAAGGGAGTGTAATGTATATCTCGTATGTGTTTGGAAATGGGTGTTTCTACGTAAGATGGAGGAACGAGCAATGGATAGATTTGAGGTTTCGTGATATTTATTTGGGTTAAGTATCAATTTTGTCCCTGAAGTACGCGCCCAGGAGCAATTTTTCCCCTTAAGTTTTCGGCGGAGCAATGTTACCCCTGAAGTATCAAAACGGAGCAATGTTGCCCCTCCGTTACAAACCCTAACGTTGACCGTTAGAGTTTCTAAGGAGGGGCAACATTGCTCCGTTTTGATACTTCAGGGGCAACATTGATCCGCCTAAAACTTAAGGGGCAAAATTGCTCCTGGGCACGTACTTTAGGAGCAAAATTGGTACTTAACCCTATTTTTATTTCAATAATTAAATAATAATAATCAACCGAGTTCATTAGACTTTTTTTAAATATTACTAATATAATATACTATTGGATTAAATTTAAGCTATAGAAGTCAATGACTTTGATTTGATTTTTTATAGTTGTTTGCTTTCAGCGTTTATGGTTTTTGTTTTTGGTATTTTTTTAAGTAGTGGAAGTGGAACATATTATCATCTTATCATGTGATTAGGCATTATTAGGCTATTTTATTTGTGCCTTCTTCCCCAGGAGCATATCTTATTTCTGCCATGTTTGAGCAATCAATCTGATGGCATCTTTTGTAACACCTCATCCTTATAACCCATATACTTAACTTTCCATCCATTATTTATGGGTTTTCTTGACTCTGACCCAAATATACAAAGTCCAAACAATACTAACCCAATAGTACCGAATATGATCTCAAAAGTCTAATTTTAAAAAATTATTAATCAAAGGATTTTAGAATGTAAAAAGAATCCTATACAAAGTGGTATAACATGTGCCCAAGGAGCATAAAGGAGCTTTTAAGGTTCACTCTATGGATGTCTTCCTTTACTTCCTACTAGAACAATCACCTGAAAAGGTTAATATATAAGGGTGAGATTCAACGTCGCGCGGTAACTACTAAAGGTTTCTACTATACACAAGCAAACCATATATGATTTAAATAAAGAACTTACTACATATATATTTTCATGTACCATAATCTTTATATAAAACAATTGCAAATTTAATCATCATTATGTCAACCTATATTTTCATCACAACATGTAATATACAATTATGTAATATGCAAGATGAAACCCCCTTATATCACCGTCCATCCTAACACCGCTGACTGGAGCCATAGGCTCACATAGTTCAATAGAAACCCATCCAAAAGTGTACCACTCTGGTCCTATTTATAAGTCCAGTTTGACCAAAAAATTTGGTCCTATTTATAAGTCCATTTTGACCAAATAAATGAGATTGTGACAATTTTGCCCATATTAATTAGGATGAGAGATTGGCTAGCCATGTTGGAAAGAGAAAAAGATGAGAGAGTTTTGACAATAAATTTTAAAATGTACACATTCATATAAATGAGGGTAAAGTTGGAAATTTGCTCTATAATCATTGAGATACCTAACTCTTCTTGGTATGTGAGATTTGGTCAAACTGGACTTATAAATAGGACTAGAGTGGTAGAGTTTAAGTTTGAACTATGACTCTGATCCCCTCCTTAAAAGAACACAATTAAAGAGGTGTCATATGTTCCACAGCTCCAATGTAATCTCGACCAAAGGAAAACATAGGAGAAAGGGCCCTGACAAGCTCACATAGTCCAATAGAAACTTATCCAAAAATGTAGAGTTTAAGTTTGAACTATGACTCTGATCCCCTCATTAAAAAAACACAATTAAAGAGGTGTCATATGTTTCACAGCTCCAATGTAATCTCGACCAAAGGAAAACATAGAAGAAAGGGCCCTGACAAGTGCCATCCAGTTTGCACCGAGTGATAACATACCAAGTGATAAAAGATCTCACTATACAAATTCCTCCTTATTCCAACTCATCACAAATACAAACGCATGACAATTATATTTAATTATCAATAAGTATAATATTATTAAAAGACAATGTACAATACATCAGGCTTCCATTTATCAAATATCATCACATATTCAAAAGTTTCTTAAAGGAAATAATAATCCAACAATACTATTATAATTAAATTATTAATTACGTGAATAAAGTGAGTTATAAAAAAATTTACTAGTAACGTTACTTACTTGAGAATTTATAATACATAGACATATACATATAATTTAGTCATTTTTAAAAAATAAAAAATAGTTATCCACAATCATATACAATTCACAAGTATATAGAAGAATATTTAGAGTTACCTATTACACCCTAACTCATAGGTTATCACGTAGAATTACTCCAAAACTTTCAATGAGAGTTTACAAAGTTATAAACATGAATATCTATTAATATGTTAGTCTACAGTTACTCAAAGCCTGATTGCTTTCCTCAAAAGATAATATTATATACACATCAGCTCCCACCAATCCACCTATTTATATCAACGTACGGTATTATTTGAGAGTAAGAGATTTAAATACGATAATCTAACGAGTGTGTAAATATATATATGGGTCTGTTGATAAGAAAAAGGAAAAATCTTTCAAGTAAGAACCACAGGCACATTGTATATAGTTATATATATACACAGGGAACAAGGATAAAAGGAGTGGCTGGTTGCTGGGAGTATTTTCTTATTATTAATATTCTTCAACTTTCATCTGACAAGTCATAAGTTAAACTTGGCATCAAAGATAGCAAAACCCAAGACAAAATAAGGGAAAATGAGATTACAAGGGGTTCAACAGCAAGATCTTAAAGAATGAGAGCGAAACATATATGTACATACATAGTAAGGTCTTGCAGCATATTACTTTGGTTCTGTTTATAAGTTTACCTTCACTCTCTGTGTATTGACACATACTCTCATACATGGTTGAGAGGACCATGAAGAAGTTGAAGGCCCAAGGAAGAAACACAAATCTTTGGTTTGGGATTCTTTTGAGAAGATACCCAAAGAACAATTTAAAGATGGAGAACTTCGGGCCAACTGCAAGTATTGCAACAAGCCACTTAAATGCGACTCTGTAAACCAAGGGACAAGTGGATTGTTGAAGCATTTACAAACGTGTGCCAAAAATCCAAATAGACCGAACAAGGCTAAACAATCTTTGTTGGCATCCATTCTACAAGGGACCAGCAGAAACTTGACTCATCGGGTGTTCAATAAAAAACAATGCAGATTGTCAGTTGCAAAGTTTGTTGTACTGGATGAAATGTTGTTTCGAATTGTGGAAGGTGAGGGGTTTAAACAGATGATGATGCAGATTGAACCTTGCTTTCAAATTCCTTTGAGAACGACACTAACAAGGGATTGTTTGAGGTTGTATATGCAAGAATCAATAAAGTTGAAGGGGTTAAGGTGCAAAAATAGACATGTGTTTTTCTCCAAGGAGCGCCCAGTAGCAAATGCTTTTTTCAGGTGCAAAAGTAACTATGTGGTTATAAATTAGGTGCAAAAATAGCGTTTGACCGTTAAGTTTGACTTTTGATCGTTAAGTTTGACTTTTTTGCTTGATCGGACGATGACCGACATTTCAAATATTTTTTCAGTATCCTTTTAGTACCGGTCAATACCTGAAATATTTTTTCAAGATCCTAAAATATTTTTTCAAAATTATGAAATATTTTTTTTGTACCAATCAGTATCCTGAAAATACTTTTTAGTACTAGTCAGTACCTTGAAATATTTTTTTCAGTATCCTTTTAGTACCGATCAATACCTGAAATATTTTTTCAAGATCCTAAAATTATTTTTGCACCTTTGAAATGCCACGTCATCGTCCAGTCAGCAAAAAAAGTCAAACTTAACGGTCAAAAGTCAAACTTAACGGTCAAACGCTATTTTTGCATCTAATTTGTAACCACATAGTTACTTTTGCACCTAAAAAAAACATTTGCTACTGGGCGCTCCTCGGAAAAAAGCACATGTCTATTTTTGCACCTTAACCCAAGTTGAAGAGGTATTTTAAAAGAACAAAAGTCTGTGTTTCCCTCACAACAAATACTTGGATTTCGTGTCAAAATGCCAACTATATGTGCTTGATTGCTCACTGGATTGATGAGGATTGGACATACCAAAAGTGAATCTTGAATTTCAGTGTAATAGAAAACCATCAGGGTGAGACAATTGTGGCAACTTTGGAAAGATGTTTATTAGCTTGGCACAATGATAATGTTTATACAATCACGGTTGATAATGCTCCTACAAATGACAATGCATTAAGGCATTGGAATGGTCTAGTCTATGATGGAGACTTCTTACACTTTAGGTGTTGTGCACATATTTTGAATTTGATTGTTTCTGATAGTGTGAAGGAATTGAATAGCAGTGTTGAAGGCATTAGAAATGCAGTTAAATATGTAATATCTTCTCCTTTGTGGCTTAAAAAGTTCAAAGAGTTTGTTGAGAACATGAAAATTGACTCAAAAAGTCTACTAACAATGGATTTTCTAACTAGGTGGAATTCAATTTACCTCATGTTGGAGAGTGCCATTAAATTCAGAACTGTTTTTGAAAGGATGATCGACGATGCTAAAGATTACAAACCATTCTTTCTTTGGGGAAAAAAAGACAGTTGGTCCTCCTTCAAAAGCGGATTTTAAAAAAGCTACAACATTTGTTGAGTTTTTGAAAGTGTTCTATGACATGACTTTGCAATTTTCAGGATCACTTCATGACCTCAAATGAATGCTTCCAACAAATAGCTGAAGTTTATGCTATCCTCAAAGATGCAACCAATAATCATGAGTTTTGTAACACCCCGGTTTTCACAACTGTTTTATAGCGTTTTGATCAAAGTTTTGAGCGACAGAATTTTTTTTTAATAATAAGGAGTAACTGGATAACATTGATAACAGTGTATCTGGCTGTTCATAAGGCCGTACATTCCTCCGAGTGTTTACATCTAATGTAAGTACAACAAAGCTAAAGCGTCTCCATCTGGTCTTCATGCTAGCTCCCTACCTTTGTCCTCGATCTATGTGGCCTGCTTGCTTCTCTCCTCGGCCCTCGGTCCTCCGGACCCTGAAGCTATAGTTGAGATCCAATTTAGCGTATTGGATCTCAAGTAACGGTTAACCTCACGCTTATAAACAATATATGTACAACAGGTATTCCTAGTCTTAACGGCATTGATCAAGCCAGTACAACAACATAAAACTGTAATAGTGATCTAAGTACGATTCCTTAATCACAGTGCATCTAAGTACGGGCCCATAGACACGGAGTATCTAAGTACGGTTCCATAGACACGGGGTATCTAAGTACGGTTCCATAGACACGGGGTATCTAAGTACGGTTCCATAGATACGGTGCATCTAGCACCAAATAGAATGGCCAGGTAAGTGTCTATCATGGGGGGCCTCACCGACTTTACGTCGACTAAATGGCACACCCACATAGACTAGCATTGCCTTCGGCACCAAACTATTCACATAACATATTATCACATATAATCATTCAATAATCATCGATTAGTGTTACAAGACGCGAACGCACTCCGCTGACGAACGTCGGCAACTCGCGAAACGCAGACGCTTTACTAAAAAAATAAACGCCCAAAGAATGCTCGTCGGACAAACAGAACGGCAAAGATATCAAGGTTTCTGATGTCCTATAAGAGTAATATCACTTTTATTAGTGATTTGCCATCACAACAGGCATTTTAGGTAAAAATTACCATTTTGCCCCTATACCCCTATTTGGCGGAATTTCGCCAGCACTTCGTTACTTTGACTCCGATTTTTCCAAAATTTTGCCAGAACTTCGACCCAATGATAATTTTCGAAATTCTAACTTAAAATAGCCCTATCATATGATATCTAATCATACTTGAAAGATTAAAGGCTATACTAACATTACTACTCTAACTATTGAAAGAACTACGTAAGCTAAAAGCTCTGCACGGAAAATTTACCCGAGCTTCTTCGCAGCATTCCCTGACTCCTTCCTCCTCCAGAGCTCCTCTCTAAATTCTCTCTAGGATTTCTAAACTTGCTCAAAGAAATGGTGTGAGGATTTTGCAAAGACTTGAAGGCTATTTATAGAAAAATTGTAAGGGCATTTTAGTAATCTTCCAAACTTCTTCTTTCTTTGTAAACCATGGAAACCTAAGGTGCTTGGTGGATGATTTGTGGCCATGCAAAGCACAATTTCGTTCAGCCCTTATGAGTCACCAACTTGTGTGACAAGTTGGTATATTCTAGAAGCATTTATACCCCGATCGGTACCCGATTCGCGTAATTTCGGAAAAACCTCAAGATTCTGGATTTACAACTTTGGAGACATATTCTCATTTAGAAGAAATGTCCAAGTTAACCTAAATTTTGATTCCATATAGGGCTCCAACTGTCAGTCTGAAGTTCCTCGAAAAACGTGTCCGAACGCGCCCGGTTTCAACGTATTTCAAATCATCAACTTCTTCTGAAAAATTCACTGATTCCAAATATGTCTAGATAAATTCAAACTCATTCCTAGATGTTGAGTTAGAATTTATTTTCTTCATATCCAAAATATGCCTATCTACATTTTCCCTATTTTGTTTTATTAGGAAAATGCACAAACTACCTCGTAATTAATCACGGAAGAGTCTAACGGAAGATAAAATTCCACCGATCAATATTCTACCCCGACTGAAATCTCATTCCTAGATCTCTAGATAGGATCCGTTTCCTATTTATTAATTTACTATTCACTTTAATTAATTATATATTAAAATATTGCAAGTTGTATGAAATATCATGATATTTTTTTCCAAATTCTTATCTTCAATCTCCTTTGCAATTTCGGCTGGCCCAAATTTTAATTATAATATATATTAAAAACCACTAATTTTAGGGTTCTACACAATTATCTTTGAATTTCCTTCGCTTAAACTTAAGTAATTATCCAATAATTACCTAATTACTTTCTTATCACTTGTGGTTAATTTCCTTAATTAAGATAACTCTTCATCTTCAAACTTTTGTATTAACATTAGAATTTCATGACTCCTGCATAATTTTAGAGTTCACAGGGGCCTTTTGGTCTTTTCAATACTTTTGAGTATTCTTCTTCAATTTCTCCAAGTTTCTAACTTAATAAATTACCTAAATTAGGGACAACATCCTTCCCTATTTCAAATAGATTTTTACTTGCCTCCTTTATAGCTTTCACAGGGTATTTATAACCCACAATGTGCTTAGAGACCTATTTGCAAATGTCCAAACGTTTTAGGGACCTAATTGCAAATTATCTAATTTCAAGGGAGATTACCCTAACAACAAGGTAAACTCAATACAAGATGTTTGAAACCTCATATTCACCTATTTTCTATAGGTATACTCTTATCAATTTATGATAGAGATTTTTAGGGTATTACAAGTTTGTTGTCTAATTTGGTTGGAAATATGTTGTCCAAGTATGAAAAGTATTGGGGAAATCTTGGTGACATTAATCCTTTGTTGATGATAGGGATTTTACTTGATCCTAGGTATAAAACAAATTATTTGCAGTATGCTTTTGAGGCTATCTTTGAGGAGGCCGCACAGTGTGAGACAATGATCAAAATGGTTATAAATGTTTTGTATCGTTTGTATGATCATTATGTAGTTGGGCTAGACACATCTCAATGTCAGAATCTAAGATAAAGTCAGACACAAGGGTCGAGTGAAAGTCAGAGTACTACTACTAGTACTTCTTCAACTCAGTCTCGCATATCATCATTGCGTAGAAGAATGCCTATAATGAGGCAGTTTATGGATGCATTTGAGGTTTATAATAAGCTAGATAAGTATGGAGAAATGGATAAGTATCTTAAATCTTAGTTAGCTGCATTAAGAGATGAAGAGTTTGACATTTTGATATGGTGGAAAGAAAATGATTATAAATACAGAGTCCTTTCATTGATTGCACATGATATGCTGGCTATACCTGTCTCCATCGTGTCTTCTGAATCTGCATTTAGTACCGGGGTCGGTTTATTTCCGAATACAGAAGTTCTCTCTCACCAAAGACAGTTGAGGCACTAATTTGTACGCAAAATTGGTTATCTTCATCTACTTTTGCTTTGTGTGACCAACTAAAAGACTTCAAATTGATAATTTCAACGACACTATTGTTGTGGAACAAGGTAATATCTATTATTTTTGGTTTATTTAGTTCATTTTATTTATTATTTATTAAATAATTGTAATTCTTGTACTTTTCCCTGTGCTTTTTGCAGTGCATGTCGCACGAAGAGCAAGCACTAGATAGCTAAATCAAATGACGCTGTTTTGATTTCCAAAATAAGAACAACGGTAAGTTTTCTAGTTCTTTCATTTAGTTTTGTTTAATCTAAATAGTTGTTTGAAAGTGGTAGTGTCAAACATGAAGATTGCATTTGAATCAATCATTTTCCTTGTTTTCTTCGTTCCTCTTCGACTCTCAAGCTTGGTAGCCTCTACTCTACTGATATAGGTAAATGGTAATAAAATAAACTCTAGTTTAAATTTGATGCCCCACAATCTTGCACTTGTTGGTGTTCATTATGTGCAAGTCATATTTATGTGGGTTTGTTTCTATTATATTTTCCATCGAACCAAATGGTTTTGGTAACTCTGTTGAACTTTAATGCTTATAGGTTATATAAGCATAGATTGTGGGGCAAAGGAGGCCTACACTGATGGCGACAACAACATTTGGTACCAAATAAATTCAGCCATTCAGGCCTACAATGAAATCCATCATCCTTTTTAATTCATTTTAAATATTTGTATTGGACTGATTATATTTGTATTAAACTAATTTGGTACAATTCGATATTGAACAAATTATATATTTGTACTAGACTAAAGGAAACACACACAAAAAAAAAAAAATCAATACAGAGAAAAAAATTTAAAAAAAGATGGAACTTTTTTCGGGAAATTCCCAATCTTGAAGCTTTCTTGTGATTGGGAATGGAATTTCCCGATCCAGTCCTGTCCCGAGAACACCTCTACTCAAATTTGTTCATATTGTACTTCTAACAACCAACAGATGTATCAATTAAAAATACCAGCCACGAATTTGAATACATGAAGACTTGTCATGGCAAATTGAAAGGCATATATATATATATATATATATATATATATATATATATATATATATATATATATATATATATATATGCAAGTACACTAGTAAGTTTAAGTGCAGAAAATCAGAACACGATGAAAATTTCACCACGAGTTCAGCAGAAATTCCCCTTTATGTAAGTTAACTTTCTTCATCAACAAGGATAATTGATTCATTGCCAATTCCAAGGTCAAAGAAAGATGCCATGTCATTGTCAAGCAAGAGAGGCAGGGGAGAGCCCTGTAAAATCAAGAGACAGAAAATTTTGGTCAATTGCAGAACCACACCACCTCTTCCAAGCAGCAAACAACGCAAAGATTCCATCATAAATCATACCAGATGTGTGAGAATAGATAGACATTTCATTAAAGAGAAAATTGACTCTGGCATTATTGACATTTCCTACCCATTCCAGTCAACAATATGCTTATATACTCTCTTCGGTACTATTTATAAGAGCTCGATAACCGAATTACACAGTTTAAAAAAGCAGTTAAGAAATAATAAGTATGTCTCAAATAAACTGGTGTTTCCAAGTATTCCCTTATTTATAATGGGAAAAGTGAGAAATAAATATAAGTATCACCAAGATACCAATCTTTTAATTAATGCAATATAAATAATTAATGAGGGGTAAAAATAGAAAAAAAAAAAAAACTTATTAAATGTTCAGACAATTCTTGTTGGGCCCTTATAAAAAAGACCAAGACAATTCAAATTTTGAGCTTTTATAATAGGGACCGAAGGGAGTATTTATTAAGGCACTACCAAGGACAAACTTTTAACAATCAAGTATTGCAGGTGAGAATGATGACTAAGCCAGAGGGGGCATGTTAAACATATGTTTTTTCTCTTTAATTTTAAATTCAAATTAGTGGCTGTTATATTCTGATTTTGGTTGCTATCTAGTAGGACAGGATATATTAAGTGTAGTAATTACTAACTAGGTGAGCTCATTTCATTTAATTCCTAATTTAAAGGACCAATAGTTTAGGAAGTTGTCAATCCAAAACTTGCATGTGTGTGTGTGTGTGTCATGCAAATGAGAACACAGATCGTGTGTCTGTCATGCAAATGAGAACACAGATCAAGAAAATATTCCTCAAATTTATCAAGGCCTTCCCTAAATGTTTTGAGGGCGATGCCTCTGATTTTAAAAAATTTAATCAGGCAATTAAACAAGAAATAGAATAATATTTCGGTATGAAAAACAAACCTCTTCTTGAAGATATAATTTTAGCTTCAAGGACTGCAGCTTAAAGAAGCTTTCACAGAGCAATTTTAGCTTTCCAACCTGAGGAAAATAAGGTAATTGGTAAGGGTTGCCTTACATAGACAGAAAATGATACAGTAGAAAAGTATTTATGTGTAACTGTTGTTGTTGCTGGCAGTTTCTTCGTCAATGGTGGCTTCTCACCCATGGATGGTCCCACACACTTTAGAGTGATAGCTGCATTGATTTCTCCAGAATGTTAAAGCATCCATGTAAGTTCAATAAAAGAAACTCATACAAATAGTAACATCCATACACAATAAGCCTGAAGCCATTGTTTGTGGGCCTGAAGTTCCAGTTGATGTCCTTTCATCTTCAATTCCGTAAAATTTCTTGAGTTCAGAAAATCTGTCATGAAGTCATCAGTACCTCAATAAACAACTCAACGTGAGACAAAATATTGATGAAGAGTCCTTGATATTCAGGGAATATCAGACCACATAGATGACAATTAAAAATATAAACCTATTCTGTAAACCAAAAGCAACTAAAAATTCAGGTCCATCAAAAGGTCTGGAAAAAACAAAAATTCCAAACCGCAGATGGAGGGGGAGGGAAGAAACTAGCATTGGACCTGCCGTTGTAAAAGCATTCCATAACATGTCCCCATATCAAATGACAGTGAATATATTGTGAGGGAGTTTTTTTTCCTTTTTTTTTTTTTTTGGGGGGTGTTCTGTAAGTTATGCAACCTCGAGTCTATCAACATATTCAGTGTGTGATAGGCTATGGACACTGTAGAACCACTAGTTGAGTACAGTATTGTTTCTAGAAACACAAAGAAAGCAAATAATAACAAGTTGCTAATAAGCAAATTAATATCATGGTTGTCAAACTTACTTGTGAGGTAAGTTCAACATACGGGTTGGGTTCCGCTTTTCAATTTTCCTTAGAAAGCAACTAATTAATTTAAAGCCTCCCCACACTCCTTAGTGGTATATTCCATGTTTCTTTCATTAAAGTTTCCTATGAAAGAATTAGAAGGTCTTTTGGGCATCAAAAGGAACTCAACCCACCCATGCAGCCATAGATGGAAATAGAAAGGAGTACAAGAGGGAGAGAGACGGAGGACTGATAAAGCAACAAAGGGCACAAGGGCATATGGCTAAACAGAACTCGGCTGTGACCACAAAACCTTGGAAGTACATAAATCTCCTACAACTGAAAATATAAATTAACCAAAGATATGTTCTAGGATCCAGATAACCTTAAACGTGTTGATCTAATCAGATCAGCCACCCCCATAATTTTTAATAAATCAAAATGCTCGGATGGTTAGATCTTTAAACTTTGAATTTGTTAGTCCCAATGAATCCTGAGTCATCGCTATGGCTAAGAGGCAAGGAATTCAAGGCATCAACTTGCTTCTTTAACTGGTTAAATTTACATCATTAAATTGCAAATTCTACATTGTTAACTGAGTGATAAAAAAGTTTTCCATACACAGTGAGTAAGTCTGCCATATTTCTATCCCAAGACCAGAACTAGAACAAAGGCTCCACAAAACAGGCATGAATTCACCTTGGATGCTGTTTGATTTCTTCAGGATTAGCAAGCAACCTTGACATCACCAACCGTACATACCTGCATAAGAGATGTAAATAAATAAAATCCAGATCAAAGGCAGCACTACTTTAAAATACTGGAATACAAATTGCTTGACAAGCGTGCTTGAGTTGCAAAGTCTACATAGAAGAACAAAATTATGAGAATATACCTAATCTCCGAGTCCTTCCTCTCTTGAGGGCGGATCTGGAAGGTAAATAAAGTATAAAAACATTAGACTTCATAAAAGAAGTAAATAAAGGAAGCAAATATGGAACAGAGAAATACTACCAAAATCTACCTCACTCCCGTTCAGAGTCTGAATTTTTGCTAATCTTGCAATCAAAATAAATCGGGGAACTCCACCTCTTGCAGGATCAGTAACTAAGTTCTCAGAAAGCCTGACATCCTTTAATAATGTTGAAAATAAATAATCAGAACATAAAATATGATCAAGTAAAATAAGAATATCTAGCATAAGATGTGATCAAATAGTTGTCATGTTAATGTTTGTTTTTAGTTTGGTTTTATTTGTAACAAGATAAAACTTGAATAATCTTTATCTATGTTAAAATGGTCTTTAATACATAAATAATATAATTCAGGAACTAAATTCATCATTTTCATATCAGAGCAATTTCTCATCGAATTTGAAACAAAGTTCCAATTTTATTTTCTTTGCAATCTCAGCATTTGTGTACTTTTCTGGCAGACTCTTCCCCAAATGAAGAGTCATAGGATGCTAGCAGCCAGTGTCACGTCCATCATTGCTTTCTGGGTTTTTGGTATCAGAGTGGTGGTGATTTTGGAAGAGGAAAAAATTGAAGTCATGATGGAAGAACTTGAAAGAAGATTTGCTGAGTGGAGAAAGGAGGAATACAAACAGACCTCAATGAGACGAAACAAGTGCTGGAGGAAATTGTAAGGATTGAGAGGGAGGTGGAATTAAGGGGAAAAACAAGAGAGGAACAAATTAAGGAGAAAACGGTGAAATAGATGTGAAAGAGGAAGAAGAGGTTACCTGAGGGACTGCTACTTGCTCTCTTCTCTCCCTTTCAATCACTCACATATTTCAATAATAACATGCACCCACAACTACTAATGGTGGCCAAAACTACTAATGGTGGTTGGATCAAGTGAAAGGAACTCTATTTCCCTTATAAAAGGGCAAGAACCTTATGGATTGAAAAAAATAACCTCAGGAAAGTTACAACCAATTAGACCCAATAAAGCTTGAATATAACACCATAGCATTGAATATTAGATAATTGTATTATAAAAATCCATAACTGACCCCACCTACTGGCATAAAGACTTGTTGCTGCTGCTGTTGTGTGTGTATTATAAAAAAATAAATCCACAATTACAAAATAAATGTTTGGAGCATAATAAACACTTCTTGATATGAACCTTACCATCAGTTTAGGGAACTTATTCAATGAATCAACAGAAGCCAGATCCCCAATGTTGTTACCACCTGAAGGATGAATTCAAAATACTTATAGGTATTGAATATACATTTAACAGTAGGAAGGATGATTTATAAGGAAATAGCACCACATTACCTAATAGAAGACAACGCAAATTCTGAAAAGGCTTATGGCATGTAACTTCCGATTCATACTTCACAGCATGATCAGGATAGCGGATGCAGTTCAAACAATTTTTGTTCAAATAAAGCTGCTCCAAACTAAACAAATCCCGCCAACATAGAAAAATCAGCAAACCACTAGACTTGAAACTATTCTAGACAGAAGAATGGTTCTAGGGAAGGGGAAGAACAAAAGAAGTGAAAAGAAAATAATTGCTCAAACTATCTCTTTTACCAACCTTCTTAGCTGAGAGAGTTTCATGATTTCTTCCCATTCAGCTATACAATTATTATCCAAATTCAACAGCCGTAAAGAATCAAATCCCTGAACCACAGTGGAAGACGTAGGCTGAAAAGAAAGGAGGAAAAGGGGATTAGAAAGGTAATTCTCTTTTCAATTTTTTTAAAACGGTAGAACATCATAAAATAAAACACGAAAGTGAGAATTAAAGTACAAGAGGAATGTTATCCTTCTGTCCAAAATAGAAATAGCACAACCCCTCACAATTTTAGTCAAATTAAATAATTAAGTTCCAATTATCAATGATTTCAATGTCAAAATAGAAAAATCCAAAGAGAAGATGAGAAAACTTTGATTCCATAAAGTCTGCATCAAATCACTTTAACTGTAACCATAATGTTGTTATGTTTTAATAATGTGATAGTAGCTGTTTGCCATGTAGGAAATATTGGCTAGCTTTCTTTAATTGGATACAAATGGCAGTGGACTACTTGTTTTAGCCTTTAATCTTATCTACCTTCAATTTGACAATATTTTGGTGATGTGGTGGACGTGGACATTTTGATTTTATGCTCCAAGTTGCAAGCTAGTTATAGGTTTGTGTGTGTGAGCGTATTCCACCTGTTCTCTCTTTCACCAGCCAATAGGCTGGTAGGGATAAGACATCTAAAACTAAATAGCTAACCTATGTGAGATAAATAACAAGCACCACCAAATTAAAAACAAGATACCAGTATTCTGCTTATATTATTTCCCATAAGATGTAGCTCTTCAAGAGTTGGCAATGATTGTCCAAGCAGTTGAACCTGCCTAATTAAAAAGACGATAAATAAGAATTTTAATAAAAAAATTGAGAAAACCTATACAAAAGGCATAAACCAACAAACGAATTAGAAGCACCTGCACCCAATCTACAGCAGTATTATTTAAAACCAGAACATGGATGTTCTTCAGTAAAGGAAGCCCTGATGTATATGGAGAGATGAAGTTGTTCGATAAGTTGAGCGTTCCAAGAAGAGGTAACTGCTCGCATATTGCACCGACATCCTTTCAAAAGATCACCAGCAAGTGAGAAATGCTAATTAACTGCCGATCAATATGAAATTAGACAAGGCACAACAAGTTAAGGGGGTCTTTAAAAATTCATTCCCTGTATGGCATTTTGCTTGTATACAATTAGTAGCCAATGCACCTTCTGACTTATCTCAATGAAAATCATCTCTCAAACATGCATACCAACTTCTTTTTTTTCCTCTTTTATTTCAATGGTAGAAAATAAACTAATTGAGAGAAAAGAGCAGCACAAGGGAGGATGAAAAGATATCACCCTACAAAAAATCAAAAGAAAATAGAAGAATCTGGTACAGGAACCTCTCAATTTAAATGTTATAGAAATCCCCATAGGCCCAATTACTATTACTATTATCAGGATCTCGCAAAATAACAAACGTGTGTTCATCTATGTCCTAGACTCTTAAATACAACATAGAACTTGAAGCAGTCAAGGAAGGACAAGATCATAATATAGAGTCATCAAGAAACGACAAAAGAGAAGAGTAATGTACTGCAAATGACCAATCGTGAATAAACATATGAAATAAAGAGGAGAATAGATTCGGCTGCACTGATAAAGTGAGGCCTTAAGGGATTTTATGCACGTGTTCAAGCAAACAAATCCAGGAATAGAACATGCAATAGATGCTCTGAGAGAGCCATCTTTGCTTATTATTGACAAAAAGCAGCAAATCTTATAATATTTTTGAATTTTGGCTCTTCTCATAGTAAGTTCATTTAAATATTCCGGCCTTTTGGGAGATAGCAAATTTGACAATCAAATTCTAGATGAGAGTAACAGCCCTTAGCAAGTTAGAATAAAGAACTCAGAGGGATCAGAAAGATAAAATTTTAAAACAAATAAGACTTGTAATAAAAATGAATGATTATTGCCATATCATTCGGCTACTCTAAGCAATAACTTCATATAAACTAATACTTTAATTAAAAATAGAAGCCCAAAAGAAATAAATAAACAACTGATTCCTATCAATTGCAATCAGAATATCAAACATTAGGTGAATAATTGCATAAATGCAAGCATCCTAACCTAAAGATACCAATGTTTCAGTGAAGAAAAGCACGCAAGCCCAAGCTTAGACAGGATGCATTTCTCCACAAAATTTCTGCCCAAAAAAAAGTGCACAAAACCCATTTTCAAAACATACCTTCCACTCAGAAAGCAAATTTCCGGTTAGATCAAGTTCCTTCATATCTACAATAAAAGAAAATTATGAGAACACGGGTGGATCTAAATGCAAATACCCATTAAAAACGCAAAAGGTAAAATTATTTTATTATGTGATTTCAAGAAACAGGGGTTCAAGGAAGCAAATGCGGGTTAAAGTAGTGTCCAACCCCTATGAACACCTAAAGTGGGAGGACAATGCCGTACTGGCTAAGTGTTGCGAAGGATAAGAATTAGGAAAGTGTCAGACTTCACCATAAGTTTGCCCAGAGTAAAACAGCTTTTCCTCAGAGAAAAAAGAGATTAGAACTACCCCTCCCAGTCAGAGAGCAGATCATTGAGATATTGGCACTATTAATTCCCAAGGTTATGAATGTTGCAAAAAGTAAAAAGGTACATTTAAAATAATAAAAAGGAAATATGAATGTTTTTCCATAAAAAAGGCATTCAACCTCATAATTTTCTCCTGTTATATTCTTCTTATATGTGTGTGCGTGATTGCAGGTTGAAAATTTTAATTGGACTTCTTCATATTCCTTTTAACATTCCCCTTTTGCAATTCCAGAGGAATTGCTTACCTATATTCTCGAAATGCCAAGCAGGATATAAATATAGAGATAGAACAAAGAAACAGAACTTCCTCATATAGTTTCAGGTATAATTATTTATAGTAATTTCATGATTCTACAGTCTCTACAACATGGGAGATAACTTCCACATTCATTGATTTCATTCATCTTAATGTGTGCAATGAAATAAAGTGAAAACTTTAGAATCAAGGTGAAGCTTACTTGGAATCGTAGTGTTGATATGATGCGGAATTCCAGGGGAACTAACCCCCATATATGATAGAGATGCACTGGTCAACTCCTCAAATCGACTTAGCTTATCCTGAACTTTGTCTTTTCCCACAAGTTGTATAGAGACTCGTCTGTTGCTAGCAGAAAGGACGTACATTTCATCTGCAGGAAAAGAACACAGAAATCACCAATTGATGTCCTCAGTCTAATCAGCATACGAAGAATGTACAGAACACACACTTAAAAGCTACAAGATTCTTAAGGGGAGCAGAAAGCTTCAAAACAATAAGTAGTAAAACTCTAGACACTGAATAAACAAAAACCATGATCAGGCAATCCAAAAGTTCATATACAAAACTAAGAATTTATCCCAAAAGGTAATAAATATGAAACCCCAAACACTGCAAGGTTTAAGCATTTCTCCACTTGTCATTAAGAAGCTTCATTCAACAACGCAACAAAAAAACAAAAGAAGAAAAGAAAATCAGCTTTAACTTACTCCATAGAAGTTGTTTCATTTCATTTTTCTCCAAAAGCCAATGTAAAACCATTTTCAATATTTCTCCCCAACAATATGATATAAATTTAACAACAAATGAATTTAAAGCTTTCATATACCCTCTTCATCTTTAGTGGAGTCACCCCGATATCTGATTTCAAGAGCCTCCACTAATGGAATGCCTTGGCTCAGATTCTGGGGACGAACCAATGACCCCGATCTTTCAGACTTTGCATGAAAGTATCGGATCCCTTTGATGGATCCATCATGTTTTGCATCTCCGTCGTCCCAATCAACTCCGATCCATGTGCCGGGATGGCCTTTTACAGGCCCCACATACTTAACTGTACCAATTCTCCGCGAATTACCAGATACATGTACTCGTTGGCCCACCCTGAATTCAAGTTCAGACGCAGGGGAATCCTCCATCTTGCTAATTCTGGCAGCGGATTCCGTTTATGAAAAGGCTTCCACCTGCGCAGTTTAGATAACTTGTACTCATTTCAATTTCACTTATGCCATACAGGATTTTCTTTAATTTAGTCACACAGGTGAAACACCGAAATCAACGACCATAAGAAAAACGCATTGAAAACGATCAGGAACGAGAAGAAAGTGAGGTTGCACAGGCTGTGAAAGAAAGGAACAAAGAATGCCCCAAATTTTCGGGAGAGCAGAAGAAAAGGCAAATTGGAGGAGAGAACATAAGCATAGCATAAGTAGAGAAAAATTTCTAGTGAAAAGAAAGACACACTGCACAAATAATAAAGAAGGTCCTAGGTTTCTTTCTGGACCGTCTAATCTTGGAGTTACAGCTCCGTCAGCACAATGCATAAATAAGATATTTCTCGAAGTTTTCAATCTTGGTTTCTCCGGCTTTGTTCCTGATAAAGCAGTAACTCCAAGATTCATCGCTAAATTGCAATCAGAACTCACGCAGTGCAGCTGAGTAATAAAAACGTTAACTCTTATTCCCAATGATTCATCCACACGACAATCCAAAACTATGACCCAAGGTCCCCGGAGAAAAGAAATAGATCAGCTGCACGCAGGATGATGGCGGGTTCGCCACTTCGTCCTCGAGATAAAGTAACTCACATACCTGCTACGAACTAGGAAGAGGAGGAACAACCATTGAATGTAACTCGCCGTCGCTGACTCAACTCGACTGATGTCCAGTTACAGTGGAACAAAAACTGGAAGGAGCTGTCCCCAGCCCAAAAAATGGACGTCGCTGCCGCAGCGCGAAGTCGGAGAACGCGCGGGACTAAGACGACGTCGTATGACGGAACCAAATCATCGATAACAAAAATAAGTTACAGATCGATTAAACAGACACATATAGGATTAATGAGGGAAATGTCTTAAAGAGAAATTAGTCACAAAAAGTTTGGTTTAATATATATATATATATATATATATATATATATATAGGGAAATGTCTTGAAGAGAAATTACTCACAAAAAGTTTGGTTTAAAGACATAACATTTCCCTATATATATATATATTCAGCGGGGTGTTAAATATTAGGAAAATTTCAGAAAAACACTATTAAAAATGGGAAAAGATAAATTGATGTTGTGAATTTATCAAATCAAAATTTAGAATTGAAGTAGGAATCTGAGACTTTTGATTCTGACCAAAATGCTCTGAGTCAAGAGCACACGTTTCAAAAGTCAATAACAATATTTGTATCTATATTAACAACATCAGATTTTACATTAACGACTTTACTTTTATGTTTGACTACTCCATATCCCAAAAATCAAGGCTAATTTTGAGAGCATAAGTTTCAGGAGTCAGTAACAACATCTATATCTTTATTAACAACATTAGATTTTATATTAACGACTTTACTTTATGTTTCATAACTTCATATCTCTAAAACCAGAGATAATTGCATAAATTTCATGAGTCAATAATAATATGGGGATATCATTTCTGCATGTGATGCAGATAAATATACCTGCAGCGATTACAAACGACATCGTTTTCTCCTTCTTTCTTCTTTTTTAATTAATCAACGTGAAAACCGAAAGATGTGGAGGATTTGACAAAAAAAAAAGGTAATGGACCCCACCATGAAATAATTGTGGTTTTGACCAAGGAAAGCTTCTGACAAAAAAGAAAGAAAAGAAAAATCCAATGGTGTTGCAGGTTGGAGACTTGGTACAGTTAACACTACCTCGGTCCTTCAAAAACCTCAACCCAAAGCAGGTGTTTGACCAAAAAAAAAACGAGAGCTACGAAAATCTTTCAGGATAGGCAAGATGATCGGCGGAGAAGGAGTGAGCCACATCAGAACAGTCGCGGCATTCAACGCTCAGAAAAAGATTTTATCCCTCTTCTGCAACGAGCTTCGTGTCTCAGCAAGCAGACGTATACAATTTCGGAGTCTTACTACTGGAAGTTCTCACAGGGAGAGCTCCATTGCAGCATCCTTCACCAGCTCGACCTCGCTCTGACGAAGATGAACAAGACGTAGATCTTCCAAAATGAGTTCGATTGGTGGCGGTGAAATTGGGAGTTCTGATTCAAACCACGTCTTTGATCTACACAGTGGCGGTGTATTTGGGGTTCTTCGCCAGATTTGATTTCAAAGGTTTGTGGTTGGGTTTATTGGTAGTTCAAGGATCATGTTTGGTGACGATGTTGTTCGTGTTGGGAAGAAAGAGGGAAAAATAATAATATGAAACGATGTGTTTGGGGCTGCTGCAGAAAAGTTTTTCTACATTAGATGTAGAAATGATTTCCCCTAATAATATTTGTATGTATATATATTAACAACATAATGTTTTACATTAATGATTTTACTTTTATGTTTCATAACTTTACATCCCAAAATTTAGGGATAATTTTGAAAGCACAAGTTTCAGGGGTCATTAATAACATCTGCATCTATATTAACAACATCATATTTTACATTAACGACTTCACTTTCATATTTCACAACTTAACTCAGGACAATTTGGTCATTTGATCACAATTAGAAATCTTATATTTCTACTTCAGTTCTATTTTAGGATTTGATAAATTCGCAGCACCAATTTCTTTTTTTCCATTTTTAATTTTATTTTTCTGGAATTTTCCCTTAAATATTTGAACCTTTTCTTCCTACTAAGATATTTAAGATTTTTATTTAAAAATAAATATTTTTACTATCTATCAACTATACATAATGGAATATATTTTCTAAACCTCAAATTCCATGCGCTTAGTTGGTACATAATTTTTTTATAAGGTATTATTCCATTAACCAAATGTTATACTACCTCCGGTCCTAATTAGAAGACTTAGTTGGCTTTTTTTTTTAGAGATTAAAGAAGTTAAATAAATTATCTAATCATTTGATATGTTGTGTTTTCTTAGATTATATATTAGTCAAACTATTTTGTTTGAAGAAAAAAATAAAAATAAAAATACTCTAAGCTAATTTAATTAGCTTATTTAATCTCTCTAAAAAAGTCAACTAGGTCTTATAAGGATCGGAGGGAGTATATGTCATCAATCACAAACTTACTTTTTATGTCTGTAATAAATTTTAAAATTTTATGTCCGGATAATATGTTTTACTTTTCCTTTATAAATAATTATACAAGCCTTTGATGTATGAAAATAATGAATTGATTGACAATAACCTTTTTGAAAAAATTCATATGCTAACCCAGGTTTTGAAATCAAGATCCGGCCGGTTCGGATAGGAAACCGGACCAGTTTCGAGCATCAAATTAGTTCTCTTTTTTTTTTTAAATAAGTTTTTTTATTATTTTCTTTACAATTTCATATTAATAACTCTAAAATCTTCCATTTCTCACTGGTTGGATTCTAATCTGACCCACTGACCATTGACTCAGTATTCTGGACAGTTTAGCGGCCGGTTCTGATTCAAGAACCTCAATGCTAATAAGAAGACTTGTTAATTCACTGCAACTTTTTAAATTTACACATCTGTAAACATTCTTATAAGTGTTTTAAAGAATTCAAAATTTAAATAAATAATTTATTATTAATTTATCTATTATTTTATGTTTATTACAATTTATCTATTATTGTATTAACTGAAGGTAATGTAGCATAGAATTTGACTACGCGTGTAATAAAATTTATGAATTATTTATACATGGGTTAAAGCTTATAGTTATTTTCATGAAAACTGAATTTCAAGAATGTATAATTTAGGAATTATTTACATAAATTTAAAATTTTAACTAGATATTTCATCAAATAAAAATTTAATTTCACATAATTTAAATTATGTGAGAATTTTATAATAACAAAATAATAAAAATAATTATCCATTTTTTATTTAAATTTTCTTTATTCTTTCTTTATTTTCATTCAAACTCCTTTTTCTAATATTCGATTCTATCTAATTTTAATCACCCCTTACAAAAAATGAAAGCTATAATTCTAGTTAAATTTAAATTAATTAACAGAATTATTAACCAATCAAATATAATTAAGTATCTGGTAAAAAATATAATTAACTAAATATATAACTTTTTTATGTAAAGTGGGCCGATTTTGACCCAGTCCCAAAAACATTGGGTCATCATTAGGCCCGGAGAAGTCCTTGTATACCATCTTCGTTCTTATGCAAAGTCCGACACTCGGTCGAAGTTTTTCTGTGCCGCCTCCCTGCTACGAACTCGCTCTACTTGCTTCCCTCCTTCGTTTTTCGTTTCTTCTTCTATCATTCTTCAAACTTCAGCGGCGTAGATTCTCGTTTCTTATTTATACTGTGTCTCCTCCTTACTAATTGAACATGATTAGAGGCGGTAAAAACTATGTGTCTGCACCTCCTGCCTTCTCCAATGATGCCAAGCGGCTTCTGGTTTGCACAGGAAACACCGTCACTGTCTTCAGCACCTCCACTGGTTTACAGGTCCCTTGCACCTCCATCATCACTAGTGCTTACTGTAAGTTCCCAGAAAGCTGTTCAATTTCTGAATTTTTTATTTATTTCCTGTTTTGTTTAATGCTTAGGTATCGGCATTGGAAGGACATACGGCACTTGTCACGTCGGTGATAGTGGAGCCAGCTTCAAGCCCTGATAAAAAAATTTTATGCAACTGTTGGACTGCTTCACTTGATGGAACCGTTAGGAAATGGGACTTTTCAACACCAGAATTACTTCAGACAGTTGATATTCTGCTACCCATTTTCTCCATGGTAGCGTTTTCTGTTCTCATTAAGTTAGTGAGCTAAAACGTCCGCTGTTATTGTTTTTGAGCCAGGCTATGCAATGGAAATCATAGGAAAATAGTGCCGTTGGAGCTTGTAAATGTACTTTTGGATGGTGAACGGCTAGCAAAATATTTTCTTGTGCCTTATAAATTAATGAGGAGTGCAACCCTTTTTTGGCTGCATAACCAAATGATTATATTACCTTATGATGCTTACTTTTCCCATGCATATTTATCAATGTAGATTGATGCTGACCTTGAATAAATTTTAAACATTTTAGGTAATACCTTCATATTTATTAAGCCAGCGAGAAGAGAACAATGCAAGGACACTTGATACTTTTGCCTATGTGTCTGTTGAAGATAAAAAGGCAGCAGGCAACCGGTCCAAAGCTCTGTGTGGACAGATTAGGAAGTGTAATTTAACAAAGTCCCAGATGGGCAAACCAATTTTGAAAGAGGTAAAATCTGAAAGTAAATCTGCTTCCTTTTTTATAGACATTCTTATACTTGTAATATTATAGCTAGATGATTGTTGAATGCCAGAGGCCTAGTGCCACGATGGCATCATGCACCCCACCTCGAAAGAGGTCGAAAGAGGGAGGTTCAAAGTTCTACCCCTAGGGGGGTATACCCCTTTGTGAGGGTGTTATGTGTGTGAGTTTTCTCCCCTACAAGGGAGGAGGGTTTTAATGGGTTGTGTGCGCGCACGTTCGCATAATTGTCCCTCTCCAATAAAACAAAAGAAAAGAAAGAAAATACTCCCTCTGGTTCTTATTATAAAGCACCAATATAGTCTAGTCTATCTATTAAAAAATCATATTGAGAGGGAAATGCTTGATAGTGTGGCTAAATGCAATGATATTGTTGTGTCATGTGAAGATGTAATTTTTTTTCATTACCCATTGTTATTTTTTAGGTGCATGACTGTTTGGTCACTTTTTGACAGACTAAAAGACCAGAATCGTTGATCACTAGTCCTTCAGGAAATTTTGTTGGTATTAAAAACAAGCGCAGGCTTCATATATGGAAAGTTCCTCCAGTAGACTCCTTTTCTGTTGCGTCAAAAAATATTACTTTGCATCACACAAAGACCTTCACATGTCTCGCATTCCACCCAATAGAGAGAATCATTGCTGCAGGTGATGGATCTGGAAGGATTTTAATTTGGAGGGGATTTGGTACACAGAAATTTTTGGTCGGAAGTGGAGTAGTGAATGGCAGATCAGCTGATGATGAGGAAGAAAAACCTGGGGTCAGGGATAATGATGATGCTGAGTCATGTTCCACTCAGCACTGGCACCCTTCTGAAGTGACGTTTCTTTCTTTTTCTTTGGATGGAGCTTATTTGTATTCAGGTATGTGTCTAGATTTTGTGTGTCATGGTGGTAAGGGTATTTCCTGCTTCTAGATTTTGTGCGTCGTGGTGGTAAAGGGTATTTCCTTTGTAGGGAAAAATTCTTGGAATTTTTTTTGTTTTCAATATTGTGTCAAGTAGCCTGGTGTCTTATTTGCCAGATTTAGGTTGTTCCCAGAATCAATTGAGTCTCATATAAGCTACTTCTTATATGGCATGTCCTATGTTGTTTGATGATTTACATCAGAACATCTGCAGCCATTAGGCACTAAATATGACTTTGTAAACCTCTCTGAGGTTCAAAGTTTTTTCAGATCTATTTGAGTAATGAATACATTTTTTCTTACAACAGAAGCAATACAAAATCTGTTGTTTTGCTAGATGTTCATCAAAAGTATAACTTTCTGCTTTTATCTCTTTGATTTTTACAAGGTGGGAAGGAAGGGGTCCTTGTGGTGTGGCAGTTGGACACGGGAAAGAAGAAATTCTTGCCAAGAATTGGATCTCCACTTCTGTATTTCATCGATTCTCCAGATCCTTCACTCTCCTCTGTAAGGATTTTTTTTTTTTTTTTTTTTTTTTTTTAAGTAGAACATATAATTGAACTTTGAGTAGCTGATCGTACTGGCTTACTAATTGAGGGTCTTCAGATATCCTGTGCAGCTAATCAGATTATTGTCCTGAAGATGCCTTCCATGGAAATATTGAGGTCAATTTCAGGGATTAAGGTTAGCTCTTCTGATTGATCTCTAGTACTTGACTCAGACAATGTTATATGCTTTTTTAAAAAAGTCAAGAATTTTGGAAAATTATTATGGACCTGTGACTATGAATAGCTATAGACTACAGATCCACAGGTGCATTAGTAGACAAATAGTTTTGAATCACTAATGCATGATGCAAAAATTGATCTTGGTTATTTTATTTATAAAATCGCTGTGGATTTAAGCATAGGAATATGTTATGGCTAACTGAATTGAGTTTAATTTGAGAAATTTATTGTTTTTATACATTGTTTGCTTAAATCTTCTTGATATCTCAGAGATAGTAGATTTTCCTCTTCCATTTCAGCTTCTAACCCTTGTAAAAAGCTTCCTCATTTAATATGAGTTTCAATTGCTGCTCACATTTGTTGAAATTGTCATGCTTGAACTTCATTCAACCTCTATGTTTACTCTCCAGCCCCCTTTATCTTCTAAAGACATATGTGGAGGTCTTGCTGGCAGGCCTGCCTTTGACTGCAATTCTGGTTTAGTTGCTGTACAAACAGATAACTACACCATCCAATTCTACAGCTTGTTTGCTGATCGTGGACTTTATGAGGTAATGGTGTTTCAAATTTGCCGGATTGAACTTCTTGAAACGGGCTTTTATACCTTTTTGCTCGGTGCTGTTATCACTTGATTTGGATTTAATTACTTAAGGTTGATAAACCTAGACTGGTTAACGGGTTTGTTAAAAATTGTTAAATTGTTTGAATTATTTTGAAACTTTTGTACCAAGGATTTTTGTAGCAGATGGCTTCTTGCCTCTGCCTGTATGTATAAGGGAGGAGTATCAGTCACTTTGGTTGTGTTGAGAATCTCTGCTTTTAGCTTCTTCTTCCTCCTTGACTCTTTTTTAACGCTTGTCCTGAACTGGAGAAGAATGTTAGTAAAGCATTTTTGCCCCCTGGTTGTGTCCCTGTCAAGTATATCTTTGGTTTTAGCTTCTTTCTTCTTGGTCATTTTTATCCTGCAATAATTTTAAAAAAAAAAAATCAGGCAATTTTGGATGTACAGCCTATGTTTTATATTTTTAGTCTTTTCTTGACAACTTTCAGATATATTTTACTATGAGCAAATTTAATATTGCTTTGGGTATGGGTTTTAATTTCTGAGTTAATTTTTTATTACTTTTTAAGGTGTAATAACATTCCACCATTAGCATCGGGAAAAACCCTGTAAGAAAATACTTTGTGGGGTGTTAATATATATATATATTTTCCTTGCAGGTTCAAGTCTGTGAAAGAAACCATCAGCCTGGTGATGAAGTCACGGTATGAATAGTTGCTTACTAAGTTGCAATTTGGTCTAGCATAATATAATGATTCGTTATAAATTATGTACTCAAAGTGTTATAAATTAATTTATACTTTATCAGTAATTGAATTGTTGTCTTACCATATTATTGTATCATGGTTACAGGTGGTAGTGACCTTGGTGGAGCTCTCTCTTGATGGTTCTATGATGGGAACTGTTGAAGTTAAGCTTCCTGAGGAAGATATAGGAGGTCTAATTTGTTTGAAGTTTTGGGAATTGGATTCAGATGACAAAAGTTTTTCTGTTTCCACCCTTATTTACGAACCTCACAGGTTTGCCCCTTGATTATTGTAAAAATTAAAGTGAAAAGTCTTAGATAGTTTATTGATAGCTATATGTTTTGCCTGTGTCTGAGTACACCATGAAGGCATATAACTAGTGGCAGGACTGTTCATATGTTAGTGGGGTTGATATACTATCCTATGATTCTTAAAGAGTTGTACTGCTTTTATAAGCTGAACTTTGGTGTGTAATGTCACTTAATATAAAGTGAAGTTGACAGTTCGTTTGTTGACAGGGATGCTAAAATATCTGCTATTGCTTTCCATCCTGTCCGTCACATGGCTGTCAGCTCATCTTATGGAGGGGATTTCAAGGTATTGGGTAAAGTTGCTGTTGTTGCTGAAGATTTGATTTGATAACAATTATATATCTGATGTACATGTTTCAGACATGGGTTAGCAAGGATGAAATCAAGATGATAGACCAAATGACTCCAAACTCTGGTTGGACGTGCCATGCTGTTGGCTCATATAAGTATGCTTTTACTCTTCTGTTTGTTAGATTAATGATTAACAGTAAGTTAATGATCAAACAACTTTGTTGTCATGCTGACACCACAGCGTTCCACTTGCGCCTGTAGGGATAAACCAATGACAGCAGCTGCATTTTCAGCTGATGGCTCCGTTCTGGCAGTTGCTGCAGAAACTGTTATTACATTGTGGGACCCTGATAAAAATGTACTTGTGGCAGTCATAGGACAATCCCCAACGGTATTTTGTTGAATCCTAACCATATTCATAATTTGTTTCACGTCCAAGTGTCAGCAAAAAAGGCATATATTTTGAACATTTAATTCATATTAACAAGTAAGCTGTGGTAACCCCTCCAGCAGATTGTTGTAGCATTGTTCTTAAGATAGTTTGCAAAACTTTTCTGGTTAAGTTTTTTTGGATCTTGCATTAGTATTTTAAGCCTAGTATTCACGAATTAAATGTTAATCCACCCTCCTTTATTGAGTGTTAATTATCTTGCCCTACCATTACTGGTATTGCATATAGAAGATAATCAGTATAAAGGAATTGCATCTTCTTGATAAAAGATTCGACATTAGTTGTGCTTTTTGTGTAGCTTTCTATTCTGTAGTGCCTCCCCCTCCCCGTGTATTTGACATGTTTATACACTTTTGTGCTGTATATTTAGGATTTGTATTGATTGCTGTCAATGCTTATCCCTCTAAAGTCTCACTTTTCCTTGCATCCCTTATTTACAGCCAATTGTGAGCCTTACCTTTGCTGGAAACTCAGATTATCTTTTGTATGCGTCTCATGGTTCAAAACCACGGCTAGCTGTTTTGAGTATGTCAAAGTTAGCTGAATGTTGGTCATACAAACTTCAAGTAGAAGGTATATGCATGTTTTTTCCCAAGTTGCATTTGTTTACTACTTCTGCTATAGAAAATATGACAAAGCATTTGGGCCATACAACTCTGCACTCATTCTTTCTTCTTGCAATCACTTGTGTTATTTAAAAGCTAATGAGTAAATTGCAATCACTTGTGCAGATTTATCATATGCAAATGACCTATCACTTTTTGCCGTTCTAGCTCTCCTTCCTGAATCAAATGAACGAACATTTGGAGGAGATGGAATAATATTGCTATTCAATGCAACAGATCCTATTCCTGTGACTTCATTGTCCGTAACAAAGGTATTGTTTGTTTTCAAACCCCAATATGTTCTATTTAAGAATTAAAAGTATTGGCGAATCAATAGAACATCTTATTCATATTTCTAAAATGGTTTGTAAATATACACTGTTAGTACTCTTCCATAGATATTATACATATTGCTTAGTGCTTCAAAGTGTAACTGATATATAAATATAATAATCAGCATTTAGGACCTAATTGTAACATGAACTAGGGACCTAAGTGTAAACTTGGTAAGTAGTAGGGTAATTAGTCAATAATGGAAAACTAGGATTAGTTAAGACTTGAAGGAGGCTATAGTTATAAATAGCCATCCTCCCATTGTACAAGAGATCAGATTTGCTTTGAGTGAGAATACATTGTGAGAGAGCCATAGGTGCTCTCTTCTTCTCGTCTAATCCCTTTCTTGTGTCTCTTCTCAATTCTTGTTCAATAAGCACATCAGTAACCCTCTCTATTTAGTCCGTCAATAATTTTTTACTCTGATCGATTTTGTCCTTCTATCTGTTGAAGCCACTTGACTTCATCTCAGTTTGATCTTGCCGAGTGGACAAAAATGATTGGAAGAATATTATTGAGGGACTAAATTGAAAGTTACCTTGTGGAGGTTTAATTTGGGTAGTCATCTACAGGGGAAGCACAATGTAATTTTGATGAGGCCCATCCCCATCAAATTTACCCATTTGATAGTTCTTCCTCTTTCCTTACTTGCAATAAATACTAGGTATTCATAACCTAAAAATAAAAACAGTATATCACTTGGTTTGGATTGTCTTTTCTGAAAAAAAGACTTGCAGTGTCTAACTGTTTTGTTTGATTTTCTGATCCTTTGCACACAGGCCAAGGGAGGGAGGATTGCTTTTATCAAAGGAGATCGGTCTTCCTTGGAACTAGAGGTACTTGATGGAAATCCATTGCAGACACTGCTTGCCTATATAAATGGAGATCATGAATATGTCCTCTTTGATCCATATGGCAAAGAAGTGCGTGAGTTGAGCATAATTAGGCAGGACGACCCTTCACTTGAAGAAACAGGTGAGACTGCTTCATCAATACTTGGTTTAAATCAGTTCATATGTTATGTTTCTCCAATTGTGGATCTTTGCCATAGATTTAGAGTATAACAAGTTAAACATCAGAAATGGAACTAGTTATAATAGGTTCTAAATGTATAATTCTTATGGCTTCTATTTTTGCCTTTTCCCTCCATTTCAGGACAATATGGATATGCATCTCTATATGGGAAGTTACCAGAGTTTAACTTGAAAAAGAGCAGCTTTTCATTGATCTCGTCTGCTCCACCTGAGAAGCCTTGGGAGGCCATATTTCCCTATTCAACACACTCTCTGCCACAGCTCGACAAATTGTGTTCGGAGTTTTTGGAGTCGCTTACAGAGAAAAGGGTGGCAACTGTAGAATAAGTTAAATCCTAGGAACTAAATCTCAACGGTAAGATATGTCATTTTTGTGTGATACCACCTCGTCCTCCTGCCAGTAGAAGCTTCAAAGGACAGGTCTTTGAAGTTTCATGGAGCTATATATGGTTCATATGTGGTCCATAGTCAGTTGCTGTCTGCAATTTTCATTCTGGGGTTGGGTGACAGAAGAAAAAGAGCCCCTCTTTTGCGAGATCCGAGGATTTGTGTTGAGGATGCTGGATTGCATGTGCTTGTTAATCCGGCATTAGCAATTTTGTAGAATTATATGATGTCAACAGAAGTGTTCTTGAAGTTGGCTGATGTAGATAAAAAGAAATAGCAGAAGAAACAGTTTTGAATGGCTAGATTGTTTATTAATAGCACTGTTTTACGGTAATGAATGTTTAATCTCACTCTTAACGAGATGTTCTGCAGTTAATGAAGATTTTCTTATGCTGCAGCGTCAGTTCATTTTTATCATGGTATGGCCTTTTAGTCTCCAGACATATCGATAAATTCGTCCCTGCGTTTTCTCTAGCCATGGTAACTATTTTTCTTTATATTGGTCAGTTAAGGTGTTACCAGTTACCAGTTTGTTATTTTAGGGATCTACCTCACTTCAAAGATTATTAGAACTAGAAACATATTGAATAACCAGCACTACTAGTAGTGCAGTGGTATTGAGAATTGTTTCCCCCCTTTAGGTCCTGAGTTCGATCCCCCTTCCCCTCGCCTTGTATCAAAAAAAAAAACATATTGAATACAATATAAAAATATTACCAAATGGTCATGTCCTTTTATATATATATATAAGTTGTACATAGCTGAAAAACACACGCATTCGGTGAAGATATGTCGCATCTAGTTTCTGTAAGCATATTTCAAGGGTCTTTGGGTAATAAATTTTGCAACGTGGGGTTATTTCAGCAATTTTTTTCCATGATTATTTGTATGGTTAATGCCTTATCTTTTTGTATATAAGAAATGAAAAGTATGATCAGTTTGGGGAGAACGTGATGATATTAAGGGTTAAGAGAGTAAAATAAAAAAATAGCTATTTTTACTTTCATTTTTTTCTTATATATCTTTCGTGTTTATTATTCTCCTCTTGATTTTAAGTCAAACAATCTGCAATTTAACCATAAAAAGTCTTGAGCAAAAAAAATTTAACCATAAATGTGTGTGTCTGTGTGTGTGCATATATAAATATATATATTTGTGTGTGTGTCTATATACATATATAAATGTGTGTGTGTTTGTGCATATATAAATATATATATTTGTGTGTGTCTGTGTGTGTGTCTATATACATATATATATTTGTGTGTGTGTCTGTGTGCATATATATATATATATATATATATATATATATATATATATATATATATATATATTTATTTATTTGTGTGTGTCTATATACATATATAAATGTGTGTCTGTGTGCATATATAAGTATATATATTTGTGTGTGTCTATATACATATATAAATGTGTGTGTGTGTAAATATATATATTTGTGTGTGTGTCTTTGTGCATATATATATATATATATATATATTTGTGTGTGTCTGTGTGCATATATAAATATATATATATTTGTGTGTGTGTCTATATATATATATATAAATGTGTGTGTGTGTAAATATATATATTTGTGTGTGTGTCTGTGTGTGTGTATATATATATATATATTTGTGTGTGTCTGTGTGCATATATAAATATATATATTTGTGTGTGTGTCTATATACATATATAAATGTGTGTGTGTGTAAATATATATATTTGTGTGTCTATATACATATATAAATGTGTGTGTCTGTGTGCATATATAAATATATATATTTGTGTGTGTGTCTATATACATATATAAATGTGTGTGCGTGTGTAAATATATATATTTGTGTGTCTATATGCATATATAAATGTGTGTGTGTGTGTTGTCCTATAATTAGAAACGGATGGAGTATATTTAAAAAAAAAAAAAAAAGAGCTTGTAAAAAAAGAGCTTATAAAATAAGCTCATCTCATGAACTTTTTTATAAGAGCTTTTTTCTTCATTGTAAAATAAGCTCTTATAATTATAAGAGCTTTTATAAAACCCTGTTTGGCCTAGCTTCTACTTATAAGGAGAAGATAAGCTGAAAATAAGTTAGGCCAAACAGGCACTCATTGTGATGGTTTGTCTAAAATACTCCTAATTATTGAACTATTGCGATGCTTCTTCTATGTCAAAAAAAAAAAAGTTTCTTCTTAAATTAAAAGCACCTAATGAACCTCCATATATACGTAATCTAATGAAATAAATATAACAGAATAATATGTGCACTTATTTTCTAAAAGAAAAAAAAAAATTAGATGAATTGAATTTTGAAAGTTGGTCAAAGTTAGAGCATGCTTCGTACTTCATAGGTTAAAAAAAACACTTAAAAGAGATATTTATATAGCAAAAACCTTAAAAAAATATCATTTGAATTTTAAAATCCCAAATAAGTGATTTCTCAACAAAATGATTTGTCAATTGCTTTACTGTTGTTGTTAATCTCAGGATTTTGAAATTTAAGTGATATTTTCCTATCATTTTCTCATATTACTCAACAAAGTCCTCACTTAAAAAAAAAAAAAAAACTGAACTTTAGACTCATTGTGATATCTTGTCTAAAATACTCATAATCATTGAACTATTGTGGTGCTTCTTCTATGTCCAAAAAAAAAAAAAAATTGTTTCTTCTTAAATTACAAAGTACCTAATGAACCTCCATATGTACGTAATATAATGGAATAATATAACAAAATAATATGTGCAATTATTTTTTAAAGGAAAAAAAAATCGATGAATTGAATTGAAAGTTGGTCAAAGTTAGAGCATGCTTCATACTTCATAGGTTATAAAATACTTAAAAGAGATATTAAATATAGAAAAAAAATTCAAGAAAATACCATTTGAATTTCAAAAAATCAAATAAGTGATTTTTCTAAAGGAAACGAATTGTCAATTGCTTTATTGTTGTTGTTAATCTCATTACTATTGTTGTCAATAGGATTTTGAAATTCAAATCATGTTTTTCTATCATTTTCTTATTAATATATTACGCGACAAAGTCCTCACTTGTGGCATATATACCGAAAAATGAGTAATATAGTTAGCAATATTGTTGATAATATAATATAATAAGAATCAAAATGTTTACCTATACACTCGGCCAAAAAAAAAGATGTTTACCTATACACTGCTTATTATTTAAGGGTTAAATACTAATTTTATCACGGAAGTATTGGTTAAAGAACATTAAGCACCTGGAAGTTTTTTTGGTATTGCTTTTGCCCGGGAAGTTTAAAAACATAGCAATTTTGCTCATCGGTTGATCTTAACTGTTAGATCATTGTTCTTCTTTATAAACTTTCAGGGCAATTTTGCTCCTAAAAAAACTTCTAGGGCATATTTTCTCCTTTATGTAGACTTTCGGGCAAAAATGATACCAAAAAAACTTTCAGGTGTTGAATGTTCTCTAGCCAATACTTCTGTAGCAAAAATAGTATTTAACTCTATTATTTAATGCTCACATACATGTACAACCTTAAAAAAGAAAAAGAACGCTTCAATTTATATAAACAGAAATTTATATATGCAAACTTTTTGATAATAAAATCAAACCTGAACGTTATCTTCGCCGTCCAAAAAGTCCACGGTAAATGAATGGATGCCACTTATTTATTCTTGATCATTTTTGTGTATATAAATATATAAAATATTTAGAACAAAATCCCTGTGACTGAGGATCCGAAAATTAATAAATAGAAGCATCGAATTGGACTACTTTTTCACTGGCCAAAAAAAAAAAAGGACCAATTTTTCATTTAATAAATACGATGTTGATTTTTATATGGCTCCACTTTATTTATGAGTTTCCACTCCCAGCTTTGACTTTTTTTAATTACATGTGCACTCAAAAGAGTTAGAGTTGTCTTTATTGTTAATTTTAATGCAAATATGATTCCACCCTGGTCCTATTTTGAGCTAGTTAGCTCAATAATTATAGGGTAAATTTTTAAATTTACCCTCATTTATGATTGGGTATCTTTTAACTTTTTCTTTTCTCTCTATTTTCATTGGTACAATTAATATGGGCAAAATTGTCACAATCTCATTTATTTGATAAAAAAAAACTTATAAATAAAACCACATTTTTTAGTCAAAATAGACTTATAAATAGGACCAGAGTGGTATATTTAGATAAAATTTTATTTTTTATATTTCCATATTTCATTATTGAACTTTGTTTAAAAAATAAAATCAAGTCAGTAAAACATATTCTAATTAATAATTAATATAATTAAATAACAAGACTAGTACTCTCTCCATCCCTTATTATAGGATTCAAATAACTGAATTGCATATGCAATTCAAGAAATCTATTAAAATTAGTTAAAAATAACATGTAGGGAATGTAATGTTTTTTAATATGCCCTTGTTTATAAGTGAATAAGAGAGAGAGGGAGTAATAATAAGAAAATTATAAAAAGAATACATGAGAAAATTTAATTATAAGTAAAATTAGTAAAAATGTATTTGATGCTCAAATAATAACTTCAAAATGAGTTTGCTAAATGATAAAATAAAAGTGAAAGTGGGAATTTAAAATGGAAAATTACATATAAAGCTACATAAAATAGAAAAATTCTAAAAAATGTTGGTAAATTCAACAAATCCTTAATTGAGTTATTTACCCAATTTAGGATTTCAAAATGTGATTAAAATAACTTGCGTTAGGTAGCAAATCTGTCCCGAAATTATACGAGCAATGTTGCCTTTAAAGTTTTTTCAAATTCAATGTCACCTCGGAAGTTTTAAAACGTAGCAATATGGCCGGATACCGTTAAAAAACCGACATTGATTGTTATTTTTCAAACGGAAAAGGGAAACATTATCACGTTTTAAAACTTTCGAGATGACATTGAACCTGAAAAATCTTGCAAGGTAACATTACTTCTAGGCATATACTTATGGGGTGGATTTGCTACTTAACCCAAATAACTTTAATGCCCTCTTCTCTCTTCTCCCTTCTTAATTAAAAGAGTTTTACTCTATATATCAACATTAATATATAATAAAATATGTTTTGTTAAATAAAAAAACTTTTGTGTTCTATCCAGCACAAAAAAAATCCAAAAGACAAGAAAAGAGTAACACATGCCATGACAGTATCATTGATACCAATATGATTTTTTAGTTTTGCTATAAAAAGTTATTTATAGTTGAAAAATCAATTAATTGATATTAATTATACAAAAAAATGTGAGGTTTTCTTAGAAAATAATGTATTTATTTTTATTAAGTGAGACCAAAAAAAAAAAAAGCATAACACTTGCCAACTTCAATTTGCAAAAATCGATTACAATAAGTCACTTTTACTAATGAAAATTTAAACTAACAAGCTCTGAATAAATTTTCCTAACACATAATTGTGAGTTTTTCTAAAAAAAATAATTTAGTTAAGATTTCAATTTTTTTTTTGGTCAAACAAGATTTCAATTTTTTTAACATTACCATTATTTAATATAAATTATTTGTTTCTAATTAGAGGTGTGTAAACTTGATATACTTCTAAGGATATTTTAGATAAATTTTTTTTTTTTGGGCAGATAAAAAGATATTAAATGCACTTACAATTTCGTAAAATGTTTTACTTATTAAAATATACAACTGTCATAAAAAACGGTAGATATGAAACAAATACAGTTGGACCAAAAATAGAAACAAATATAGTAAAAGTTATACTTAATATATTTATTAAAAAAATATTTTTTCATAGTGACATATATTATACCTTTTTTTTAAAAAAAAATGTTCATGTTAATAAAATGAACTCCTTATTATAAAATATTCGAAGTTTTTCCCTTACAATGATAGTTAATATTTAAACTATAGATGAATCATATTTTATTTTATTACATATATAGTAATGACTAATGAAACTCCTTTAAGATAAAAAAAGAGAGGAGAGATGAGAGCACATTAATTCTGACCTAGAATGTTTTTGTGATTTAGATTGGGCTTCGTGTGGGATTACGCGGCGCTCGGTTTCTGGATACCTGCTGAAATTCGGAGGTTCTCTTGTGATGTGGAAGATAAAGAAGCAAACCACAGTGTCTAAGTCATCTGCAGAAGTTGAATATAGGGCACTCAGCATGGCCACATCTGAAGTAGTTTGGGCACTTGGGCTGCTTCGTGACTTGCGGATTCCACAAAAGAAACCAATGCCAATCCACTGTGACAGTGTTGCAACACTACACATCGTTGCAAATCCAGTTTTCCATGAGCGAACGAAGCACATCAAGGTGGATTGCCACTTTATTCGTGATAAGTGGTGAGAGAAAGTGATAGACCTTTTGCATGTTCATTCTTATGAACAAGAGGCTGATTTGTTAACTAAATCAGTGTCAGGAGACGTGCAACGCTAGTTGTTGAGCAAGTTAGGGTCTATTAATATATTTGCGTCCCCAACTTGAAGGAGAGTGTTAGTATATGAATATTGTAATATTAGAATATATATATATATATATATATATATATATATATATATATATATATATATTGTAATATTCTGATTGTATACACTCTGATTGTAATTGTCAATTATCTTTAATTAGTTAGTTAGGAATAATTGTCTATAAATAGGCTTGTACACAAATACACTACTACAAAAAAAGCCAATTAACGTCCTAAATTAGAGGCAATTAACGTCCTTTTTTAAAAGGACGTCTCGACGGGGGAAGTAAAAAAATCATATAAGGCGTCCTGATTTTAATTCGGGACGCCTTAGTTAAGCGTCCGATTTTATTTCGGGACGCCTTAGTTAATGCGTCTGATTTTATTTGGGACGCCTTTTAAGCGTCCCGATTTTACGCCTTATAAGGCGTCCCGATTTTATTTCGGGACGTCTTATATGATTTTTTTATATATATATACGCTTCATATTTTTACTGAGCATTTGAAGATTATCATATGAGAATAATTGTTGTATATTCAGATGAGAGCACGATTACATTTATAGACAAAATAGAGATCTAGATTTGAAATTTGAAAAACTAACATCCTAACAATAATCTCCTATAATCTCTCTCTAGGTTTAGTTAATCCCTATAATTATGGGACTAATAGAATATTCTAATAATAACAGATAATATTCTAACAATAATCTCCTATAATCTATAGGTTTTGTTAATCCCTATAATTATGGGACTTATAAAATATTCTAATAATCACCGGACTAATAAAATATTTGTTAATATTTAGAGAGCGATGGAGAATAAAATATTATGGAAGTGAGGAATCAGAAAAAAAAAAAAAAAATTTAAGGGAAAGGGAAGAACAGATCGGACCTGAAATTGAAAATGGCACCAACAGTGAAGCCTGAGATCATCATCCTTTCAAACTCCGGTGCTGTCATCTCCTCGCCGTCGTCTCCTCATCGCCGTCTCCTCACCCAGCAAGATCGAAGAGTGTTGAAGGAGTAGGAATATATCGAAAGAGAAGATGTGGGGTGCAGAGGAGAGAAGGGGAAGGCGTATGTGCAGATCAAATGAGAAGAGAAAGGGATAAATGAAATTAAATGAGAGATGAGAAGAAGTCAAGCGCAAGGGAGAGCGATGGTGATGATGCGTGCGAGAGAGAGAGGGACGATTAACTAATGAGAAAGGTGAGAGGATATTAATAAAGGAGCAGGGAAACAAAAAATACTGATTTTGGCGACCTGAAATACTTTTAGGTCGCCAAAAAAAAAATTTTGATGCCAAAAAATTTCCCAAATTTTCAAAATTGCGCCAAAAATGTTGATTTTGGCGTCTTGAAATACTTTTAGGTCGCTAAAAATACTGATTTTGGCGTCCTGATATACTTTAAGGTCGCCAAAAATTTTCCACGCGCCAAAAAATATCATAAATTGCGCCAAATATTACATTTTAGACGTCCTAAAAAAAAATTTAGGTAGTCAAAAAAAAACTTTAGGAGTTCTAAATTAATATTTGGGTTGTCTAAAGTCTTCAAAAAAATCCTAAATGTCGCCAAATATTACATTTTAGGCGTCCTAAATTAATATTTAGGTTGTCTAAAAATATTTTAGGCGTCCTAAATTAATATTTAGGTCGTCTAAAGTCTCAAAATCAAGTAAATAATTACCACAATGCCACCGCCTTCATTTTTTACTTCCTTTTTTAAAATAAGGACGTCTTTTAGGGTAGCAATATCCATATTTTGTAGTAGTGATAGTTTCAGATACAAATTATTTTGGGTATGTAAAACTTCCATATTCATACCAAAGAATTATTCCCTTTTCTCTGCCTCTGGACATTCCAACATTATTAGTAATATTTAAATCTTTTTAATATACATTCTATTAAACACATTGATATGTATTGGTGACCACTCCACCACATTCTTTCCTCCTTTTATTTATTTTCTCTTACTTTAATCTTCAACGACTCTATATTAGACACTCAAACGCTATAATTTCCACTAATCTTCAACATTATATTACTATTAGTTAAGGGTTTAAAACTCACTCTCTCAACAACAAAAAATGAAACTTTAATTGAGTCAAAGATAGGTCTTCGTTTAGCTCTTCTGGGATTATTTTTTTTCCTCCATGGTGAGAGCGCTCATGTGCTCTCTAATCTTAATCTTGATCTTGATCTTAAATATAAAAAGTATTTTTATTTTATTTTCTAATTCATCTCTATTGATGTTTTCTCAGCCATACTAAATTGAAACAGAGAGGTAGGGAATCAAAGAAGATGACTAGAGTGTTTTAAAAAAACATGTTATATTAATTAACTTAACTAATTTTCACAATCTAACTAAATTAGATAAATAGATCTTATATTATTGATTAGTGGGAGCATTTTTTTTATTTCAATGTTCTTAATTTGTGTGCCCATGGGTGACTATGGATTGGTGCATGGTGTGTGTTTGGTTGAAGGAGAATGGAGGATTGCTGACTTGGCATTACTAGAAAATTTGATTTTTTTTTTTAATCACAGGCTAGAAAATTTGATTTAAATAACAACTTATACTTCTTTTCTTTCTTTTTCTTTTTTTCCCCCAAAGCAATGTATACTTTATTGGTTAAACATAAAAGCATCATTTGAATTAATATGAAAAATTGAAAACAAATTATTTGACTGTTATTTCAAAGACGGTTAAATATGTATATGGCAAATGAAACAACCCTCCATAATTACCATATAATTAATTATTATATACCCAAACACATTTAGGCCTGATTAAAATAAATTAGCCCACATAAACAACATATCAAAGGGGATGTTCTAGTATCCAATGGGATAATCAAAATATGCAATGTACAAAAAGACCCTAAAGTTCGGCAACATACGTTAGATTATACTTATGTAACAAAATGAGACATATAAAATTGATAACTTAGATCAAGTCTTGGATGCCTTCCCCTTGGTAACACCACCTGAACTCTCACTTGAAAAAAAATAAATAAACAATGACAAGGTGAGTCATAGGAACCTCGTATCACATATCTAATTTAATGAGTATGCAGCGTATGATTACAAAATAGTGAAGTGGGTAAAATATACCTTTATATAACATAAAGTCTAAATAGTTTTCCAAACATTTAATAGTTCAAATTCATGCAATATGCATAAAATTTTCAACCATCCTTATAATCGCTGACAAATCCTTATAACCGCTGACAGAACCCATGGGCTATTATATAATAGGATTAGTCTCTTTGACAAGACTGCACCAAGCTCTCCAATGTTGAGATGTAGCTCCACCAAAGGCTACAAAACTCATATGAGACCATGGGTTTTATTTTCTTTGAATAGAGAAATGTGTCATGTCCCTTGAGTTGACCCTTAACTCGGCCAAAGAAAAGGATGATACCAAAGGCCCTGAGAATGTCAAAGACATCCACTATGCATATAGTGGCGGCTATACCACATGGTATAAAAATCAACTTCCCACAATCACATCTCATATACTTTAATAAGCAGTGCAATATCACAACTTCAACATCAATAATTTATACTTATATTCAATATTCAAACCATACATAATCTATCACAATCACAATATAACAATTTAAGCCCACTTAACTAAAAAGTTCACTCTCGAACATAAATTTCATTTATATACATTTTTATATATAAAATTCTATAGCATGTATATATTATTTGCAAACATGAACTTACAATTATAATCACCTCATCGAGTATACAACGTAAATTGGAAAGTGGTTCTCTTAGGCTTTGTTTGGGAGTTTGGAAGGAAGGGGAAGGAAATGAATGGAAGGAGAATGGAGGGGAGGGGATGGAAGGGAAATGGAGGATATTTCCTCCCCTTGTTTTGGAGTTAAAAAAATAGTAAGGGAGGAAGATGGAAGATTAATGAGTTATTTTTACCATTTTGTCATTTTCTTTAATAATTAATAAAATTATTATACTTTTCAAATAAATTTAAATTTAAATTTTCTAAAAATTTTATTTATGTAATTTTTATATTCAAAAAATTATTTATATGGTGGCGGTGGCGGTGGTGGTGGGGTGGTGGTGGGGTGGCGGCGGCAGTGGCGAGAGTGAGGTGGTGGTGGTGGTGGTGGTGGTGAATAAGGGTAACAAAGTAATTATTCTATTTCCCCCTTAAAACCCCTCATATTGGGGGAACTTTATTTTTTAGAAGAATGAGGGTTTTGGGGGATTTATAGAAATCCTTGATTCCCTCCCCTCCTATTTTTAAAACTTGCAAACAAGGGAAGAGACTACCAAAACTCTCGATCCCTTCCCTCCAAAATGGAACTTCCAAACAAAGCCTTAAGTTCTTAACACAAGAACTAAGTTTGAGAGAAATCAAGTCAACTCTAAAAATAAATATATAATTATACGTCAATAGAATTAACAAAAATATCAACTAATACAATAACAAATAATTAATTAAACTATAATTATCTCACTTTAGTTTTCTTAGAAAAAAGACAATTTATCTATTCCTCAGATTATCATTACAATCTCATTTTCTTCTTTCATAAATAATTTCTCACTTATTAGGATCATCAAAATATCATCATATCCTCAGTGTAACGAAAATACCCAATTTCCTACCATAAAAGTTTCACCCAAAAATTTTAAATATTCACATTCACTTATAAACCTCAAATCCAATCCATCTAATCTTCAATATAACCTCCAATAAATTAAAAATGAATTATAAATTCGGATATAAGAGACCTATTATCACGACCCTCAATTTTTCAACCTAATACTAACTTATATAAGCATAACTCAATTTATTAAACAAATATTCAAACCTCCACATAATCAAAATCATATTAAACTCTAATTTAAATTTTAAATCCTAACTCATAATTTCATATAGCTCAAGATTTAGAAAAAATAAACCGATTAAACCTTCAATAATACCTCAAATAAATGTCTTAAACCTCATTTAATTGGTAGAAGGACATAAATCCTTAATTCTTTTAAATAGAAAATTAATTTAAATTTCTACAACAACCAACTAATAAATTTAAATAGATTAAGATTATCTATTAATCATCCTCTACATATATAGTCATTCATTATTAAAACTCTATGTAGAATAACTTTCATGCAAAAAGTTTATTGAAAAGAAATTGATTTAATCACCTAAATAAGATAGAAGTTTAGTTTACTCTAATCATTATTGTTTTTTAAAATCAATTTAAGGTTTATTATGATCATTTTTTACCATTATATTATCGACTTTCAGATGTTTTTCCTTTCGTTTCTCCAATACATGATAGACAAGAAATTGATCGAATTGAAGTGCTCTATCAATCTTCAATCTGCTAGACACTAAGCTTTGGTTGTTTTGTTATTTTCAAATTACTATCTATTAACAAGTTTCTCATCTCGATGGTAATATTTAAACTCATGTTGATGTGAACTATAAGTCAATTTTTTATTAATTGAATCAACTGATGATATTTTTTTTTAATTCTTTTAATGATATTATCTTTTCAGTGATTACATAAAATCTCAAATCTTATATTGAAGAGTTATATGTAAATATGTTTAAATTACTTATTCTGAACCTAGATGTATTCTGAACCTAATTTAATTTGTATTGTAATGCAATTTGGGTTATAAATAAAATCATATATTTAGAATTGAGAGCGTACTGTATTTAATTAATTGCTTCTCTTATTACATGATTTTAATTAACCTTCAATCATTGATCTAATCGAAAGAGACATTTCATAGCTGCCGACATCAATGGATATCCATAATATTAACTAGTCATATTTCTCATCCAACGGACGTACATCATCGTGCATGTTAATTTAATTACATGCATGTATAAAGAGGAAAATTTTACTTTCTTTGCGTTATATATGTACGTAAATTTTCAATTCGATCCTCTTCATATTTTGATTTTAAATCCCTGGCAATATTATTCTTATTTTATTTTTCTCTAAAATTCAACTCTTTTACATTTCCCTTTCTTTCAAAATTGTGATCAAGTAATATTATAACATCAAACTCTACTAATTATTCGATTTAACATTAAATTTTGGATAAAAAATAAGGTACATATTAAAATACACCTAGCAGAGACATTATAATAACGAACAACTAAATAAAAAATACCAATGAAGGATCAAATTAAAATATCACCTATATATAGATAGATAGTCTCTTCGGTCTTGATTATAGAATAAAGTTTGTAGTGCAATTTGTATTACAAACTTTATCTTATAATTAAGATAAGAGGTAGTACCGATTAAATCAAGATTCTCATCTAATTACTTGTAACGGAGTCAGGGAGAGACATTGAGGAGAAACTATCATATTCATATTCCAAATCCTCAAAACCCCATATCACATCCTCTTCCTCCTCCTTCTCCTCTTGCATTTTCCATTTATCTTTATCTATTTCTCCCTCTTCCATCATTACCTCTAATACCTGCCATTTCACAAGTGTACAAATTATAAAAGAAAAATTTCAAAATTTAATAATACCATCATAAACTTAAAATCTCTGATAATAAGCCAGCTTGTCAATAAAAAAATGTATTACGTACTATTAATTAGGTTACATGGTACAACATAATATGACTTAGCTCAGCTAAACTTGAAAGTTTTGTCCGACAAGATGCATGATTAGAAGATAAGACTAAAATTTGAACTCTCTAATTTTTCTTAATATTTTTTAAGGCTATTTTCGGGGGGAAATGTTGAATAAGAAGGTCATTGTCTTATGAAAAGGAAAGTAGCTGATAAAGCTGTCCAATCATTAGAGGCAGAGTGTGTAAATCATTGCTTTATGAGGTTCACGACACGAACATGCATGATTCCCCCAAAGGCTAATAATGCTAAACTAATTAATTATCATGTAATGCGCCTCTTTGTTGGATAAAGGTGGAAATCAGCTTCAGCTAACCCCACGACGTCGTATCACATCTCTCACTAAATAATAATTGTTTCCCCCTTATTATGCCACCATCAAAAACGGTAACGATTATACCCTAAATACTAGACTGTGTTTGGTTTAAAAGGAGGGGAGGAATGAGAGCTTCCCTCTTCAATGTGAATTTATGGTCATATTTAACTTTTCACACCCAAGAGGAAAACTCCACTCCTTTCAAATCAAATACAACCTAAATAAAAGGTTAGATTCATATAAATTTAAAAAATTAATTAAGTTAATTATTTATAATAAAATAAATGTGTTAATTTATCTAAAATACCCTCCATTTACAAGCAATACATAAATCTAGCTTTTCTAAATAAAATATATCAATATTAACATGTGTTGCATTAGGGGTGGGGGTGGAATTAATAAATATGGAGGACAAAATAAATTAAGCTCTTATGTTTAAGACTAGAATAACCCTATCAATTAGTTCTTTTATTTTTTTAGGCAACACTAAATAGTAAATCTTATATTTAGAATCGTGATATATGGTCTCGCATTGTACAATGTCATGTAGGATGTGACAATTGAGTCACATTATATTTATAGATGATAAATAATGGAGTTTGTTAAAAAAGATTATATTATATATAGATACATTAATGAACTTCTGAATTGGTTTAGTGCTCTAATGAAGTATTATTTATAATGACCCACTCAATAATGGAGTGTACTTATCAATATCGTTAAATTTATACCAGAATTCGGTAGCATCATTAAAAACTATAAGTCCCATTTAAGACTCATCTTTTAAAATACAGGCATGCCATTATAGGTCTCTGCTAAATTGATTTTAGATGAAATGAATAGACAAAAAGAAGATACTACTTCTCACTTCTGACATTGGAAACTATAAGCTTATATAGTGAAAACTTAGTATTGAAGAAAAGAATTAATTAACAGTGTAAGAGCAGTGTTTCAGGAGATGATTAAGATTAAGAAAACTTGAAAGTAGTAATATTGAAGAAGTAATAATAATCAGAGGTAGAAGAAGTACGAGGTTACGGGTACCTGAGTCATGGTGGGTCTCCAAGTGGAAGATGATCGGATACACAAAGAAGCTGCAAAAGCAACCCTTGTTAGCTCTGAAACATCATAAGCTCCTTCAAGGCTTGGATCCACCACTTTCTCTAGCTCTCCTCCCTTCAATATTGGCCTAGCCTGTATTTTTTTTCATAATCATTATTTTTAACTATTAAATTCACCATCAAATTAAACATAAGCTTATATACCCAGTTGTGTAAACTCTGGTTTGATCCATCCACAGGTTTCTTCCCAGAGATGAGTTCTAGCAGAAACACCCCAAATGCAAATACATCAGTTTTCTCATCCACTATTCCATGCAGGTAATACTCAGGAGCCAAGTGCCTGCAAAACATAGAATATTATTCTCATATATTCAAATTATATTATATTCATCATTATATCTGAGAGTCACAGCATCTATCACAGACACAAACAAGTGCTGAAAAACTATAAAATTTGAAGACTAATGTAAATCTCTAGTGGGAGTCTGAGAATCATATCACAGACACGAACAAATGCTGCAAAACTATAAAATTTGAAAACATTTTGTGTAAATCTCTTGTGGGTGTGGGTGTGAATTTTGAAGAATTATCTTTCCCACCTTTGAGTGTTCATGTGTGATTTTAAAAGTGACATTTTACAGACACACAAAAGCGTCTCTTTTTGAAAGATTTACCCAAATGTGCCTTCAATTGGGGCAATGGAATGATAAGTCCACTGAGAAGGAAGCCATTTGGCCAGTCCAAAATCAGATATCTGCCACAACCCAAAAACAGAAATTTTCATTATCAAGAAACTATACAGATCAAAAAGCTTTGTTTTGGAAAAACAGAGATGAGAAGAACCTGTGGTTCAAAATCTGAAGTCAAAAGAACATTGGAGGCCTTAATGTCTCTGTGAATTATCCTTCTTTGGCAACCTTTGTGCAAGTAATGGAGGCCACGTGCTGTCCCAAGAGCAATCTTATGCCTTATTTTCCATTCCATTACAGGCTCATTCTCATCTGATATACAAAATTTTCTCAGCTAAGAAGAAAATTTAAGTAAGGAAAAAAAACAAAAGTGATTGATTAGCCGTTTGGATGATGTTGATTTATTTTAAGGTACCATGAAGAAGAGAAGCAACAGAGCCTCTAGAGGAAAACTCAAAGACAAGGTAAAGCCCATTGTCAATACAGCAACCAAGAAGAGGTAAAACATTTGGATGACAAACATGGCCAATTGTTCCAATCTCTGTCAGAAATTCCTTCTCTTTCCTCTCATCATTACAGCTTTTTGTGAGCCTCTTCACTGCAATTTCCTCATTATCTTCTAATTTCCCCTTATATACCTCTGCATACCCTCCTTTTCCAACCAGATTATCTGCACAAAAATGTAATTTTCAGCATCAAAATCCATTAAAAAAAGACACTTTTTTACAGGACTAAATTATGCGTACCAGAGCAGAAGCCATTTGTGGCATCAAATAGTTCTTGATATGAGAAGCATTTCCAAGTAGGTCTTTCAGGAGTTTCTTTGTCTTCAGGGCTCAAAAATTCTTCTCCAAAACTGCGTCGTTTAAAGGAGAAGAGACGCTTGAAGCTGTAGCTCCTAATATAATTCATTGGAATAATTATGAAACAGAAGACTCTGTTTCATGCAGAGCCACTTTGAGATACACAGAACTTTCCAGATAGAACTCTGTTTGTCTCTGGATCTCTGTCTCTCTCTTCCTCTTCTTCTCACTCTCACAGAGATAAACACAAAGAAGGAAAGAGATACAGAGAGAGAAGAGAGTCAAAGGATGTCTGTGGTGTTTTGAGTACAAGGAATAGCTTGAAAGAGTTATGAGTGATTGTTGTGGGTGCAGAAGTAAACTGTTAATGGAGCTCAAATTTTGAGTCTCTGTATATAACCTTGAAATGTCACAACCTACCTCCTTCCTCTTGCAAATGATGTTGTTAACTAGATAGAAAAAGAAACAAAAATTGATACTCTCACATATGAAAATATATATTTATTTTTTTAAAAAATAGTCAAAGTCATGTCTCATTAGCTAGATTTGTTGAGAACTATTGATTGAAAATTATGAAATAGACTATCTTCAAATGCATCTATGTTGGCAAACATCATTCAACTATAACATATTAATGGAATAGTAGGTTGGTTCAGGAGTTGAAAACAATAAAATATTAAGTGACATAAAAAGGCAACAATATAGCTAATAAATTAAAGGTTGGTTTAATTGGTAAGGAATTAATTCATAATCCACAAATTTAAATATGGTTGTTAATGTGAAGGCCCTTGCTAGTACATCATCTATTGAGTTTAAGAGGTATGACTCAGGCTTGATGAACTATCGGGACTCAACTCACATAAGTTTTTTTATATAACAAAAATAAAGAAGGCTATATATTTATTTTTTATTTTTTTTGCTTAGGGTGTCCGATATCCTAGGGCAGGCCATCTTTCAGGCACATCAACGGCCCCAGACTAATCCGGATCGAGACCGGGTTGGCCCCTTTCGGGGGGAAGCCTCTACCACCCACGCCTGCTGCATTCCCACGTCTCGAACTCAAGACTCGTGGTTAAGCTAGAACAACCCTTTACCAGTTGACCTAAGCGTTTGGTGGTAAGGCTATATATTTATTCATTGTCATATTTGTTTTCAAGTGCATGTTTTGGGGCTTCCATCAACCAAGTATAGTGTTAATATGAAGTTAATACATGAGATACGTCTACATGATGATTATGGAAAAAATTGGATCAATAAAAGCTTAACCTAAATAAAGAATAGAATGAAATAAAAAGAAAACATTCTGTCCATAGACAATAATACTTATAATTCTATTTTATACATATTAGAAAACAAAAGGTCTAAAATAATTGTTTTTTTAAGATAGGTGATGATAGGATTGCAGTTGGACTAAGTTAGGCTTTTGACTTGAAATAAATTCGGTAGTATCTCATGAAGCGAACAGTTCCACATGCCAGATTCCAGAATTAGGTATGACTCACCCTCATATTTGACAAACTCACGCCTGCAAAATTTTATACTCCCTCTTGAGTTAGTAGAGTTTAATTTAGTCCTAAATATAAAATTTCAATTCATTTTGTTTTTATTTCCCCAAGTTTATAAATTTTTTTTAAAGTATTCATATTAATTGCACACATTAAAAAGTTTCTTTTTAAGGATAGTCATAATAAAATATAATATTTTAAGAAAATCAACCTACATTTGTTATAAATAACTAAATTCCTTAATTTACTTAAATTAATCAATTAGCTCTTCTAATTTGGTCAAAAAAATCAACTAACTCTTATATTAAGGACTAAAGGTAATATTTAATATAAACATTATGTGTAAAATACATTAATCACTCTTTAGTTTTGCCTAAATTATAGAAAGTGAAAAAAACAAGAAAATACCACTTGAACTTTAAAATCTTAAATTAGTTTTATCGCCAACAAAAGTATAGTGATTAACTACAAGAGTATAGCAATTGACAACTTATTTTAATAGGAAATCATTTTTTTTAACTAAAGTGCTCTATTTATAATTCTACCTGCAGTCCTTAATATAAGATCTAGTTTATAATGCGAATTAGATCTTATATTAAACACAGAGGTAATAATAATTATTTAAACGTTTATATATGTCAAATACTATGTTTTTTAGCTTTTGAATTGAAAAAGAAACATGTTCTTCACAAGCTTTGTAGCATTTTGCTTTTATGATTCTCCATTGTTGCATTAGTTTTTCTTCTGGAGGTCATCGGCTTTTTCTTCTTCTGAAGTTTGTAAACTGTCAAAAATAAATTAGGAATTTAGCATGTTAAATGGTAAGTTAGTAAATAAAATTTCTTTTAACATAAATGTTTAGAATATTCTTATTTGAGCTAACAATTTAGACTTAAATGTATATTTAAAATATCTGTATAATTAAAGTAAAATAGGGTGGATAGAATATTTGATTTGAAATTTTTTAACAAAGTGCTCTAACGATCTATATTGAATGAATGGGGAGTGAAGAAATGGTATCGTTTTTCTGAACTTTGAAAGATGCTGATAAAGTGATTGAGGCAAGTCATATAAATAGGATCGACAACTATAAAGATACATAAATTATAACAGGAAGTATCAGTTCCAGTGCACATGGAAATTTCAAGAACGCATACCTAACTTCTTTATGAAGTGGTTAGATAATTAAGAAAGAGTACAGGAATCCCAAATAAATAAAAAAATGGTTTCTTCTTTAAAATAATTTTAAATTAATCTTCCTCCATTAGAAAAAAAAAAAAAACTAATTTCCCCAAATCAATCACTAAACAACACAACAGAAAATTCTGACTCCATCGAACAAGTTTTGTTTTTGTTTGTTGTTTGGTTTAGATGAGCTTTTAGAGCTCTCAAGTCTCAAAGTTAAATGGTTCGATAAAATAATTTTTATATAATTCTTTTGAATTTTAGACCAACTATCCTTTTCATGAGTTAATAACATTGTTAGTCCTTTTAATTTGATTGGATTTTAGTTTCGATCTTTGTAATTTTAAATCGTTGGTCTTAATTGCTATAGTTTCATAAAGATTTATTTTAACAACTAATCCCTATACATTTAATAAGTTTTGATATTTTATCAATATAATTAAATTTCAGACTAAGTTCTTATGAAACTATAATAACTAAAACTAATGATTTGAAATTACAAGAACCAAAATCAAAATTCGATCAAAGCGTAAGAATAAAAAATGATATGAAGCCTTTTTAATTTTTGAAATTGATGATAAATTATTTTTCAACTAATAACTATTTGTAATTTAGTTTTACTATATGACGTTGGAGTATTATCAAGTTTAAATAAGAATAGTTGTTTCAATGTAATTTGAAAAAAAAGAAAGAATTAATTACAATTTAACCTTTTAAAATAAACTATATAGGACATAACAAATTATGTTTAGATTATGATGAGGTGGAGGAGAATATGTGGTTTTGGTGGATGATAAATCAAGCTTATCCTTAAATGATTATGTATATGACTACCAAAACCTTTTGTCATGACCCGCTTCTATGAGTAGGCTACCTAGTGATTAGAGAGACAAGTGGAGTTTTGAAGGCCAAAAGTTGTTTAAAATATTAATACTATTTTATTCTTTCCTCAACTATTAAAAGTTGTTTAAAATATTAATATTATTTTATTATTTCCTCAACTATTAATTGTTAATTAATATAGGGTTAATGCCAAAAAAACACATGTGGTTTTCTCAAAAGTGCATCTAACACTAAATGTTTTCTTTTTGTGTAAAAGTGATTATGGGGTTACAAAAGTGAGACCAAAAAACCCATTGGCCGTTAGTTTGACTTTTTTGTATTTTTAAGGCTACCATGGACGATGACCCAGTTAAATTTTATCTCAACTAGAAGTAAAGAACTAGAGAAAATTAAGAAAATGATATAGATATTTTGGAAATTACAGTTCAACCCTTGTCTCTCCTAATCCCAATCTTACCCATCGGACCGCCCATCTCCACATCCTCGCCACCGTTGCTACCTTTCTATAATTTTCAAAACCATCTAGGCCCCTTTTTGTAATTTTCTCTGGTTTTCCACTACTAGCTAAAATAAAATTTAGTTAAGTCATAGTTCATATCAGTCTCAAAAATACAAAAAAAAAATCAAACTAACAGTCAATGAATATTTTTACTCTACTTTTGTAACTATATAGTCACTTTTACACCTAAAAAAAGCTTACTATTATATGCACTTTTAAAAAAACATATGAGTATTTATATACCTTAACACATTAATATATTTATTTGCCTCACAACTTTGAGCAACCTTAGCTTACATTGATTGCCACATCAAATGATTGGGTACAAAATCCCTTGTCATATCTGAAGCAGGAGACCTGTCGGCTTTAGCTTTCCCATACCCCCCCCCTCAAAAAAAAAAAAAAAAGAAGAAGATCCTGGGAGATAACAAATATATTTGAAGAATTATTTTTATAAAACATAAACACGCATTTCGGAAGAAAAAACATAAGTATCTTAGTAAGGTACACATGTCTTGTAGGAGGTAAGAAAGACTCCAATAAGCATTCTTGGTGTATGTCAATTTTTTAATTCATTAATACAACATTCGAGATGAAATTATAAAAATTACTGTATGTCAAGAGCTTGTAGCTCAATTGCAAACCACACTCCCATTATATAGGAGGTCGTGGATCTAGCCTCAATTTTTTATTTTTTTGATACTGAAATGTTTAAGTTTAAACTGAGATAGACCGGTAACCAACCAAGATCAGGACACACCTCTAAGTTCAAATAACGCTTGCAGAGGTACTTATAGATTGCCCACCAACGACCAGCAGATATCGAACCTCCTCTTTTTTAGAGTGAAGGTCACACCTTAACCAACTATGTCACTCCTCGTTATTTTTATTTTTTATTTTTTAATAATAAAGATTGTGGAGACCCAATTACATACTACTGAAACTTAAATAGGCAGAAAATCATTCCCAAAAACATCTTGAACTACCCAAGTCCCAAGAAAAGAGGGGCAATGACTCAGAATACCTGTCTTGGAGAGGCCCGACTTTGCAAGGGCATCCACTACCCTATTGAATTGCCTCCTGCAGAACGTTATGGTTACTGACCAATCTCTGCTTAACAGCTCCTTAATGCGACTTATCAGCAGACTATCACGAAAAGAGTTGGCCTCAGAAAGGCGCTGAATGACGCCCAAAGCATCAGACTCCAAAGCGACCTTTCTAAAGTCCAAATAGAGGTGAAAATAGGTTAGGCCCCCATCAAGCAGTCTACAGCCTGGCCTGTTTAGGGTCTGGTCAGGCCTGATCTGTTTGTTAAAAAGGTCATGTCAAGGCCTATTAAAAGGCCTAAATGTGTAAATAAGTCAGGCCTATTTTATTAAGGCCTAGCCCGTAAACTTTCAGGCCTGACCTGTTTACACATTAAATAAATATAATTATATTTATATCATATAAATAATATAATATTCATTATTTTTCATTTTTATATTCTATTAAAAGCTTATATTTATATAGTTTTGATAGGCTCAAAGTGTACAAAAGCCAATCCAAGGCCAACAACTCTCTTGCTTTCAACACAAGATTACTACACGAGCAACACTCCGTGTCCAAGAGTATATTAACCACATTGTCCGCATCCGACTCCAAGATTATTTTCCTGAAGCCCAAATCCCAAGCTAGCTGCAGCCCTTCAATAATAGCTCATTCCTCCGCTGTGCTAGCGCTACAATCACCCAAATAACGAGTAAAGCCCACTCTCCAAATGCCTAAACAATCTCTAATAACCCCCCCCCCCCACATCCTGCATTAGCGGATTGAATAGCACTAGCCCCATCAACATTAAGCTTCAACCAATCACAAGGAGGCTTCTCCCAGCTCACCATACGGGTAACAGGCCCTGGAGCGACCACACTCGCTGGACCATTAATAGCCACATATTTGGGCCATAAGGTAGATATAATCAAACCCAGATTGGGGGGTTTAACAAAATCACAATAAAAAACAGCATGATTCCTCCAATCCCAAAGCTTCCAAATGGTAACTCCAAAGAAAAGACCCCAACAGCCTTCCCATTTATCGCCAACCTGATTGTTTAAATTAAGCAACAACCAATCCTTCAAATCCAAAGAGAAGAAGGAAACAACATACTTGGGGTGGACCAAACCGATCCACAAATTCCTTGCATAGTTACAATCACGTAAGATATGCAAAGTATCTTCCACCTCCGTATGACACATACCACAGACAACTGAGTTATTAGACCACAAACTCCTCCACTTATTGGTAGGTAATTTATCTAAGGCCACTTTCCACATAAAGACACGCACTCTTTCCACCCCTTTCCATTTCCATATATCCTTATAAACTGTAATACCCAGATTTTATTATTTGGAATATTAGGAATAAATTGGATATTTCTGATAAGTGAAATTAATGTCTCCTGACTTGTGTGAATTTAGCCTATTATTCTAAGTTGAAATTCTGTAGGAAATCAGGGAATTTAAGGGCCTAAGTGCCAAAATGACCAAAATGCCCCTGGAAAGGGTAAATAGCTTAGAAAAATTATGAAAAATACTAAAAGGCAGTAAAATGATCAACTGAATTAAGAGAGTATTCTATCTCTAATTATTGTAATTTTATAAATTATGAAATTGGATAAATTGTTGGAAAATACTCAAAAAGAAGTGAAATGACCATAATACCCTTGTAATTTCTAAAATGTAAGAGGCATGAAAATACAAATGTTAATGCAAGAGTATGGAGGTAATGTGGTGTTCTAAGCAAGAAAATTATCAACAAGTGATAAAGGAGTAATTAAGTAATATTGGGCTAATTACTTAAGTATAAGCAAAGGTGTAATACCCTAAAAATCACACTTAGGGTAAATATCAAAAATTGGGAAATATACCTATTGAAAATAGGTGAATATGAGGTTTCAAACACCTTGTATTGAGTTTACCTTATTGTTAAGGTAATTTCTCTTGAAATTGGATAATTTGCAATTAGGTCCCTAAAACGTTTGGGAATTTGCAAATAGATCCCTAAATACATTGTGGGTTATAAATACCCTGTGAAAGCTATAAAAGAAGCAAGTAAAAATCTACTTGAAATAGGGAAGGATATTGTCCCTAATTTAGGTAATTTATTAAGTTACAAACTTGGGGAAATTGTAGAAGAATACTCAAAAAGTAAGGAAATGACCATAATACCCTTGCGATTATGGAAAAATGCAGAATAATGCAGCATGCATGAAAAATCTCATGTTAAAGCAAAGGTAAAGAGGTAATGTGGTATTCTAATTAAGAAAATTACTAAGCAGTGATAACTGAGTGATTAAGTATTTATTAGCAAATTACTTAAGCACAAGTATATAAAATTCGGAGATAATTATGTAAAGCTCCAAAATTAGTGATAAATGGCTAAAAATTAGCATAAATATATTGGTTAATTAATTGGAAAATTTGAAGGAAAAAGGATGAGTTTATGTATTTTTAAGCCTAAATGCAAGAATTGACCAATAGGAAAATGTTGTAAGAGATTATGTAAAAATAATTATTTAATTAATTAAATAATTAATTAAAAAAGAAAGTGCAGAAAATAAAAGAAAAAAAAACGAAAAAAAAATAAATAAATAAGAAATAAAAATAGAAAACTTAGTTGATAAGTTAAGTTTATTATTTTATTAATATAATTAATTAAAGTAAAATTATGTGAATAGTAAAATGGGAAATAGGAAACGGATCCTATCTAGAGATCTAGGAATGGGATTTCCAAAGTCAGGGAAAAATAATGATCAGTGGAATTTTGTCTTCCGTTATACTCTTCCGGGAGAAAATTAAAGTCGTTTGTGCATTTCCTAATAAAACAAAATAGGGAAAAATGCATATAGGGATATTTTTGGATATAAGAAAATAAATTCTAACTCAACATCTAGGCATGAGTTTGAATTTATTTTGACATATTTGGAATCAGTGAATTTTTCTGAAGAAGTTGGTGATTTCAGAAATGCGTTCTGAAACCGGACGCGTTCGGACACGTTTTTTGAGAAACTTCAACTAGACAGTTGGAACCCTGTCTAAAGTCAAAATTCAAGTTTAAATAGATATTATTGATGAGGAAGAGAAGGTCTTCAAAGTTGTAAATCCAGAATTTTGATATTTCTCCGAAATCACGCGAATCGGGTACCAATCGGAGAAATTCGACCGGAAGGCTTCTGGAAGGAGACACTTGGCCTCCTCCCATTGGCCAATCCCTTGGACTTTGGAGCTTGTGCAGGACGTCCAAGAGAGAAAGAAAAGGAAAAAACTTGTTGGAAAAGTTAGGATTGGACGGTTCAGATCGATTCTCACAAAGTTGATCCGACGGCCGAAATCCTACCTCCCTTTCTATAAATACCCCCCCTTCCTCTTCATTTTCACACCAAAGTTGAGATCCTAGAGAGAAGTTAGAGAGAGAAGCTCTGGGGGGGAGTCCGGGGAAATTCGCGTGAAGCTCGGGTAAGTTTTTCTGCACGAGCTTTTAGTCTTCGTAGTTCTTTCAATAGTTAGAGTAGTAATGCTAGAGTAGCCTTTATTTTTCAAAGTATGATTAGATATCATATGATAGGGCTATTTTAGTCTAGAATTTCGAAAATCATAATTGCGTCGAAGTTCTGGCGAAATTTCGGGAAGAAAATTTGTAAGAGTAACGAAGTCCGCGAAATTCCGCCGATTAGGGGTAGAAGGGCAAAATGGTAATTTTTACCTAAAATGCCGCTTATAATGCCAAATCACTAATGAAAGTGATATTACTCCTATAGGACGTCGAAATCCTAATCTGCTGCCGTTACGCTGCCGAAGTGCCGCTATTGGACGTTCTCACGTTTTTCCGTAGAAAAGTACGATTTCCGACGGAAGTGCCGTCTACCGTCAACGAAGGTACGTCCGCGTACTGTAACACTAACTCTGATGTTTATGGTATGCATATATGTGCTATGTGTATTGTTATGGTATGTTTATTGAATGCAAATATGTTAGAACAGTTTGGTGCCGAAGGAAAGGCTAGTCTATGTGGGTAAGCCATTAAGTCGCCGTGAACTCTGTGAGGCCCCCATGATAGACACTTACCTGGCCATTCTGTTCGGTTTACGGAAGTATGTACGTCCGCGTACTGTAACACTAATCTGATGTTTATAGTATGCATGTATGTGTTAGGTGTAGTTTATGTGGTAGCTTATGGCTCTGTGGTATGTCTATGTGCTGTTTATATGTTCATGTTTGCTATGGGCGATATATCTGCATGCTATTGGGCGATATATGTATACATGCCATGGGCGATATATGTATGCATGCTTTTGGGCGATGAGTGCACATATACTGTTGTTGTTATGATTGTCTGTAGTCCATATGTCAGATTCGTAAATATGAGGTTAATGTTACCGAGATCCGGTGCGGATCTCACCCTTAATATAGCATCGTGCTCCCGAGGACCGAGGAGAGAGACAAGCAGCTCGCGTAGATGTTCCGGCCAAGACTTCCTTTCGATGTTTCGCGGAAGCCTTCCCTTTGTTATTATCTGCTTTTGAAATACTCGGTTCATCGTGACAGTAGTTGTAACCAAATGACTTACGGCAGTTTATGAATACATATCAGTTACTCAATTGCTCTGTTGCTCTACTCTGATGATTTGAAATAATGTTTTGGAAAAAAAAATTTATACTGCTTGTGAAAAGTCGGGTTGTTACAAAAGGAAATTCACAAGTAATTATGTAAGACCCAGAAGTTAGTGGTTTTTGTTTTAAAATTAGTAAAAATATGTTTACTAATTAATTGGAAATTTTGGAGAAAAATAGTTGAGTTTAGGTATTTTTAAGCCTAAATACAAGAATGGACCAATTAGGTATTTTTGTGGAAATTTTGGGAAAAAATAAATAAATAAATAATTAATTAAAATATATATATATATATATATATAAAAGGGGTCCAGCCGAAATTGGGCCAAAGGAAAAGAAAAAAAAAAGATAATGAAATAAGAAAAAGAAAAAAATAGATGCAAGTTGCTAATATAATAATAATATAATTAATTAAAGTGAAATATTATGAATAGTAATTTAGAAATTAGGAAACGGATCCTATCTAGAGATCTAAGAATGGGATTTCCAAAGTCAGGATAAAATATTGATCAGTGGAATTTTATCTTCCGTTAGACTCTTCCTAAGTTAATTCTGAGGCCGTTTGTGCATTTTCCTAATAAAACAAAATAGGGAAAAATGTAGATAGGCATATTTTTGGATATAAAGAAAATAAATTCTAACTCAACATCTAGGAATGAGTTTGAATTTATTTTGACATATTTGGAATCATTGAATTTTTCTGAAGAAGTTGATAATTTCAGAAATGCGTTCTGAAACCGGACGCGTTCGGACACGTTTTTCGAGAAAACTTCAACTGGACTATTGGAGCCCTATATGGGATCAAAATTTAGGTTAACTTGGACATTTCTAGTAAGTGAGAACATGTCTTCAAAGTTGTAAATCCAGAATTTTGAGATTTCTCCGAAATCACGCGAATCGGGTACCGATCGGGGAAATTCTATTAGACCGGGTTTAAAGCAACCCAAGTCACCATTTTTGGACCAATCTTGGGAGGCCACATCACCCTCATTTTCGGCCAAACAAGCCTCCATGGTCAAGGATTAAACACCATTTTTGGTTTGAATTTCCAAGGTTGTAAACAATTTGGAAAATTCCAAACATATCCCTTGAAACTTCTATAAATAGGTGCCTTCTCTTCATGAAATTTTCACACCAATTCACTCTTCCTTTGGCCGAAATTCTAGAGGGAGAAAGAAGAGAGAGAAGCTCTGGAAAATTTTTGAAGAAGTCTTCAACGGGTAAGTCTTTCGGTCTTTAGTTTTTAGTTCGGTAGTTAGTAGAATTGTTGGATAGTTTTAGTAAGTAGGGAATGAGATTCCTACTATTGTTTTTAGGCCTCATTGCATTGAAAAATGCCTGATGAGGTAAAAACTTGGTAGGGATCGAGTACCTGAAAAGTTGAAGCTTTTATAGCTCTTTCAAAAGTAGGGGTTGTAATGCTAGAATAGCCTTTAATTTTTCAAGTATGATAGGATATCATATGGGAGGGCTATTTTAGTCTTTATTTTTGAAAATCAAAATGGCGTCGAAGTTCTGGCGAAATTTTGGGAAGAAAATTAGTCAGAGTAACGAAGTGCTGGCGAAATTCCGCCAATTAGGGGTAGAAGGGCAAAATGATAATTTTTACCTAAAATGCCAGATTTAGTATCGAATCACTAATAAAAGTGATATTACTCTTATAGGACATCAGAAACTCTGATCTCACGCTGCATTTCTGTGTCAACGTGCGCATTGTCGGACAAACCCGTTTTCCATCGAAAGTACAGTTTCGCGTAAACATCTACGTACATCAACAAAGGTACGGACGCGCATCGTAACACCGATCCTATAGTTCTCATATACATATATGTCATAGATACGTTCATATACCGGGCTCTGCTTAGGGTCGTCGTTATACATACAGCCTTGTACGGGTTATAGACATGATAATACCGGTTTGAGTTTTCCTACCGCTGAGGACACGTGATCGTGGCATAGGGTAATGTGCAGGCTATATTTGTGTAGGACTTTACATACTGCTTTGTGCTTATGTCCTGTCCGTGTCACAATGTTGTTGTGTAGGACCTTACATACTGCTCCATGCTTATGTTCTGTCTGTGTCACACTTATCTGATGAGATGTTCTTTGTTATGTCATGAATATTTGTTGTCTATATACTGTTTTATTTGAGCATAAGGTTAACCGTTACCTGAGATTCAATACGGTGAATTGAATCTCACAGTAGCTTCAGATCCTGAGGACCACGGATCGATGATAGGGAAAGCAAGCAGGAGTAGGCTTCCTACGGAGTTATCTTATCGCTTTCTGTACTTACCTTGTAAACAGTAGGATCATTGTAATGTCATTACTCTATTACAATATGGTTCATGTTTTGTTATGATCAGTTACTCTTTCGCTCCAATGCTCTACTCTGAATGAATGAAAAAAAAAATCCGCTTTAAAAATTGGGATGTTACATAAACTTTATCCCTAAGATGTGAAGGATTAGGTTCAAGAAGGAAATATGCACTTCGAATAGAGAAAATACCATCCCCCGATGCACCCCACACAAGACAATCGAAATCTGCCTCCCTTCTAGAAGGTAAAACAGCTGCAACTCTTCTCATACCCGCCGAGCTGACAACTGTAGAAATTCTGGCAATGTCCCAAATCCTCGAGAGAGGACGAAGACAAAAGTCCTTCAGCAAAATACCATCACCCACCCAACAATCATGAAAGAAATTTGCCACCAAACCATTTCTTATTTGCCATTTCGAGCCTCGATCCACCACTTCTCTCTGATCACATATAAACTTCCATAATCTGGAATCCCCAGGTCGATAAGACAAGAGGGACTCCAAATCCCTCCTCATATATCGATGGAATAGGATCTCCGCCCATAAACCCTTCGCGCCAGACACAAGGTTCCACGCCAATTTGGCACCACAAGCCTGATTAACCGAGGTAAGCCTCCGGATACCCAATCCCCCATACTCCTTGGGTCTAGTAATTTGCTCCCATCCAATAGCATGGAAGTGCCTACCCAAGTCATCATGCCCCCATATGAAATTCCTCTGAAGCCTTTCCACTTCATTACACACATTTGTCGGAAAATGAGCAACTAACATAGAATAGAGAGGAACAGTGCTAATAACCGACTTGGCAAGAGTGATCCTGCCTGCCATAGATAGGCTATTAGCTTTCCAAACACTCAACTTCGCCTTAACTCTGTAAATCACAAATTGGAACCTCTCCTTAGAACTCCGGTTTCTAGATAAAGGAAAACCAAGATATCTCCCAATCTCACCAGAGATATGCATATTCGTAACATTCTTAACTTTCATCTTCATACTCAACGGCACTCTCGGCGAGAAGAAAATAGACGATTTTCCAAGATTAACCTTCCCTCCCGAAGCCCTCGCAAAGTCATGAACACAACCCATCATACAAGCTGCCTGACATTCAGAAGCAACTCCAAATAAAAGCAAATCATCTGCAAACATAAGATGAGACACAGAAGGGCCTCCTCTAGAAACAACAATAGGCTTCCACCTCCCATCCTCCACAGCATCACATATCATATGAGACAATCTATCCATACACATAACGAAAAGTAAAGGAGAAAGCAGGTCACCTTGTCTAATACCTCTCAAAGGCTGAAAAGAATCCGTTGTAGCTCCATTCCACAAAACATTGTAGGTCATCGATGATACACAATCCATAATGAGATCGACAAAATCCCTTTCAAGGCCCACATCAAGAAGAACCTGCTTAAGGAAAGGCCAACTGATTCGGTCATAAGCCTTCTCTAAATCAATCTTAATTGCCATAAGCCCTTTCTTGGATCCGTTTCCCCCCATAATATGGAGAATCTCTTGGCTCACAACAATATTATCCTGAATACACCTGCCCTTAATGAAGCTAGATTGAAAGGGAGAAATCAAATCCTTCATCAATCCATGTAATCTCATAGCAATCAGCTTGGTAACACACTTGTAATGAACAGTACATAAAGAAATGGGACGGAAATCAGAGACCAACTCAATAATATCTCTTTTGGGGATAACAGAAATCAGAGTCTTATTCGCCTCAATAAGCGAAACTTCCCGCTTAAACACCTTCTTGACAAAATCACATAGAGCGGGCCCCACCATGTTCCAATTAGATTTATAGAACAGAGGCGGAAAACCATCAAACCCCGGAGCCTTATAACTCCCCATAGAGAACAAGGCCGCCTGTATCTCTTCGTCTTTAGGAACAACATCAAGATTAGCTAGGCTAGAGGCATCTATTGACGGGAACTTAGATCTAGTAGGAAGCACTGGATCATGCAAGTCCCCCAAGCAATAGATAGCCTTTACGTGCCTAACAACCATCAATTTAAGCTCCTCCTCATTATCTACCCACCTTCTATATCCATCATTGAGCATCAGAATCTTGTTCCTCCTGCTACGCATTTTGGCTTTCAAGTGATAGAATTTAGTGTTTCTGTCACCCTTAGAAACCCACTCACTACGAGATTTCTGAAACCACTTGATCTCTTCTAGCTTTAATAACCTTTCAAGCTCATCCTGCAATTCAAATTCTAAATTGCAAAGAAAATCAGAGTGAGGGTATCCACTAGACCTCTGAATCCCGTCCAACCTATTTACTAAATTCTGTTTTATTAATTCAAGCATCCCAAAGACCTCTCTGTTCCAAACGGACAATAGGGATTTAATCGACCCCAGCGAATGGTTAATATCCCCATTGAAGATCCAAGTATTACTCAAGAAATCAGAAAAAATTTCATGGCAGAGCCACATAGCCTCAAATTTAAATGGGCGCTCACTCCTCGTTAGTTGATCTAGCCTCAATGTTGCGATGTGGTGCGTGAGGTATGGGGTCTTCCTTCCGTATGAGCTGGGCTAGGTTAGGAGTAAGGTTTTTCTTTAAAAAAATAAAAACGTTATAAAAGCCGCAACAGGTTTTTAAGAAAAAACCTACAACTAATACCACAAAAAAACATAGCCCATCCTAACTTGATCTCATTATTGACTGGGCCGATTCTTCTTGGGCCAAATGAAGTCTTTCTTTTTTTATAATTTGGAAATAAAACATTCTTAAGAAAAAAAAAAGTGTTTGGGTTGGATGGAAAGTTTTTGTAGTATACACACAGAATTTGGATTTGGATCCTAATCATGCTAATGAGTGCATTTGTATATTAAATGTGATTAATATAAAATATAAAATCTACAGTATAACACAACATATTATTTATAACTACTATGAAATATATTCCATTTTAGTTAATGTTAAAACTTAAAAATATTATCTCTAGGGCGAACAGTAAACCCTTTTTAACTAAGGGTTGAGATTCAAACACTTTCTCGAGTGATAAAGCCCTTACCTCACTCCAACTTTAGTTGTTATGTATTGATTTTCTTAAAAATGTAACATTTTCGATTTTTTAATTTTCTTAAGAATAACTATACCTTATATAAGTAATATATTAAAGATAGTTTCTTTAAAAATACTCACTAGATATCGATTAAAATATGAATTTTATTAGTACAGAAATGATGAACATGTTATCAATAAAAATAATTAAATGGATTATTTATTTTCTCAAAAATAAAAAATAAATTTCATTATTACTGTTTATAAAGATTATCGCTCTGTATACTTTTTTTATATATATTTTATATTTACAATGAGACTGATGTGTACAAGGATATTAAAAAAAAATATCCCATAAATTATGCAGAGAAATGTTGAAAGAATATATATATCTATATATTGAGAACAGCCTCAGTATATAAATAGTGTATCTCATTGTAAATTTTAAAATTTACAACATAACTGAGGGTTTTCTTAAGAAATTAGTTGAACATATCTTCTTATATATATATATATACACACACACACACATACATACATAAATTTAAGGAAATGGGTTAAGTTTATCCTCGATCTAAGGGTAGGGCGAAGTCTCTCTTCCTCCTAGGTGATACCAATGTTAGGCAGAGTGAGTCGTCTATTGTCCTCAAACGTTTACCTAGGCAATCAAGAGTGAGGATGCCTCCCCCAATATTTTTAATATCTGACCCCTTTATTAGTTTTTTTTTTTTGATACAAGGCGAGGGGAAGGGGGATCGAACTAAGGATCTAAGGGGGGAAATAAATCCCAATACTACTGCACTACAAGGAGTGCCGGTGACCCCTTTATTAGTTGAATCCAAAGATTTCTTAAAAGCCTCCTGAAACTGGAATCTTGAACCAAAAGCCTGGTTGAGAAGTGTGTACGTGTAAAGTATAGAAAGATTTTGCAGTTCTTTAGAATATTATTTACAAAAACAAGTACAAACAAGATCTATATACTAATCTTTATTATAAGATATCTGATCAGCTACCTTTAACTAACTCATTTGCTATTATACTTTTATTATGTCCTTATTTTTAATTGACTCATCGAAATCCACATAATTAAAGTATAGGTAAAGTTGGAAACATCTATCAATTTTAGACCAATTAAATGACTTAATTTTTATTCTTTAGTTCGCAAGAAATAGTAGTTGGTATCTTATAATAAGAAGGTGTGTGTGTATAGAGTTTTATTTTCTATTATTATTATTATTATTTGTGTAAACGACAAGAGACACGATGAATGATGAAGATAGGAGTTGATTGAAACGCAATCTAATGAATTTTTGATATCTGACATTCAACCGCACGCTTCGCGGGAGACCACTTTGCTCAGAAAGCACGTGCGGCCTCCTTCAACCAAATCATTCTTAATTATAATTTCCAAAATTAAAATATTCTTAAAATATGAATAAATTAATTAAGGGGATAAGATAGAACAAAGGCAGTATTAGAGGGTGAGTGTTGGTCACATATAATAATAAACCAAAAGCCAAGTGCGTAGCATCTGAGCTTTTCGCCGTCACTGTTTTGCCCATACAAGCAATGGAACGTTATTTGCAATTGGTTTAAATTAATTAATTAAGGTCAAAGTAGTAATTAATAATTACAACAACAACAAACCTTATACTATTAGGTGAGGTTTACATATCTTATTCAGCATTCGTTTCGGTCTTTTTCACCTTTTTTCATGAAACTTTATACTCCCTCCGGTCTTAATTATAGGATAACATTTGGGGATTTGTTTTGATCCTAATTATAGGACAACATTCTAATTTTGGTCAATCTCTTCCTAAAACATCTCTATTGATATAAATGAAGGATTATGTGAAATTAACAAGGTAATTGAAGTGTCAAATTTATATAAGGGCATTTTAAGAAAATAAGTAAAATTAACTAATTTAACCTCTATCCTTAATCCCTCAAAAATCAGTTAAATATGTCCTATAATTAGGACCTTCGGGAGTACTATTTAATCTATACTCTTTATCAGTTATCTTATATATGACCTTCTTTGTATGCATTCAAGCCACTCTAAACGATTTTTTTTACTCAATTCCACCCCAACTCTTCTTCATTACAAATTTTATATTTTCTTATATATTCACAAATCATCTCAATATCCTTGTTTCATGTCAAAATAGTAATTACCACTTTGATCCTATTTATAAGTTCATTTTGACCAAAAAAATTATTCATATTTATACATCCAGTTTCATGTAATAAATGAGATTGTGACAATTTTATCTATATTAATTGTACTCATGAATATAGAGGGCAAAGAAACAGTTAAAAAATACTTAATCATAAATGAAGGCAAAGTTGAAAATTTACCTCTTAATCATTAAGCTAACTACTTTTATTTGGTATATGAGATTTGACAAAAATGGACTTATAAATAAAGACCAAAATAGTAAGAATTAAGGAGGATAATTACGTAAATGAGTGAAGGTGGCGTGTATCATGGGGTGGCCGACACGACCTTGTTTGCTGGCAAAACTAAAGGATCAAACACAGATTGTGACTTAACTCACTCACTATAATTTATTTTATTTTATTTATTTATAATTATAAAACAAACAAACTCAGACACAAAAATAAAATAAAGTGGTCCCCTTTTTGGAAAGAGGTAGCTTTAGGCAGTAGTGTTGCATTTGTCTGACCTTACTCTGTCTCTGTTCCAATTTCAACATATATTAACTTTAATTTGACCCCTTTCTCAGTAATTGCACGTGCTTGTCCCTTACATATAATATAATATTCCAATTAATTAATTAATTAGCATATGTACACTGTAGCTCATATCTATCCAAATAATTTTGAGTGTAGGGCATCCACGTAATTTTGAGCCCCCTTTATATATTTTGTGTGGGAATTCATTAGGGTGAAAAAATTAAGCTCATTCATCCACATATCAATGTTGGCGTAATTTATTCATTATTTATTTATTTATTTTATAAAATGCATGACTCATAAAATACCAGGCTTTATTGCAAAAGATGGTGAGGATATGAATTTTTTTTGTTTCATAAGTTAAAACGACAGGGACTTAGGCAGATGACGTGTAACTATAATCTATATCCATGCATGCAAGCAACCAAAATAATATAGAATTTAACAGAATAGATAGAGAGATTTTTATGCGTATCAATTATTTGTTGGCCTCATTAGAGATATCTTAGCTCTCTCTCTCATCACTCTTAATGTCGTCTGAACCTATGAGGCCATGACTACGTATGTGGTGAGAGATCTGTTCCTCTCAACTAATTAACATGACACCCGAATATCGACAATCTACAATTTGTTCCTTAGAGATATCTATGCAAGAGTAACACAATGATATAAATCTTAATTATACATATCATCAAATCGTTTCAAATCTATAAAAATATTAAACTTATAGCATTTAGTGAGTGCTCATCACAACAATATCTATAACAAGCTATGTGCTCTCATTATAATGATGAACACTACTGTGCTTATCACTTTAGAGAATTTTGGACCATTAAAATAAAGTTTAACAATTTGGAGTTAAGACTTTCAAATAATATTTTCTAAGTAAAAGTATTTTTTTTTTTAAAAAAACGAACAGTTAATATATTATTTTTATTTTAAATTATGTATCATTAAAATAAATAAAAAAATTAATCTGAATAATCCAAATTTTTGGATAGAAATTTTTGTTGTCTCTCGGTCAATATATAGCTTAAGAATAGGGTAAAAAAAATTTGAAAGAAGCTCCCTTTTTTTATGAAAGGAAATGTACGGCCGCATTATCTCCAAACTCTATCATTGCACTTGATAATTCTTATTCAATGCTATGTCCAAATCCTTCATTATTCTGTAGCTACATTGATGTTGCAAGTACTTATAATATTAATTCTTCTCTGTGTTCCTGTATGTTAGGGTTTCCTTTACTATTCGTTTTGCATATAATTGCACGTGTACTGTTGCGATATGGTTTATCGCGAAGAGAATAATCAAGGCTATACATAAAGTTTGGTAGGTCGGATTCTTTGGAGAAACCACACTACAAGTGAAGCAAAAGAAGAGAAATAGATACTCTCTTTGCTTCTTAATTAATCTAATTAAGACCTAATTAAAATGCTAATCTTAGTTCCAAATATAAAACATATACTACTTTCGGTCCTAATTATAAGACCTAGTTGACTTTTTTTGAAGAGATTAAGGAAATTAAATAAGTTACTTAATTATTTCATATATTGTGTACGTATACTTAGATTATATATACTCGAAAGTAATTTAATTAGCTTCCTTAATCTATCCAAAAAAGTCAACTAGGTCTTATAATTAAGACCGGAAGGAGTATATTTTTTATATTTGAAATTATTTTCATAATTGGCTCATATTAATGCTCTCTTAATAATAATTAAGTAAGAGAGATCGAGGAAATTAAAATATGTTATATTAACTAACTTCCTTAATCTAATTAAATTAGATAAATAAATCTTATTACAATATTAAGAATTGGAGGTAGTATAAAAATATGTTCCACGAATTTCATAGGTTTCTCTCCTTCTTCTTCTTTTTTTCTTTATTCCGTTTATCTGATCTCAGCTCTTTATATATACTTTACTTGAAGTCGTTTAAGATATCTAAATTCTTAAGTTCTGAATCATGCGGCACCATACATCACATGGTGCTATATATATATCTACATGCAACATGCCTAATCTATAAGCTCCAATAATTGAACCATAATATAATTGGTAATAATGCTACATTTAGTGACGAGCGAGGACCACTTTTTTAAAATTATATCTTGTCTATTTTTCTTGTCATTTTAGTTGAAGTTCTTTCAAGGGATCTAAGGTCCTATATATATATTAGGTAAAATAGAACCATTTTATACATAAATGAAAAGGGAGAGGGGAGACAGATAAAAAAAAAAAGTGATTTTTAGGATAATTAAAAATGTGTTAGAAATTAACAAATAAGAATAATTATCAAGTGAAATAAGTCAAAATGGCCAAATTAAATGACACGAAAACCTCTTTTTAATAACGCATTAAGATAATAAATTATTCTCGATCTGTGCACTTCCTTTTTCTTAAACACATTATATTTCTTGCATAGCAAACATTATTATGAGAATACAAGTCACAGATCAGGCAACACGTAGTACCTCTAGCTATATGCCTAACCTGTACCCTACTAGAGGTTAAAGAAGACCTAATAACCAAGCTCCAATAATGGTGCCTTATCTTCAAGCTAAAATAATGCGATATGAAGTACCTAAATATATATAACGAGAGTAAGAAAATTTGTCGGGTTACTTAATTACAAATCTGTTCACTACTACAAAATATGGATATTACTACCCTAAAAGACGTCCTTATTTTAAAAAAGGAAGTAAAAAATGAAGGCGGTGGCATTGTCGTAATTATTTACTTGATTTTAAGACTTTAGACAACCTAAATATTAATTTAGGACGCCTAAAGTTTTTTTTTAACTACCTAAATTTATTTTAGGTAGTCTAAAATGTAATATTTGGCGTAATTTAGGATATTTTTTGGCGCGTGGAAAATTTTTGGCGACCTAAAAGTATATCAGGTCGCCAAAAGGGAAATTTTTTGGCTCCAGAATTTTTTTTTGGCGACCTGAAAATGAATCAGGTCGCCAAAAAGGAAAAAAAATTTCGGAAAATAATCAAATCAAATCAAAAAAATCGGAACTAATACTAATCAAATCTAATCAAATCCAAACTTTTACTAATCAAATCAAAGAAATAAAAAATAATACTAATCAAATCAAATCAAAGAAATCGAAAATAATACTAAACAAATCTAATCAAATCCAAACTTTTACTAATCAAATCAAAGAAATAAAAATAATACAAATCAAATCAAATCAAATATATAGAAACTTTTACTAATCAAATCAAAGAAATCGAAAAATAATCAAATCAAATCAAAAAATCGAAAATAATACTAATCAAATCCAAACTTTTACTAATCAAATCAAAGAAATAAAAATAATACTAATCAAATCAAATCAAAGATATAGAAACTTTTACTAATCAAATCAAAGAAATCAAAAATATATATTTAAAAACATTTTAGCATCCTAAAATATATTTTAAGACGCTTAAAAGGGAAATTTTTGGCGCTGGGTAATTTTTTAAAAATTTGGCGCTAGGGTAATTTTTGCGCCTGAATTTATTTCGGACGCCAAAAAAACAAATTTCAGGTCGCCAAAAAGGATAAAAATTTTCGGAAAAAAATTTGTGCCAAAAATAGTATTTTTGGCGACCTGAAACAAATTTCAGGTCGTCAAAAATACTATTTTTGGCGACCTTAAACAAATTTCAGGTCGCCAAAAATACTATTTTTGCGACCTTAAACAAATTTCGTGTCGCCAAAAGGATAAATGTATTTATTAGCATTTCGATCTGTCACGGCGCGATACACAATCGATCTCCCTCACACAGCGCTAAAACTCCTCTCCTTTTCCACTCGTCTCGTGCCTCGTCCTCCCTCCATCTTCCCTCCCTCGATCCTCTGCTCCTCCTCTGATTTAGGCCGTCGTTAGTTTCGTCTGCCTCTTCCTGCCATGAGAAGTTCAGAGGAAAACAGATCTAAGTTTCCCCTCGCCACTGAGATCTGAAACCGAGCGACACCGGACGCCACCGCGGATGAAAGCCACAGTTGATTTCGTTGCAGATCTGTTCAGGTGGGTTTGTTCTAGGTTTTTTTAAGATAACCTTATCGCTTGCTTCTTATTTTTGATGTTTTCGGATTTGCTCCATGGCATTTTTATTATTCTAGATTTGCTCCTTAGCATGTTTCTTGAATTTCAGATCTGCTCTTCCTCTGCCCAAATCGTGGCTTGCTATCTTCGATCCGCTTGGCTCATCACTATCTAGCTCCCGAAATTGAGGTTCGGGGGATTTTTTTTTTTTTAAAAGGCGTCATGTGAGGCGACTGAATAAATTTCGGGACGCTGATATTAGCGACGAATTAAATTCAGTCGCCTAATATCAAAGCGCCCCAAATTTATTCAGTCGCTAATATCAGGCGTCCTGAAATAAATTCAGGTCGCCAAACTTAAAAAAAAACGACTACCCAGCCCGAGACGTCCCTCTGAAAAAGGACGTTAATTGGGCCTTATTTAGGTCGTTTTTTCGTTTTTTTGTAGTAGTGAAAATACTTTGTGAAGAAGCATTGCTATAGATATGTATGGCCCTAGCTAGTGATCCCTAGAGGCTAGAGGATGTGAGCCTCAAATCCAAAGCCTGTGGAGATATATATTCATTATTAAATAGGAATAAAGAAAGTTTAAAGCTTAGAGCTAGGTACAAACCAAACTACTATTATATCCATGGAAGATCCATTTAGGTGAAGTTGAAGGGTTGATACATGTTGCTTTCATAATCACTTAGGTCACGTTCATTCCATTAATCCAGGGTTAATTACTAAACTCTTTTCATTAAAAACAAAATATACAAATTTATTACACGTATAAAGTGGAGACAATCACCTCCCAACAGAGAGAGGATATGCTATATGCTTTTTAATAAACAAAATACTACCTCTAGTCTTAATTATAAGAACGGATTGACTTTTTTTGGAAATATTAAGGAAACTAAATAAATTACTTAATCATATCATATGTTCTATATTCTTAGATTTTATATTAGTTTATTAGTCAAATTAATTTATTTGAAGAAAAAAAATAAGAATACTCTAAAGTAATTTAATCAGCTTCCTTAATTTTTCTAAAAAAGTCAACTTAATTTTATAATTAAGACTAAAGGGGATACTTTCTTTAATCCTTTCTATAAGGCACTCCCAACAATATTATTAGAATTCAGGAGAGGTTTAAAGCTCATTAAGTATGCTTGAAAAAAAAAAAGTTTTCCATTTTACCTTCATTTAAACCCAAGCCACGTGGCACAACTTTAAGAAAAATCAGTAGTACTTCATTCTCTTGTACTTAATGTAGGACCAAATTGGGTAGTTGATGTTCTTCACATATTTAACATGTTTATCATTTCCCCCCAAATTAACCTTTTTGATATTCTTTCAACAATAAATCAAGAGAGGGAGAGAGAGAACAATTTTTTTTTTAAAAAAAAGATGATTATAATATTTAAGAGAAAAAAAACACATCATGTTATATTAATTAACTTCACTAACATTATTAATCTACTCAAATTAGTTTTTCGGTCTAACATTAAGGAGTAGAGGAATATTAAATAAGGGCAACATGAGAAAGATGTAATAAATGTTGACAGAAAAAAAGGAAGATGTAATAAATACTCCTTCACTCCTTAATTAATGGAAGATCTAATATTAGAGAGTAGATTTTAGTCTTAAATGTATATAAGACCTATTTTCTATATTTATCATTTTTTTAAAATAATATTTTTATTGATGCTCCCTTAATAATATATTAATCACTTTGAGAAATTTAGATTTAAACAACAGTTGTTTAATGAGGAAAAATATCATATTTATTATAATTATATTAATTAACTTAACTACTTTTTTTAATATAATTAAATTACCTAAAATGATCTTATATTAAGGAACGGGGAGTATATCATATGATGCTTTATCAAAGAGAACACAAATTTTCCCTTCAAGTACTTTCTTTAAAATATCATATACGTAAGTTTCTGTTTTGTGGTTGAGTAGTTTGTAATATATATAATAACCATGTTCATGAGCAAAGATATATTAAATATGCATTTTTCTTTAAGGATTAGTAATGTAGTGTTGTTTCCTGATGATATCTTATCGACAAGATTTAAATTTTAACACATACACTACCAAAAAAAAAAACGGATTTTGCGACGGACAAAATCTGTCGCAAAAATGGGTTTTTCTGTCGCAAAACGGATTTTGCGACGGATTTTGTCCGTCGCAAAAAACCTTGTCGCAATTGCGACGGATTTTTTTTTTCCGTCGCAATTTGCGACGGATTTTTAATTCCGTCGAAAGTTGCGACGGAAAATTTACCGTCGCAACTTGCGATTTTAATCCGTCGCAAGTTGCGACGGAATTCATATTCCTTCCGTCGCAATTTTTTGCGACGGATTTCAATATCCGTCGCAAAATTTTTTCCAAATTTTTTTTTTTAGAATTAAATTTTTTTAAAATTAGAACTAAATGTGTTCCATAATATATATATATATATATATATATATATATATATATATATATATATATATATATTGTCCCGAAGTATCAAGCATAAGGAGTTTTACATAGAGTGAAAACAAAACAAAATATAAATAATATTGTCCCGAATAACATGTACTAGAAATAAAAAAATGTTATCACACACAATCATTCTATCATAAATCCATCTAACACTAAAGAAAATACCAAAACAATACTTAAATCTATCCATATATACCATAGTAAAAAAAAAAGGAAGAGGAGATGTAACTTACTTGGAATAGAAGTGCCTAAGGAGAGGAGAATGAGATGACGTGACAAACTGATCGGTCGGAATGGGAGGGAATGACGCCGGAAACTGATTGGCCGGAGGAGAGGACGCCGGAAAATTGCTGACCGGAGCTCAAGACATCCACCGGAGTTGAGAGGAGAAGAGAGAAACGGATGGAGAGGAAGAGAGTTGAGAGAAATAAAAATGAAAAGCCGGAGGGGGGGTTTTAAAATCGCGTTTTGCGACGGACTGCGACGGACGCCGTTGTCCGTCGCAAAGTGGCGATCGAAGTCCGCCACTTTGCGACCGACTCCGGGGTCCATCGCAAAGTTGCGACGGACTCCGTGAGTCCGTGGCAACTTTGCGACGGACAACGGCGTCCGTCGCAAAATTTGCGACGGAACACTACATTCCGTCGCAAACTTGCGACGAACGTCATTGTCCGTCGCAAAATTTGCGACGGAAGCCGTTGTCCGTCGCAAAATTTGCGACGGACATAGTTTGTCCGTCGCAAATTGTGCGACAGATCGTAGTGTTCGTCGCAAACTTGCGACGAGACCGTTTTCCGTCGCAATTTTTTTTTTTTTTTTTTTTTTTGCGACGGATTTATTTTTCCCTTCGCAAATTTGTTAAAATTTGCGACGGAAAATTTCGATTTTTCTAGTAGTGATAGTTGCATGAAATTAAAAAAGAAAAAGAAACATTCCTTTCAAAAAACCAACTTGGCAATTTACTGAACAAATACTGGTCAGAATTATATTAATGATGAATCAATTTGAAAGAACATTAATATGATAAGATAGTTTGAGCAAGATTTGAAGTTGAACACATGATTACAGAAGCTGGCCACACGATCACACTAACTTATCATCATCATTATTGTCGCAAATTGAATTGATAATGATAATTAAACAGCCATATAACAACTTAAAACAATATTTGTGTTTTAATTTTCTTTATATATATATATATATATATATATATATATATATAGGGTTTATCGTTTATCATGTCACTTGACATAAGGTTATATCAAGTCACCCCAAAACTACGTCGTTTTGGTATTTTTGTTTTCGCATTTATTATATGAATTAGACTAAAATACCCTTCATTAATTCTCCTAACTTCTAAAACGACATAATTTTGGAGTGACTTGACATAACCCTATATCAAGTGACTGACAAAAGATAAACCCTAAAACAATATGCCTCTTCAATATATTCAAGAAGTGATAATTAAATGGTCAAAATAGTGGTCAAAGAAGAGAGAGAGTGTGGTGGGGAAGAATCTAATGAGCGCCGAAAGGTCCAGAGGACAGTCATCATCAAAAAGAGGTTTTAACAAGAGACAGGAAATGACATTTTAATTCTCTGGTCTTCCATTTATTCTCACTTTCTTTTCTATGTTTTTTAAAAAAAAAAAATGAATTACGATGAACTGAGTTTCCAAACTAACAAAGTTTTTATTTTTACAAGTCTAAAAGGGAAAGAAGACCCCATCACCAAAAAAGTACACACGACAACTCTAACTAAGGTTTTCTGTCATTTTGTGTGGCTATATAATAATGATTATAATATCTCTCCCAAGAGAGCGTTTCCTTGTTCTTTCACTATACTTTTGAATTTTGATTTGATTTTCTAGCTTTTTGGTCAAACCTGTGTCCCCTCACAATTAGTAGCCCCTAAATCACCTTTCTAATACAAACACCACTAATGTTGCACCAACTTAATGGCCCCATAATGGTATAGGGGGTTAGTTTATTGTTAAGAGAAATCTCTCATCTTTGCTTTAATTCAGTTCCAACTTCCAATATCCTCTTACAAGGGTTTGAACCATTGATTTCTTTTTTACTTTTTAAATTATTTATGAGTGAACCTTTGGATCATCACTTATACAGCAAGATAATGAAATTGATGGAGATATTAATATGAGAATTCAAGTTGGCTAATATAAATTGAAAAAAGTGGGAGTAACTTAGATAAGAATATTGAAATGAATGTATGGTCATATAAAAAAAAAGATTGTAATGATTATATATATAAAAGAGTTGGAGTGACATATATTGAGAAAAAAAATGGTAGAAATTGTATGACGTGTTATGAACATTTTCTTTGAAGACCATTGGGTGTGCCATTGAGAATGGTCGATCAAGCAATATAAAGTTATTTAAAAGTGGTAAAGGAAAACCGAAGCGAATATTCAATGAAGTTATAGAGATAGATATATTAGTTATAATCCATTTAAAGATATGGTTTTCAATAGAACATAATGACGTCGTGTGATCCATGTAGTCGATCCCACTGGGACAAAGGTTTATTGTTGTTGTAGTATTAGTGAGTGTACATTTTCTAAAAGGATTATTCATACATAACTTAATTTTGAGCATTGTTTCCCTGTAAATCAAAGTTAAAATGAAATAAATCTTAAGAAAATTACCAATTGATATATCACACTTTATGATAAAATAAAAATTAATTGACAATAAGAATTTATATGTATAATTTTTTTAAAAAGTAAAAAATAAAATAAAATCTTCCACGACTCAAGATTTCAAATAGTAGTGAAATTTAAATTAAGAGTACTTAAATACTCTCTTAAGTCTTGTCATTAAAAATATACTCATTTCGGTCCTAAATATAAAATAAAGTTGACTTTTTTGGAGATATTAAAAAACTAATTAAATTACTTTAAAGTATTTATATTTATCGTTTTTTCTTCAAACTATTTTCTTTATCTTATAAACTGATATAAAATCTAATAATACACAATATATTATATGATTAAGTATAACTTACTTAACTTCCTTAATCTCTAAAAAAAATCAATTATATATTATATTTAAGACTAGAGAAAGTAATAACAATTTATCTGAGTTCAGTTCCACCTTGCCGACCATTTTGAACACAGCTTTGGAGAGCCTTGAAGCTACGCATGGACCACCAACCAAAGATATATTATTGCAGTCAATTAATTAGTTTACTCTTATTTTATATAATACAGAGATTGTCTACTACGATTCGTAAATGGTAAAAGAAAAAAAATTGACGTCTTAATATGAGAACTAAAGGTGGTCAAAATGAGATTTAATATATATATGAGCTAGCAAATTTAATTGCTTGAACAGTACTAATACTAACTATATATATTTAGTATGTGTGGCTATTAATTAAAACATGTATGTATGTACACTAGAGTTGGGACCCTGTCTAACAATTGAGACTATGACTTCAGTACTGTGACTTCATTATACATAAAGACACAAAATCTCATTGTTTATATTCCGATATTCTAAAAAGAGGCATATAATTAGCGAAAAATCCATGAACTTTAAAAATGTTAAAAAAAATTATAGGATGTTTCAAATATTTATAATATTAAAAAAGTGTCAAAGCTTGATTCGTCCATTTTAAAATTAAAAGAAAATGTCAAAATTGTTCTTTAGAGTTTAATTTTTACTTTAGTAGAATTAGTTGTGACATTATCTCAACTTGTTAAACCTTTATTGTAACTTATAAAATTATTATCAGATTTTGTGAATTTTGATTTGCAACTTGTGAAATCTTTAAAGAAGTTGTGAATTTTTTTTTAAGAATTTGTGAAAATCTTGCTTAAACTTGTGAAACATTTAACAAAACTCATGAAACTCTTATTATATTTTGTAAATCAAAATTTTTTGTAACTTGTGAAATTTTTTAAAGAAGTTGTGAAATTTTTTAAGAACTTGTGAAAACCTTACTCGAACTTATGAAACCTTTATCAGAACTTATGAAACCCTTATCAAATATTGTGAATTTTAAATTTGTAACTTGTGAAATTATTTAGAGAATTTTTGAAAACCTTATCCGAACTTGTAAAACCCTTATCAAATCTTGTGAATCCAAATTTGTAACTTGTGAAATTCTTTTGAGAACTTCTGAAAACCTTATCAGATATTGTGAATTTTGATTTGCAACTTGTGAAATTCTTATAAAAAATTTTGAAAACCTTATCTAAATTTGTGAAAACCTTTATTATAATTTATGAAATGACGTCTTCCTCTCTGTTCTTAATTTTAAACTTAGAGGGACTATTTTGTCATTTTCTTTTAATTTTAAAAAGAATGAATCGTACCCTAACACCTCTTTAATATTTTGAATACAAAACATTTTTTTATCTTTGAACATTTTTAAAGTATTTTCCCTATATTTAATCCATCTCTATTTTCATCACTTTTCACTCAAATATTCATATAATTATAATCCGAATTCTCATATGGTACTCCAAATTTTTGTTATTCCTTTAATTTCTTTCTTTATGTCATGCTTTTAATAAATTTAGACCAAAGGTCCACCATGTACAACGTAACACTTAACCATTATTTCACGAAGAACTGAGACGTGATAACAACAAAGTATTGGAAGACATCAAGATCAAGCACCTAACATGGTGTACTCATCTGGTAATAGATACATGAGCTTGTTAGCGGTCGGTCTTATTCCTAAACATAATATCTTAAATCATTTTATCTCTAACATTTATATTTAACTTATAAATTGATATAGGAGTATAATTTAATGTTATACATAAGAATTTTAGAGAAATTATACACATTTATTAAAATTAAATAATTCTTTCAGGTTCTTTAATTAATCTCACTTCACACTAAATCAAAATGTTTATATTTCCTACAGTTGAATCAAAATGTTATTTAACTTTTTTTGAGAAATAGACACTAATAGCCTATACAAGCAAGATGACATTCACGACCTCCTAAAAGGAAAGCTTATTAAAATGTTTATAATAATGAAAATAAACACCCTAGCAACTAAACCAACTTGACGCCTTAAATACTTGTGTTTAGTTTTCGGTCAACAGACTACTCATTAAGATATTAACCATTAATCTACAAAGATAAAATTGATCTCACGGTATAGAGCCCTACTAAATCCTTCTAGGCCTTGATTTTGAGTTCTAAAGTAGCCACTGGTGTTTAAAAAAACAACACTGGTGTTTAAAAAAACAACCACAAACCCCAAACTAGATACTGAATGATAATATCAAAAATAATAACCACTAATCTAAACTTTAAGAAAATTAATTAATTAGACCACAAGATCACATGCAATCAACGTTAATCTTTCAAGAAGGAAGATACAAAGAGAGAGAGATCAACATAAAATTAGTCTAACGATGTAAGTCTTGGTAAATCCTTTTTGATCTCAAAGTTATAATCTCATAAGAGACACTTATGTTGAAAGGAGCAGCCCGAACTAAATACCAATGGTGATATAGAAGACAATTAGAGAGAGAGAGATTCAAAAGGATTACAAAACATTCCTTTCCCATTATCCACACCTAAATTATACATGTCAGTGAACAAGGAGGACAATAAGCAAAAGAACGAAAACGAAAGAAGCAAGAAAAGAAAAAGAAAAATCTAAGCCTAACCAACATTTTTTTTTTTGGAGTTAGTCGTCGTAGAAGTACAATAGTGTCAGCAAATTAAAGCTTTGGGGTCTCGTGAATTCAATTTATTAAAAACACCACCACCCCACTTACACCTTCCCTTTCATCATTATGCACAGATTCTCATCCCTTAGATCTGATCAATCTTCCCTTCAATGATCTCACTCATTCAATCCCAAATATTGGCGTTTGAAAGAGACTTCCTTTTGAGTGTGTTTGGAAAGTGTGCAGACCACCAGGCCCTATACTCCAGTTTCCAAATCCAGAAGAATCCTCATAACTACTATTACTATTTATACCTATTGGTGTGGCCAATGGAATCCCTGAACTTGAACTTGAATCCCCAGTTCCCGTACTATTGTTGTTATTATTGCTTCCACTTTGTTGCTGCTGCTGCTGAATGTTCTGCACAATCACACCCCCATCCATAAATGCGTTGTTGTTGTCTCTCTGTAACTCCAAGCCGAATGCGCCATTATTGTAGTTTTGTAAAGGAGAGGCAATTGTAACATTGTTAGGAGTAGTAGTGGTTTTGTAGTGGTTTTGGTAAGCGAAGATATTGGACCAGTAATCTATGGTGGTTGGGTCTTGTTTGATGATGGGTATGGCGAAGCTGAGGTTGGAGGCCGATGAGGATGACTGATCTCGGTCGATGATGATGTTGTTGTTGTTATCAGTTGTTGATCGGTTTCCCTCGTTGCTTTTGCTGTTGTCTGATGCTGCAGAAGAATCTGATGAGTTTCTGGCTTTGGAGGATGAGAATCCTCCTATTGGAAGATTGCTGTTGGCTATGCTCTTGACATCGTATCGGCTCATGTCGAAGTTGGTCACCGCACTTAGTCCTCTAAATTTTATGGCTGCTATATCATATGCTTCAGCAGCTTCTTCTTGAGTACCTAATATATATATATTTTTTAAAAATGGTTAGTTAATAGATTGAATTTTCTACTATCATATAATCATTGCATTAATTCAAAAAGGAAAATTACACAAGAAAGTGACACAATATATGGGGGTCATTTTCTCTCTTTATACTTCCACTTTCCTTCTTTCTTTTGTTTTTTACCCTCTATTTTGTCTATGATTGCATCATCTAAATGGAGTCTATTATCTAATCTTAAGTAGAAAGTAATTGATGGGAAAATGATATATAGATACACACACACACACATGAATATAAAATTGACTCACTAAAAGTGCCGAGATAAAGGTCTTTATTTCCGGCAACTCTGCCGATCCTTGCTTGCCATCGCCCATGCTGGTGGTGCCTGAAATGGACAAAAAGGGCTTAAAGTTATAAACCCCACATTTATTTATTACGATATATATTTCATTCACTCAGAATCAAAAAGATGTATATAGTACAAGAGATGCTACGGGCCAAAAAAGCAACGAATTCAAAAGGCACAGAGATAAAGCTAAAGCATTCAAATCACAATAAATATATGTTATATAGAGATATACCTCGTCACTCCTCTGTAGATTGAGGCCCCTCTAGAGAAACCACTACTCTTCCTACAAAGTGGAAGAGAAAAAAAAAATATTTAAAATCTATAAAAAGACTCGAGGTTGCATGCATAAGTAAATAAAGTGAAACACAAGTAAAAAAAAAATGGAAATGATACTATTTACCTTCGTAGTGAAGCAACAAATTCTTGCCTTGTCATGTTCTTCATCTGTTCCAGTTCCTTCTCATAGCTGGAAATCTACACGAGAAAGAGAAATTAGTAAATATTTGAAGGAATCCATAGAGAAATAAGGAGGACGGAGAATCTTAATTACTGGGAAGTTGGTGGTGGTGGTTGGACCCCAATATTTGAGAGCAGCAAGATCATATGATCTGGCTGCTTTCTCTTCCTTATCATAGCCACCTATGATCAGTAAAGAGCCAACATAAACAGAAATAGAAACATATTTCTTCCAGAAAAAATGATGATTAAGCTTGAAGAGAGAATCTGAATCTCATGGGGTCAAAGCCAAATACTCACCCAAATAGACTGAAAATCATAATGACCAAAAGCATCATCCCAACAGCATCAGGTATAGCCGCACAAAGCAACAAAATAAGAATCCATCAGAATCTTCATTTTTCACTATTTATTCATAAACCAACAACAAGAATAATAACGCAAATAGCACACATTCATAACACTGTAGGAAAAAAATAAAAATATCAAAGCTAGATTGCTTCTTCGTCCAGTTCAAAAACATGACTCAGTAAGTATTATTGGGATTTGAACCCCCAAGCACATTCTCATGCTACCCATTTATTCCGGTCAAATACGAACCCTTCTCTCTCAGACTCGGATCTCTTTGACCCGTTTGGCGCGTGATTACACGATCCATGAGAAGCTAAACCATACTATGAATATGAAAGAACAAAAGTATGTGAATCAGCACTGTGAACTCATTACCTTGCCTTCCTTTCCTACTTTGGCCTTCTCTTCTGCAACTATTATCCCATAGATGAGCTTCATATCTCCCCGTCCATCTATGCCTGATATTACATTTTCAAAAGAAAAAACAAATAAGCAACAAAATAGATTGAAAATACCAAAGTTGGTCTAGCGCTGCTAGATCCTATAGGCCTCAAATTCTGAGTCCAGAGGAAACACATGTGTGATGGAAGGGTAGCCACAAACCCAAACTGGATAACCGATGATAACATTAAAAAAAGAATAGATTGAAAATGGTGTTTCGTGTCTGAGATTATTAGAAAGTGCAGAGTATATAACAAGTGTACCGAGTGACGCCGCGGTAGATGGAGGTGCGTTGGCCGAAGGTGTCCGCGGTTTTCTTAGAAGACGGCACGGCCAGAGCCAGCGACTGCTTTTGCGGTTGCGATTGCTCAGCTGCGGCCAAGCTGGGGAGGAAGCCGGCGGTTATGGTTTTGAGCTCAGAACCGAAGACGTTGTCGGTGGAGAAGTGAGGCGGCGTGGGTACTGCAGCTGTGACCGACGTAGCGGAGGAGAAGGCGCCGCCCAGGAAGTCCTCGAACTTGGGGGCGGCTCCAGCGAAGACGGAGAGGTGGTTGTTGGTTGCACCGCCACCTCCGACAGCCGCATCCGGTGAGGCATCGACGGAGCTCCCTAAAAAAAGAAAAATACAGTTTGTTGATAAATAATAAATAAAAATAGAAAAAGAAAGAGAACGGGAGAGAGTAGAACCTGGGGCTGGGGGTGGGGAAGAGAAAGAAGGAGGGAAGAGCGAGAAAGCGAGCCAGTTGTGAGAAGAAGAGTCCATAGAAGCGTGAAAGAAGGAAAGAAATGAGAGCCAGAGGTGACAGGGCCGAAGTTTATAGTGGAAGTAGGTTAGATTCTATTCTATGATATCTCGATCAGAGGGAGAGAGAGAGAGGTTTGAAGTTTGAAGAAGAAGAGGGAGGTTGATGAGGGAGGAGGAAGAAGAGGGAGGTGACACACATATAGAGGAAGGTGGGAACAGCTGATCGCTGCTACGCCTACAGTGAATAGCGCGACCTTCGAGGTGTTTTTTCTCCCCCCAAACTTCCCTCCTATACGTGTGCTCTTTTTGCACTCTAAACTCATTCATTAATCAATCTAAGAATTGTTCTTTTTTTTTTAAGACGAAAATAGCAGAAACATATACCTTTGATTTACAAAAAGTTTATGATGTCTACTAGATTAACAAAATCCATCTATAGGTAATCTGATAATAAAATAAGATTTTAGAATTTAGATGTTGACCACCTCAATATAATCAATGACAACTTCATAATACTCCCTCTAATCTTTATTACCATGAGGTACAAATTAACAATTTTTACAAATTAATAAAAATATTTAAAGTCAATAAAGTTTTCCTGTTTAAGTAACTTCTAATTTATCCCTATTAATTGCACTAAACTCTAATATTATATTAATTATTATTTTCACACACTATTTTTATTAATTATAGGCATACATAGAAAAAAATAATTAATGTGCTTTAGAAACAATCAAATATATTATAAAAAGGATCAAATACAATTTTTAATTAGTGCATAATAATTAGGACCAAAGAAGTAGTAATTAGCAACTTAGGTATGCATAATGATAATTTGATGAGCTCAAATTGTCAACATTCAAATTTCAAAATCTCATATTCCTACCAGATTATCTATTTATCATTTTTCTAATTTAATAAATAGTTTAAGATTTTTTTTAATTTAAATAGTATATTTTTTCTCATTTTTCTTTTAATTTTTAATAAAAAGCCACAATCATATTGATAACAAAAATATTTTCAATCTTAGTAGTAGAAGGAGGACTGAGGTAATTATATACGAAATTATAAAATAACGAGGGAGGAGCTACAAAAATAAAAGAAGAAATATAGCATAAAGCCTTGAATGTAACTCTCAAGTCTTACCAAATGATACTCTCCCATCATTTTCACAAGGAACTTGTTTTTTTTCTTTTCAAAGATGGTCTTTAATATAAATAATATTTTGTGTGTGTCTCAAAATTAAATATTTCTTTTTCTATCCTATTAAATACATATTTTTGTATTAATTATCCCCCACTCATCACAAATTATCTTTCACTTAATCATTTATTACTTATTCTCTCTCATATTTTATACACATTCTCTCCAACTCCCTTTTCATAAATATAAGCATATTTGGAAAAAACGTAACATTTTTGACACATTTATTGTTTTTAATTAATCTTAACAGTTAATTCGTTTTATGTAATCAGGAAAAAAAATTGCTTATAAAAAGGATCGGAGGGAGCATTTTGTTTGGATTGGAGGTATAAAATATTTTTCCAATGTAATTTACAATGTGTGAGATAGGTTTGCGAAAAGAGTTTTGTTTCAGCTTCCATGAACGTATTTCTCTAATAGAATTAGTTTTACTAGAGAAAGGGTATCTTTTTAATCCTTAGCATATTGTTAAATTTAATTTTTTTAGGGAAAATTTCAGTAAAAGAGTTTTAAAAATAATAAAAGACAAAAATTTGTTTTTGGTATTCATATTTTCAAAGAAGTGTTAAGCCAAATTTATTCTTTTTAAAATTAAAAGGAAATGACAAAAATGCATTTAAACATATTTTTTTAAAAAAAAAATATGTCGATGACAACTAGCTGCCCTAGGCCAGAGCTCCAAGAGCCGGCCTCCCGCCCTTGTGTCGAGCTCCGGTGTGAATAAATATTCCTAAAGTGGTGGGGGTGGGATTTGAACCCCCACCACTTGTTTTGCCAAAAACATTGGTGGCCATTGGGAAACAAATGATTATGCAAACAAATATATATAAGCTAATTCTTTAATTTTTATTCAAATTCATTTACAAGTTTTATTAAGGAATTCACAATATTTCATTAGGTTTTAAAATTTTTTCGTTTACCTAATAAAAAAGTTTACATTATAAGCTTATTTACAAATTTTGTTAAAGAATTCACAATATTTTATTAGGCTTTAACAACTTCTGTTCACTTAGTAAAAAAATTCATACAATGAGTTCATTCACAACTTTTGTCAAGGAATTCTCGAAATTAGACTAGGTTTTAACAATTTTCTTTACAAAATAAAAAAGTCACACTATCATGTCATTCAAAAATTTTGTTAAGAAATTAATGACATTTCATTAGGTTTTAACAACTATTGTTTGCCAAGTAAAAAAGTCACACTATCATGTCATTCACAATTTTTGTTAAGGAATTCTCAACATTTGATCAGGCTTTAATAACTTTCGTTAAAAAAGTTATACTATCAGGTGTTGACAACTTGTGAATTTTTTGGAAAAAATAAAACATTTAGAAACCTAATGAAATATGGTGAATTTTTTAATAAAACTTGTGAATAACTTACTTGGCAAAAAAAGTTGTTAAAACCTAATTAAATGTCGTAAATTCCTTAACAAATTTTGTGGATAACTTGATAGTGTAATTTTTTTACTTGGTAAACGGACGTTGTAAAAACCTAATGAAACATCGTGAATTTCTTAATAAAACTTGTAAATGACTTAATAGTGTATATTTTTTACTTAGTAAACGAAAGTTGTTAAAATTTAATGAAATGTTGTGAATTTCTTAACAAAACTTGTGAATTACTTGATAGTATGAATTTTTCACTTGATAAACAAAAGTAGTTAACCTAATGAAATATCGTGAATTCCTAAATAAATTTTTTGAATGGGTTTGAATTAAAGATAAAAAGTTAATATATATATTTCTTTGTATAACATGTCATGAAAGCCATTGGTGACCATTGTGACATCAAATCTTTTGGGCCAACCAAGTGGTGGGGTTCAAACCCCAACCCCACCATTTAGGAATATTTATTCTCGACGGAATATATCCTTCTCACAGGAATATTCATGTCGGAGCTCCAGTGGCCGCCCGCCCGCCACCAAAGCTCTAATGGTGGCGGCCAGTTGGGTAATTTTTTTAGAAAAATAATATATAAGGACATTTCTGTCATTTTCTTTAAATTTCAAAAAGATATATTGGGTATCAAAACACCATTTTGTCATTTCCTATTTTTGAAGGTTTTTTTTTTTTTAAAAAAAATTTCCCATTTTCTATATGATCATCCGGTATTCAATTCGAGGTTGGTGATTGCTCCTCTCAACACAAGTGTCTTCTTTAAGATTCAAACTTGATATCCAAAGAAATTTAGCGGGACCTTACATTGCTATATCAACTCTATGACGACATTAAACGTATGAATTTATCTTTAATTTATTAACTTCTTACTAAAATGTGGGTACCACTTACTCTATTTCTCCTAGAAAACACCAAAATACTTTATATTCTTAAGATTTAAAGAGTAGAAAAAATGTTGAATTTTGAGCGCAGGAAATAAAATAATAATTAATTTATACTTTAGGAGGCCAGAAGTTCAGAAATGGGTCTCATTGAGAAAATGATAAATGTGAATAATTTTTAGTTAGATGACTCCAATCTCTGTTATAGGGCGTGTCTTTTTGGGTGTTGTTGCTTTATTGATCCTCATGATAGTTTTAAAAGTATTAACCATTTTTTTGATAGTGTTAGTGAGAAAATATTGATTAATACTTATCTGGTTTTTAATATAAGACATATTTAAATAATTTAATTATATTAAAAAAATTGGTTAAATTAGTTAATATGACGTGTATTTTCTAAAACAATATAGTCACCTTCCTTAATTCATTCATTTCCTTTCTTCCTTGATTATTGTTGAGCGTGATTAATAAGGGTAAATTAGTAAAAATTGACATATATGAAAATCTTGTTTTATATTTAGGACCAAAATCAATTCCCTAAATATGTCTTATTTAATGACCGGAGGAGTATGATATTAGTGTTTAGTATAATTAATAAAGATAATATTTGAAATCACTTGAATTTTACAAAAAAAAAAAAAATTAATGCTTTTAAATATTTTTATTGATATATGTGAATTAGTTATTTTTTAGGGAAAATCCCAATAAAATCTATGTGAAATATCAAAATATAAATTTACGCCTATACTTTTAAAAAATTCCTAATTAGGCCGAGAGGTCTTATTAGGAATTTCTAATTATTGTTAAAAGACCAGAATACCCCTCTATAGTTAAGGGAAATTAAAAGATGTAGGCATAATTTTGGTTTTGATAATTTCAGCAAGCTAGATTTTTTTTTTTTTGGTAAGAACAAGTTTTGGAGGGATTCGACATCAGTTCCTCACCAAGGCCAGGGCACGGCCCCGGGCTCTATGAGCACTTACTGAGGACTTACGAGATCGCCTACCAAAGGAGTCCCAGCGACAGCAGAGGGGATCGAACCCACGACCCAAGGGCCTAGTCCTGGATTCCTTACCATCCATGCCAACTCACATTGGCTAGATTTAATTTAGATATAAGCCCAGCTAATCCCTCCGTCATTTTTCAAGAAATTGGTAATAACTCCAGATAATTCATGACTCATATCTTGACTCTGTATTATTAATTTGGATTTGGAAGCCTTTGATGGTGAAATCGAATACCATTGTCATATATCAATGATTGTGTTTTAAAAATAATTCTATAAAAACCTACTATGCAATTGCTATCCCAACAAAAATTTGATTATGATGCAAAGATTGAGGAAAAAACAAAAACAAAAACCTATAACAAACATGCAAATAAACTAAAAATAAAGAGAAATTATAAATTAAATATAGCTAAAATAATCAAAACAAAATTAAGCCAACATCTTTCAATTTTCCTTTTTAACTATATAGGCATTTTGGTTGACCAAGAGATGGTACTGCTATGTTGACCATCAATCAAAAAAACTATTTAAGGGGCATTTAGTCTTTCAACAACATTAAAAAATCTCTAAAAAGGCCTCTTGACCTGATTAAGAATTTATTAAAAGTATAGTCCTAAATTTAAATTTTAATATTTCATTTGGATTTAATCGGATTTCTCCCTATTTTTTATATGACAATTTAACTAAGACAAATTTAAGTATTATCAGACCTAATTAAAGGCTGCTTTTGCACATATTCAAACTCAAAATCTCGCGATTAAGCGATGAAAGACCCTTTTCTATGAGGACCAACCCATGTTAGTTAGTGACTAATACTTAGGGAAAGTGGAAGCTTTTCATAGGGAAGAAGGAAGAACGGATGGATACAGAAAGTATGGAGATTCTGATGTATGTATTTACAATTATGGTTGTTTTAGAATCCTAGAAATGGAACATCATTTATAATAAGATACACATGGTATATAATTACTACATTTTCCATTTAGGGCCCGTTTGAATGGGCTTTTAAAAAAAGTGTTTTTTTTTTTTTGTAGTGCTTTTTTTTAAGCTCTAAATTGGAGCTTTTAAAAAAGTAGCATTTTGGTTTTTTCTTTTTTGTGACTTTTTCTTTTTTTTAAAAAAAAATAATCTAAACACATAAATTAATTAAAAAACATTTATCTTTACATTAAAAAGTGTCTTTTTAATAAAAAAAGCCCATCCAAATGGCCCCTAATTTGATAAGTTATAGCATTTTTGAGTTTTTTTATAAACCTTAAATATTTTTAATAAAAATATAAATATTTAGAAAGGTCAGTTGACACTCTTGACCAATCTATGGAATTGGTCCTATTGGATTAGGCTTTGTTGTCAAATAACCTTTGTTTGAGAGCACTTGAAATAAGTATTTTAATATTTTACAATATAGAACTTTGCTCACATATTTATCTTGTATTTAGTAAAATCAATTAAAATAAGGAAATCCAAATAAGTACTACATGTGAAGATATAAATGCCCATTTGATTTCTAGAATATTTTTACAGAAATAAAAATTATCTATTGAAAAAAATGTGTTCAATGGAATTGAATAAATAAATATGTTTTAGATAACTAATTTATCAATATTAAGGAAATTAATTTAGTTATTTATAAAGATGTTTGTTAGTTTTTCTGAATTGCCTCATTTAGTCATTTACATTGAAAACTATACTTTTGATGGAACCTCTCTTAAAATGTGTAATTGGCTTGGATAATTTGAGAAAAGAATTAATCCTTTTGATCCTATATATAAGATATAGATAATTGAATTATGTATATAAAAAATGATTAAAGACAATAAATGTGTAAAGTGTTAACTATAGTGATTAAAGAGAAATTAATATGGTGTTACGATGTTATAAAAAAAAAAAAAATTATAGGGAAAGATGAAGAATTATATGGATTGTTGATAGAGCAACAAGCTCATACAACCATTATAACCTCATAGGTTTACAATAATTTCTCCTCACTTGAGGCTAAAGAACTAACCTCACTTGGGGACTTGAGAGAAACTTCGAAAGACTCAATGTTACCTTCTCTCTTTATATGGTGGGGATTAATATCCCTTCACACCTAAATGTCTTTCTAAGACCCTTACTTATAGTGCCCTTGAGACATTGATTAACCAACTATTATCTTAACTAACAAAGTAAAATCTTAACTACACTTCAATATTCCAACATAAACAAGTAATCTATTCTCATTATTTATATATATATATATATAGTGAGAGAGAGAGAGAGAGAGAATGAGTGAAAAAAGAGGTAAAAAGGATAGTGGGGGTAAAACTGAAAAAAAAAATCCCGACAAATACCAAAAATTATAACTTATATATAGGGCTAGAGGGAGTATTAATTTGAAAAATAAAGAGGATTGATATTTTCATTTAAGAAAAAGAACCCTCTAACTAACTCCAACTCCAATACTTGGGAGGAAAGGACAGAAGGAGTATTTACCTCCAAGAAAAAATTGTGAAGCTTGACTACTTGACGGTAATCCTATATAGAAGGTGGCAAAGGAGTGGCGCGATACTTTTGGGTCATATAAAGCTAAATGTCACACCCGGAAAGGAACGTTAGATGATTTGCGTGCTCGAACACTCTGTATTTAAATAGGAGGTTTAGACTTCAAGCATGGACAAGTCTAGAAACTCCTAAAATATTGTAGATATATGTACATAGAGGTAATATTGTATGGAAAATTCTAAAATCTCTCATGAAAAGATAAATATCTAGATATTTGTAGAGAAGGTTTTGGAGAACCAATCTCCACCAAAGGATGATTTTGATCTTGACCATTCATTGAAGAGGTGGTAGGCTATAAATAGAGGTGCCCTCCTCATTTGTAATTCATCCAAGGGAATTCAATCAAATATCATTCAAGAGCTTCTCTCTTTAGAGTCTCTTTCTCTCTCTAAAGTTCTTAGTCCTTTGTGTTCTTTGCCTACTCGTGAGGGATCGGCTGACTTAGCTAAGATAAAGGGGAGTGATCAAGCTAAGGTCGACACAGTATTTGAGAGATCAAGCCTGTGACATAAAGCTTTAGAACCATTTTTAAATGATAAGAAAGAAAATGATCTCAAGAAATCTTTCAAAGAAAAATTGTTCAATCCTAATTACTCCATTTATGTACATAGCCTAAGATGTCAATTTTATTGTTAAAATAAGGAAACCCAATGTTGCAATATTTGATGCAAATACAAGTTTAGAGAGTGACCATGATTGTGCTAGACTACAAAAGGCCTATGGCATGTCTTGCCGTGCCTACTTGGTGGGAGAAGGCTACAATGCTTGCTAAGTGGGAAAAGGTTCATAAAGAGGATTGAGCGAAATATTCAAAAATTTAGGAAACGCTTTGAAAGGCACAAAAGGATATTAATATTGGGCAATAAATTATTCGAAAGAAAAACGATAATAGAAGAATTTAAGATTTTTTTTAAAAAAAAAGACACTAAAGCGTTAGTAGCCAATAATCTCAAACATTGTTTGATTCATGCTACTCTTAAATCAACATATGAAGTATAAATGGATGATAATGGATAATATAGGAAAAGGGAATGATCTGGAGAGAACTATGTCATCAAAATTTTAGAAGGCTGAATTCGTAGTTTCATTAATTCAGTCCCAAAAGGGAAAGTAATGACTGCAATTTTCTATTGCCTCAACATAGCAACACCATAAGGAGCAACAAGCCTCGGATCCTTCATCAACAACCGTCTCCTAATTAGAAGGCGATTGTTCATCAAAGATACAAAAATTATCTGCTAGTTCATGAGAAAGCCTAGTAAAATAATCAGCAAAACTATTATTTTCCTTATAGAGATGGCTGAATACAACTGTCAATCTCTATAAACAAGTGACCTAGCTTCATCCACAATATCTTTATAAAGGTAAGTTGTCACACTCAGGTGATCAAGTTTATGTCTTTAAAGCATTCCCAGAAGAGGCAGTTTTTCCTATAGCCTCTAACATATTACACATATTAGTTCCGCAATGGCGGGTGGAACTTGCTACTAAAACCACGTATCCATCTGTCCATGTATTACCCTTATGAATATGCGTCTTTGCATTGAGGAATTGGGGACTGTTTAGTGTTTACGTTCATTGTCTAATCATCTCAATGTAAAAATCTCTAATCTCTAAATTAGCCAAAACCCCATCCTAACCCACAGGTCCAACCCGATATAACCTGGTCTGTTTTGCCATAGGTTGGGTTTTTCCAAGGTTAATGAAGATCAAACCGGGTTCCTGCAGGTCAAACCGGGTGTCATCAGGTTTCATGTTTTGTTAAGAAGCCCTAAAAAAAGGAGGAAGAAAAATCCGTTTCTGTTGAACCTAATCAAGCTTTCCTAGTCGCCCAGCTTGACAAAGCAGATTGTAGGGGTCGCAATTTTATGTGAGCTTCATTCTCACTTGAACAACATCAGTGGAAATAGAAACAAAAATGGGAACACTATCAATCAATCACATAAATATCAATTACTTGATAGGTTACGGCTCAACTAGGATAAAACAAAGATAACATGTTACTAATATATTAGTAAATAGTACAAAGAACTCTAGCCAATGCTTAAGCATTCCCTTCGGAGGTAATAAGACCGCAGGATTTTAGCAAAGGTATCACTCGATATCTGTAGATGGCTAAGACTTCACCTCCGACCCCTGGCTTCCTCATTTTCCCTCTCTCGCTTCTTGTAAAGCTTCTCAAGAACACGCTTGGCCTCACATTGCGGAAAATTAGTTAAATCATAGTAATGTGGTGCTATATCAATCAGCCTGCGTCAAATAACAATTGTGAGCACACGGCCCTCACTGTATAAAACATTTTCCATTTATAATTGGAATATTCAATATTCAATCGCTCAACAAAACCAGATATTTCTGAAACTAATATAGAAGAATGCTTTATTGACTAGCATTTTAACTGAACACAAGTTCAGATTGCACCAGGCTCCATTTTAAACATGATTTTCAATTTTTCCGGTATAAGCTAGTCAAATTGAGTTTGAACAGACTGCAACAACATAAAAGAAACTGAGAAGCAGAGAAAAATCTTACCACTCCCCGCGTATGTCTGTCACTGTACGAATAAAATTCCTGCTGGTTAGAACATACTCATTGTAGATGACCCATTCAGGCTTGTGGTCTAGGCAATTTGATGGATGCAAGTGCACCACCTAAACACAAGAATATTAAAAATTTACAAAAATCATAAAAACACAAGAAAAAAGACCAATACTTCTAAATCTACTGGTGGTAAATAAAAGCTGAACATGAACATCCTCACTTATTCACAAATGCACAAGGAAGGAAGAAATTAAAAGCCACTTGTCTTTAGCAAACCTGGTTGTCTTTCACTGTCAAGTAGTGTCCTGTGCGCTCCAGGTGAGCTACCTGCATAAAATATCCTGCTAGCATAGCCTTACGTATGTTGACATAGTAGTCACGACTGTTGAAGTCAGTGCTGCAAAACTTCAGGTTGAACCGAGTCATGATGCGCACTAGTTGTTGTCTAACATTATCAGCTGCTTTCAGTGCCCTATGATTAACAAAGTTATCGTAGCACCACGAGGGATCCTCATCTGAAGGCATTCACACAGTATATACACCTCAGTTTAAGGAAAATATTAACAGCAAGGTATTAAGAGTACAAGAGAAGTGTGACAAAAAAAAGCACTTACTGTTTTGCTTGTAAGCATGATACACATTCAAGAGGGTGAGATGATCTCCATCAATATGCCCAAACCTAGCTTTCGCTTCATCAGCTGCTTTTTGTGCCTCCCTAGGCCGGACAAAGCAATTGGGTACTAAAGAAAGAAATTGATTATCACAGAGGAGGAATATCGTGGGTCAGCAGATGCATAGAGGCGAGACCACACCAATTGCTTCATGAGAGAATACTGAAAAACTGCAACTATCTGCATCAGCACTTACTTAGAATCCTATGGTGCATGCCAACTGGTGGCATGGAACCCAAAGAAGACAGTTACTGATGACAACCTAAATGGACACATTTCACTGACCAACTTCATGTGCGATTGAACACGCATGTAAGCAGTCAAACAACCCCAGCACATGTACAAGATTGTCTATGCACACATGCACAATAGCTAGGCCTCCATGTCAAAAGGAAGCCCGGCAGAACCCCATTTCCTAAACCTATGGTGGGACTCTAGACAGACACTAAAAAGGAATTTAATATCATACCTGAAAGCATGGCAGAGACTGACAGGATCTCATTTGAGCAATTGAATTCGGGACTCACAACGAGCATCTTTGACATCTGCGGGTCCAAGGGAAATTCACTCATAATTTCTCCCAACTTTGTCAAGTTACCTTCATCATCCAGGGCACCCAAGTAATTCAGTACTTCCAGAGCACGCATCAAGGTCTCAGGAGCGGGGGGGTCCATGAAATCAAAATGCACCAGGTCATCTATACCCAATTTCTTCAAGGTGAGAACTGTGTTGGCAAGATTTGATCTTAAAATTTCAGGATAGGTCTGGGGCTGAAGATCATTATGGAAACTTTTCTCAGTGTAAAGTCTAAAACACTTCCCTGGTTGAGTTCTTCCCGCACGCCCTGATCTCTGGTGTGCACTAGCTTTCGATATTGGAGATACCAATAGAGACTCAACTCGAACTCTTGGGTTATAAACCTTCTGCTTAGAAAACCCAGGGTCAATAACATAGACTATACCATCAATTGTCAAAGAAGTTTCGGCTATATTGGTTGATACCACAATCTTCCTTCCAGGAGGCCCACCCTCCGTAAGTGGAGGTGGAGCTGGCTCAAAAATCTTCTGCTGCATAGCAGGGGGAAGAGTAGAGTACAAAGGAACAGCCTTGACAGGGCCCACCTGATCTCCCAAATTTCCAACTTCTTTTGATATTTTGCGGCATGCATCTTCTATCTCTTCCTCACCAGTCAAAAATACTAGTATATCTCCAGGAGGTTCACACATGTGAATCTGCACCACAGTCCTGATGGCAGCCTCCAAGTAATCCCTTTCAGGGTCCTGAGTATAAAAAATTTCCACTGGATGGAGCCTTCCAGGAACTTTCATAAGTGGCGCACCATTAAAATAGCCCTGAAACTTTTCAGCCTCAAGAGTTGCACTCATAACAACCACCTTCAGGTCAGGTCTATTTTTAAGCACTTCCTTAAGAAGACCAAATAGCACATCTGTAGCCAAAGTCCTTTCATGTGCCTCATCAAGAATAATTACTTTGTATCGCTCCAAAAGTGGATCCGTCATTGCTTCTCTTAGAAGCATACCATCTGTGAGATACCTATTATGAAAAAAGAAAAGATCACTTTAGACAATGCTTAAAAATGTGAACCAAAAAGGGGGGAAACTATATTAAGGACCAAACCAATTACAGGAAGTATTTTAATAGAACAACACGTACTTCAAAACTGTCCTGGCACTACTGCAATCCTCAAATCTGATGCTATAACCAACCTCTTCTCCAATATTTACATCCATCTCTTCCGCCACACGTCTAGAAACAGACATTGCAGCCACTCTACGAGGCTGAGTGCATCCAATCATCATCTTCCTGCGCTTATCGGGGGTTTCTAAATCTACAGCTTCCAGAACAAACTGAGGGATCTGTAATCCAAAAAAAGAAACAAAGAAAACAAACACATCAATAATTGGAGACATGAACAAAGAATCAACAGTAGTTCATGCAACTAGAACCCCAAAGCATACCAAGGACAATAAAATGAGTTGTTATACGTGGGGCATGCCAGATACTAAGAAATCCAGTCCATGACAGTTCACCCAAAACTTTAGTCATTAAAATTCTAACATCCTCAAAAGGAACTGGCTGAAATGAAGTGAAAGCAAAGACCGAAAGAAATGAAAGAAGCCTAACGCGTGGAGTGAATTAATAATTACCATTGTACAATCTATGATGCAGTTCCAGCATTCACTGACATCTTAGCCCAATATTTACTAGTTCCTACCCCTCTTCCATTCAGTGTGGTTGAGTAAGACTAACAACTCCAAAAAAAAAAAAATTTGACATTGGCATTGATCCATTCAATCTTGATTCCAGAAAACAGAGGCAACTGAATCGATCTCCATTAATTGTTGTTGCCACAACCTAGATTGATTAACAGAGACATACAAACAATCTAACACAAATCTTGTTTGAATCAACAAACTAACCTGGGTAGTTTTGCCACTACCAGTCTCCCCAACCAATATCAGACTCTGATTAGCCTTCAAAGCCAGAAAAAACTCCTCCTTCTGTTGCCATACAGGTAAGGTCTTTCTCTTCTCCAAAATTTCATAGTACCTTGGAGTGTAAGGTCTCCCAGTCCACCTATTAATTAGACTGTTACCAATGGTGTTGTTGGCATTGATGGCCCCACCATTAGCTTTGGCCATTTTGACTGTGGAGTCGTCTACCACATCAAACAGACTGACCTTCCTCTTTCTCTCCGTACCCATCAAAAGCCTAATCCTGCAATGCAGTACCAGAGAGCTAAAATTGGTAAAGAAATTGGTTTTTAAAAAGAAATCAAAGAAGATCCAACTAAATAACCCTTCAAGAACTAGATCCAAATGACCAAATCCCTCAAACAAGTAAGCCTGCCACACAGGTTAGGACAAAATTATGGCATGCAACTATAATGAGAAGGAGGATAAGATTCCAGAAGTACTAATCATTTTAAGAGATAAATTGAACTCATGATATTGTTGGATGGTATCCTTTCTGTAACTAACACTTTCATTGGAATCAACTGGACATAAAAATTAAAATCACATACAACAACAAAGCCCTATCTCACTAAGGGAGTACAAAAAATCAGATCTTTGGATAGATTATTAACCAAAAGATCCCACTCTATAACCTCATGAAGTGTTCGCTAGGGCCATACGTAACAGCAACTACAGAGATCATTCACAGCAAAATAAGCTTTATCAAGTCCTATTTTGCTAAATTCTCACCCTTCTTAAGGAAGAAATAGAACATAAAAAGAAATATGCTGAAATTAAATAACATCATGCATTACCACAATGGCAGAGAATTAAACCAGGACCAATAGTAATAGCAAGTGCAGATCCTTCCAAGTCAAATAAGCTTTATCAAGGGCTTCTAACACAACCTGCAATAAGTAATCTCCAGACTTAATTCTAGGGCCTTAGAGAGTTAGAGTAACTCAATGATTACTTTTAATGCTAGGGCCATACGTAACAGCAACTACAGAGATCATTCACAGCAAAATAAGCTTTATCAAGTCCTATTTTGCTAAATTCTCACCCTTCTTAAGGAAGAAATAGAACATAAAAAGAAATATGCTGAAATTAAATAACATCATGCATTACCACAATGGCAGAGAATTAAACCAGGACCAATAGTAATAGCAAGTGCAGATCCTTCCAAGTCAAATAAGCTTTATCAAGGGCTTCTAACACAACCTGCAATAAGTAATCTCCAGACTTAATTCTAGGGCCTTAGAGAGTTAGAGTAACTCAATGATTACTTTTAATGCTACCAAAACTACATTTGGAGAACTTCCACATGATCCCAAACAAAAAAGTTACTAGATAGACTAATACAATTGAGTGTTTTAAAAGAAACATTCAGGAATGGAGGAAAATAAAAACTCACATGGGTGACCTAATAGAAAAATGTGGTATAAGGCTTTCACTAATTAGTATGCGCGAAAAGCAAAGAGAAACTCAAGACATACGTCTCTGCCCTAACCTAGATGAGAAATGTTCAAACAGGGATATGAGTCAGAAAGTCACCATCATTAAGCATGTAGGAAAGCAGCAGCAGAAATCATGGACCTGACGTAATAAAATCACAGGTCCATTATCACTTCTGATAGCCTCATTATTCTTGATTCTAAAAATTTATTTTCTGCCATGATTCTCTCAATTCATTGGGTATATAAACAATTTACATAGGATTACAAAATAAGGATGATAAAAGCTTCTATCCGCTTCTCTTTTCCTTCTGTCTTTGTTTCTTCAATATTTTTTACGATAAATTAACTACATATATAACAGAATCAAATAAAAGGAAAGGGAATATTACGCCTCATGAATAACTGAACTCTCCACTGATATTATCTTCAAAATAACCCAAAAAACTGCTAGCTTCAAGTCTCAGAAAACAACACACAAATGACTGAGAAAAAACAAAAGGAAACACACAGTAACAGATGCACACACATTGAAGATAGCTTTGGAGAGGCCAACACGCTCCCTTCAGTCAGTGCATAACTTGTTACCCCTTCTCTCTATCATACTCAGCCCTATATTCTTTATTCACTAGCCTATGTTTTCTCTCCTTCAACAAACAAACCGTTCAGTTTCCCTCAGTTTCCCCTTCAATCACTTGGACCGGTTTGGCCCAATCCCCAAATCCAAATGATAGGCACCTTGTCCTCAAGGCAGAAGGCAGGAAACCAAGTTCAAATGATATCATAAGATTCCCAAGTGCAGTCAGGCAAGTCTTGCGTTGAACCATAATCATAAAAATACAATTAACATTTAATTTTCAAAGGAAGTAATTCTATATATATGTTTAGCCATGATAGTTTGACAGAAAGTGGAAGCCCAAATTTATTCCGCTATCAAACTTCTCCAGTTTACAGAATATTAATTTTAAAATTAAATATTAGAAGCAGTTGTGAAACAGATTTGCCATAAACCATACAGCTCACACTTAACCAACGCATAAATCAGTCCAAATACCATCTCCTCATGACTTGTGCGGCATCTTCGCAAAATATTCTCTTATTTTTGTAATCAGGCTAAAAAACTAATTTCTTGACTTTTGAGGTTAGTAAAAAAGGATGAACTGGAACATTATTTATATAAAGTGGAATGACATTCTAAATTCTGCAAAAAAAAAAAAAACTAGCAGACAGACCAGATTTCAGATTTTACCATGAAACTTGACTGCTATTTCGACATCTTGAGAATTCAAAGAGAGAAGAAGCTTTACATAATCAAAAGTAAAATAAAAATAAAAACCTTGATAAGCTACAGCGACGGAGGTTGAAGGGGCCGGAGAAGTGGGAAGAAGACGACGTGAGGTTAAAGAGCTGGAGTCGGCGAACAGATGCCAACACCGACGCCGACGACGGAGAGAGCTGGAGTCGGCGATGATTGCAGGGTTGGAAAGACGCCGAAGGTATTGGGGCTTAGGGATTTTATGATCGGGAGGCCGAATAAAGAATTCATTCAACCTCAACTCGAAATTACAAAAATTAAAAAATAAATGAAATAGAGCAAACGTGTCGTTTGAGCCTTTCACATGGAACCCTATATAATGTCATTTTCTTTTTAAAAAAAATTAAAAATAAACAATAAACAAAAAAATCGTTTATTGGGAGAAGAAAAAAAAGTGAAGATGCAATTTCAACAACAATGTTTTATGCTCGGGCATTTACTCATTTAGTCTTCATGTTAAAATACAAGCAAACTTTATAAATTGGCCAATTTAACCAAAGTCATTACCTCTCACAAACCAAACTGGTTCAAGTACATCTGGAGGTTATATTTTGTGCTGCAGGTTCTTATGTCGAGGCCGAGGAGACCTAAAAATTGGGGTTTCTTAAAATGATAAAATGACAATTTAACCATTATGTTAAAAATATATAATTATTACAAAATTATCATATGACATGTAGGATGCCACATATCTTCTATTAACTTGACAATTTTTGTTAGAAAGGTAATGGAAAGTAAACGGTAAAGAGGTTTATAATAAAAAAACAAAAGGTCAGGGATGTTCAATTTAAACTTTAAAATATTATGGGGTTATATATACACCTACCCCAAAATTTATGGGGTTTTTTGTATTATTTAGCCTTATATCTGAACTGGTATATTTATTTGATATATATAATAAAATATAAATACTTAGTCTTTAAAAAACAACCAACCAATAATCAACTAATATAACCCTGAGATTAGCAAGCAAGAAAAAAAAAACAAAAAGAAAGAAAACACTCTGAGATTAGAAGATACTACTCCCTCCGTCCCTAATTATAGGAGTAAATTTTGGAGTTGGTTTTGGTCCTAATTATAAGAGCAAGTTTTAAATTTTGTCAATTTTTTCTATAATACCCCTATTTATACTTATTATTAGGAGCATTATATATATGTGTGTTTACATATATATGTAGATTTGTGTTTATGTGTGTCAATATATATGTGTAGATATATATGTGTGAACACACACACATATATAAACATATATATATATATGTGTGTGTAGATATATGAGTGTGTGTCTCTATGTATGTAGATAGATCTATATGTATACACATATATACACACACACATATATGTATACACATGGGTATATAAAAAACAACTAATATATATATATATAAACTAATATGTCATGGATATCTAACGTAAGGCAAATTAGAAACACTTATAATTAGGGCAACTTGTGTCATTTTAAATTTATATAAGGACATTTTAGAAAAATGAGTAAAATTAACTAATTTAACTCCTCTCCTTAATTCTCTCAAAATCGGTTAAATTGCTCTTATAATTAGGGACGGATGGAGTACCTCCTATTATTGATAGAAGATCCAACTTAAAGTTAAATTTCTTTATTAAAATGGATATTATATTAAGAATCCAACAATATTTACTTTTATAAAAGAGAGATCTCATTTTTCATGTCTTGAAATCATATTAAAATGGCCTCGTTTTACCAAAGTCACACTAGTCCGAGTTCAATATATCTTTCGAGTATTGAATAGTTTGATAATAAAAAAATGATAGCATATGGTAAATTAAACAATCCTAAATGTTTTTCAAATAAATTATCAAGCATTCTTGAAGGTAAAACATAAATGCAGGGAAAACAAGTGAATGTCTAGTCTTTTTTTGTTCAAATATACGCATATTGTCTTAGTATCATTCTTTTTTGGGTCAAATGAATACTAACATAGTATTCATCAAAGAGGCAAACCAATACTAGTTCAACGAAGTTCAGCATCTGCATTTAAAAAAAATTATATTCTTAATTGAAAAATCATTATTTCCAAGTAAAGTACATATATAAAATAAAAGACGACATCATATTTTAAATAAAAGATATATTAAAATAGATATTGTAATTAAAATTTATCACAAAAATTAATAATAAATGTAATCAGATGGAGACTAATTAAGGATTAAGAATTTGGTGACTTTGTTAAGAATTTTTTTTTTTTTTAAAAGGTGAAGAAAGTATCATTAAAAACGCAAAAGAAAGGAAAGAGGGAAGGAGTACTTAAGTTGGACTTTGTAGAATCATTACTATTACTATTTAAATATATCCAATATTTGAAACTACCAACTAAATTGAATATAAATTTGGAATGTGCTCAATCAGAAGGCTTTTGAACTCACGATTTTATTTAAGAAATGTTTGCCTCTTTGGTTGTATGATTTCATTGACATTGATATAATATTGTTGGACCAGACTGTCAATATTAATTAATTGTTCATATTAGAATTTACCCTTGTACTTCATGAAGTTTCCAAGTCATATAATTACGAGCCCTCTAGGGAAGAAGAAAGAAGGTTCTAGACTGGAATGAGAGGTGCTGCATGTGGCCGCCATTATTGATGGTTTCTTGTTTAAATTTAATTAGGGAAATTTAATGATGTTCTTTCAGTTACTAATTAACTAATTCAAAAGTTGGGTGCAAAACCTAGCGCTGAAAGGAACATTCCAGATCTTACATTCTGATTGCAATTTTGGAGTTCTAGAATTGTGGGGATGCAGTTTTGGAGTATTTATTAATGTGTTGGTGGTGTGTTAATAAAAGTCTATTCTTACCAACGGAGTAGTGAAATTAGGAGACTAATCTCTCATCATAATCCAACTAATATTTGAATTTTTATTGGGAAATGTACTCATTAAGTATTAAACAATGCCTTAAACAATATTGTCTTCAATAAGATGATACTTGTACTTAATAAAAAAACCTATTCTAAAAAAGAGTTCAAGTGACTGCTATATGGCTATAAAAAGGCATGCATGCTAGTTTGGCTGTTTGGTATAAGGGATTTGGAGGGAAGGGAAAATTTTTATGAATTGAATTTAAAAAAATTAGAGAAGTGGGATTGAAGGTTTTTAATTAATTTTTTCTTACTATTTTATTTTATATCTTATCTATATTAAAGTTTTATAACCCCATTTCTCCAATTTTTTTAAATCCAACTTATAAATTTTTTCCCTCCCCTCAATTTCCCTCCTGCCAATTAAACAGACCCCGAAGGTTACTCTTGAGTTTTCAAGCTCATCTACTTTTCTTTTCTTCTTGTTTTGTTCCTTAAGAAATACAAGGACCTAACAAAATAGTAGATGAGGGGATAAAACTCATCAAGAGCATAGTGTATTTAGACTAGCATTTGGCACGAGATAGTGTAGCATTTGGCACGAGACAGTTGACACTATCTTTTTAGGTGGCAATCACTTGAACTCTCTCTAAGAAAAAAAAAAAAAGATGTAAAACTTATATAGCACGCATCTAATAAACATTAAATGTAATGATTTTGTGATGTAAGATTTTCTTTTAAGAAGCACACATCATAAATACAAACCTCACGTAGGATTCCTTAATATAAGTGAAACTAAACTCCCCGTTTGGTAGCATGGAATTGGGGATGGGAAGTGAAATTATAAGTGATACCCAAAATTTGAGTGCTTGGTTTACTTTTTTGGTATGGTGGAAGTACTCTAAGGAAGTCATAGTTCCATAGCCGAGCTCAATGGAATCCAGCTCCAATTCCATGAAACTGAAGCTCTCACCATATTTTTTTTAATTAAAGGGGCAAGCACTAACGACCTGAGGGTACAAGCAGGACTGAACCTGCATCCTCTCACTTAAAGAGAACTCTCATACCACTAAGCTACAATGTCTTTGGTAAGCTCTCACCATTTTGCCACTTGAGAGATTGCTGTGAACCTGTGACAATAATGGCATCGATCTCTGGAGTATATGTCACCCTCCATATTCAGTCCATCTCTCCAACTCCATGCTTCAGTTGACAAGTCAATAGCATCGTCCCCCCAGCAAATTCAAAGGGTCCATGCATGGTCGCCCTCTACTCTTTCACCGTCATCTCCAACACCCATCGCAGTCACTGTTTCCAGCATGGATGAGATCTTCAAAGGGAGAAGTCTCAAATGTGATGGATGTGAATTTTTGGGCTGGTGATTTTTCTTTGGTGGGTGCAAGTGTTCTTGAACCGGATTACTTTAGGACCTACCTCCATTTTCAGATCTACTTTTACTTTCACTTCCATCAAAAACTCTTCAATGTTACCAAAGGGGCATAAAGTGGTTGAAACGTACAGAATCTGAAAGATTAACTTGTGGACAAATTATCTTACTTCCATATACGTGTTTTTCCCTGAAAAGACTGTAGATAGGTATATTAAATAGTTACCCGAACTTTGTTTTTTTAGTTTTCTTGTTATGAGTTTTGTTTAGCAAAAATCCAAAGAAAATTTGGCTGGTCGCATGAAAGTGTTAATTATAAACAAGGTATCAAATCTCAGTCGACCAAATACCAAGATAGCGATAGATGGTATACTTTCACGAGAAAAAGACAGACATTGAAACTAATTTGAACATTTCTTAAAGATATAATAGGAGTTTATACATCTCTGGTAGGTATACAAAACTTTTATGTCATCTCACTAGTTATGATATTACCAGGACAAATAATTTTTATTTATCGATGAAAAACAGCTAATTATATGAAATATCTATCATAGTGACAGAGTTTCGTCACTAAAATCAATTAGTGATAGATTATATTTTAGTTCACTAATATATATAGACACAATGAGATCAATATGATTCTGTAAGAAATTATTAAAAAATGAAGATGAACCACCCACTTGGTGAATATTTTTGAAAGAAGTGGCATAATGCAAATGAACATATCATCCATGGATAAAAACAAAAACAAAATTACAAAGAATAGCTAACCGTGAAACAGCTTTTTGAGCTTACGGGCTTCCTTCAGTTTATTCCAAAGCCAAGTAGAATTGAATTTAGATTTGGAGGCAGTAGGGAACGATTTTGATGGTGTATGGATTCGAAATGGCGATTTTGATTCATAGTGTCGTTCAATATTGATATGATCTTCCATTTTAGTGGATGAAATTGATCGTTGATGATGAGATTTTGATTGGCCAGGCTGTGATTCCCATTCAAATGGAACTTGAGAACACTTCGACTGATCGTGTCTGAATGAACTTGAACATCTCGATTTGCTTCTTGTCATGATCTTATTCACAAACTTCTTGTTCCCTTCTAGGACTGATTCCGGATTTGAATTGCACTCATTCTCCTCTATTTTCGTTCTCATCACTGAAGATGGTTTTAGTATATGGGAAGAACCCTGAAATGAAATTAGGGTTTCTTTTATCAAGGTGTATATGATGTCATTGACAATATCGAAACATATTTTAACTACCTAGATCATATGATTTGATTTAGTCAAGTCTTTGATTCTTTCCATAGGTATTTTAATTTAATTTAATTTTAATGAGTAAACATGGTTAGATCTGATAAATCGCAATTTCTAATTTTGAAAAGAAAACTAGAATTTAAGATTTTTTTAAAAAATTGATCGTCTTTTTTTTAACACAAAAAAAAAATAAAAAAAATTGATCGTCTCACTCTCACAATTTTATACTCCCTTCCCTCCTGTTCTAATTATAAGAACAAATTTTGGAGTTAGTTTTGATCCTAATTATAAGAGCAACTTTTAACTTTTGTCAATTTTTTTTCCTATAATACCTCTATTTATACTTTTTCAATAATAATTAAAAACAATAATAATTTAATAATACATCTATATATTTTATAGGGATAAATTATTCTACCTACCCTTATTTTACCTACCTTTGCCTAGCTATTTCAATACCGTTAGATTATAATTTCATCCCATGGTGAAGATTTGAGGGATAAAATAAACCCTTTGACCCATTTCCCTCCTTTCCTCTCCTCCGCTGACATGTACAAAATTTCACTTGTAGAAACTCTCCTCTTCATCAAGAAATTAAAAAGAATGATGGATTTCCTAAGAGTGGGTATATCAGATTTGGAGATCGGGAGAAAGTTGCCCCCGTCAGGCATCGAATTTGGTTTTTATATCATTCATCACTCACGGCGCTTTTACAGGGAACCGGAAAACCGGCCGAGGATTCTATGGAGGAAGAAGATAAATTATTGTGAAAGGGGGAATTCGTTTGTCAATAACAATTAATAAAATTATCATCAAAATAATAATACTCTCTGCGTATATCCAAATAAATAATGTTTAAAAGTGAGTGAAGGGCCAATGTTTAATCCAGAATTTCACTACATAAAGGGAGCTGACAAAATGATAATGGCGGATGCAGGGTCTGGGTCAGATAGGCTATTAGGGGAGCACGTGTTTCGCATATTCACACGCTTCGAGATCCTCAAGAACAGTGGCCAAATGTATAATCATTTACTAATTAAAAATTTTTATGATTATATAAAAATTTTAAAATATTATATTAATTTTTTAGGCTAAAGTATACATTTAGTCATTTATATTTGCTCTAAGGTTTGATTTGGTCCTTTAAGTTTGTAAAATATACTTTTAGTCCCTTAACCCTAACACCGTTAGTCTCATCTAACAGAAAATGCTGACTGTACAATTAAATAAAGAATGCTTAAATTTTAAAAATATAAAATGAATTCTTATATATTCCAAAAATCCGTACCTAAAACTTTGCGAGAAGACAAAACCGATAATTGGTGAGTTGGAATATATAAGAATTCATTTTATATTTTTAAAATTTAAGCATTCTTTATTTAATTGTACAGTCAGCATTTTCCGTTAGATGAGACTAACGGTGTTAAGGTTAAGGGACTAAAAGTACACTTTACAAACTTAAGGGACCAAAACAAACCTTAGAACAAACATAAAGGACTAAATGTATACTTTAGCTAATTTTTTATAATAAAAAAAAAAAATTGAGGTTTGTCATGATTTCTTGAACTTTTGATATTAGGGGTAAGAAGAAAATTGTAGGTGTTTAAGAAGAAAATTTATGATTTTGGAGGGTCAGAATTAATGTTTTGAGGACTGGGAAAAGTTATAGAAAAGTCCCCAAAATTTTTGGAAATTGCAATCAATGAAAAAAAGATACTAGGGAAAATTACAGAAAAATACCCATAGTTTTCATAAATTATAGTACTGATCTCTACAAAAGTTTCAAGCATTTGTACTTTGGTCCTTTCTTGAGAACTTCTGAAAGTTTCACCTAGGTCCCTGGTCAAATCCCTATTTGACCAGAACCTTCTTCTTCTTCGACAGGACTAAGGAGGCCATTTTCCAAAGATAGAGGCGCCGTGGATTCAAACCAAAACATGAAGAAAGCTTGACCAGAGTTTTGAGAGGAGAGGAAAGAGAGAAAGAGGGCCACCATCACCATTGAGGGACTTCCATACTCCATCTCTTACACCCACCATCAAGCTCCTTCCTCCAACCTCCATTTCCGGCCAAACAGAGTTTGAAAGCACCAGGGGGCAGGGGCGCCGTGAGCTTGAGGCCACGAACCAGAATACCATATCACTAGTGGTTCAGTGAACTCCACCATTTGTCCTCCGTTCTCATCTCTACCTTCTTCTTCTTCCCCTTCTTTCTCTCTCTCTACCACCGTTGTATGTCACCAGTCCACCAGTGTCCTCTCTCTCCTTTGTTCATTTACGAATTTCTTAGGGGGGTCATGGCCCCCCTTGTCTCTTCTAAGATCCACCAGTGCTCAAGAAGATATTTTCATAAGGGACGAGTTCATACATGTCAGCGGAGGAGAGAGAGAGGGTGGGAGGCCATGGGAGAGAGAAAGGGGTAAAAGGATTTATTCAAATCTTCACCGTTAGATGAAATTATAATCTAATGGTATTGAGAGGGGTAGGCAAAGGTAGGTAAAATAAGAGTAGGCAGAATAACTTATCCCTATTTTATAAAGTAAATAATGTTTGCAACTCATTAATGTCATATACACCTAAATTATATTCTTTATTATAAATACAAAGCATATAATCTATAAATAGAATTATGTGTATTTTCTCATTAATGTCGGAATATTTTATAAGTTGAGTAAGTTCTACTAAATCTATTATAAATACCCAGTGAAGTGGTAGGTTGCTTCAAAAGACAAAACAAGAGGAAACAAATCTGTAGTGTATCCTAATGACGATAAAATTTAGGAGGCAAAACAATCACTAAAGGAACAACTAAAATATCAATCAATATTCCCTTAATGAGAAAATACACCTAAAATACTTTTTATAGATTATACACTTTAAATTTTGGGTAAAGGTATTTTAGGAAAATACAAATCATTAACTAATTTAACTTCATTCCTTAATCCCTCTAAATTCTGGTAATTTACTCCTATAATTAGGATCGGAGGGATTATTATTCAGGATAATGTTGGATGGTACATAGGGTTGGCATAATTATAGCCATTTTATATTATTTAGGATAATGTTGGAGGGGACATAGAGTTCGGCATAAATATAGGCTGGAAAGCAATGCTTTGCGACTAGTTGAAATATTAACAAAGTTTAATAAATAATTTAAATTTTATTTCAACCCATTAATATTTTGTGGCGTTATAAATTTAAGAATAGTAAACAATTAATTCGTTAATCGAATGAGATAGCTAATAAAAATTATCAGACTTGAACCATATGTCCTAACAAGATTAAAACACATGTTTAATCACAAAACATATATGAAATTAATTATAAGTTTGAAAAGCGTAGGAATATAATTGAGAATTCATACACCCGGCTGTGTATATATAGTTCATTTAAGTTTTTTTTTTTTATATTTATATAATTAATTTTTATATAATACTAAAGAATAAATAATTTAATGTTAGGAAATTAAAAAATTGAAATATACCAGATGAAAAATGTTACGAGTATTATTTATAAAGAATTAACTTATTCATCTTATTTTGTTTGCATAAATCTATAATGTTAAAAATGATAAAGCTAGCTAGAATACCTAAAAAAAAGTATAAGTTCAAAACAACTTCGTATGTTAAAAATGCTTTATATATAAAAGAGTATGAATTTTTCGGAGTTTAAAAGAATTAAAAATATTTTATTATTTATATTACGAACAAATTTCACCCCACCGAACCAATATGTTTCAATTACATTCCTACTCATCTTGCATCAATACAGATTCTAGTGGCCAATAACAGTATAACATGGACCTACTGGACTTGCACTAGCTCTACATTATCGGAAAAAACTTATTTGCAAGCTGTGAACAAAATAATTACTCATTACATTCAAGATTTGACAATGGCCTACCTTTTTTTTTTTTTTTTGCCTTTGAAAATGGCCTATCTTAATCTAATTATAGTCTATAAATTAAATTTTAGTTTTCAGAGGTTTTTTGGTACACATCAACCAGAAGACCTAAATTCAAAACTGCTAAAACAGCAAGCAGATAATAAAAACAATTAAGATGAGACTTATTCAGATAATCATTCCCTGTCTCCACAATATATATTTATAATACACCATTACTTATAAAGCTTGCAATCCTAAAATTACCAATAATATAAAGTGCACCCCCAATATATGCTTCTCATAGATTCTGGTATTTGATCGTATAACACTACGGATCTTGGGTCCGTCGCAAAATGGTGGACCCTTGGGTCCACCAAAGTGCAACGGACCCGGTGATCCGTTGCAAAATGGCGGACTGTTGGGTCTGCCAAATTGCGACGGAACCGCGGTCCGTTGCAAAATTGCGACGGATCCCCGGATCCGTCGACCCAACGGTCCGCCAAATCTTCTTATATCCGCTCCCCCCCCCCCCGCGGTTCCTCATTCCACGACTTTTCAGCCGCCTCTTCCCCTCGCTCTCGCTCCGATCCGACCTCCTCCGCCAGTCTTTCGCCGTCGGTGGTCGCCCCTTTGCCTTCTTCACTGTCCAACGTCCTCCCCTTGCTCGTCGACGCCGGTGGTCGCTCCTCCAACGTCCGTCCCCCAAGTCTCCAACTCTCGCCTTCTGGTTTCTATTTCCAGCCTCTTCACCGTCTTCAATCAGGTATGTTTGTATTTTTTTCCGACGCAAATTTGTTGGAATTTGCGACGGAAGACAAAATCCGTCGAAAAAAACCATTTTGCGACGGAAAAATAAATCTGTCGCAAACTATTGCGACGGAAACATTAATCCGTCGCAAACAAATGCAAATGTGAGCAAATTTGTGACTGATACACTAATCCGTTGCAAAGTTTGCAACAGACACAGGATCCGTCGCAAAACTTGCGACGGATCCGCTGATCCGTCGCAAGTTTTGCGACGAGTCATGGGTCCGTCGCAAGGTTGCGATGGATCCCGAGTCCGTCGCAAAATGGTGCGACGGACCCAGTGATCTGTTGCAAGTTTGGGAGGGATCCAGCGATCCATCACAAATCTTCTTATATCCGCCCCCCTGTGGTTCCTCATTCCGCGACTTTTCAGCCGCCTCCCCTCACTCTCGCTCTGATCCGACCTCCTCCGCCAGTCTTTCGTCGCTGGTGGTCGCCCCTTTGCCTTCTTCACTGTCCAACGTCCTCCCCTTGCTCGTCGGCGCCGATGGTCGCTCCTCCAACGTCCGTCCCCCAAGTCTCCAACTCTCGCCTTCTGGTTTCTATTTCCAGCCTCTTTGTAATACCCCAAAAATCCGTATCATAATTTGGTACAAATTATACCTATAGAAAGTAGGTGAATATGGGATATCAAATATTAAGTAATAATTAGCTTGTTTTTCTAGGGAAAAATCTCTTGGAAATTAGAGAAATTAAGGGCCAAAGTGCCAATGACCAAAATGCCCCTAAGGGACATAAATATTTAGGAAAATTGTGAAAAATCCTAAAAGTCGGTGAAATAATTATTTGAATAATGAGAGTATGTTATCTCTAATTAGGGTAATTTAATAAATTACAAACTTGGAGAAATTGAATAAAGATATTCAAAAAGTATTGTAATGACTTTAATGCCCTCACAAATTCTAAAATACTGCAGAACACAGGAAACAGAAATGTCGGTGTTATAATTATGAGGTAATGGGACATTCTAATTAAGAAAATTATCAACTAATGATAATAAAGTGATTAAGTAATTTCTAGCTAATTACTTAAGTCTCGAGCAAAAGAAATTATGAAATAATTGGGTAAAGCTCAAAAATTAGTGGAAATTAGTGGAATATTAGTAAAAATGTATTTACTAATTAATTGGAAATTTCTATGAAAAATCATGGAGTTTAGGTATTTTTAAGCCTAAAAACAAGTATGGACCAATAGGGAAATTTTGTAAAATTATATAAAAATAATTATTAAATAATTATTTTATATAATATTAATTAATTATTAATTAAATTAAAACGAAAATAATTAAAATTTGGGCCAGCTATTAACCGAAATATTGGACAAGAAATAGGATAAGAATTTTCAAAATATCCAAGCTAACTTAGTTTGCAAGTTTTGGATTTTATTATTTTAATATATAATTTATTGATGTGAATAGTAATTTAATATTTAGGAAACGGATCCTATCTAGAGATCTAGGAATAGGAATTCCAAAGTCAATGAAAAATATTGATCAGTGACTTATTAACTTCCGTTAAACTCTACCTAAGTAAATTCCGAAGTCGTTCGTGCATTTCCTTATAAAACGAAATAGGGAAAAATGCATATAGGTATATTTTTGGATATTAAGAAAATAAATTCTAACTCAATATCTAGGAATGAGTTTGAATTTATTTTGACATATTTGGAATCAGTGAATTTTTCGAAGAAGTTGATGTTTTAAATGCAATCAAACCGAACGCGTTTGGACACGTTTTTGAGAAAACTTCAACCTAGACAGTTAGAGCCCTATATGGGATCAAAATTTAGGTTAACTTGGACATTTCTACTAAGTGAGAACATGTCTTCAAATGGGGGGAAGTTCTGCCGAAGTCTTCAACGGGTAAGTCTTTCGGTCTTTGGGTTTTAGTCTTTAGTTCAATAGTTAGTAATGCTAGAGTAGTCTTTATTTTTATGTTTTGATATTAGAAGGGAGGGCTATTTTAGTCATTATTTTCGAGAATCATAATTGCGTCGAAGTTCTGGCGAAATTTCGGGAAGAAAATTTGCTAGAGTAACAAGTGCCGCGAAATTCCGCCAATTAGGGGTATAGGGGCAAAATGGTAATTTTTACCTAAAATGCCGATTATTGTGCCAAATCACTAATGGAAGTGATATTACTCTCATAGGACGTCGAAATCCTAGTTTGCTGCCGTTACGTTGTCCGACGAGCCATTGTTGGACGTTTCGCCGTTTTCCGTAAAACGTGCCATTTCCGTCCGAAGTACCGAAGTACCATCAAACGAAGGTACGTTCGCGGCGTACTGTAATACTAACTCTGATGCTTATAGTCTGCTTATATATGGTACGGATAGTTTCATAAGCCATGGGTGGAACTCTGTTCTGGGCCATGCACAGTGACTAAGGATGTTACACTTAGATAATCACTTACAGCTTTACGGGTTATATTAAGTATAACACCGTCATGTTTTTCTAGCGCTACGGACACGACAGTACATCGTGGCACACAATTAAAGTTGATCAAGGACGTCTAGTATCTAAACAGATAATGTATTAATCTTTATGAACAGGCAGATACGCCACTGTTATTGTTATAATCAGTTACTCAATGTTTTTATTCCGCCGATGCTCTACTCTGATGTTTTAAAAAAAAATTGGCTCTGAGATTGGGATGTTACACTTATGGTATCAGAGCAGTTTTCCTGGCATGGATCTGACTATGTTATTACGGATAGTTTGGTGCCGAAGGCAAGGCTAGTCTACGTGGGTGTGCCATAAGTCGCCGCTAACCTGGTGAGGCCCCCATGGTAGACACTTACGGCCATTACGTTCGGTTAACGGAGTTAGGTTCAAAGCCTTTGAGCATATTTTGAAAATGAGTACCGATATAACTCTAGCGTTATGTTCTAGAGATGGACAGAAATGAGGTCCTTTGCATAAAATATTTAGGGCGAGGAAAGCGTACCGTACATATAGCCGAAAGATAAACCTAGAATCGGTACATCTACCGCCTAGACTTATGCCGATATTAGATATCTCTGATACCACTGATACCACCGAAAACCGGATATCTCGATACCACCGATACCATCGAAAACCCGGATATCTCGGATACCCCGATATCGTAGATAACCCCGATGAACCCGATATCGATATCGATAACTCGATATCGTCTCCGATACCTCTGATAATCCCTATATCAACATCTGATGGTCTCGATAACCCTGTTATCAATCTCGGATAGTTCCGATAGCCCTGATATTAGACTCCGATAACTCTGATACAGTCTCTGATAGCTCTAATAGCTCTGATATCAGTTTCTGGTAGCTCTGATAACCCTGATAACCCTGGTAATGTCACCTACCGACGACAATTTTGACTACCCAGGAGATCATAGATCTTGGAAATCAGTTCCGACACAAATTCTGATAACCTGCTCTGATAACTCTGATAGTCGTCAGTTTGTACTGAACGAAAGTTCTATCCTAGCATAAAGCTTGTAGGTGGAGCTAGGCCACGCCGGACGAAACTCTAAGACCGACGAATAGAAATACATGCGGTATTCGATCAGTGTTAAAGACGTCTATCGAAAGAACCATTACATAATTTCGTATCTTTCTGGAGATTGGACTAGATCCACTCCTCATCACTCTCCTCGAAACCACTCCTGAGTGGAAAGCACAAACGAACTCTTAGAAGAAGTACTATCTCAAAGTTTTCATTGGCAGGTAACCCCCAATAGGTTCTTGTTTAGGTACACTCAGCAAGTGGAGCAGCAACCTCCATTGGACACATATTATGGACAGCACGATGAAACATCATGGGCAACTGTAGGAATCGGTAAAAGCAGAACTCCATGGGAGCCCCAGTCAGGAAAGCCATGTCTTAAGCCTTGAGTAAACGAATTCCTTCGCTTTAGGGCTTTTCGGTTCAGAAGCAAAGTTCTTCTTGTCTCAAAACCGTTTCTGAACAAAACAAACAAACAAACTCCTAGATGAGCAGCTTAAGACCGATGTCTACTTCTTTCTAAATCATTCTCAAAGGCTAGAGTTAGATAACTAGCTAAATATCATAACACATCCTACCATGAACTTTGTGTACCTTACTGTTTACTTGGAAGATTAAATTATTCCTTAAAGACCGTTATTCTTTTTAAAGAGATCAGATGGAAGATCTACAAAGAACCAGAACTCTGGGAGGCCAATGCCGAGGTGGAAATAAAGGCAGACAACCGCGAGGAATACCAGTCCCAGTACAACATTTGAACCACCAAATTGTGTTGCAAGAACTGAGGGAACAACAGATTCTTATTGATACGCTTTTGGCTGAAAGACAAGAAAGACAGATTGGGGTACTGGAATTCTGCCAAGTGATGGAGTACAACTTAGAAGAGCTGCGTAGAGCAGGAGAAATCAACAATAGCAAAGTAAGTCATGACGGACTTAGCCAGGAAACCCTCGTTGAAAAGAAAGTGTCATGCGGACAACAATCAAGAAAAGGGCAAGAACATATTTCAGATTGAGCATCAGAGCTCTAAGAAAATGCCAAGGTTTCAACTATGTCCGAATTGCGGGAAGTACCATCCTGGTATTAGCTGTATGGGGAAAAGAGTTTGCTACCAATGTCCGGAATCGGGCACATTATCCAGAACTGTTCCGATCACGGAAACCACCACCAAGATACTACTTGCAATAAGCAACAGTTCAACCCCGGAATGACGGGACCCGGCCATGCCCAAAATGTAGGAAATACCATTGTCAAATTATGATATGTTTCAAGTGTCAACAACCTGGACACATCAGCAGGAATTGTCCTCTGAGAGCTGCGAAGAAGAGGTCACAGAACCTAAGTCAGAAGTCAGTCCAGACTGGACAGCAGAAACAGAAACTCCATCCATGCTGGAAATGCGGGAACTACCATCCCGGTGTTGCCTGTAATGTGAGACCAATTTGCTCTAAATGCCGAGAACCAGGGCATATTGGCAAGGACTGTCCCCAGATAGCTATGGAGAACGAACCACAGAACATAGACCAGACAGCATTGCTCGGAGCTGAAGTCGGTGAATCCTCAGAGATGGTTCCGGATACTATCGTTTAGTTAAAACTATTTCAGTAGATATTATGAATCGATCCAAGTGCTAAACCGATCAATTTCTTTTGATGCTTGTACGGATCCTTTTGGGATGCATACATATATCTTCCTTACGCTGTAATAGCAGCTACACCATTGGGTGTAAGCTTTTAGTTTGTAAAGCGTGTTTTGAACCCAGTTTCGGATATAATATGAATCCTCCTACGACTTCATAGCGCCAACGACATTCTCAATAAGCGTTAAATGAAGAACGGTGACAAAAGAATATATGATTCTCACAAGCAGAGATAGAACTGATGCGGAAACCGAATCTTTATTCAAGCGAATTTCGCGTAACGTGCCAATAAACAAGGCTCAGGAGTAAGAAATTAAATCATTTATGTTGAACAAAGACTGTGAGACAAGTTGAGTGAGAAGTTGATTACCGCACCAAGAAATTGGTTATCCCAAATCCAAATTTTTTAATGGTACCTGAATTGGGATATGTCTAGCTGCAGCATGACAGTGTGATAACTTACCACTCTCAAGTCTCTTAAAGTCAAACCAATCCACACATAGCATAATGATAATCAGCATCATGTTTCTTAAGTAACTATAAAACACTAAAGTACGCGGTATTATGGGTGCCACGGAATCAATATATATAAAGTACGCGGTGTAATAGACGCCACGGAAACACTATATATATCAATTTGAAGCATGTTAAAACACTAAAGTACGCGGTATTATGGGTGCCACGGAATCAATATATATAAAGTACGCGGTGTAATAGACGCCACGGAAACACTATATATATCAATTTAAAGCATGATAAAACACTAAAGTACGCGGTATTATGGGTGCCACGGAAGCAATATATATAAAGTACGTGGTGTTTTGACGCCACGGAAACACTATATATATCAATTTAAAACATGATAAAAACATTTTAAGTCAAAACCAACGTATCGCCTTAGAAGCTCCCAGTAATATTCATTTAGAAGGGGAAGACTGGAGTTTTTAACGTAGTATCAACTACTGTTAGATGAACGGGGCAACTGTTCGGAAGTAAATATTCACTTCCCAAGATTGACGATCTATTCCATATTCTAAAAAATCCTATATCCTGTCAAAGTCGACTTACGCCCAGAATACTAGAGGTCGTAAATCAAAACTAGCAATGTTTTGAAGATAGTCTTCAGGACTTGAATCACGCGTTTGAAAAATTTCTTGTGACACTTTGTACGTTAACAAGTGCACCTATCATGCTCTTAGAGTACTTAAATAGAGTTTTTCTCGAATACATAGGCGGGATAATGGAGGCGTTGATTGACGACGTCCTCATCTGTTCAGAATAAGAAGTGGAACGCCAAGAATTAAGACGATCCGTAGTAAGTAAAGGATGTGACTCTTTACTAGATTAACAAAACGTGAGTGTTGGCTGTCAGAAATAAATTTTTCTGAGCCATGTTCCATGACACAACAATGCTGTTATCTACTCTAGACAAAGTAGGAGCAATTTTGGAACGAGGATGACTAGAAAATAGTAAAACGTAAGGAGTAGTTTTGGGTCTAGCGGGATAGTACCGCAGATTCAAGTGAATTTTCGCTAGATACAGTTACCATAAGGCTACGATGTAGAAAATAAGTAGCAATCGGATGGAGAAAACTATCGAGTGGGTACTCTCTAATGAGATTTTTACCAGTATCTCATATGACGATTTCAAGATCGAAAGCTGTTAGAGTATGATGAGAGCGCAATCCTGTTAAAGGAAATTCCCCGCGAAGCTATAAATGCGCCTGATGAAGCCGAACTTCCAAGTTTTCTTACAATCAGGATGGCACGGATTGACGCCTTGAATGGGTAAAAGTGTAAATCACTTATATTGCTCTATAAATTTATCGGAGCAGAGATTTTCGTAGTTGGGATATGATTGATCACGTCTCTTAATAGTTTGTACAAGTCACAAAAGATCGTGAGAATCTTTTGGTGAATGAGGTGATCGTATACCCCCAGATGTTGGTGTCAAAAGAACACCTCAAAGACGAACAAGTAGTTCGCATCACATGAGATCATTCGAAGTATATGTTGACAACAAACAAGTCGCTATTAGATAGCCTTATCCCCGAACCTGTTTAGACTTCCATACAATGTGACAAGATCGTTGCAGTCGGATTTGAGATAGAGTAGAGATCTGAAGTTAACAGTCAAAAGTTTAAGATAGTACGGAGTTTAGAGGATAGAGTACAAATTTCGAGGACGAAATTTTGTTTAAGGGGGGAAGAAATGTAATACCCCAAAAATCCGTATCATAATTTGGTACAAATTATACCTATAGAAAGTAGGTGAATATGGGATATCAAATATTAAGTAATAATTAGCTTGTTTTTCTAGGAAAAATCTCTTGGAAATTAGAGAAATTAAGGGCCAAAGTGCCAATGACCAAAATGCCCCTAAGGGACATAAATATTTAGGAAAATTGTGAAAAATCCTAAAAGTCGGTGAAATAATTATTTGAATAATGAGAGTATGTTATCTCTAATTAGGGTAATTTAATAAATTACAAACTTGGAGAAATTGAATAAAGATATTCAAAAAGTATTGTAGTGACTTTAATGCCCTCACAAATTCTAAAATACCGCAGAACACGGGAAACAGAAATGTCGGTGTTATAATTATGAGGTAATGGGACATTCTAATTAAGAAAATTATCAACTAATGATAATAAAGTGATTAAGTAATTTCTAGCTAATTACTTAAGTCGAGCAAAAGAAATTATGAAATAATTGGGTAAAGCTCAAAAATTAGTGGAAATTAGTGGAATATTAGTAAAAATGTATTTACTAATTAATTGGAAATTTCTATGAAAAATCATGGAGTTTAGGTATTTTTAAGCCTAAAAACAAGTATGGACCAATAGGAAATTTTGTAAAAATTATATAAAAATAATTATTAAATAATTATTTTATATAATATTAATTAATTATTAATTAAATTAAAACGAAAATAATTAAAATTTGGGCCAGCTATTAACCGAAATATTGGACAAGAAATAGGATAAGAATTTTCAAAATATCCAAGCTAACTTAGTTTGCAAGTTTTGGATTTTATTATTTTAATATATAATTTATTGATGTGAATAGTAATTTAATATTTAGGAAACGGATCCTATCTAGAGATCTAGGAATAGGAATTCCAAAGTCAATGAAAAATATTGATCGCTGACTTATTATCTTCCGTTAAACTCTACCTAAGTAAATTAGAAGTCGTTCGTGCATTTCCTTATAAAACGAAATAGGGAAAAATGCATATAGGTATATTTTTGGATATTAAGAAAATAAATTCTAACTCAATATCTAGGAATGAGTTTGAATTTATTTTGACATATTTGGAATCAGTGAATTTTTCGAAGAAGTTGATGTTTTCGAAATGCAATCAAACCGAACGCGTTTGGACACGTTTTTCGAGAAAACTTCAACTGGACAGTTGGAGCCCTATATGGGATCAAAATTTAGGTTAACTTGGACATTTCTACTAAGTGAGAACATGTCTTCAAAGTTGTAAATCCAGAATTTTGGGAATTCTCCGAAAACACGCGAATCTGGTCGATCGGGAAATTCTATCATCTTTGGCATAAAGCAACTTTGATTTATCACTTGGAACCAATCAATTGCTGCCAAATCAGTCAAGCATGTCGACCAAGGGAGAGAGAAATACTTGTTGGAGAAGTCTTCAAAGTGAAAAAGGGAAAATTACAACTTGGGACCCAAAATTGAGAAGGGAAAATTACACCTTAGGACCCAATCTTTTCCTATATAAAGGCATGAGGGGGTCTTGAAATTTCACACCATTTTCTTGCCCTTTGGCCGAAAATTAGAGAGAGGAAGAAGTAGAGAGAGAAGCTGGGGGAAGTTCGCCAAGTCTTCAACGGGTAAGTCTTTCGGTCTTTGGGTTTTAGTCTTTAGTTCAATAGTTAGTAATGCTAGAGTAGTCTTTATTTTTATGTTTTGATATTAGAAGGGAGGGCTATTTTAGTCATTATTTTCGAGAATCATAATTGCGTCGAAGTTCTGGCGAAATTTCGGGAAGAAAATTTGCTAGAGTAACGAAGTGCTGGCGAAATTCCGCCAATTAGGGGTATAGGGGCAAAATGGTAATTTTTACCTAAAATGCCAGTTATTGTGCCAAATCACTAATGGAAGTGATATTACTCTCATAGGACGTCAGAAATCCTAGTTTGCCGCCGTTACGCCGTCCGACGAGCATTGTTGGACGTTTCGCCGTTTTCCGTAAAACGTGCCATTTCCGTCCGAAGTACCGAAGTACCATCAAACGAAGGTACGTTCGCGGCGTACTGTAATACTAACTCTGATGCTTATAGTCTCGCTATATATGGTACGGATAGTTTCATAAGCCATGGGTGGAACTGCGTTCGGGCCATGCACGGTGACTAAGGATGTTACACTTAGATAATCACTTACGCCTTTACGGGTTATATTAAGTATAACACCGTCATGTTTTTCTAGCGCTACGGACACGACAAGACATCGTGGCACACAATTAAAGTGCAGATGATAACTTTGCTTGTAGGGCGCTTGTTATTTAATGATCATATATATCATTCTTTGTATTCATAGAAATATCTCGTTGAACATAAAGTGTTATATAAGCATGAGGTTAACTGCTACTCGAGATCCGATGAACGTTGGATCTCGCTCTTACTATAGCAACACATCAAGGTCCGGAGAGAGAGACCAAGGACGGAGGATAAGAGTAAGCGAGCGGACATCACACATGAAGTTGAAGACCGCATGGAGACCCGATCAAGGACGTCTAGTATCTAAACAGATAATGTATTAATCTTTATGAACAGGCAGATACGCCACTGTTATTGTTATAATCAGTTACTCAATGTTTTTATTCCGCCGATGCTCTACTCTGATGTTTTAAAAAAAAAAATTGGCTCTGAGATTGGGATGTTACACTCTTCACCGTCTTCAATCAGGTATGTTTGTATTTTTTTTCTCTCTCTTTGGTATGTGGTTCTATTTACATGACAATTTGTTGGAATCAATTGTTTCAATAATACTCTTTCAAGCAATGAAGACTTTAGTTATATATGTTTGAGTGTGTGTATCATGTAAGTTGAAAAGATAAGAGAAAGTGGAATGTTTGATATTTGATTGTGGTGATAAAGATAAGAATTAAAATGTAGTTGTTATGGATATTCATTAGTGTATGTAGATTAAAAGGTGCTTGATGTAAAAACTCTTTATGTATGATTGTTATTATATATATATATTTTTATGGTATACATTTTTTTAATAATTTTTTAAAATAAAATTAAAAAAATAATTAAAACAAAATTAAAAATAATAATGAAATTTGCGACGGAAGTGGACTCTGTCGCAAAATCAAATAAAATTTTAAAAAAAATAATAATTTTTTTTGCAACGGATTTATATCCGTCGCACATTTGCGACAGATAAAAACTGTGTCGCAAATTCAAAAAATTGCGACGGAAAATTTGAAATCCGTCGCAATTGCGACGAGGTTTTTGTGACGGAAAACCCATATTTTGTGACGGATTTTTTCCGTCACAAAAACAGATTTTTTTTTTTTTTTTTTTTTTGTAGTGGTACAAATGCTGAAAGTCTAAAACCATCCGAAACCACACATAGAATATACTGATGAGGAAGCAACCACCAAACCCTAATGGTCACTACTGCCTCTGAATCATCTAAAAGATTGTGATCAATTGCTAATTTTAACCATTTTGGCCTCAACTAGAGCAGCCAGAAGTACGTATAAAACAGAAATGAATTGACCAACGCCTATTCTTTCAAGTATATATGCTTGTGAGTTTCTCTCATTTAGAGGCACTAGAGAGTCTCATAGATTGGGAAGGCTAATGAGAGAGATGCTAGTGATATATATCGAAGTGTAATCCAATGGATCTCACCATTTGTAGTGCCTTGTCTGGTGAAGAAGGTTGTCAATTGAGGCTATGTTTGGATAGAGAGAAGAATGGGAGGAAAATTAGAGGAATGCTATGAAGGAAAACTTTTAAAAATGATAAACTTATTATTTTTAGAATTTTTACTTCATTTCCTCCCTATTTTCTTTTCATCCAAGTATAATGCGCGTAGCCTTCAAGGGTTTCTCTCCCTGTTGCTTGATGCATCATTATCATCAATTATCATTGCCTTGTCCAAGTACCTTAGGCAAAAAAAGTGTAAGTCTCAATTAGTACTCCCTCGGGTCCTAATTATAGGAATACATTTTAGAGTTGGTTTTTGTCCTAATTATAAGAGCAAGTTTTAACTTTTGTTAATTTTTTTTCTTCTATAATACCCCTATTTATACTTTCTCAATAATAATTAAAGACAACAATAATTTAATAATACACCAATATATTCTATAAAGTAAATAATGTTTGCAACTCAATAATGTCATATACACCTCAATTATACTTTTTTTTTTTATAAAATAATTTTGATCAATTTTTGTCATATTTTTCCCATATCAATCACCCTACTAATACTTTATCCACAATAATTAATTTAACAACACGCTTATATTCTATTAAATGAGAGATTCTACTTTATTTTTTATTTTTAAATAAAATAATTTTAATATTCCTTTAAAAACTATTTTTTTGTAACTATCCGTCCAAATTGATTAATTTTGTTTCCCTGAATTAAATTTGCCTGTAGTGATATCATTAGATCCTGTATATATATGCATTATTGATAGATATTCAGATTGTTTAAATTTAATTATTACTCATATTGACGTAAAAAAGTTATGGTTAGAAAGAAAATACCTTATAAATTGATATTTTGAATAGTGTTATATAGTATCATGAACATATCTTTTTTATCATTATATTCGTGGACTAAAACTGGAATTGAAGAGGTGTGTGTGGTCCATACCTTACTTAGTAGAAGAATAATCTTGTCCAATGGATTTATGTTTGTGTCTTACCGACTTAGAGTGTTAGGCCACACACACCATACCTATATGTTGTAACAAGCTAATGTTGCCTTGATGTAATTTTTAATTTTAAGAAGGGGTATTTTTGGAAAATAATTATAATTAACTAATTTAACTTCTCTCATTAATCTCTCCCAATTCTAGTAAATAGTTCCTATAATTAGGACCAGAGGGAGTACTATTCTTCAATAGATGTAATACTAAATTACTCGATCTAACTTCTCTCTCATTTACTTTTCCTGACAGATGCTATCCTTTTCTCTCTTCATGACCATTGGATCAAAATCTAATAATCTATATTTAATATTTCTTTCTCATCCTTTTCTCCATTGTTTCCCATCATTCTCTCCATTGTAATAATATTTCTATAAAATATTAAATGTGGACCATTAGATTTTGATCTAATGGTCATGAAGGGAGAAAGGATGGCAATAGACAGGAAAATAAGAGGAGAGAACCCAGGTCCCTAAATTACTACCAACGTAGAGATGATCAAGTGGTATAAATCCCAGCTAGATCTCTAGATCTTAAATTTGAGTCCTAGACGAGTCACTTTTATTAGGGGAGCACTTACAAACCCCAAACCAGTTATTAGATGATAATATATAAAAAATATTAAATTACTAATTAATAATACAGATAAGATGGCTAACTACTTCATGTAGAAAACTAACTACTACTTCCTATTGGTCGCATCCATGCTTATAAGATATTTGATTTTGGCCATCTAAGCACAAGAGATATCAGTTCGTATATGTGTGAGTTTAAAAAACGGTTTTGAGAGAGCTATCCTCAATTGACTTGATAATATTCAAATTTGGCATAGTCAAGTGGATATATATTTATATACTCCTTCAGTTCTTAATATAAGATATATTTAAAGAGTTGATCTTAGTACTAAATATAAAGCATAGTTTTCATATTTGTCAATGTTTTCCTACTTTACCCCTATTAATTCACCTTCAACCATAATTAAGGAGGAGAAGGAATCAGGGAATTAAGGAAGTAACAAGTGTGTTTTAGAAAATAGATGTCATATTAATTAACTTAACTAATTTATTTAATCTAATCAAATTAGGTAAATATATCTTATATTAAGGACTGAAGGGAGTATATAAAAACTACTCCCCATTCTAAACATGGGAGATTGTTGAAAGGCTTGTTTTGATCCTAAATGTAGATCATAATCCAGTTTGTTTCCAAAATTATAATTTTTCCTAAACTATCATTATATGTAAAGGAAGTTTTCATTAATGAAAGTAATTTTCAAGGCAAATAATTAGGGGGTGTCTTAGGAAAAATTAACTCACACATTTTTTATAACTAAACTAATTTAGCTATTTTTTCAATATTTTTAAATGAGTTAATGAGCGATTTTACCAATAAACTATTGGGCCAAGACCACCCAACACAATAAACTCTTATATGGACCAAAAATACAAATAAAGTGTTTAAAACGTTAAAGGGGCACAAAGACTGGGAAATGTCCGTTTGGTCCGTCTGTTTGTCTTCATCTGCTTCACATCCAGGCGAGTCTCTCAATCGCGTCAGGCGAGTCGAGGATGACCGCATTTGGGTATTTCCGCTCAAAATCCCTCAGTTGAGCCTTCCAATCTTCTCCATACAATTTGTGAAGAACACAATCGAAGGGACCCTGATCCACTAGCGGCCGGTTCGCATCAACCCGGACAAGGTCTATGCAACGAGATTCAGCGAGGCTCACCAATGAGTTTTGTATGAAGCTTTGTTGCTTCTTGTCCGCGAGCGCATATCCTATTCGGAAATCGGCCAGGGTTTTGGGTGTTTGCAATTGGAGATAGGTAGCCTTTGATTTTCGCAAAAAAGGAATACAAGAAGTTTTTAAATTTCCTCATCTTCAAAGATTCGAAGATGGTGGAATTGGAAGAGACAGGGTCCCAGCAGAGCAAACTGAAGTTACCGGACCTAAGGCCGCAGAAGTAGCTTCTCACGTTGGAAATCGAAGAAAACGAAATGTTGGGAGTAACGGGAACGATCTGACCACGACGGTAGCATTCAATGCGCTGTGTTGTTTGCCCTGCTACGATGCCACAGATGGTGCCGGAGGAGTGATCATTGATTACGGCAAGAGTGGCGCCGGAACCCAGAGCATGGATGAAGGGGATTGCAGAGAAGAGGACGGCGGCAGTGGCGGCGATGAGGCAGACGTTGACGGAGAAGAGTGAAATTTCGTATGCTACAAAATATTGGCGAACTTCTTATTCATCCAATTACATGGATGATCACTGCTTCCACAAATCTGATAACAATTACTTCCTATCATTCTGGTAAAAAAACTTTATGAAACTCACATGTCAATACAGAATTAGAAAACTAAAGAGTCAAAAGTCAACCTCATTAACAGTAATGAAATAGTGACATTTATTTAAATTCATAGACTCTGCTTTCTTTATGATGGAGAAAAGTTGGTCATTATGTCCCTTATTTCCCAATCAAAGATGCGTGGACCTCTATATCCAATAACTTTGCTTTGTAGATCGATCTTTTTTCTTAATTTTTTTAATTGCCAATTGATAACTTTAATACCTTCTTTCCTGTATGTCAAAGGTATCTGTCAGCTAATTTGGTGGGGGAAGACATATAAGGTGGAAATCCTAATTGTCCTTAGTATTAGTTATTATTGCCTTTGATGTTGTGGTCCTTTGATAAGTTAAGTTATTACTGCCTTTGTTGTTGTGGTCCTTTGATAATTAAGTTAATTGAAGTATTAATTTGTTAAACTGTTTTTAACATTTCATTTTTTTTAAAATTAAGGACATTTAGGTAATTTTGCTACAAAAGTTTAATCCCAGAAAGGTTCCTAGAGACTTCCCAGTGATTATTAGGTCATTTCAAGCTTTTGAATCGGTTTACTTAGATTTAGGAGGATTGTTTTAGTTAGATTAGGTCATAAAATACTTAAATAATTGTGTAATCGGGATTACGTCTTATAACAAAATTATCTAAATTATTTGTGGCTAATAATAAACAATTTTTTATTTGTTTATCTCCCTAAATTATTTTAAGCATCTCCCCATAAAATTGCCGCATTGTTTTGATTATGAAGTTTTTTTTTTTATTGAGTCCAATTTTTTAAGCAATTATATCAAGGAAAATACTTATATCAAGTTCCTTATATTCATTTAGTCAATTTTTTTAATTACATGTGACTACGTGTCCTATTTTTGAATTATTATCATTAATTATAAATCCATATGAAAAAAATAGGATACATGATTTTGCGTGATTGGAAAACTACTTGATGTAATAGATATAAGAAATTTGATATAAGTATAGTCCTTACATCAATAATTGTTAATTAAAATGGTAAGCGGCATCATCTCTAAAGGAAAGAGGACATAAATTCAAATTTCGGACAACATACCTTGGAGACCCTCTACATTCTAAATCTTGAAATGAATTATACCCTTGTTGGGGGAAAAAGGGAGTATACCCTTGTTCTGGTGTAGAACTCAGATGTCCAGCCGGATGGGCTGGTGCTTTGATATTGGATCAAATGTCTCTTCCTGAATACTTATGAGGGAAGCACTCAGTAGGAGATATGATCACTGTACACAACCTGACTTGTGACAGTATGTAAATAGTTCAGAGATTAGAACGTGTGTACCTTAGACTTTGTTTGGGAGTTTGAAAGGAAGGGGAAGGAAAGGAATGCAAGGAGAATGGAGGGGAGGGGATGGAAGGGAAATGAAGGATATTTCCTTCCCTTGTTTGGGAGTTAAAAAAATAGTAAGGGAGGAAGATGGAGGATTAATTAGTTATTTTTACCATTTTATCATTTTCTTTAATAATTATTATAATTCTTATATTTTTCAAATAAATTTAAATTTAAATTTTCTAAAAAATTTATTTATGTAATTTTTATATTCAAAAAATTATTTATGTGATGGGGTGGTGGTGGTGGCGGTGGTGGGATGGTGGGGTGGTGGCGGTGGCGACGGTGGTGGGGTGGTGGTGGTGGTGGCGGTGGCGGGGTGGTGGTGGCGGGGTGGTGGCGGCGGCGGTGGCGGCGGCGGTGGCGGTGGTGGCAGTGGTGGTAGTGGGGTGGTGGTGGTGGTGAATAAGGGTAATAAAGTAATTATTCTATTTCCCCTCTTAAAACCCCATATTGGGGGAACTTTATTTTTGTGAAGAAGGAGGGTTTTGGGGGATTTGTAAAAATCCCTGATTCCCTCCCCTCATATTTTTAAAACTTGCAAACAAGGGAAGGGACTACCAAAACCCTCTCTTCCCTTTCCTTTCCCTCCAAAATGGAACTTCCAAACATAGCCTAAGGGTTTTACCTCAGTATTTATAGAGTGTACCTTAGGTATGATATTATGGGTCTGGCGTGATCTCCGGCCCAAGGATCCTAACTGCTTACCCATATCTGGAGATATTCCTAGATTATTGGGGGAGTTAGGATCCTCATGCTAATAGGTAGGATCAGTTATACCTTACCTATTGTTGTTAAGCTTCGCCGCTGTTGGGCCTAATAAAGGTCCGTAACAACCCTTAACCAGATAAAAACATAAATAAAAGAATAGTAAGCAATTGTATTTGGATCCTCATAATAGGCTCAAATCCTCTTAATTGAACCCAAAAATAAAAGATTTAGCTATGCCCAGTCTAAACTACTCTAAAGTGCGTAAGACAAAACTTAGGTTGACAAATTACATATTTTTAAGGTACATTTAATGAATTTCGAGTTTACTATATATACACCCAAAGTTCTTCACATAATTAAACCACAATATGAAGCAATATCGGTCTAAACTCTAAACCGGCCTACAAGTTTTCTGTTTCTTTTTCATTCTTCAACGTGACCTTATTAATTAGAAGCAACGCTCCTTAAACATGCTTTAATTTGTTTGCTTCTAAATAACAAAAAGGATCGTTTTCACCTAATCAAAGAACATTTCAATAGTTTCACTAAGTATTAATAATATTCATTTAATTTATATTCATCTGCTTCAATAGATAAGAGTATTAATAAGAGTATCATGTTTTGTAACATATAATAATATAGCATACGTAACACATAAATGATAATCCAAGAGAGATACTTACATTTAGTAGTTGACATTGCCTTGAATATGACCATTATCTTCAATAGTAGAAGGATATAGTGGTGCTTAGAGAAAAAAACATAGATGGGATAGACAGTTTTAAGTTTTGAGACTTAAAGGTGTGTTTGGTTTGAGGGAGGAGAGGGGATGGAAGGGGAGACTAAAGTTAGATGTTAATATATTAGCCTCTAACTTTAGTCTCACCTCTCTCATCTCAAATCAAACAAACATTAAAGTATCTTTTACTAAAAGTAAAGACTAATCGTTTTTATAATAATATATAAACGATAAAGGGAAAATTTTGTATATAAGGGTCATTGTAATAAATTAATTTTGATTAGGTTCCAAAGAAATCTGAAATTTTACTGCAGTCTTGAAATTAATTTATAAAGTAAAAAGACAAAAATAATCATTTTAAAAATCAAAAGAGAAACAATCTGATTTTCAAGCCGCGGATATATCATGAACAAGATGAAATTTGCTACAATGGTCGTCCGTATCTGAAATTTTCCCAAAGATAAATGATAGACTTCTCTTGACAAAATCTACACCATGCATAATTTTCATTTGTTTAATTTAAAAGACCATATATATATAGCCTCTAATCCCTATGCACCCCCACGGTTATGTGAACATTATATTTTTCTGGCCAACAACAACATTAAATCATTATAAGAGCGCAAAGTCAAAGTAAGTGCCTAACGTTTTGTCTCCAATTACTCCCCGCATGGCCCAAGGATTCCGATATATACATGAGTTTCTATGTAAACACACAACAGAGAAGCTCTAAAATAAAAGCTATAACAATTCATATGGAGCTTCAAGAGAATCACAAGAATAATATTAATATTCTCTCAAGGAATGACTCTGCAGAATTCTCGTACTTTCGATGTAATGAAGGAATCCCATTCGATTGGGAAATGCAACCTGGAATCCCTAAACATCCTCAACAACAACAACATATTCCTCCACTCACACCACCACCTGCAATTCTCAGCTCCAACCTTCGTACACCTTCCATGTCTCATCATCCAAACTTCTCCAAGCCTTCTTCTCCAAACTGCTGGTCGACGAAGAAGCTTCGATTTTGGAAGAGAAACACTGCCAGTGAAGCCGTCATTCTCAGGAAACAGACACGTTCGAGTAACAAGTTAGTCAGAGAAGGCTTGCAAGAATTTGATAATGTTGATGGATTTGCAGGAGCTGATAATAGTAAGTGCTTGTCTGATCGCGAATCTATGGCCAAGTCGTCTTTGCCGTTTGATTCGAGTTTTTCTTCTTCTTCTTTGTCTTCAAGTGTTTCACAGAGTCCTATCAGAGGAATAAATCGAAAGCCTTTGAGGAGTTGCTTTCCTATGCATTGGAGCAAAATCCAGGTTTCAATATTTGCTAGGCGAGATTAATGATGTTATGATACATCTTACATGTTTTTTTTTGTATGGCAGCGTTGGAATATGAAATATGATACAGATTTATTTTATGAACTTGCTATGAATTCTAATATTTAGGGGGACATTTGATTACATTTTCAAGAAATTATTGACATTTCAGTGCTTTTGAATACATCCGTTTACCTCTATTTTTTTATATTTATAATTAACAATAAGGTAATATAAATATTGATAATTTTACTATAATGCGTCCAAAAGCCAAGCTTTATAATCATATTCATTCTATTTTTCATATGCAATGTGACATATATTTTTCATTTAAATGATTGTCTAGCTCAATCAGATTTAAGCGTTGTCAGGTTTAATTGAGGATAACTCTCATAAAGATGTTTTTTGCGTTCATACGAACTCAGAATCCTAAACTTTATGCTAAAATAGTCAAAGCTCATTCCACTAATACCAACGTATTAGTAATGTGATGTATACTTTTAATTTCAAGTCTACTCGATCATGTGTATAAAGTTAGAAGGGGTTTGGTGTTTACCATTTGCATACATTACTTGAGAGGTTATACCTTATAATTTGGGTAGACAAAGTCCTAATACTTGAAATAAAATTAAAGAATATTCCCTCCGGTCCTAATTATATGAACATTTTTGTAGTGTAAATTGTACTATAAAAATATTCCTATAATTAGGACCGAAAGTAGTACCTTTTTAAATTAAATAAATTTGAGCTTCGGGAATAATTCATTTAATTGGTTTATAAATTGGACTTTAAATTACTTTTTCAGTTTAAGAACCTGTAATAAGGCGAATGTTATCAACATAAAATATGAAATTTGGCTTCTTTCTTTTCCTTTTTTCAATAAACCATGCAATTATAGGGAGACGTTGCATATAGCGACTTACATCTTATCATGTCTTGAACTGAATATATTAATTGATCGTTCCATCTACTCACATCACAATTTCTTTTTTATGTTAATGAATCCAACTTTTTGCTCATCAATTACGAATAAAGTAACTTATAAAAGTTTTAAGAGTAAAATACTCTAATCACCCTTGTGTTTTATCTTAATTACACATACACTCCCTCTATTTTGAAAATATATATTTTAGTCCAAACCATTAGCACCCTTAAAGAATATTCTAAAAATATTCTTTAAGTATATTTTTAATTAAAAACCATATTAAAATAGTTTTTTTTTTTACTAATTTACCCCTCATTATGTCAAATCCCTAATTTATTTTTTAAGATTAACATTTATTAATCATATACTCCCTCCAGTCATTAATATAAGACATATTTATTTAATTTAATTATATTAAGAAAATTAGTTGAGTTAGTTAATATTATATGTATTTTCTAAAATACCCTAGTTATCTTTCTAGTTCCCTCATTCATTCTTTTCCTTGATTATTATTAATGTAAAATCGATAAGGGTAAATTTAAAAAAAAAAAAGATTGACAAATATGAAAACTATGTCTTATATTTAGAATCAAGATCAACTCCTCAAATATGTTTTATATTAAGGATCGTAGGGAGTATTTAGTATTTTTACTAAATTTGGAAAAAAAAATAATTACTTTTCTTGTGTGAAAAATATTAACAACTTGATCAAAATTTTAAATATTTTTTTAAAGACAAATGCTTAATGAAATATATTTAAAACTTTAAAATTATAATACACTAATATAATAATCTCAAAATTATAAATATTTTTAAAAAAACAAACGCTTGATGAAATATATTTAAAAAATTTAAAATTATAATACACTAATATAAGAATCTCAAAATTATATAATTTTATATCTTTACTGGAAACTTATATATACACACACACATAATTACATAACTATCCAGCATGTATATTTAAAAAGAATACATCATAAGTAAGTTTTAATATATAAACAATAATAAACATTTAAATTCATTAAAAAATAAAATTTATAATCACAAAATTAATAACTTTGTAATATGGTAATCAATTTAATAGTATGATACAAAATTGAAAATATATACTAAAATTATTTTTAAAATTTTGAATAAAGATATGTGATTAAATAATTATTTTTTGGCCAAAGATTACATAATTATTAAGTAATATTTATTTTAAGGAGGGGCATTTTGGTCAAAGTAACTGGTCAATGTCGTATTCTAATGGTTGCTTATATAGGAGTTGAATCTCAAAAATATATGAAAAGTTTATGCAATATATATTTTGATTTCAAAAGAGATTCATATAGGTTTCCAAAATACAAGAGAGGTCTATGCAATTTCGAGTAAATAGAAGAAAGGTCAATATGTTTTACTAAAGTTTTAATAATCGATGTTAATTATATATATCATACACGGCATTTGGGTCTGTTTCTTTAAAATTAAAATAATATATTATAAGAACAGAGTATCCAAACTCCAAATAACTTATCCCAACTTGGCAAATGCGTCGTGAATTTTACCAGAACCTGCAGTAGCAATATGAAACATTTAAGCCTCCAATACGAAATGCTATATGAAACAGAAGTATCTTTTTCTTCTCTAAGCAGTTCCAAATATGCAATAACACTAATTAATTACAACATACTAATTACAACGATAGTACACCTTAGCCTCGGGTGGGGGCTTGATTGGTTAGTTACACATTCTGACAATGTTGACTTTTTTTGGACCAAAGACAGTGTTGACTTGATTAATCGTGTCGAACTAAACTAGTGGCCACAGCTTTCCTAGTTACACACTGCCTGCAAATCGAGAAGCAACAACATCAAAACGCAATAACCAGTAACGTGAATCATTTGGCAAGCGAGGACGGATGGAAATGCAAAATGAGGTGCAATAAATAAATATGCTTTCAGTCTTATCTCTTATGAACTATGAAGCATCCTTTATTCAACATTTCAAGCAAGCACAACATAAACGTGAACAGGTTTTGTTTTTTTGGATGAAGAAAAGTGATGTGTAAGCAATTGCTATCAGGTTTATCCTGACAAAAACATGACAGCCACAGGTGATACTTTTTTACAACTAAGCACAACTTTATTTATTTATTTTTTTTGAAAAAATTACTTTGCACACATTTACATTGAAGAATTTGTAACAATTGCCTAACGACTTTACCCAAGTTTTACCACAAAAACATTTAATTACATGTAAGAACAGCAATGGAGATCCAATTCTAATGTGATCCAGCCATGCCAATTCAGTGCCATAAACCAGTGTGCAATCAACAAATGACAAGTGGCAATGGTAAACGTAAAGACAGATGACAAGTTGATCGTGACCCTAAGAAACATCAATAGTTAAAATAAGCATCCTCCAACTTATCAATCACCAGTTAGAATATTGATTATGGTGACTTAAGTTTGTTCTAAATTAACATTAAGGAATTCTCATCTAAAGGGGAAAAAGCATACACTTGCACAAATACATACCTCAGCCGGCGATGAGATGACAGATTGCCTGAAAAATTACAGACGCAATTCAATTTAATATAGATATACTTAATTATAAGTAGCACTTCACAAATCAAAAGGACGCCATAAGTACCTCGGCCTGTCAGACTTTGCAAGATGTTTAGACATTATGGAAGCCTGAGGCATAACCCATTATCAAATTAGCTTTTAAATAAATGTGCATTGTCAAATAAACATAAACTGAGATCTGCAAGAAATCAATTGCCAAACAGCTAGCTCTGACAGCAGAGACAGCTCAAAAGCATGAAAAAGGAAACCTTCTCCAATTTTCAGGACAAATGATTGACTTGGGCTATCTAGTAATAGGTAAAGGAGAAAACATTACTTGCTCTTGTATAATGCTCCTTGCTTCAACAAGCTGAGCTTCAAGCTCAAGTTCCCTCTCAGTTGCTTCTGATGAAACTTCTGCTCCTTTTTGAGCGTCTTGCAATTGAACCATTCGCTCCTTCATATTTCAACACATTAGCGACCCAAAAGCATTATATATAAAAATACTGAGATGGATAGAGATATTAAACAGATACCTTTATGGAAGACATCTTGTTACGAAGACTTTCTTCTATTTGATCTCTGGCCATGTGAAAAGGTAGGTCGAATACATCCTGCAGATAGCAAACTCATTTATTTCATATAATGGTTTCCATTGGGAAGGAACTATTTGAAAACTAAAAGGCCTCCATACCGTCCTCCCAACCAATGGTGATCGCGAAGGATCAATTTCACCTCTTTCATTGGCAGTGAGCGATTGCTTTGATGGCCCATTAGGAGCATTTAAGAACTCACGCATATCCTCCTGTAAGCAGGGCACTTGTAAATCCAACAATCATAGTTACAAAGCTACATACCGAATGGCAGCTACTAAAATCTTGAGAAGAAACCCAGAAACAAAATGCTCAAGTCCAAACACATTATTACATGAATAAATTTAAGGGTCCGACTAGTTGTAAACATTTTCATCATGCAGAAAAGTATTATACCACCACTATTTCTAGAAAAAGAGAAGTTTCCTCTTTCCATATCCATCTTTAACATAATGAACTGATGGACAGTTACAGCACGACCATTGTCCCAATTTTTAGTCCACCGTATCAAAAGTTGCTCCTACCATTGAACAGTTTAGCGCTATGTTGTTCATTACAAGTCAACAGTCATGCAAGAAAAGTTACAAGTGTTCACATTTTAAAGGGGCAACTTCATGTTATTTCTGATGGGCAAGATGTGAAAGAAAAATTCAGGTCAATCTTGCCATGAACAAAAAAAATTCCCGCACAGGGGAACACACAGATATTCACCGCAAAGAGAAGACACAGAGAGGTCCCATTATCAAATTGAGCGCAAGGAAAATTTTGAAACAAGTAATGGCAATCACTTGATAATTGAAAATGCAAAATGGCACTCTAAGCCTCAAAAGGGATTAGTCTCACTCTCAAGTCTAAAGTGGCTCGGGGATACCCTTTATCAAATCCAAAGAAAAGGCAAAATTGGTGAACGATCCAAAATCAGATCATATGGATATCCAACAGAACATGGCTAGCAGGAACATTAGATTCATAATTTATTTGTTTTAAAGATATATTGGAGCAATTAACAATATTAATCAATGAACAATGCCCAACCTGCATTGATCTCAGCAAAGCTCTTAAATCTGCATTCTCAGCCACTAGTCCTTGATTTTTTGCTTCATAAGCATCCACCTTTAAATATTTTGAACAAAATGTTAGAGATAGTAAGTGGTCAAAAATATCAAAAGTTCTAATGACAGGGTCAAAACTTATTACAATCTTTTTATAAAAATCATTGTCTGCCTTCTTCCCATTCCATGTTCCACGTTGCCTCCCTTCTTTCTATTTACATAATGCACACATCATGAATAACAAATCAACATGAAAACGAAAAGCTAACAAGCAAAATGAGACTGCTTGAAAAGTTGATACCTGAAGTAAATTCATTATTTCCATGCCTGACCTAGATTCCTTCTTCTTCTCCATCAATACTTGGTTTAACCTCTCTTGTAATTTCATGTATTCCTTTTCCTTCTTCTTCATCTCATGCATTTGTTGAGTTCTTACTTGCTTTGGCATAATTGACATAATCATATCAAGTGTCAAAATTTGTCCATTTTCAAAGGGCAGTTGCCTAGAAACATGGAGCAAGAAACAATGCAGATCCAGTTTCTAACCTGATTACCAAGAACCATTTTCTGAAATTCATCTCGTTCTTGTTGTAGCTTCTCGATTTGGGCCTTAAGAGCTGCTCTGTTCTTAGCTTCCTGAAAAGATAGAATTTACATAGGTATTAAAAACAAAACAAAATTGATACGGTTTAACTGTCATGGTCTTTTTGGATTCACTATAACATGATCATCATCTATCTAACCGTTCTAGTAATTGTTGCTATCTCCCTGTCTTTGGCTTGCAGCTGTCCTTCAAGTCTCTCAACTTTCGCCTCCAATCTTGATATATCAGATAATAGTCTATGATATCAAAAAAAATATTAGGGAGAAAAATGCCTGATCAGATATTCATGAATCATGACACTTAAGTAATCTTCTGAACTACCGATGCTAGTCTGTGACTAGTTCAGCCATCATTGCCTCATTGTGGCTATCCAACAGTTTCTTGACTCTTATACATCAACAGATCATTGGAAAACAGTATATGTTGAATAATCTAATGCAAACAAATATCTACAAATAAAAATCACAAAGATAAAATACCCTAAATACCTTTCAAATTAAAAAGCGCCAGGCAAGGCTGCAAAAGCAACTAAAAAGGTTTTTCAATCTATATACTAATACAGGAAACTTGTATGTAATCTAAGCCTTCAGGGATCGGATACTCTAGTCAAGAACTTAAATAAGTCAGATGATCGAGTCAACAGTATATTCACCGTTGTCTTTGTTCATTAGCAGAATCTCTAAATTCAACGTCACGCTGTCTCTGCTGAAGCAAGAAGTATAAGCAATTGCAAGTCCGTGCTATTGAAACCTACCAAAACAAACACATACAGACACATAATAAAAACAATCTCTCTTTTTCTTCCATTTAATCAAATAAAAAGAAGCAAAGTCAAAGATCAATTCTCACAGGGTCATTGGCAAAAAGATCCAGAGAAGCCGGAAATCCAAACGTAACAAGAGATTGGTTCAAGTACTTAGCACAATGCTCCAAATTCCCCACATCCGCAAATGTGTACTCCCTAGAGAGAAAGACAGATTGATTAACAAAGAAAATAACATCAGAAATCTCAACACATAAACATAAAACGTCAAATTAAAAAACGAAAAAACAAAATGCCGAGAGTGTAGGAGCAAAATCCAAAAGCCGGTGGATCAGAAGGGCACAAACGCAAATGTACAACGCAAGACGACAAACAATATAAAGTGCAGAAACCCAGAGAACAATGAAAGGGGAAAATGCGACTCACCCCATTGTGGAAGGAGGCTGAGAATAAGGAGATTGCTGCGGGCAAAAATGAGAAGAAGGAAGAGTTAGATAGAAATGGGGAGGGAAAGAAGCAAGGGAGTAGGGTTTACGGGGGATTTTACCGTAAAATTGAAGTCTCCGTCAAGTGATGGCAACGGCATTGATGAGAGCTTCTTCAAGATTCGGATAAAAAAGCAATGTATCGTATCATTCGTATGTGATCGATCGGAGTCTCTGCGACTGTAGGTAGATCTACGAAGCTTGGCGTAATTTGAATTATTGTCGCCGAAAAATGAATAGGTTTTGAAGCGGCCAAGTATGGCAAGTTTATAATCTGCTGTGGTGGGGTATCCATTTTTATTTTAGGAGTGTCCAATAGAAAGATTTGAATGTTTTGACCAGTTTTAGATATTTCTACGTGGCGTTCTTTTATTGCTTGGAAGTATTTGAAAGATATTTATGGTTCGTAGGTTGCTCATAATAATGGCGCCAGGTCCCAGGCGGTGCGCGCCGCTAAACCGGCTTGGGGCAATTCGGCTCTGGCTGGTGTGGTAGTTATAATACAAAATCCAAATTGAACAATAATTAGTATATTTTGTCTCAATATTTAAATATTTTAAAATGACCAATAAGTTGTTGGTTAGAAGAGTATGTTTAGATTAACTTTAAAAAATAGTTTTTACAATTTACGAGGTAAGTATGTGAAAGAAATTTTATATCGAGTTTTAGAAAATAGTTTCTGAAACCATTTACTGGTTATGATTTTGTGCTTGTTTGGTAACTTCTAAAATGTCTTTTCTTAAACATTTTTCTGTAAGTCAAGACGAAATTCTTTTTATATATTTATCTTATAAATCGTAAAAAGTACTTCTAAAACACTAAAACAAACCAGTATTAAAGTGATCTCATTTGTAAGGAGGAGAGTACAAGTCTAAATCCTAAACACTTTTTAAAAAAGGCAAACCCTAGGTCTAAAAAACCTTAGTCAAATTTAAAATATATATTTTAAATTTTAAGTTCTTAATGAGGCTTCTGGGATTTCTAAATGTTGTCAAAAGATTATAATGACCCTCTTTTAAAAAAAAAAATCAAGGTAGTTAAAAAGGAAAAAAAAAAGATTTCTAAATTAGGCATCATCTAACTTAAATTGTTTAATAATTATTCAATATAATCAGTGTGCATTTATTATTTTGACTTCATACGTTTAACGGAATTTTTGAAAAACTATGATCATTTATTTATATATTTATATCTAATATAAATGATGATATACTTAAATCATTTGAGCACCATCTACAAGAAAAAAATCCCTTAAATATATTAAAATTTTGAGGATTTCACATGGAATATCCACTATAGCTTCTTCACTTTAACCAAACTTAATTACTATTTTTTTTCTCATAAAATAATTCAACAATTAATTTGGAATGTTTTGTTTCATTGCTGCAAACTTGAATAAATAAAGTGAAACCATATATTTGTGTTGACCCAGAAATAATATGCAGAATACATAATCAATAATTAAACTTGAAGTTTATATATATATAACATGATCATATTTTTCAAAAAGAATCTGTCAAAGTCCGTAATTAAAATAATAAATCATACTAATTATGTTGAATAATTATTAATTAATTTAAGTTATATGAGAATTTAGAAATCTTTTTTTCTTTTTTCCTGTCTTCAATTTTCCTTTTTAAAAAATATAGGGGTATTTGGTATTTTAACAACATTTAAAAATTATTAAACAGACTTCTTGGTCTGATTAAGAATTTCTTCAAATTGTAGGCCCAATTTTAGATTTGATCATTACAAATAGACTTAATTAGGATCTTCTCAAGAAACAATACATGATATTATTAACCCAACTCATGAATTGTTCTATTTAAGCTACTAATAATAATAGTTTAGTCACAATTATTACTCTGAATTATATATATTTTTGGGTTAAGGTGCAGATTGGCCAACCAAGTATTACGTTAGGAGCACCCGACACAAAAATGTTTTGAAGGGAGTAAAAATACCAGTGAACAAACAATTGAAAATGAACAAAAATACCAATAAAAAATTTAAAAATAGGGCAAATAGGTCAAATGTTGAAGTTAAAAAAATTGTGTTATGTATATCATTTTTGCTCCATTCAAAACATTTTTGTGTCGGATGCTCCTAGTATAATACTTAGTTAGCCAATATGCAACTTAATCCTATAATTTTTAGGATTGATTTCAGTTTCATAACTCATTTTCGTCCCTCAGATTACTCATCAGACTTTCAATCAAAGAAAATTGAAGATAGGGAAAAAGAAACCTATATATATCTTTACAAGCTTATCAAATTGATCGTCAATAAATGTTAGTCCAACAAGTAAATAAATTGGCTTAAAACGGTAACGGTAAGGTTATGAGTTCAAATTCTAACAATCTAAACGTCTCATTGATAACTTCGGTAAACTTTTAAAAAAAAAAATTTGTATAAAAAATTAATCCCCTCACAAAAACTAACTATTACCAAACTTCTCTTAATTTTTCTCTGTTCACATACATACTTTCTCTCTGTGGTCTGAAAAAAAAGTTCACATACAATTAATGTACTCTGATCTCAACCACGACGGGTGGGCGTGATGGTTGAGCATCTCGTCCCTTAAGCAAGTGGTTGGGGGTTCGATTCTCAACTCTTGTGAATGGAAAGCATCCCGTGGCCAGCCCTTTACCGCTTTGTGCGCTTACCCGGGGCGAAGGATTAGTCTCATGGCTACCGGCTGTGGGGATACCTTGGTTCACACCAAAAAAAAAAAAAAATGTACTCTGATCTCTCACGTTTTAATGCAATAAATCCAAAAACCAACAACTGTTCGTGTAGATCTTGTCATGTGACCTTCTATTATTATTTGCATCTGCTGAGATATATATATAGCTGGCTTCTACCTTCAATTTATTGTATATAGAGGACCACAACAATAATAAATTAATTAAATTAAATTATACATGCACTCTATATCTGTTCAAGTATTATATAACTAAAAATAGAAAATTACCTTTTTCACCTTGCAAAGGAAGAAACATATTCATAAAAATTCAAACAAAAATAAAGTTGCCTACCAAATATTGACTACAAATATATATGTTGACTAAGATTATATTGAAAGTAACTTCAAGACCTGCGTCTCTAAAAATAACAAAGTGAACAAAACCAATTATATTACTGTTACTATTAATACTCCCTCCGGTCCTAATTATAAGATCTAGTTGGCTTTTCTGGAAAGATTAAGGAAGCTAATTAAATTACTTTAGAGTATTTTTATTTTTATTTTTTTCTTCAAACTATTTAGCTTGACTAATAAACTAATATATAATCTAAGGATACATAACATATGAAATGATTAAGTAACTTATTTAACTTCCTTAATTTCTCTAAAAAAAGTCAACTAGGTCTTATAATTAGGACCGGAGGTAGTATAATTTAAGTATATGTCATCAAAACCTATATACATAGGGTTTCTCATTACTAGAGGGCATTGGATGCTTGGGGAATCTTGAACTCAAATCTTGGATTCCAAATATAGAAACATGTTCCTAGCATTATCTCCACCATTGAGTGATTATTAGCTAAGCTTTGTCATCTAATGGGCTATGATGAACATTTTGGGCCTGTTATTATGAGTATTTTTTTTTTTATAAGAAAAAAGTTTTAAAGGGGTTCGACATCAGTCCCCCACCAAGGCCAGGGCACGGCCCTGGGCTCTATGAGCACTAATTGGGGACTTACAAGATCGCCTACCAAAGGAGTCCCAGCGACGGCAGAAGAGATCGAACCCACGACCCAAGGGCCTAATCCTGGATCCCTTACCATCTATGCCAACTCACATTGACATTATGAGTATTTTTTTAAAACAACGTAGACCAATTTCTCAAATCTTTGTTCATGGACCCTTTTTATGAAAAAAAAACAAGAAGAAGAATTTTATACATACATTTTTATCAAAAAAAAAAAAAAACTTATACATACATACATACATAAATATATAGTTTGTCATGTGACTTAACATAAAGTTTTGTCAAGTCGCCCTAAAACTACGTCATTTTAGGAGTTAGGGGAATTAATGTGGGAGTTAGAATAATTGATGAAGAGTGTTTTGGTCAAATTCATATAATAAATACAAAAACTATCAAAATACCCTTCATTATTTCTCGCTCCCACATTAATTTCCCTAACTCCCAAAACGACGTAGTTTTAAGGTAAATTGACAAAACCTTTTATATATATATTCTGACTACCCTCACTTTGAATATTTCTAAGAGAATGTTGAATTACGAGGTATGAAGTTTACATATGAAAGGAATTTTGTCTTGGCTTGTGAAAAAATGCATTTGAAATCACGGTTTTAGAAGTTACCAAACACTCATTTAATGGAGTTTTAAATAAAATTTCCTCAAGCAGGAGGATACCCTATTTATAAAAAAACTACACAACTAAAATTAGTATAATAGAATTGAAGAAACGAGGAATTAATATAAATTTTACAGCTTCATATAGAGAGTGACTAAGGGTATGTTTGGTTTGAGGGAAGGGGAGGGAAGGGGAGGGAGGGGGAGAGAAAAAGGAGAGGAAGGAAAAAAAATTTTAAAATTGAGTGTAGTGGGGCCCACAAGTTTTCCTCTCCCCTCCTTTTTTTCTCCCCCCTCCCCTCCCCCTCCCTCCCCTTCCCTCAAACCAAACATACCCTAAAAAGAAATTGAAGCAACGCGGAGATAACCAAGAATGAGTGACACTAACAAAGTCCCACTTCATAGATTTAATTTGTGTCATATTATATTGTTTTATTTAATGCTTTTAATTAACAAAATCATTATTTTTGTTATCGTATTGTAAATTTATGATTGTCTTTTTTTTTTAAAATTTGTTAGTTTTATGGAGTTTAATTTGACTGAGGCCCAATCCTTGGCCCACTATTAGATACGAACAACACGACACTGAAGTAGCCCATAAGCAACTCAATCTACGATTGACTCAAATCAGTTATGGGTTTCAAGTTAGCATGTGTGGAGATAGGCCCAATTTAATTCCTACTTAGACGATACGGTATGGGTTGTAAGAACAAAGTTTTTCCAGAGAGTTATTAGGTAGGAATTGACATGTCCGGTTTAGGGTAATTCCTCGTGAATTGACCAAGAGTATTTGGGATTAATTTCCCTTTATGTTCTTTTTCTTCATTGTAATATAGGCTTTGGCCTTCTTCTTTTATCAAAAAAACAAAAAACAAAGTTTTTCCACATTAATGTCTCACACAATTAATTTTTAAAGAACTTTAAAACAGAAAAAATCTTTTAAAAACATAGCAATTTCAGCTATTCTTTTAAATGGACTCAAACATCAAACATAGGTCTATTTTTTAGGTGAAACCCACTTATTCTCCTTCTAAATTTGGGTCAATTTAACATAATTATTAAAATTATATCTTTTTTAAAAGATTGTGTCTACTTTTATACCATCTAAAATTTAATTGTGCTAAAAAGGAAAAAAAAAAGAACTTCATTGTGGTACCTGAATTCTTTTTTTGATGTGAATCAAAGTATTCCCACAGCCAGAAGCCATGAGACTAATCCTCTGCCCCGGGTCAGCGCACAAAGCGGCAAAGGGCTGGCCACGGGATGCTTTCCATTCACAAAAGTTGGGGATCGAACCCCCAACCACTTGCTTAAGGGACGAGATGCTGTACCATCACGTCCATCCTTCGTGGTTTGTGGTACCTGAATTCTATCAATGTAATATTTTGGCCAGCTAGTTATTGTGTTGACATTAAGGTGATCCAACATTTATTAATTCTAAGAATATTCGATTAACAGGGTACAAAAATTGGAATTTGAGGATTCAATAAAAATAATATATGAATTGAATTTGATACAATAGTGCATTGATTTTTGGCCGAATACAATAGTGCATTGATGATCATTGATAATGACAACTAAACTTTACACCAAAATGGATGGATCTAGATCTTCCTCGCAGATTATAATATTTTTCCAATAATATTTAAAAGTAAGTTTACATTTTTAGCTATCAAATTTTTAATTTAAATGGGGACCATGTTATATTGTTAAAAATATGTTATTTATTATGTCTTTATCAATCAATACAATATTTATAGAAAGTCTCATTGTCCGTAACTAGCACAATTGATTTCTTTTTTAAAATATAACTCCGTGACAAAGAAAGAAGCATACAGTAAATACAGAAATTATGTCAAATTAACAATCAATAGATATCTAAATCTTTAAATCACATCGAGTTTTTTTTTCCCAAAATCACATCGAGTTTGATGGGGCAAAAATAGGCAACCATTTGGTTTTTTTTTTTTTTTCTAAGTAGGAGGCCACAACATCAAATGTGTGAGAAATAAGTAAATGAAAGAGAAATAGTAATAAATGGAGGATAATTAATATAAAAATGTGTATTTAATATGGATATAAAAAGAAAAAGTAGTTTAAATTTTAAAACAGAGAAAAATTCTTCTAAAAAGGATCAACCACAAAGAGAGAAAGTTGCTTATAAAGGAATTGGAGGGACTAGTATATACTCCTTCCAATTTTATTCATAAGAACTCAATAACCGAATTACGTGGTATAAGAAAGCGGTGTGAATTAGTTAAAAACAATAAGTATGTCTTAAATAAACATTTTTTTAAGTATGCCTTTATTTATAAGGGGTAAGTAAGAGAGAAAAACATAGTGAATATAGATAACAACAACCTTTTAATTAATGTAATAAATATAATCCAATTTTTTTTTTTTAAAAAAAAACTTATAAATATTCAGACAACTATTTTCAGACTCTTTAAAAAAAAAATCAAAATAATTTAAATTTTAGTTTCTTATCAAAATAACCCAAGGGAGTTAGTTGTATATTTCAAACTTTGGTGGAAGTTGATAATAAAGAATAGGCTGACTCTGAACTTGCCCCATACACAAGTTTTGGGCAGGCGGCAGGCGGCGCCCTCCATTCATGTTTTTTTTGGTCATTAGTTCATACATTTATTATTCTGGCCTTATTCGTCGTTTGTTTGTATTATTGAAGTAGACATTGTTATTTTTTACCACAAAAAAAAAAAGTACACATTGTTATTAATTATTACTCCATTCGATTTTATACATAAGGAGGTCCTTATAAGAGATTCTAAGAGACAGTTAAAATTAATTCAAAATAATAAATATGTAAGAATATTTTTTAGTTTTTATTATAAGACACCAACTAATAAGTATATTTAGTTATTTTTATAAAGCACTTATTTGTTTCCAAAAAACATTAATATTTTTTCCATGTATACCCATAATAAATAAGGGTCGTAGGTGAGAGTAATAATTAATATAATTTTAGAGTTTAGTGCAATTAGTAGGAGTAATATTAGAAATTACTTAAATTTTAGGACAAATTTAGTGACTTTAACTATTTTTATTGGTTTGTGAGAATTGTTAATTGGTGCCTTATATAAGTTATTTTTAAAAGATTCCACTATTTATGAATGAGTGAGAGAGAGAGGAATAATGAAAAAAAACAAGATGAAAGATAATGTATAAAAAATAAATGATGAGAGAATAATTGAGAACAAAATAGGTAAAAAATGCATTTCTTATTAAAATAAACTAAAAAATGATCATATAAAAAAGGGTTAAGGTGCAGATTTGCCAACAAACTATTACCCGAGAAGCATCTGGCACAAATAATAATTGAGTGTACCAAAATTACCAATCAACAATTAAAAAGTGGGGAAAAAACACAATTTGGTGCAGATTCGCCAACGAACTATTACCCCGTCACTGTCTTAGTGTCTCCGTCTTCCATTGACAGATTGACTGTTACAGTGTCGGCGACGTCGGCGTCTCCAAAGCTTCCATTGTTGTTGGGTGTTCCACTCACCCTCTTGAACTCATCCAGTCCACGACTTTCAACCTAAGACGCACCTTGCACCCTGGTTCCATCCCTATGATGCCACAAGCAGCAACCGTCGCTGCCACAGCGCCTGCTCGCATGAGTCTCATCTCTGTTGGTGTTCCTTTTCCAATAAGAAGGCTTAACCGCTCTTTTCTCAAGCGTCTCCGCCACCGTCCTACGCTAGTACCTCATATTTTAACATAATTGTGATAGTTTTTTTATAATAGTTATTTGGTACTTTTTTTCACTTTTTAATTGTTGATTGGTAATTTTGGTACCCTCAATTATTTTTTATGCCAGATGCTCCTCAGATAATAGTTCATTGGTAAATCTGTACTTTAACCCTATAAAAAAAAGGTAAGCCCATTTCATAAAAAGTATTTTATATATTGAGACGGAGGGAGTACAAGTCACGAGCCTCCTCACAAAATCAAATTAATTAGATGATTCTTATGTCAAACACCTAACCTCTTACAAGAAAAGTATGATTCTGTGTGCTCAAATTATTGAACTTAGATTCGTTTCTCTTGTTTTGTTGACTAAAATAATTGTTGTTTACTCAGTTTATTTCAATGGTTCTGATCTAGTCAAAATTTCAGGTACGAAAAAAAATCTATTCAAAATAATTTTTTTATTCAGTTAGTAAAAGGGAATTAATTTATCTTGTTTAAATTGATTGGAGAATTCTGATTGATTAAGCAACTAGTCATTTACTAGTAGTTAATTTTAGGAAAAACAAGATGGTAAATTAAAAAATACAGTAATTATTAATAAGTCCATTATTTAACAAAATATTAGAGTATGATACATAAATGAGACTTATTAGTACCTTTTTTTATTTTGAACTCATTTATTTTTCATTCTCATTTTTTCGATAAACTATTTTTCCTTCCCTTTTAATTATACTTGAAGTTAAAACCACCTAACCAAAATCAAACACAGATGTTGATATGTTTGTGTGTGTAAATATATTTCATTCGATTATATAAAAAATACATGTTTGTTTGTGCCCATACCTAAGATAAAATCTAAGTGGCTAATTTTATTTTATTTTTATCTTCATAATATTTTATGTGATAATTTTATTTTCTTAGCACGAACATTAAAATAAGTACTCCCTCCGATTCTAATTATAAGACAACATTTGGGGTTGGTTTTGGTCCTAATTATAAGACAACTTTTTAGTTTTTGTCAATTTCTTTCTAAAATACCCCTATTTTATTCTCTCAAATGTGTTTGGTTTTTAGTGAGTATATGTACGTGGGTTGCAATACGCACACGTACACGCACGCACACACATGTGTGTGTCTATAAACATATATATGTATGCATGTATGTGTGTGTGTGTGTTTGTGTGTGTCAATATATATGTGTAGATATATATACATGTGTGTGTAGATACACACACATATATAAACATATATATATCTCTGTGTGTAGATATATGCGTGTGTGTGTCTATATATGTATGTAGATAGGTCTATATGTATACATATATACACACACATATATGTATATATAGTAAAACCGTTATTTCAAATAGAAAACGTGTGGAAAGAAAAATTGGTCGGAGAGATATGTGGCGGGGGCTATTGATTCATTTTTACTTATGTCATTTTAAATTTATGAGGTTTAAACTTCTCATGTTGCATGAGAAGAAGAAGATTCCTACACACACATGAAATGGTGGGACCCACATATATACGTGTGTGTGTGTGTGGGTCCCACCATTTCATGTGTGTGATATAAGAAAACATTTCTCCTACAACATGAGAAGTGTTTTTCCCTAAATTTATATAAGGGCATTTAAAAAAATAAGTAAAATTAACTAATTTAATTCATCTCCTTAATCTCCCCAAAATCAGTTAGATATGTTCTATAATTAGGACCAGAGGGAGTACTTTTTTATTTTATGTTTTGCATATACTGAAGTAAAAAAAAAAAAAAAACTAAGTACTATAAAAAGTAAGCCAAATGTGGACTATTCAATTTTAATATTAATGGTCCAAATTACGAGTGTTTTATATAGAGAAAATCAAGGTTTTGAAATCCGGACTGGTCACTGAATCGGTTGGGGTACTTGGTTAAGGGTTAGTGGGTCAGACCGGGGTCAACCCGGGCCAGACCGCCAGACCGGTGAGGTATAAAAAATTGGAAAATAATTAATTTCTTATCACACCAACCTAAATTTGACATACTATATATCATTTCAATATTTTAGATCAGTAGCAAAATAACCATATACTTCAATACTTGTGACATATTCAGATATTCCTAATAATTTTCTTTACAACCTACATTTGAGACAATATATTCATGATAGCAAAATATCAAAAACAAGTATATGATGATAAAATATTCTCAAGCAGGATCCTTTTTAACACCAGAATATGTGGGAGGATTGCTAGACTCGAGATTGGGAGTGGTAGTATTCTAGGCACCTTCATTATTAAAACATTCAACAATAATAAACCTGAAGCTTTGCACAATGGAACGAAGCTCTAAATCGAGATGAACAAAGCTCTTTCACGGTTTCACCTCAAGAAATAAACAGTGAGTGTGAGGCAAAATTTCAACAAAAAAACCTAAAAAAATAAAATAAAATTGTCTGACCGGGTCACCCTGGTAACCCGTCCGGGTCACACCGGGTTTCACCGGTTTAACCCTAAACCGGACCGGTTTCACGGCCGGTCCGGTCCGGTTTCACAAACCATGGAGAAAATCAATAGGCAGCGTTTCATTTTTCAAAGGTGAACTAATAAATGTGACACAATCGGAAGACTAACTTTGATTATAAGAATAATAAATATTAATGATCTGCAATTAGAGAGGGTTCTCACTCTTCACTCTGTTTATATTAATTTAATTTTTTACTTTCATACCATAACTCACGGATTAATTATAATCCATAACATAAGTCACTTCAACTTATATATTGATACTAAGAAATGATAATTAACTCATTAAATTCATTTTAAATGGATTTGTTTTTTCATTTTTATCCGTATTAAATGAGATTTTGAAAGACAGAGAAAAATATAATGAGTCAAGTTTAAACATTAATAACTACGCAGCAAAATTAATAAAGAACCATTAATTGTTCTTTAAGTGACTTATATTATGGACCAAACTTCTAAAAACTACTTATATTATGGATTGGAGGGAGTACTTTATATAGCGTTCCAACTCACATCCTTATGCCGAAGATAAAATCAAAGTCAATCATATTCATTCAAATGTCACTAATTCAGTGAGGAGTTGTTTAGGAGCATTATGAACAGAGATGAGATGGGTTTGTTCGGCATAACATTCAAACAACTTAAAAGTTTAGTGGAGGAAAATTTGGTGTTTGGGATGGTGATGGGTTGTGATTGGCTTCTGGCTAAAAAACGACTTCGAGAAGCCGGTATTTGTAACTTGTGAAAAAAAAAAAAATCACTTCTACCATCGTTTTTCTAAACACAAATCACATATAAAAAGGCTCATCGGGAAAAAAGTCATTTCTATCACCGCTATCCAAATGAGCCAATGTGATTGGAAATAGGAAGATTTGCTGCTGAAGTGTTACGAATTGGGAAGATTTGTCAGGCGACCAAAAAAAAAAAGAATTCGCAAATTATTTTTGAAGCCCAAAAATAATTTATCAAATTAAACAAATATCAAAGTCTAAGATCACTCACTATAATATTCACAATTTTCGCAGAGTATTGACTTTATATATTAAAATATTGCACTTGCTTCTTATGAAATTCCATAAGATTCAAAGATGAATTTTGACTATATTTATCTTTATTATGCTGGTCAAAAAATTATTTTTTTGACTATATGGTCAAATCACGTGTTACCACGCGGTGTCCACATTTAAATTTAAATCATTCGTACTTAAATAATATAAAAGACCGTCAGATTCAGAAGAAATTACTGTATTACCTATATTGTATAAACTAAAAAAGCCTCTGAGCAAAAAAAAAACTAAAAACTAAAAAAGCCAGCTGGTCACGCAGGCAATTTTTTTGGGGTGCCAAATTCACATAATTGATCCATTAGGATTTTTCATGACTCTAAATTTTATATGAAATAATAAATACTCCGTTGAATCCTAAGTGCAACAGAGTTATGCATTTGTTCCACTTTGTATTTTTTTACTGGCACGTTTTTATTTTATAAAGATAGAACTGAATTTATTTTAAACGATAAATTGTGTGCATTATAGTTTAATGATAATGATATTGTATTTATATATTTTTAATTAGACAAGATAATTATATAATTATATTTTTTATTTTTAATTATTTATATTTATATTAAATAATAATATGAAAAAAATACATAAGCAATGTTTTTTCATATGACTATTTGCTCGAGTCAGATTTAAACATTGTTTAATCCAATTGAGGTAAATTTCTCAAAGATATTTTCTACATTTACGAATCCGGAAACTTTCTACTTAAGCAATTAAAACCTTTTTCACAGTAGCTAGTGCCTGTTAGTAGCATATAAGCAAGGTTATGGATCGGACTTTTAATCAGTAATACAAGTCTCTTTTTTATTATGTGTTTGATAGTTGTTTCAAAATCACTGGTAAAACCCTTCTCATATATTTATTTTGTAAAATTTAAAAGCTATTTTTAAAAAAAATTAATCTAAACATGCACTTTTTTGCTTTATCTTTGTAAAGATGCTTTTACGATTTATGAAGTAAACATAGGCTTTTTGACCAAAATAATTTTTTAAATAAAAAAAATTACCAGATTAAAGTTATTCTGAAACTATTTCCCAAACTAATGTCTACATCATTAATAGCGTAGAGATTTCCTGCGCCATATTAATGGCGTGAGAAATCCTCACGCCATTACTCACGCCATTAATTGCTTAATGGTGTGAGGATTTCTCACGCCATTAATGCATCAGAATCCTGACATTATGTCAGGATTCTGACCAATAGCGTAGGAAATCCTCACATCATTTCATGGCGTGAGGATTTCTTGCGCCTTTGATTTAAAAAATACCCGCCTGTTGATTTCTTACGCCACTTGTAGCGCCTTGTCACCAACGCTCCAACTATATTACTTTGACAAATAGTTTGGAATGTGATTTACTCAGTAAATATTTTTATTTAAAAATTATTTTGATCAAAAAGCCAGTAAACATAAAAAGAAATTTGCCACAACTTAAAAGAAAAATGACTAAAAATGTCTTTTTTCTATGTTGTAACCGTGGTGGGATTGAATTAGGGATGGAAATAGGCCAGGCCAGGCTTTGGCTAAATAGGCCTGAGCCTGTAATGGTGGTAGAAGGCCTGAGCCTGGGCCTGAGCCTGAATGCAGACTTTTTTTTAGGCTCAGGCCTGAGCCTTCATAAGGCCTGGTCGAGCCTGAAGCATTTTTAAATGCCTACTTACAATGTAGGCCTTTAAAAGGCCTCATATTGTAGGCCTTGGAGGCCATAAATAGGCTTTTGTACACTTTGAGCCTATCAAAATTATATAAATATAAGGTTTTAGTAGAATATAAGAATGAAAAATAATAAATATTATATTATTTATATAATATAAATATAATTATATTTATTTAATGTGTAAATAGGCCAGGCCTGAAGGCTTACAGGTCAGGCCTTAATAATATAGGCCCACCTATTTACACATTTGCGCTTTAAATAGCGATTGACTGGTCTTTTTAACAAACAAGTTAGGCCCGACTGCACTCTAAACAGCCAAAGCTATAGGCCGCCTGATAGGGGCCTGGCCTATTTCCACCCCTAGATTGAATGTTTTCTTTTCTTTAGCTTTTGCTATTGGTGTCCGTGCTAGTTGTTTTTAAATATAATTGAAATAGACAAAATGGGGAGCATGACGCACGAGAAAAAAAAAATAGGAAAAATGACAAAACAGAAAAAATAAATAAAAATATGTTAAGGTTGTTTTGAGTTTTGAGTTTTTAGAAACATATTTCTGTTTTTTAGTTTTGCAAAATACTTATTAAAACCACCAACCAAACAAGTTTCTTTTTAAATTTTAAAACCAAAAACAATAATAACAAAAATCTGGACGATAATTTTTCTATAAATTTTAATAAACTTCAAAGATAATTTTTTGAAATGTATTTTTATTTTTAATATCTAATTTGATTTGAAAGAAGAAACAAAATAAAAATGAAAAAAAGACACATAATATTTTTTAGTATAGTCTTTTTTATTTTTATTGTTAATAATTTGATTTTGCCTTTTCTCCCCTTCCTTTCCTCTTTTGCATGGGGGAACTAGTGGTTGCCTCTTTTCCTTCCAAAAGTCGATGCCCGACAGTCAATAGTTTGTTGGCACGTGCACAAATGTGGCCGAATAAGCGAAGCTAACACTAAAGTAAGGTGTTCTCCTTTAATTAAAAAATGGGTTAGTTAATTGTCTACTATTCAATAAGATCCGTGTGATGTATCCAGACTTCATTCAAATAATAATATTTTCTTGCCACTTTTTCTCCTTTTTTATTTGGTCCGATAATATATATTATAAATTTGATAAATTAAATTATTGTAGTCGAAATTATTATAGACTAGACATCTTTATTATTACCTCCAATCCTAATTATAATATCAATTTTGTAATGCAATTTGGACTATAAAAGTACTCTTATAATTAAGACCGAAAGGAGCATTATTTTTTTTTTTAAATAACTTTTTTTTGTTGTTGTCGTTCACAGATCAAACTAGTTGCAGTCTAATCTTATATTTTTTTATCCTTATTAATTAACTGTTTATTCCTTAATTTGGTCCTCGATCATTTGCAAGAAATGAAAAATCTAGGGATAAACAGACAAAGATCCCAACTAATAAACTAATATGAAAAAAGTCTCATAGCTTATCAATAATAAATAAAAGAGTTAAAATAATATTGACAAGTTATATGACTTTTTTAATATAATTTTTAAAATTGAAACTATTGTGTGATTTTCTAAAACATCTATTAGTTTTTTCTTGGCCGCTTCTATGTGATCATGTTATGTAAATTATTGTATGAAAGATTTTTCTACTTGCCAGTTTGATAAAGATAACTTTTTCTAGATGGTTCTATTTCTACATTAATTCTCGTGTTCATTTTATTATGCAAAAGAACTCATAAAGTTAGTATTAATAGTAATTAAATATTTTAAAATTTGGTCTATGGCAAAAATTGTTACTCATGTAAAATACAATCACAGGTTTGAGATATCCTCGGATCAGAACAATAAGAACATTCAAAACATCAAGTTATATTGAAAATGACTAATAGAATTTACTATATCTTTCGTAAGAAATTAAAATTTTAAAATCAATTAATTTATTTGGAGGTTTGTGATTGTCATTTTCAACCATATTATTAATTTAGATATCATTTTTGACCATTTCAAGAAGAAATATTTGAAAGAAACATTTCTTTGACCATATGCGTAATTGAATTTTCTACAACAACCTTTAACGTCAAAAATGTTTGCTTTAAACAATTAACTATTGATATTCTTGTTGTACCAACAACGCAAACCCTAATCTTCTGAACTCTTCAAATTTCATTATAGATCAAAAGGCAACATGGTTCTTAAGAAAGTTTACTTTTTGACCGTTGGAGGCTGAAGTCCAACCGAATAATCAACAATATTTTGTCAAAGTCTTTGATATTTTACCCACTTTTAATTTCCCTCTTTAAATCATGAAAACTATTTATATATATACACACTATCTAAAATTAAAGCTGTTTACGTGCGTCAAAGAAACATTTAGACCTCAACGTTTCAAGAAATGGAGATATTTGGTTAACACCTTAGTTCAAACAAAAAAATATACTCATGATAATAATAAGTCTTATCTCACTAAGTAAAGTTAACTATAATTAATACATGTTTGAATGATTGTCCACCCTTATATTAAGTGTCCACATTTAATACATCAAGATTGCACTTCGTAATCGGATGAGAGATGAATGGTTGAATGATTTTTTAGCACCTTATATTAAGTGTCAACTCTTAATACATCAAGATTGCATTTCGTAATCGGATGAGGGATGAATGATTGAATGATTGTTTAGCGCCTTATATTGAAAAAGATGTATTTGATAGCATTGATAATAAGACAATTATGATGGAATTCCAAAAAATAAGGCCTAGAAGAATGACATTGTAATTATTTTTATTGTGATATACTCCTTCCGGTCCTAATTATAAGAGCTAGTTGACTTTTTTGGAGAGATTAAGGAAGCTAATTAAATTACTTTAGAGTATTTTTATTTTTATTTTTTCTTCAAACTCATTAATTTGACTAATAAACTAAGGGAAAAACACTTCTCATGTTGTAGGAGAAGTGTTTTCTCATGTTACACACACATGAAATGGTGAGACACACATATATATATAATGAGCATTATATATATATGTAGGTCCTACTATTTCATATGTGTGTAGGAATCTTATTCTTCTCATGCAACATGAGAAGTTTAAACCCCATAAACTAATGTATAATCTAAAGATACACAATATATAAAATAATTAAGTAATTTAATTAGCTTCTTTAATCACTCCAAAAAAGTCAACTACCTCTTATAATTAGGACCGGAGGTAGTACTTTTGTTATTAAAATATATGTACTTGAACTTATTGAGTGCTTACCTTTCATTATAATTTATGTAGATGCATTTCTAGCAACACTTAGCCTTGCTTTTTTAAATGACAGGTTTGTAAAATAATTATTTCTCTTATTACATTATCAGTATTCACTTGATTTCATGAATATTTTTTTGATATATTTTTTTTGTTTATATTATTTTATTTTTTAATACAATTAAAATTTTTCTAAAAAAAAAAAAAATTTGAGACGCTGCCCCTGAAGCCTACCGCCACTAATACCCTTTCAATAATTTTCTAGATCTGCTACTGAGTATAAGAATTAAGAAGAACATTTGGAACAGCATAAAGTATGAGGGATAAAAATAACAAAATATATATATAGAGAGAGAGACTAAAAACTAAAACTTCTTAATATTTATAGTACCTCTTCCTCATGAGTCATATTTTCGTTATATATTTTATTTTGATTAATATAATCAGCCTTTTTTAAATCAAAATGCCCGCTGCACGATACACGCGACACGCGAGGGCACGCATTACCATTTATCAATCATTTACGAGTTATCATCAAATTTCTTTTTGCCAAACAAAAAGAAATAATTTTATATTTAATTAATTTAACGATATAAACAAGACACCCATCTCTTTTTTTCTTTTTATATTATCACTTGATCTGATTCAGGTTTGTGGCTACTCATTTTAATATAAGTGTTTCTGTTATGGAATAAAATACTAGGCTCACCCAGGTGTGGCCCAACAGAGACATCTAATACATTTGGGCTTGGAGGCACCAAAGGCCCAGCAAGTCCAAACCCTAACCCTAAGGTAGCCTCTATATATAGTTGGTTAACCTAAAGAGGTACACATCTTCCGAGCTCTCTCAATTGCATATCCGCACACGAGCACACACCACACCATTGGCTAAACGCCTCCCGTATAATCGAACTACGTGGACTTTGATCCCTCTTCAGGGTACGTAGGCCCTAGGTATCGCTCCTAGGTCAAGTCCCTGTGCTTTGTGATCACAGATCCTCTCGGGTATCTCATCCATGGATACTTGGGGGAGAGCTATTTGATCCTACATCCACATCCTAGCCCACCTAGGGCTAGCGATTCATGTTCTATGACAGAACATTGGCGCTGTCCGTGGGGAATCGGTAAATTTCTGATTCCCGTGACCAAAGATGGTCAATAAATTTAATTCCCAACTGCCAAATGAATGAAGTTTTGTAGTTAGGGTTCATGTTGATTTAACAAGTTCGTGTCGACTGTTCATCAAACCTCTGAATTCGAGATTTTCAGAGAGTTGACAAGGATTAAATTTCCCTGTAATTACCTGAGTACAAGAGGTAATATTTTCAGGGACCTTATTTCTTATTCTCTGTTTGCAGCGAAGAAGAGAAAAGTCATGAAAGTGTGATTCAAGGGCATCGTCTTTGGAAAACCCTGCATTTTGATTCCACCTACGACTTCAAAGATCTCTAATGTTGAGAAGAGATTTAAAAAAAAAAAATGGGTTTAACACCTGAGGTAACATTCGGTGTTTATTCTCATGGTCACATTCATGAATATCACAAGGGATGTGTCTACCCTAAAACTCTGGTAATTCAAAGATCACAGTGTAATACCGAGGGACGAAGACGATGGAGAGCGTCAGAAAATTTCAAGGAATCGTCGCTGGCTCTGACGGTGAGTATACTTATATGGCGATGCGATACTTGAGCCACCGCCGAACCTTCCGATTTCCTTGTCGGATCCCTTTTCAGCAGCCTCTGCGTAAGTCTCCTGCTTCCCTCTTCCAGGAGACATTGTATTTTCAATTCCATGGAGTCAAGGTCGGGATGCTGGGGAGCTGGGATACAAGACCGAGATACTTGAAGCCAACATGCAAACTGAGTCGAGATAGCTGAAGCTGTCTGGGTCTGAGCCGAGATGCCATGAATGTTTGTTGGGATTGTGTTGTAGGCTGACTTTCCAAAGACCAGAGAGTCGCACTGCTTGACCGAGCTGCATTCTGAGGGGAAGCAAGGGCCTCAGCAGATGGAAAATATTCCAACCTGAGTTATATATTCCGCGATGCTTGAACCGAGATGATTGACCCTATGTCGGGATGCCTTGAATGCCAAAGCCGGATTGGAATACTAAATTCTGTCTGGGTTGCAAAGAGTGTCGGGCAAGATCCAGGGTGGTCATCGATTCCATCCGAAGCTGTCGGAGTCCATGCTGGGGTGTCTCGAGTATTCCCATGCTGGGGTGTCTCAAGTATTTTTCGGGATCAACCACTTCATGAGGACGAACTCAAGATGCCGAGATAGTAAGTTGCTTCACCGTTTACAGTACCGAGATACTTGGCGAGACTAGATCTGTTTGGGGTCCTAGATTATGGAAGGCGAGAAGCTGAATTATAACTGAGATCCAGTGCCGAGGTACTTGAAATGGGATCCAAGGTTGAGATACCGGGATGCCTCACTATCAGGTTATCAACGGCACATGGAGGTCCAGAGCACGTATAGCCGTAATGGATTTGATTACTGCTAATTGCTGATGCAATATTTCAAAGACCATATGGGTCCCACGGTCCAAGCGCAAAGATGTAAAGGACATGTTAAAACTTACGCCCAGAATGTGTAAGGCGACAATGGCAAGAGAACTATTATTCGTGTCTGTGAACAACTTCTTGCTAGCTGGGAAAGGTCGGTGAATACAAGAATTATCCTCGAGCCCAGTTGGTGGCACCAGCAGCATTTGATGATGGCACAGAAAATTCATTTTCAGAGGATATGCTTAGCACCTACTCTGCACAATGGCACGAATAGCTTCTGCATCAACTCTTGTAGCTATGTTGGATGGTCTTTCACCCTTTTTCCTTCAAGTAGCAAAATATAAAGAACCTAGTAGAGGCTTTAGAACCAATATTCAAGTAGCAATGCAATTTGTTTGCTTGCATTACTAATCAAGACTCTCAGGTGGAGGATATCATCTTTACTACAACTTCAAAAAGCAAAGCAGCAGAAAGAATATGATATTCTTCAGGTTATCACTATGGGAAATAAACAGCCTTTAATCCCACATTTAGAGTTTTAATATTCAGATATTGGGATTCATGAGGACCTATACAAACTTGTTCATTATTCATGTGAGGAGGTCGTCTCTAAGATATGTCAAATAGAGTTAGGAGGCGTTGGACTACTTTTTTGGAACTGATACTTGGAGCTCCCTTTCATACTCATGGGACAGGAAATGTGGAGGACGAGAAAACGGGCAAAGTGTGTTGCCCATTTTGTTTCATCAAATACAGGAGGAAATGGCAACTCCATCGGAGATTCTGCTCTAATGAATTCAAGGGTGCCAAAATTGGATGATGAAGTGGATGTTAGAAGATGATCACCGAAGGGAGGAAGGGAAGAATTTTGGTTCGACCTACAGATTCCAAAGACCTCCTTCATTTCACTTCCGAACCACATGAAGATGGAAAGCAATTTATTTTGGAGGCCATCTATGATTATGCTTAATGAATTGATTATACGGTCATGGTAATTCAATTTTGATAATCCTGCACCTCATGTTTGATCTTTGGGGGTCTTGAGAAAAGTATAATCAATAATTATGCTTCTTGTCCTGGTGTGGCTTCTTTGCTATGGTCTATGCCAAAGAAACACAATATTTATGATCATAGCATGATTGGAGCAAGGCACCGTTACCTTGATGTGGTGTTTGGAAATTGATCATTGATCAATGTCAAGGTCCTTTTCTTGCCAAGGCAAAATATATAGATTTCAATTTGGGGAGGAATTGTTCATGAAACTAGTAAAGCATGTCACGAAGAAAGCCAAAGTGGATAGGATGCTATCTTCACAAGAAATCATGGACTATTTGGTGCTATCAAATATGTATGCACCAGCTAAAAGGACAAAGTGGTGTGATATTATCCACATCAGATGTATCTCATCCCCCACTTTTAAAGTTGTTGCGTAAAGAATTCCAAGTGCTTGACCTCTTGTGAATATAATGCAGAGAAAAGTCAAGAAAATATTGGCGTGCAAATGGCAGGCACTTCTAAATGGGTATGTTGCTCATTGACCTCATAAATATTACATTTTCTTTTATAAAATTTCTTCTGTTTTGTCAAAAAAGAAAACAATGATGGCTACTTCAGAATATATAGTCATATAAACAGCATACAATTCTGTTATGCCAATGTAAGTAATTCTTGCCTACTGATATTTCCAATTTTTGGGGGAATCTCCCCAAATAGAAAGTTTTGGTACAAATATACAGTAGTGTTGGGCCTGAGATACTATTGAAGCCTGCCCTGATATTTCTTAGTTGTTTAAACTGACTTATTAAAATAGAGCTTTCTTAGTGAGGCCCAGAACATATAGAAATCGGGACCCGGTTAACTGAATCTAGTTAAGATCCGGGATCCGTGTGTTTAAACATGTAGGAGTATGAGGTACATAAACCCGTCTCCAAAAATCATGTCAGGGTAATGAAACCCGCCTTCCAAAATCATGTCCAATTTAAACATGTAGGAATCCGAGGTACATAAACCCATTTCCGAAAATCATGTCAAAGCTAAACATGTAGGAATCTGAGGTACATAAACCCGTTTCCGAAAATCATGTCGAAGGAAGTAAACATGTAGAATCCGAGGTACATAAACCCGGTTCCGAAAAACATGTACAAGTTAAACATGTAGAGGGCAGGGTAATAAAACCCGTCTTCCAAAATCATGTACAAGTTAAACATGTAGAGGGCAAGGTAATCAAACCCGTTTTCCAAAATCATGTACAAATAAAACATGTAGGAATCCGAGGTACATAAACCCGTTTCCAAAAATCATGTCGAAGGCTGTTTTATACAATTAAATCCACGCTCCTTAATTGGATCCCGGATAGATTGTGGAGTCCGTCCCTACGAGAGGGATGAAGGCGACTCGCTTAATCGAATCGGTTAAAATCCGCCTCCGCATAAATAACGGTTAAAACATGATCCTTCGGGGCATGGTAAAACCGGATTTAATGGTTAAAACGTACACCCTTTGGGACACGGTAAAACCGAGATAAGTTCTGTTTAAAAGTTTTGCAGGAAACAAAGACAGAAGGCAAACCCGGGTATAATTAATCTGGTTAAAATCAGGGATCCGCATTGAGGCGGCAAATCTATTTTGGATTTCCGTTATTGGAATCATTTTGGCAGCAACAATGCCGCTAAGTCTATTTGATTGAATTTGGATAAACAAACCAGATAGACCCGAAATCTCGGAGTTAAAGTAAATAACATCCGGAATCTCGGAGTTCAAGTATCTAAACCGGAATCTCGGTGTTAGAATAAATAACATCTGGAATCTCGGTGTTAAAGTTTATAGCTCGAAATCTCGGTGTTAAAGTAAATAATATCCGGAATCTCGGTGTTAGAATAAATAACCCGGAATCTCGGAGTTAAAGTATCTAAAACCGGAATCTCGGTAATAGAATATATAACCCGGAATCTCGGAGTTAAAGTAAATAACATCCGGAATCTCGGTGTTAGAATATATTACCCTAATCTCGGTGTTAAAGTTTATAGCCCGAAATCTCGGAGTTGAAGTAAATAACATCCGAATCTCGGTGTTAGAATTTATAGACCCTAATCTCGAGTTAAAGTAAATAACATCCGAATCTCGGTGTTAGAATTTATAGACCGAAATCTCGGAGTTAGAGTAAATAACATCCGAATCTCGGTGTTAAAGTTTATAAACCAAAATCCGGAGTTAAAGTAAAAAACATCCGGAATCTCGATGTTAGAATACATAACCCGGAATCTCAAGGTTACAGTTTATAAACCTGAAATCTCAGTTTAAAATAAATAAACTCGGAATCTCGGGTCAACACGCACGGAATCCCAACAGTCGCGAGCACCTCATCTGGATTTGGAAAATAACGCATCCTGGCAGCTCAGAAACCTGAACTACCAGGCTGGGGGGCAACAGAGTGGACAACGATTTGTTGAATGGAAAAGCGTGTTATCAATAATCGACTTTTAATGCAAACCAACAAGTTTAATGCAAGCTCGGACAAGTATCCGAAATGAGCACGTTGAACGATTTGCACAAACAGTAAGTATTTTCCAGTTATTGTGATTTGCTTACATGTTATTAAATGCAGGAATATAAACCATGTGCTTTGTGATCACAGATCCTCTCGGGTATCTCATCCATGGATACTTGGGGGAGAGCTATTTGATCCTACATCCACATCCTAGCCCACCTAGGGCTAGCGATTCATGTTCTATGACAGAACAGTTTCATTTAAAATTTTTAACGAGCCCTTACACTACTAAATTAATTTTATGTTGTTATAACTACAAGACACCGAATTCCGACGTATATTATTCTTATTTTTATTCATGATAAAAAACATATCGTATTTTAATTTGGAGACAATACAGTATTTTATTCTGAAGGAAAAAATAGTATGGTCCCACTTTTTAATTTAAAATATTTATATTAATAATCTCAAATTATAATACCAAGAAAAAAAATTTAATTCAGGATTCTATATTTCATGTCATAGTTGTCAAACTCGCGAGTTAACTCTCCAAGCCAAGTTTATTGTTTTTACGTTTCTAGTTAACTAAATAAAGTTGAGTCACTCGTAAGCTTATGATCGTTGTAAATTAGGTTAAACTTATGAGTTTATATACCGAATTTACCGTCTTTTATGTTTCTAGCTTACAAAACTGTGTTAAGTCATCCTTAAACTCGTGTTAACTTTTTTTATTTGGTCATGCTCAACAGCTTTATATGAGTTTTATAAATTTGTTTGTTAGATATGGCAAATTTTGAATATTGATAGATTTAATTTCAGTTTTTGGATTTGAAATATATTTAACTCAAATTGTTGTTATTTTTCTATATTTTAATTATTTATTATACACTATTAATATATATTTAATAGTAAAAGTAAACACTTACGAGTTTACAATATTGTCACGAGTTTACTTAAACTCACGAGTTGGACAACCCTGTTTCAGATCTCTTCGTTAAATCAAAATAATTTTAAATTCTTAGCAAATAATATGAATGTATTTGATTTCGAATCATAAACTATGGCATTCTCTCACCATTCATGGAATGTTGAAATTTTTTCTAACACGAAAATCAATTGAATAATGCATTTTATGAGAAACAATCTCTTGTTGAAATTATTATTTTTATAATTCAAATAGCATCATCTTAAGTTTTTTTGTTTTTTTTTGCACGATCATCTTAAGTTAATACCATTAATTTACTCAATTCATGTGAAATGGGTTATTGCAATGAGGTCGATACACATGCACACACACAAATATATTAGTTTAAGCGAGCCCTTTCGTATTGCACATTGGAAGTTTGAGGTGTCAACAACATAAATCACCAATACTCAATGACGTTGGCAGAAACATTTTAATAATTTATTACACCCATTTTTTGTCATATAAATAAGATATTCCGACAAATTTTATATGGGTTTCTATATATATAAAAAAAAAGGTATGTAATTTAATTATTTAAAATTAATATTAAAATGAATAATATTTTTTGTGGCCATTGTCAACTTATCAAGGAGATTCGGTGTTCACCATTTGGTCCACAAAAAATAAGAGGGGTCGCAAACCCACTTTTTGCTAATGGTATGAAATCATTTAATGCCTGATTTTTAAAGTACTGAAAATAAATTGTTGACAAAAAGTCAAAAACACCAAATGTTTCAACAAATTTGCCACAAATTAATTGCACAATTCACTCATATTCAAAATTATTTGCCTCCATTAATGCTGCCACCGCAATTCCCTTGCCAAGCTTTGCATCATTTATTGCATTATTTAAACATCGTTATTAAACTCGTGAGTTGACTCTCCAAGTTTCTGCTTTTACGTTTCTAGTTTACTAAATCGAGTCGAGTCACTAGTAAACCCGGTTAAACTTATGAGCTTATACACCGAGTTTACTATTTTTACGTTTCAAACTTACAAAACCGTTTTAACTCACTTTTAAACTTGTGTTAACTTTTTTTATTTGATTATATTCGGTGGCTTTATATGTGATTTTTATAGAAATTTATTTGTTAAATATGGTAAATTTTGAATATTCATGGATTTAATTTCAATTATTTAGATTTATAGTATATTTAAATCAAATTGTTATCATTTTTTTTTTATATTTTAATTATTTATTATACATTATTAATATCTTTTTTTTTTTTGTGCGAAGCGGGGCATAGCCCTTCTTAAATCATATTCAGCACAAGTATGGGGAAGACAACCCCCATACAATCCCTATACAAGAAAGGAACTAAACACTTAGGAGGACTATCGAATACAACTTTGAAATCCTCCTGTACAAAGCTAAAGTTAGCCATAGCATCAAAACATGAGTTTCCCTCCCTAAACACATGCACATATCTAACTCTTCGAAAACTCTTAACTGCTGCACTGGTATTAGCTAACAGTCTCGGGACAAACACATCAGTGACTTGCATATTGGTTAGTAAATGCACCACAGAAGTTGAATCACACTCAATGATAATGTTCTCAAGACAAAGGTTTGCAGCAACCTCAAGTCCAGTCAGTACTGCCCAGAGTTCAGCCTTTATGGCTGTGTTTACACCCAATCTCCTGGTAAATCCACAGATAAATTTTCCATCACTTCCCCTTATTAGACCACCACACCCTGCTACTTTTGTTCCACCCTTAAAGGCTCCATCCACATTAACTTTAAACCATCCCTCTTGAGGTGCCTCCCACCCAATCTGAACCTCCCTTTTGACAACACTAGCTCTACCAAAGTCCAGCCAAGCTTTCTTAATTTCTCTGACATACCAGTACACTACCCTGCTCCTACTCTCTGGGGTAGTAAACCCTTCCTCAAATCGACTTCTGTTTCTCCATTGCCAAAGCAACCAGCAGGTAATACCAAAAATCAGACTCCAATCACCTACACTATTTGCAATATTGACTACAAACCATTCTCTACCCTGTAATCTTTCAAAGTCAGGCTCAATTCAGCCACCTTTTAACTCCAGCCATAACTCTTTTGCAATGAGACAATCTCGCAAGACATGCAGTAGATCCTCCCTTTGTTCAATACAATTAAGGTAGCTAGCACACTCCCCCCCCCCCAAAAAAAAATCGACAAAGTCTGTATCCAGTGAGTAATCTACCATGCATAGCTTTCCATAGAAATAATTGGATTCTTCTCGGTCCCTCCAGCCCCATAATGTCGCCCACCCACTCAAGCCCACTCCATGATCATCACTCAAAGAATGATATACATCAGCAGCAACATACCTGTTAGATAAGGAAGTGCCCCATCTGATAGTGTTCGCACCATATAAGCAATTTGGAGGTTCCACATCTATGATTTTCTTTACTCCTTCAAGATTCACCTTTCTTACAATTTTCTGCACATCCCAGCCCCTATTAGGTCCTACCATACTCCTCACCTTAGCTTCTTTATCTTCCTCTGAAATATTACCAGTACAGTAATCATCTATTAAACCTCTATCTTCTAACCACTTGTCATACCAAAAGTTGATCAGATCACCATCTCCTAACTCCCAACATAGCTTATCTATGACTAACGGCCAAAGCCTTGACATATTCTTCTAGATCTCTGAATCTGTTCTCATAGCAACACATTCTCTGTACAGGTCCTTTTGTTTGCCATACTTACCTACAAGCACCCTAGAACATAAACTCTGAGGGTTTACAAGTATATTCCAGGAAATTTTACTCGGCATAGCATCATTCATAGTCTCAAGCTTTCTTAACCCCAACCTACCATTCCTCTTATCTTTGCAAATTATCTCCCAACTCACTGCATGGAACTTCCTTTTCCCTTCCTCACTACCCCATATAAAATTTCTTTGTAATTTTTCCAGCTGGTTTCGAACACCAACTGGAATACAAGAGTGCTGCATATAAAAAATAGGAATTTGGTTAGTAACTGATTGCACCAAGGTGACTCTTCCAACAAACGATAGAGTCTGCCTCTTCCAACTGCTGAGCTTATTCTATACTTTGTCGATCAAGTGCTGAAAATTACATTTACCATCTCTGCCTTTCATCATAAAGGCCCCTAAATACCTACCCAAATCCTCCATTCTCCTAAATCCTGAATAACCACAAATCTCGTTTTGCCTTATTCGATCCACATTCTTGGAAAAGTAAATACTAGTTTTCTGAATATTTACCTTTTGCCCAGACATGCTTCCAAAATCTTCCAGAATGCCCATGACTGAAACAATGTTATCCATATCCGCCTCACATACTAACAACAAATAATCAACGAATAGTAAATGCGAAATCTCAGCTCCATTTCTACCCAAACACATAGGTTTCCACTAACCAATGTACACACAATCCTCAATTAAATGAGTTAATTTTTCCATACCTAATACAAAAAGATATGGGGACAGTGGGTCACCCTGTCTTAACCCTCTATCCGGCTCAAAGACCTCACGCTTTACTCCATTCCACATTATAGCCATATTAGTTGATCCAACATAGCCCATAATCACCTTTCTTAAATGTTCATCAATCCCAATTTCCTCTAACACAGTACCAATGAACTTCTACCCCATCCTATCATAAGCTTTCTCAAGATCTATTTTAACCACCATATACCCTTTCTTACCTTGTAACTTACTCATAGAATGTACCAACTCCTTGGCTATTATTATATTATCATGGATGCTCCTACGAGGAACAAAACTAGTTTGGTAAGGGGAGACCAAACTATACATAATTGGCTTCAACCTATTCACAACCAATTTCGAAAGACCTTTATAAATCACATTGCACAAAGCAATAGCCTAAATTGGCTCACCACCTCTGGATTCTCCACTTTCGGTATAAGAACTAGCAAAGTATCATTAATCTCTCTAATTCTTTATGGGTTGCCCCATAACTCTTTAATAAAATGAACCACCAAACCCCCAACAATGCTCCAGTTCTGTTGATAAAAGACAGCTAGGAATCCATCACTTTCCGGGGCTTTAAAACCCCCCATTTGAAAAAACACACTCCTAATCTCCTCCCCACTTGGACCTCTACCCAAATTATTCATCAAATCCCCATTAACCACACCCAACCCTTGCCTTGTGGTGATCCAATTTTCATCCCTCCTATCATCCTCAAACAATTTCTTATAAAACTGCTGAAACATGGCAGCAATTATCTCCTCATCCTCAATCCAGATCCCATCATTATTTTTGAGCATTCTTATCCTATTCCTCCTTCTTCTACAAAGGGTTTTGTATGATAGTATCTTGTATTTCTATCCCCTTCCTCCACCATTTCCCATTGATTTTTGAAACCAAAGCACCTCCTCCCGTCTAAGGGTATGAATTTGCTCCTCCTCCAACTCAATTTCCAAATTCATAAGAAAATGGTTAAAATTATCAAATGTGAGATCGCGAAGCTCTGCTAGGGCTTCAATCTGCTTATTGAGAGCTCTGCCACCCACTGTGACGGAGGAGATGAGCTCCCCTCCGATCGCGTCTTGCGCAGGGGGAAGGTGAGGATTTTCTGGAGGAGGATCGGGAGGAATGGAATCGAAGGAAGAGGAAAGTTCGATTTGCGAAAGAGGAATTTTCTGGTGAAGAAACGATGAAAGTTCGAGAAGAGTAGTGGATGAAACCAGACGTGAAGGACCAAGCGCCGATGTCATATAGGGAATCCTTACTACAAAACGTGAATGCGAAGGTTTGTTGGTGGGAATGGAGTAAGAATGAGGATGACGAAGAATCAGAGGATTACGGTTTAGATACAAATTTTGCAAAAGTTTTGAATCCAAGCGATGGAATTAGCATCGATAACTCAAATCCGCTCTGTCCTAAGTTCATGTTTGAGGAAAAGGAAAGGGAGAGGCTCATGCGCCTGTTTTGAAGGACTCTGGTGGCGAAGCTTATAGGAAGGCAGCCTTCTTATGGTGTTATGGTCAAGAAGCTGAAGCAAATTTGAAAAAGAAAAGGTAACATTGACATTTTTGATTTTGAAAATGACTTCTACCTTGTTAGCTTTCAAAATAATGATGATTATATAGAAGCCTTAACGGGGGGACCATGGGTGATAACTGATGCTTACCTGAGCGTTGCGAGATGGAGACCTGATTTTAATCCTAAGAGTGAGAGAATAGATTCTTAGTGGCTTGGGTTAGGTTTCCTGATTTACCTACTCCATTGTTTGATAAATTTTTTTTGCTGAACTTGGGGAATTCAATTGGAAGGGCTATTCGTTTGGATATACATACTGCTCAAAGGGCGAGGGTAAGTTTGCAAGAATGTGTGTTGAACTAGACCTCACTAAGCCTTTAGTACCTGAGTTCAATGTGGAAGGGCAAGTGCTAAGTGTGGTTTACGAAAGCTTGGGTTTGTTATGTAATAAGTGCGGACAAGTTGACCATGTGAAGGAAGGTTGTGTTGCTGGTAACAAAAATTTCGCTGAGGGGGATGGATGTGGAAGGAAAGGATGAGGCTATGAAGGGTGTGTCTGACCAGCCAATAGTAAAGGAACTAGGATGGGAAAGTACTTAAGGAAGGAAGGAGGCGACATGTGTTAACAGAATCCAACAAAGGCAATTCCATGAGTGTTGCAAATGGCAGCCATCAGGTTTGGGGTACTTATGAAGTGGTGCCTGAAACAAATTTGGATAGATACGAAGGGAAGAAAGTAGACATGAATGATAAGGAGAATTTACATCCAGGTGAACATATTAGGAGTGAAAAAATAATGATGAATAGGGATCAAATTGAAGAAAAGGAAGACCCTATTGAGAGCTTAGGTATGAGTATGGAGGAGGAATGCGTTGCTCTTGCGCAACCTGATTAGTGGGCTTTGTTTATTAATCAATATCTTTATGGTTGATATGATGAATCTTCTAGTATGGAATTGCAGGGGTGCTGCAAGTAAAGGGGTTGCTGCTGTTTTAAGGGATATGAAAGTCGATATAAGTGAGTTTAGTGGTTATATTGGAACCAAGGATCAGTGGGGTCCAAGCTACTAAAGTCATTAGAAATTGGGGTTTCAAATATTCTCATGAGGAAGGAGGCTGAGGGATTTTCAGGGGGGAATTTGGATTCTTTGGGAGTTGGAGGATCTAAAAGTGGATGTTTTATTGATGGATGAACAATTTATACATTGTAAACTGATTTTAGGGAAGGAGGAGATGTTATTTTCTGCTATCTACGCTAATCCCAATTAGCAACGAAGGCACAAGCTTTGGGGTTTGTTGAGAAAGCTAGCCGTGATATTAATGTCCCATGGTTATTGGCTGGGGACTTTAATGACATGAAAACTCCTTTGGAGCATAAAGGAGGGGGGAGAGTGAATGAGACAAGATGCAGGAATTTTAATTCATGGATCCAAGATTGTAACCTCATCAATTTTGGAGCTAATGGACCTTTCTATACATGGAGGGGGCCTAAATGGGAGGGACTTGAGAGCGTCTACAAGCGGGCGGACAGTGCTTCGTAATGTGCAGTGGCAGGCTAAATTTGTCAACGCTGAACTAAGAGTGATACCGAGAGTTAATTCGGATCACCATCCTTTACTGATGAACGTGAACGTGGAGGATAGGAGAGGTAGAGGACGACAATCGTGTATGAAGTTGTTTGGCATATGCATGAAAGATTTGATGAGTTCATGATTAATAATTGGAGAGGGTAGGAAGAGGTGCATGTAAAGCTAATTGCTCTACAACATGCTCTTACAAACCTGGAATAAGGAGGTTTTGGAAGAATTGAAGCAAAGAAGAGAAGATTGCTGAATAGGCTAAATGGAATTCAACAAAGCATTGAACGCAAAACTATTAATATCTATTTAATAGTAAAAGTAAACTTTTACAAGTTTAGAATTCGAGTTCACGATACGAGTTTAAATCATTATCATGAGTTTACTTAAACTGGCGAGTTTGACAACCTTGCATTTAAGTCTCAAGGAATGGAACATATCCTAACTCTTCTATCAATTTTCTCTCTACTTAATATTTCAACCAATGTTAAGAAAATCGCGATCTAACTCGCAGGATCGCCCAAAATCGTGATTTTCAGGAGCCCACATGATCTAGCTATGCACAAAAATCGCAGATGGAGTTGGAACGGTAGGATCGACAGAAATCGTCATGATCGCTGATCCCACGATCCTGTTGCGCTTCTTAAATCAGGATTCAGGAAGAAAGCCCAAATCATGAGACCATGCTCATGACCCAAAATTGAATTAAAAAACATTCAGAACCCTAATTGTAGGAACCACACGAACCTGTTGCAGTTGTTGTGCTTTCAAGTTTTAACGTTATTTGATCATACTCAGCGGCTTTATATATGAGTTTATTTAAATTCACAAGTTGGACAACCCTGTTTCAGATCTCTTCCTTAAATCAAAATAATTTTAAATTCTTAGCAAATAATATGAATGTATTTGATTTCGAATCATAAACTATGGCATTCTCTCACTATTCATGGAATGTTGAAACTTTTTCTAACACGAAAATCAATTGAATAATGCATTTTATGAAAAACAATCTCTTGTTAGAATTATTATTTTTATATTCAAATAGCATCATCTTAAGTTTATACCATTAATTTATTCAACTCATCGTATGGCACATTGGATTTGCGAATCTAATACAGGAAGTTTGAGGTGTCAACAACATAAATCGCCAATACTCAATGACGTTGGCAGAAACATTTTAATAAGAGTAAATATCATTTCTGATCCCTGACAAAAAACACGGATCCCATTTTGGTCCCTGAAAAAAAAAAGTCATTTTTAGTCTATAAAAATAAAAAGGACAAATAAGGATCAATTGCTGGACATTTTAATCCATTACAAATTTCCAAAATGTCATTTTTAGTCCCATAAAAGGAGGAATAAGGGTCGGTTTTTGTCGGGGGACCAAAATGGGGTCCGTGTTTTTTATCAAGAATCAGAAATGGTATTTACTCTTTTAATAATTTATTACACCCATTTTTGGCATATAAATAAGATATTCTTACAAATTTTATATGGGTTTCTATGAAAAAGGAAAAGTAAGTAATTTAGTTATTTAAAATTAATATTAAAATGAATAAGATTTTTTGTGGCCATTGTCAACTTATCAAGGAGATTCGGTGTTCACCATTTGGTCCACAAAAAACAAGAGGGGTTCGCAAACCCACTTTTTGCTAATGGTATGAAATCATTTAATGCCTGATTTTTAAAGTACTGAAAATAAATTGTTGACAAAAAGTCAAAAAGCAAATGTTTCAACAAATTTGCCACAAATTAATTGCACAATTCAGTCATATTCAAAATTATTTGCCTCCATTAACGCTGCCACCGCAATTCCCTGCCAAGCGTTGCACCATTTATTGCATTTAAACATTGTCATTAAACTCTCGTGTGACTCTCCAAATTTATCTGTTTTTACGTTTATAGTTTACTAAATTGAGTTGAGTCACTAGTAAACTTGTGACCATTATAATTTCGATTAAACTTATGAGTTTATACATTGAGTTTACTATTTTTACGTTTCAAACTTACAAAACCGTCTTAACTCACCTCTTAAACTTGTATTAACTTTTTTTATTTGATCATATTCAGTAGCTTTATATGTGATTTTTATAGAAATTTCTTTATTAAATATGGTAAATTTTGAATATTCATGAATTTAATTTCAATTATTTGGATTTATAATATGAATATCTATTATTTATTATACACTATTAATATCTATTTAATATTGAAAGTAAATTCTTACGAGTTTAGGATTCGAGTTCACGATACGAGTTTACATCATTATCATGAGTTTATTTAAACTTGCGAGTTTGACAACCTTACATTTAAGTCTTGGAACATATCCTAACTCTTCTACCACTCTGGTCCTATTTATAAGTCCCTTTTGACCAAAACACACATACCAAGAGAGTTAGTTAGCTCAATGATTGTGGGGTGAATTTTCAACTTTGCCCTCATTTATGAATGAGTATATTTCAACTTTTTATTCTCTCCCTATTTTCATTGGGTATCTTTCAACTTTCTTCTCTCTCTATTTTCATTGGTATAATTAATATGGGCAAAATTGTCACAATCTCATTTATTACCTAAAAGAGGACTTATAAATAGGACCAAATTTTTTGACCAAATGGGACTTATAAATAGGACCAGAGTGGTATCAATTTTCTCTGTACTTAATATTTCAACCATTGAATCATATTTTAATAGGTGATATTTAATGTTAGACAACAATATTATAATTGTAGATTTTTATATTTAATATTAAATATAATAAAAATGTATGATCATAATATTGTTATATAACAATAAATCTTATATATTAAAACATGATCCAATAATTGAGATATTAAGTGAAGAAGGAAATTAGTAGAGAGACTACTCCCCATTTTGTTAGTAAGGTTTTGACTTATAATTAACAAAGTTACGAGTTCAAATTTTGCTATAAATGTAAAGACCAATGTTGTTAAGTGACCTACAAGTATATTTTTAGGCACTCTTTGAGTTTATAAGTGAGCCTTAACCCTGACGGGTCTCAGGTCCTAACTCCCAACTCTTCGAAACTTTTTGGTAAAAAAAAAAATTGTTGGTTTTGAAATAAGGCTAAAATACAAAAACCTCCCATGAAATTTGTAAATTAAAGACCCTGTTGTTTCTTGTTTTAGCTATCAACTCTCCGGCCGTTTAAATTACCATTAAAATTAGTAGTTTTTTTTTATTATATACCGTATCATTTGAAAAATAGCACTTGGAATTTAAAATATTTTATAATTTTTTCTTTAAAAAAGACATGATTAATTAAATATTTTAAATGTTTTTAAGTATTTAAAAACTACTGAAATTTAATCGGTGAAATGTCAAGTGTTATTTTTTTCGCCTTCAGTCAAGTGTGATTTTTAAATGATATGGTATAAAATTTAAAATATAAAAATTTAGCTGTAATTTTAACTATATAAAATTAATAGTCAACATGAAACATCAAGATGCTTAACACACATAGAAGGTGCCATATATAATTCATATGGTAAAATTATTTGTTTTGAAAAAAAAGGGAAGTGACTGCCACATCAATTTTGAGAGGCAACCAATTCTGTATGCGACTGAACTGTGCATGTTATTTTGTGGGCAATGTTTTTGTTTAGCCTATTTATTTTAACTTTTTGGAAGTGTTTTTATGATTTATAAGGTAAACATTTGAAATGAGTTTTGTCTCAACTTACGGAAAATGACTCCTGAAATCATGATTTAGGAGTTTCCCAAACAGGCACTAAATTTTTTTTGTTTGAAAATGTATTTCTAATCGAGACATTAAATTTTAATACTCCTCTTGTCTTTATTATAAGGCACCAACTAATATGAATTTTTGGTTTTTTTTAATAACACCGTTTTCAAAGAACATGATTTTTTTTTTTTCTATGTATGCCCATATCTAAAAATGTTAGGGGGATAAAGTAATAATTAATAGTACTCCCTCAGGTCTACAATGTAAGACACTTCTAGAAAAGAAGAGCACATGATTTAGAATATAAGTCACCCACATTTTAATTAATGCTATTTTTTGTTTTTCCTATGTGATTAATACTCACTTTCTAACTTTACCCACTTATTACATCTCATTTCTTTAAAATAACACTCCAAATGCAGTTAAACATATTTCTCAATAAGGATAAAAGTGAAAATTGTTTATTTAGGACATGTTAAATGATTTAACTATAATTTCTTATTTGTCGTGATATAGCTTAGGTGCCCTATATTGTTGACCGAGAGAGTATGATATTAAAGTTCAGTATAATTAGTAAATGTGATATTGAAAATTACTTAAATTTTATAATAACTTTAATGATTTTAAGCTGTTTTTATAAGTATATGAGAATTATTAGTTGATTTCTTATAATAAAGACGAATGTATTACTCATTACCTAACAAAAGAAATCATTGACATTATGATTGTGAACTAATGATTGGCCAATTCAGACTTAAGAACTCATGCACCCACTCTAAAGTGCTTAGTTGGAGGAAAACGAAGGAGAGGGAAGTAAATATCTTACGAGTCTCTGTCTAAAATAAATTTCTTTTCTATTTTATTAAAAAAATGTAACACTATTTATCCAATTTTTATAAATCAAATTCATGAAAATTTTGATAGGTAAAAAGAAATCATGAATTCTTTTTTCTCCCTCATATTTGGTTAGTTTCAGTGAAAGGGATCATTTGCATTTATGTCTAATCACTAAATTTGTTGCACAATAAAAGAACTAATTCACTCATTTATAATAGCAATCCATGTAATAACATTTTATTTATTCAGCTAATTTCCAAAAAAAAAAAAAAGGTTTAGTAATTTAAGTTCACAAGGCTCAATATTTAACTTTTATTTTATCTATATACACAGGGTTTAAACGCTCCCCAATATATATAAAGAGAAAAATAGGTAGGAAGATCAAGATGGAAAAGGTTAATAGTTGAGCTTTATATGCTCAATAAAAAAAGTAAATTAGAGAGTAGACATGAAACTTTTTTTAAAAATAAAATAAAACTTAGAGAGTAAATAATGTATTAAAAAAATATACATATATTGGTTTGATTAAAAATGAACAGAAGTATATAGGATTAGGTGTATATATTGTTATCAAACTCGCGAGTTGACCCTTTATGTTTACCGTTTTTACGTTTTTAGTTTACCAAATCGAGTCGAGTCACTAGTAAACTCGGTTAAACTTATGATTTTATCGAGTTTACCGTTTTTACGTTTCAAACTTATAAAATCGTGTTAACTCACTCTTAAATTTGTGTTAACTTTTTTCATTTGATCCTACTCAGTGGCTTTATATGTGAGTTTTATAGAAATTTCTTTGTTAAATATGATAAATTTTGAATATTGATGGATTTAATTTCAATTATTTGGATTTAAAATATATTTAAATCAAATTATTGTCCTTTTTATATTTTAATTATTTATTATACACAAGGGAAAAACACTTCTCATGTTGTAGAAGAAGTGTATTCTCATATCACACACAAATGAAATGGTGGGACCCACATATATATATAATGAGCATTATATATATATGTGGGTCCCACCATTTCATGTGTAGTAGAAGATTCTTCTTCTCATGCAAGAAGTTTAAACCACTATACACAATTAATATCTATTTAATAATAAAAGTAAACTCTTACGAATTTACGATTCGAGTTCACGAAATGAGTTTACATCATTGTCACGAGTGTATTTAAACTCGCGAGTTTGACAACCTTAGACTTAGGCGTATATAAAATATGCTTACGCCAAATATATCATTGTCGGTCATCAATCTTCCTCACTCGGGCCCGTTTGGTTCAAGGAACATTTAAGGAGGGAAATGAACTTAGAGGAAGGGAAAAGAAGATTTGAAAGATGATGGAAGATGTCTTGAGTTGTTTGGTTGGAAGAAAATGAAGGGATAATAGTTGGTAAAGAATTAGGAAAAGTCTATTTTACCCTCAAAAGAAATTAATTCAAAATAAAAAATGATTTTTTTTTTTGCTAAAACATATTTAAAAAAATATATTCTTGTTAAGTTCGAACTTGTGTAAAAAAAAATTCGCCAAATTCAAACTTTCCCGCCAAGTTCAAACTTTTCCACCAAATTCGAACTTCCCGTCAAATTTAAATTTCAGGGGAAATTTGTTCAAAAATGTGAATAGTGGCGTGAGAATGGTGGGATCTCAAGTTCCCACAAATGAGGGAAGAGTGGTGGGCCTGAGAACTTGGGTTCCTGGGCATTTGCACGACCAAACACGTTTTTAAGAGAAATTTATTAAGTTCTCATTCCCTCTCCCAAGTTTTTTGAACCAAACGTGCCTTGAAGTGTTTTTGAAAGAGAAGTGGAATTGAAAATGGAAGTGAGAGTGAAGACGGGGTTAAACTGTTAAAGTATATTTGATATGCATATAAAAATGAGATATAATTTTTAATTGAAATATATATATTTATAATATAAAAAATAAACTCCGCTAAAAACCTCTTCTTGCCATCGTCATTAATCCGCGGCCACCGTTCTAAACATGAATGTATTTAAAATTATGCGTGACGTGTTTATAGCTAAAACCACAAATTTCTTCTCACCAGTGTAATAGTATTGTTTTTGTAAGAGGTACTACCTCCGGTCCTAATTATAATAGTTAGTTAACTTTTTTTTAAGAAGTAATAAAAGTCAAAGTAGTTACTTTATTAGAGAAAACGTTTGTTTAACCGAACTTAAACTAATACAGAAAACGTTTGTAAAAAGAGGGTGCATGAATTATGAATTCTTCAGTTATGACAACGTTGATTTTTTTAGAAAAAATTAAGGAAGCTAATTAAATTAGTTTAGAGTATTTTTATTTTTCTCTAAACTAATTAATTTGACTAATAAATTAATATATAATCTACGGATACACAATATATAATATGATTAAGTAATTTATTTAAACTTAATATCTCTTAAAAATTAACTCTATCTTTTAATAGGACCGGAGTTAAAATATTGCATCTCAAGAAGGTAAAAAAAAACTGGAAAAAAATCTTTAAAAAAAAACCGTACTTCCTGGACTGGTCCAGCGTAGTCCAACCATCCGATCCGGTCCGGCACCGAGCTCGAGCTAGTATTAGCTGGACCAAACCTCAAGCATTTTCCAGCCTCGAGGTCATATCGGGCTAGACCTCAGGTTGACCTCCAACCCAATCTAACTCGGTCCGACATCCCTAAATCACAGTACATTATTAGTTATTTTCTTTCTTTTTTCCTTTCCAATTTTGATCTCTTACATTTATAAAAGTGAATATTT